>JADMLD010000622.1:2985000-3605000 GCA_017589585.1 Phylloscopus whistleri | reverse complement strand
AACTGGGATCTGGAGCATCCAAGTGTAATAATACTCCACTCACAAGGGCCCATGATGGATGGATTTTATTATTTAACTGGAAAAACGGTATTGTATTCTCAGGTCTGTTTCTTTAGCATTTTTTAAAGAAAATCTCTTAGGTCTTTAAAGAAAGAGAGAGATTGGTACAGATGTCCCTCCATCAGCATCTGACAGGCCAGATGATTTGGAAAGGATATGCTTGTTGAACTGCTTTATGAGTGCCAAGAAAAACTGTGAGCATGGAAAGAAGGTTTCTACCCATGAAATAGAGGGCTTGCTGCAAGAACCCCAGCCAGAGTTGCTGGTGGATTCAGAGAAATGTTTCTCACCTTATTAGTAGGTGCCATGTTACAGCTTTTAGGATATCAAATATCACCTGTTACACCTCTGGCACCTTTACGCTGCTCTACTCCTGCAACCCAAACTGTGGAAACTGTTCCTTCCTCCCTTCTTTTCCCTTCACCAGCCTTCCTTCCTAACAGCACAGTTAGAGATTATGATGATATAGGAAGCAGGAATTTCCATCCTGAGGGTCTAGTGGAAAATAACTTCTGTGTTTTTCAGATATTTTTAGGAACTTGTTTATGTTTCCAGATACTCTGAGGGTCCTGCAGTCCTTACAACAGGCAGGACTCCGCTTCAGTTAGGTAATGTCCTTTAAAGATCTTGTATTAATGGGGGCTGGCTACAGGCAAAGCTTAGGGAGACAACCACGTAGATGTTCACTTAAGGCATCCTGTGGCTGGTGCAAGAGCAGCAGCTGGACCTGCAGCACAACATCCTCAAGCTCTTTGACTTTGCAGTTGTGGCTGCTGTCTTTGAACTAATCTATGGCTGTTCTCACCTTCCTCTTTTATGGTAGCATGTTTGTCTTCTAAACAGTTCTGTGTCCACACCACCCTAAGGTGGAGATGATGTGACTGCTGGGGTTTGATCCATCCCAGTGAGACCCTTGGAATGTGTTGTGTGTGTGCTAAAAGGACACTGAGGAATAGTATATTCACAATGGGAAGATGTACAGAGGTCCCAGGATCTAGTTAACCTACTGGGGCATAGCACAAATCATTATTTGTTTTAGTTCTGAATTTTGCTCCAAGTATTTTTCTAAGTCCAC
The DNA here is from genome assembly GCA_017589585.1 of Phylloscopus whistleri. Lineage (NCBI taxonomy): Eukaryota > Metazoa > Chordata > Aves > Passeriformes > Phylloscopidae > Phylloscopus > Phylloscopus whistleri. The sequence continues at coordinate 3,603,865 of JADMLD010000622.1, read as the reverse complement.
TTTCTGCAGGTTTGAATGCATCAATTTGTTTTCTTCCCATCCAGAGCAGAGTTCCTAGTATAAGTATTCCATTCAGTGTGGAGATGCTACTCTAGCAGCTGCAAAGAAAAGACATCAAGTTCACAATTGTCCCACAAAATCAGAATTGCAAATGCACCTTTAATATTGCAAGAGGGTGAGGGAAGTGGACTCCTTGGAGTGATAAATTTTCTGTATTTTTGCTGTAAAGAAAACTTTGCACTGTACAAACAAAATGAATGAAACTTTGCAGAGATCTTATATTTCAACAGGCTTTAAAAAAGAATTAATGAGAAGTCAGAAGACATCTTCTCCCAGATGAAGTATTATTCTTGTCATTATGGTATATAATAAAATTATTTTTTATTGTTTTCTCTTCAGGGGTTCAAGACAGATGATAATTTAGATTTTCTCTAATACTAGTCTGTGCTAGAAATGCTAGACCAATGATGTACCAATAGATCATGAGATTTATACTATAGTTGTAGCTTAAGACAGTGACATATTTAAGCGCTGTACTTAATGTTACTGGAAAGTCCAGGTCTAAAAAGACTGAACAGAGACCCTGAGAGCAAATGGGAGAGTAAGCATCACCTTTTGCCATCAAGTAACAAAATAGTTAGCTCTAGTTGCCCTGATGTCAAATACAGTACTGCGTTTGAGAAAAAACAGAGTTGAGAACATGTGGCATTTAAAATAAGAGATTTTTAAGACAAAAATTTGCAAAAGATCTTTATCATACTGCTGTTTTTCTCTTTCTGGTCCTGCATAGAAGCATCACACCTTGACTTGCTTTGTTAACAAACCCCTGTATTGATATTTGGTTTGAGGGTATCAATGGAAATTTTGAACCACACTTGAGTAACATGATCTCAGACTAAAGATCATCTCCAACATGCCGGCCTCTGCACGGAAATCAGGAGAATGTTTGCTTCAATACGAACTAAATAGATATTTGCTTCAGATTAACTAAAACAAATCCCTGTTCTGGTTGAGTGCCCTTTACATTCACCATGTAGTTTTGTTCTTCTGCTTATGAAGACCCCGATCCAGCATCCTTGAAAAGGCAAATGGAAGCTTACATTGATTTAGAAGTCTTTTGAAACTGCTGCTGTTCAGCTTCTGAAGCTATGAATGGTGTTTCCTTTTAAGAAGCAAGAAGGAGCAGACATGTATGGTCTGTTTCTGTGTGTTGATTAGAAATGTTGTTAGTGCCTTTATTTTCTCTTTGAGTCTTAAGTGAATTTAAGAAAAAAAGTCACAGCTGTGAATTCTATATGCTGACTTTGGATGGCACATGTAGGCTAGTCTGTCTAATCTTTTGTGAGAGAGAGTGTGGCTTCCCTGACAGGCCATTCAAAACAGTGGTTAAGCTTAAACATCAGACTTTCCTTTTGGAGAGAGCTCCTTCCCTCTGTGCAGGGTGTAGGGAGGAACTGAGGACAGTAGCTACACAAGGTTTGGATTCGAATGTAGACTCTTTCCCATAGCGCGTATCCTCATATTTGGGCACTTAAATACGTTTGCAAGTCTGTCCCAAAATGACTAAATTGTAGTAATTTCTCTTTGGATTGCTCATTTATAACATGCATACATGCAGCAAATCAATAGATGAGACAGTGAAACTGGTGGATTTACAACTTAATATGCTGAAGTCGATAATGGGCTGTAAAGACATTTTCAATTTAGAAATCAGCACAATATGTTATTTGCTAAGCTTACATGATCTATTTTAATTCCCCAAGTAACTCAAATATCCAAGGAAAATACAGAATTCAAACCAAACTTGTTTTGCTTCAGTTTTCAAGTAATTTTTCAATATTTACATATTTCATCTCTTCCCTAACTAATTCATCTGGTTGGTGAAAGCCACAAGCAGCTCAGACTCTTCTCTTTTGGCAGGAGCTTTGCACTGAGAAGCCCAACCCACACTAAGAGGAACTAATGAAAGGACATAATGAAAGTCTCTGTTTTATTTAGGCATTAAAGTTTCAAAGTGAGGCTTAACTAGCTGCTTTCCTTGTTCCCATGCAGCAGACATAGTTGTCTGCTTTTCTGTGTATGTATATGAACTCAGTGTTCACCTGACAGCATAGAAAATGGGAATGAGCAGTCTGCAGACACAGCTTCATATGCTGTGTCAAGGTGAGTTTCTGTCCAACAGTGCACCCTGTAAGCTTAAAGTAGAATTGTACCTATGTGATCCTAGAAGGATCTGGATGTTCATCCATCCACGTTCATTTGGGTTTACTTGGTTTCAAGACTTAAAACCTGAAGGCAGATTCTCTTCCAAACTCCATTACCACTCTTTTTTCTTGTCTTCTTTTCAAGCCTTTCCTCAGTGTGGAGTTGATTCCGAGCCTTCATATGGCAAGATATAGCTGCTAAGGGACACAGAAATACAGAACATGTTCTTTATTGGCCTTGTTGTTTTCATCAACAGGGCAGTCCATAGCAGCTGCAATGGGAAAACAAGATTTGTGTTCCTTTTCTACCTTCATGTGACATGGGAGCTTTTCAGCCAACTCATTGGGGGTCTCCACTAGCTCATGCAACTGGAAGGGACAGGGATCTCCTCTAGTAATCCCCTACTCCAAAACTGGGGGAACATCCCATAAAGATCTGGAAGGAAAGTGTCAACCTCTGTTCAACCTCTCAGTATTTTGATGGGAAGCTGTGCTTTGCTGAGGAGTATGTCCCTGAAGCGTACACCTAAATGTGTGTCTGATCAAATCTCCCCTGCTACTATTCAGAAAATAGGTTGAACTTTCCTTCAGGCACAGAAAAAAGAGAAGTCATCTCTCCCTGCATAAACACTGTTTGCTTCTGGCCTTCTGCTAATGCTGCCTGCTCTGTACAAAAAGGTGCAGAGCAAATCTCTTTTTCCTGGCTTATGCTTTCATAATTGGACTGCACCTTTCCCAAATGGCTACCTGCATATTTTCCTTTACTTTCAGCCAGTCTCTGCTTGGAAAGCAGGTATCTTCATGTAGGAAGTGTAAAGCATTGAGGAAAGGAACAGAAAACCTGGTGAAGAAAAAAGCCTTTTGAGAGGTTGGGCTCTGTGCTTTTTGGCCCTTCATTTTTTAAAATACCCAGTTCATTTTAAAGATGACATTTTAAGTTCAGTCACATACTCAGACTAAACTTTGGCCTTTATAATGTAGCTCCAAGTAAATTGTTTATGCTTACCTTTTAATGTCTCTCGGAATTGATTACATGCAGAGCAGGCAAAGTTTGAATGAACAGCTAGGACTGTTCAGTACAGGGCAGAGAAAAAGGAATAAAAAAATAGGAAGTAAAAACCTTTAGTCTCCTTTAAAATGCTGCTTTTATTTCCCATTGTGTTGGCAGAAAGCAGGGATTTAAAGCTGTGAATTGCCTGGAGGCTGTGCTATCTTCCTCTACTTAGCAGCAGTTAGAACTGCTCTTTTTTGCATGTGTTGGGTGAGAGAGACAAGGACTCAGAATGATTGAGAAAAGGGAATAAACTAAGCTTGCATTTAACAATAATATGACACATATATTGTACCTGTGTAAAATGGGATCTAAACCAATAACTATAGTTTCCTGAAGCTGCACGCAGGAACACAGGGGGATATCCTGAGACTTAATTAATTAATATTTGTAACATGATGTGAGATCCTATGATGAAAAGTAATATATAACTGCAAAGTCCTAATTTTATGGAGCACAACTGACAGTCACTGGCATTTTCAAGGAAACCGATATGGGAGTTCACCTGCAATCTCTGTTGAGATTCAGACTGTCCTTGTACAAGTCCCCTTAAAGATTTCCTTCAAACTCTTTTATTCTTCTTACCCTTCTCTTTCCCTGTCACGGCTGTTGGGCTGCGCAAAGGCAAAAATTGAAAATAATTGCTTTCATAGGTGAAAACCAAGAAGTCTTTCCTCTCTGTCTTCCATTCACCAAAACTAAAGCTAAAGTCTCTTTCTCAAATTTTACAGAAAAGAGAAATTTTGAGATACTGCACCCAGGTCATTTTAAGATCAGATGGAAAGGTTTTACAGTGTTCAGAGCTACTTTTCCTCACATTATCATACATGAAGTTATTTGGAAGGAGATGAAGAAGCCGTCTCATGGCACACATATTTGAAGTCAAAAATGTAATAGTGTCAATGTGAATTATTGGAAGACAAAACTTCAATTGAAACAAGAAGGCAAGATATTTGGTCATGACAAAAGCACATTCTTTCTGCAACAAAGTAGAACCGAGTGCCATAAGATACTTTGAGTTGAGAAGTTCGTAGACATAAATTACCCATGTTTATGGATAACAAAAACATTTGTGGTTTCATTACATTGGTTGATAAAGCTCCTACCACTCTGGATATTAGTAGGGAGAGGGGAAAAAAAAAAAAAAAAAAAAAAAAAAAAAAAAAAAAAAAAAAGAGAGAGAGAGAGAGAGAGAGAGAAACTTAAAAGACTGATGTGGCAGTCCAGATTTTGTTTGTTCTGATTCTGGCCATCAGCCAAAATATCAAATGGAAAATACGGTTTATGGCATTAGGAAAAAATATAACATTAACCCCCTAATGCTCCATATTAAGGATGTACCCCCTACCATTTGCAGGTTTGAGCCCTTAGGCTCTAGCTGCTGTTTGACAGCAGCACTGTTTTGTTTTTTGGTTTTTTTCTTGCCATGTCTACAGACACTATGGAATAAATCCATGAGAGAAACCCCACTCCTAAATGTTAACAAATAGTGGATGGAAAGTCGTTGCTCGTCAGGAGCACTGCATGTGGCACTGACGTTAAACATAATCTGGAGTTCAGCTGTGTGAGTGCACCAGTAGTAATGAAAAGGCACAAACTCCAACCAGGCTCTGTGTGCTTGACTTTCTTAGCTTTTTACCTTCCCTGAAGATGTGTTTCTACCCCAGAAGCTCCACCTGAAAGATGCTTCATTCCTATTCCCCTTGTGACCGAGCCAGACTGCAAGTTCTGCACAACCTTGATGTGTTTATGCAGATTCCACATTACGTGGTGTGTGAGTTTGGAATGGCACACAAAATCTCAGTTTTGTAGGGATTGACATTGCTTTAATACTGTGCTGCATTTTACATGCCATGAAGTCTTTGCTGATGAAGCTGCTCTCTCCTCTCTCGCTCCCACCAGATCTCCACAAAGCACACCCTACTCAGCTAAAGATCAGGACATACAAGATTTGCACATTTTTCCAAGGGTGACACATAACTAGTTTTTGTTGTGATTCAAGTGTCTTATGTTATGCTCTATTGTGTCTCAAATAGTACTATTTTTTTTCCTTCAGATATAGCCTGTCCTATTTTGAAGAGAAACTTAGTCTAGTTGTTCATATTCAACATGATTATTGAATGCAAAAAGTACCATTTGAGATAAGTAGTGATGTCAGCTATGAACTGACTAAACCCAAAATTTATGGGAAACTGTCCCATCATCTATCTGGTTTATAAAAAGAGCTGCTTCTTTCCTTCAGCCTCACTTTCTAACTGTGAGGACTAATAAACATGGTTTAAAGTGGAAAAATAGCAGGGGAAAAATAAGGTGAAAAACTATGGTTTATTATACAGTAGGTCTTGTGAGTGTTGTTAGAGATGAAATATTAATGTTAGGAAAACATGTTGACATTGTCCTCTAGATGGTGCCTATAGTGGAATGTCATGTCATTGATATTTTGGTTTATTTGATTTATTTAGTCATGCAGAAAAGAAACCTTTTTTGGGGTTTCATTATTTCTTAGTAGAAAATAGACAAATACAGATGGAAATACATTTTTGAGAAGGTGCCATTCAATGATGTTTGATGAATTTTAAAGAAATAATTATGAAAGAAAAGAGAAAATAAGACAAAAGCAAAAAAGAGGGAGAGGAGAGGAGAGGAGAGGAGAGGAGAGGAGAGGAGAGGAGAGGAGAGGAGAGGAGAGGAGAGGAGAGGAGAGGAGAGGAGAGGAGAGGAGAGGAGAGGAGAGGACTGAAATAGCAATGTTGACTTTGCCCAAAGAAGTTTCTTTAAGGTTTTACCATCAAAAGTGCAATATCATTGGTGTTTTAAAAGTGTAATGGCCAACCCAATGGCCAACTTGATTTTATTAGATTTCATTTTAATGTGCAATGCATCCTAGTTTTCTTTGTGTTGCTTTGCTTTCAAGTCAAAGCTAGGGATTCAGATGCCTGGTGAGACTGCAGCAGGTCCCAGGTGTGCCGGGAAAGAAAACTGTTTACTGTGAAAACAGGCAGCAACTCCAAGAGACAGACTCAGCTACATGCAATTCACAGTTCCTTACATGCCCTGCCAGGAACAAGGAAAATGAATTGCAGTGTAGTATTTTTATATCAGGTATTAATTGTTGTTATTTGCAGAATATTTTGAATTTAGATTAGTGCTGTTTTTAAAGGTTTCTTCCTAGTACAGTCCACAAGCCCATGTAGGACAGTTGGCATAGGAAATGATTCAGTTCTGTGGTAAGTGACACAGGGTGTGCAGATTAGGGTTTTGATTAAAAATGCTGCCAGCATGGTGCTGTTAGGAAAGGATGAGAACATGAGGTCACAGAGGAGAGAAAAGTTGTGTGCTCTGGTGTTGATGGCAAAACTACCATTTGTCTTAAAAATAAATTACAAGAACATTCTTAGAGTTAAAAAAAAAAAAAGAAAGCATTACTTTGGCTAGGAATCTCAAGGAAAAATGTTTTATGATCATGTAATCAATGTTTATGTTTTAATAAGAAGCCATTTTATGTGCTTTACTTTGTGGGCTGAATTTATTCTAATACATTTTTAAACTAAAATTTCTTACATGTATTTATAGAAAAGCAAGCTCAAATATAATGAAGTTTTGAATGTCATTTCCTAGCCACTGAAAAGAAAAGACTGCATCGATCCACCTCAGGACTGGCAAAGGAAGAGTGTCCTTTCATCCCAACAAAAGACAATTTGGATGAACATTCCCTGAGCAAAAACGTTTAAAAATTATTTCAGGTTTAATAAGGGACTATCTGGATTTATGAAGTTAAAAAATTTATTTAAGTATTTGTCTAGTTTTATTCTTTGGATTTTTATTTCCCATAAACTTTATTACCTGTGTGGTACATTTTGCTGCTAGTGAAAGCCTGTTGGGTCATATCAAATAATCAAGTAATTATTTAAAATTAAATATATGTATTGAAAGGCAATTTTAAAATTCTAAAATGAGATGCAAAGTTCTTAAAATGTAAAATTTGAAGAGTGAAATTTACAAAAAAAGTTATTGAAAAATCTAAAATTATTTTTTCTACAAATTGGAAGGAAAATAACTAGTGCAACATCAATTTCTTGTAAAAAAATGGAAATTCTGGTTACCTGTAGGCAAGATAATTTCTGGTTAAATGAATAACATGTTGGTATCTGTTTGACTAACCTTTGAGATTTTTCAGTGCTACCATGGGAATAATTTATATTCCAGTCCACACTGCTACAGGAATAGACTCATAGATTACTTGTGTATCCATAAGTTATATCCTTGTGATCTGAGCATAAGGCTTTATGAATAGAGTAGATTTTTTAAATGGAAAAGACACAGTGTGCATGATATAAGCCCAAGAAGGAAGGCAGCCCAAAGGACAAGTTAGTGTTTGCATGTGAATATGAGCTCAGTATAATGCTTAGAGTGAAGTCAAGGGGCTAAGAATAGTCTGGGAAATAAGAGTGAACATCAGAGTCAAGGTAGAAGTGCTCCCAGTGCTTTGCAGAAAATGGGTCTGGATTAGACAGGGAGCTGGATAGGATGATAATGACGAAGGTGAGGATAAACTGAGTGTCTTTATAAACTCCCAAGCATTCCCCCTTCCTTGTTTCTGTTTGACTTCCTTGATGGAGAATTCAAAAATTTTAGTCAGACGATGGTTGGACTGATGTTCTGGCTGCCAAGGGACCATAGCTTTCTCCTCCCTTGTCCAGGGAGAATTCCCTATCTCTGCCTCTAGACAAGGGGATGTTCTACTGAACTACCTTCCCATCATTTATGTCCATGGGTTAGGAAAGAGCTGGTTTGGATCCCTGTGCCACTACTACAATTAGCAGTGTGACAGTGCCTAATGCCACTGGGTTTGGTTAGAGGCTCAAAGAATGAGCTAGCTTTTTATTCAGCTATACAAGATACCTGCCAAGTAGAGATTATGATACAAAGAGAAGATAGGGAGAGAGAAGAAGCCAGAGCCTAACCTTAACATGACTGGTGATGACTTGCTGAGCTTTGATGATTACCCCCGAAGAAGGGACAGATATTCAGGCTGCCTGTTGGGCAGCTCTCCAGTGGTTCAGAGATCTTCTGATGTGCCTGTCATGGTTTGAACTCATTCCCTGAGACCTAGGTGACTGGGTAAGCTGGCCTGCCTTGAAAGAAGAGGAAAAGCCCAGAGTGACACCCCTGGAATGTGCTGCTTCATCAGATCGATAGATTCAAAGATGACTAGGTTGTGTAGTTGTATGCAGTTTAAACATTTGTGCAGGGAGTCCACCCGTGCAGACTATTATTGACAGCTACAGATCAATGCTAATTTTTGATCATTTTTAACCTACAAAGACCTCTTGACCCTGTTGCCACCTTAGGGGCACTTCAAGTAGTCAAAAGCAATCACAGTAGGCAGTGTAAAATCATCAGACCCTTGAAGGCTGCACGGCCTTGCCCGTGCCTGGGAGGAGGACCAAGAGGCAGTGAGGAAGGCAAGCACCTTGCATTATGGATGCCACTGCCTTTGAACGGCATGAATGACTATGCTAATTTCTTTCCAGACTTTAAGTGACTTCTGCGTTCATGAATTAAAAAATAAACAAACAAAAAAGGCAATCTGAAGCAAATCTTGACAAATGCATTATTCATGATTCATGTTCTCTCGTTTTATGCTTGGAAAAATCTGTTAAAACAAGGTTTTCTTTTAAATTACTTTTATCCTGATCTACAGTGAGAAGAGTGGAATTAGTGGAGGAGTGTTTTTGTTGCTGTTAACAGCTTGTGCTGCCACTGGCAGCATATGAAGCTCTTTACAGAGCAAAACCAAAAGTCGTGCCTGGAGTAGTGGTGGTGCTCCTAGAGCTACAACAGGGAGGAGACAGGCTGCCCAAAGCAAGGACAGCATCAAAGACTGGGCTCTGGGCTACAGGGTGTGGTCAGGTCACAGTGGCTTGTCACAACCCCCCTCCTCTGTCAAGTGTCCATTTCTGTAGTGTTTACATGGAAAGAATGAAAGGGCCATAGAGGAGGAATGCAAGACTGTACACACTTAAATATTTGCTGGAATATTCTTAATTTAATGGCTGATGGAGTGAGAATGCTTCAGAGTTGGGGACAGAGGAAGGAGGTCATGGGCTTGAAGTCCATTGGATTTCATGGTCAACCAGTCTAGGAACATCTTAATGTTCACATTAAAATTTTATTCTGTTGGTTTTCTTTTAATGGTGAATGAAATCTGGACTGTTAGCATGTGTAAACATGGGAAATATGGGTTTATTGCTTTGCAGAGGAAGACTGAGTGGATATTCCAGAGAAGGATTTTGTTCCTGTGCCTTTTTAAGGCTGTGTCGTTGCCCACTGAAGCCAGAGTTACAGTGCTATCAGTGCAAGGTGTATTTTACAATTTATATTTGACCATTCCAGCAGGACAGTATTTCTAGGCTGAAAATGTCATGGGAGGACATAAAGTGATTCTTAAAATGAATCACCGAGTCTGCCATCCATACTCTTTTCAGCATCAGCCTTTGAGCTGAGCAAATTCATGACTGGCAATGGCAGCAGTGCAGGGGGAGACAGTGTGGCTCTGTATTCTGGGAGTACATCCCCTGAGCTTACTTCAAAACCAAACAAAACAAAAATACATGTAAACCGTTTGCTCTTCAAGAAGTATCTGTAGGAGCCAGGGATAAAAGTCATCCCTGGAAGGAATGGTTTAGCAGTCCCCAGAGAACATGATGAACTGTAGGCAAGGAAATCCCTCCATCCTTGTTTCATTTCAAAGTGTAGTGAGGATTGTAAATAATTAAATCTTGGGGTTTAGTGGGAAAATGGTGGAGGGTGATGAAAAATATGCCAGTTTTCTGGTTAAAAAGAGAAATCTGGTGTTTTGTAGCATTGCTGCCACAGAAACCCACCCGATGATGCAGCTCATTAAAAAGCAGAGCCATTGCTTTTTGTCTGATGTTTTTAATAATGTGTTTGTACCTTCAGAGAGCCTCTGTGTAGCAGTTCAGGGGCAGTAATTTAATGCTGTGTGCTCCCTTCCTCCCATCCCCACCCCCGAACCATGGAATGTAAATTTTAGGCTTTTAAAAGTTCTGTTTTGAAAACCTAATAGATAGCTGTCCTCGTAAAAACTATTAATACAGACTACATCCAATTGTAAAGCTAATTTTAATCATGTTTTGTGCCAACATAATTTCTGATGCCAGATTTTTATGCTAAGCATGAGCCTCTATTTAAACGTGGTTCTTTAACCTGCAGTTCATAATTTTGCAGTTGGCTGTATAGGTTTTTTGGCTATGGCAGTTTAAACGCTTCCACTTTCAAGGATCCAAGCCATAAATGTTTATTAAAAGAATCTATAATGAAATCAGGTTTGTTATTTTTTTAATGGCTGCCTTGAGTATGTTGGATGACTGAACGCACGTTGTTAATCATTAAGTACTCGTGTTACAAAAAGTGTTTGATAGTATTGCCATCTAGGGGCTGAACGAAATTCTCCCTGCCGAAATAAACTGTAATTGAACAGGTGCTGCTATTGACAATATACATATGTTTTTGCTTTATAGCCCACATGCTTTCCATGTTTCTTATGACAAAAGATATCTCTAAATGTCCCACAGCAGCCAGAGCTTTTTTATATATAATCTGTTCGAGGTGATTGCTATTTGCATTTCAGCTTATGCTTTTTTGGCAGTGATGACTGGGAATTCCTAACAAAGAATTATACTTTTTTGCATTATTAATCTTGCTAGTGTTTGCCCTGTTTAACAGAAAAAAGGAATCATTTATCAGAAAAGTATGTTTATAATCTGTACTTGTGGCATCCTCAGATTTAATATTCATAATGGTCATTCGAATGCTGTGCTATATTTATCTAAAAGACTAACTCATTGTTTTGAGGAAATAACTATTTAAATATTTATGATCTAACTTTTAATATTTAAAAAAAGAAATTAATATTTCTTTAAAATTTGTTTCTGAGTCTGATAGCTCAACAAATGTTTAAATATTAAACAATGGGAAATGTTAGCATTTAACAACTTAATACGACTTACTGACACAGTGAAATTGACTTCAGCTCTTTCTATCACATGAAGGCAGCTGAATTCCTGCACTCCCTTTCTTCTGGTCTATATAATTCATGCCAAAGGACAGCTGAAAATGAGATTAAATATATCAGTGATAAGCTGAACTCCTTTTGTCTTTGCTCCTCTGACCAGACACATCTGCACAGTCTCCTACTGGAACATGTTACTCCTGTTCTTTGTTGGTCACTGTGCCTTTTGTGACTGTTCAACATAATTCCATGGCTGTTTTGCCTTCCTGCCTTGATCAGGTTTTGTGCTGAGGCTCTCCTTGCCCGAGCAGCGTCAGGTCTGTGTCAGATGCTGTTTGGGGTGAGCTGGGATGCCAGTGGCCCCTCCTGGCCGTGGCTGATGTCCATTAGCCTGCATCCCCACCATACCCCTCTGCTGGGCTGTGCTCTGGTGTGGCAGCAGGTCAGCCCCGGTCCTTGCAGCCCCGACTGAGCCCCGTGGGATTCACAAATTGTTTATCCAGATTACCATGGCCTGAGTAGCTAGAGCAGGACAGCCTGCCTGTGAAATGTCACATGTACACACAAGATATGTAAGATTTCTGTAGAGGCAGGCATCACTTGTGTACCACAGGTTTTTACATGCTTGAGTCCAGTTCCAGGAGGCCTCACTGAGCAAGCTCAGACACATGCTGAATGAACTGTAAGTTGTGTCCTAGCTGAGATTCAGGCTGTGGAGGACTCCCAAGGAATTCACTCCAAAGGCTACATCATAATGATAGATAATTTTTTTAAACCCTAAGAATTTCTTTTTGAGGCTCAATCACAAAAAACCACCAAAACAAACAAGCAAACAAAAAATCCTAGTAACCAGATGGGGTATTCTGCAAAGCAGTCAGAAGTGACCCAGAGCTGAGGCCTCATTTTCCAAGTGACATAAACCACAGATGCTGATTACTTTTTTAACTAACTCAAACATCTGTATTCTTGCTTCAGGGAACAAAGCATCAGGCTCATTTATTTGGATTGAAACCTTTCACAACATATCATATTCATGTCGTAGCTGTAAACAACGCCGGGCAGGTTTCAAGCCCCTGGACATCTGTGCGCACTTTGGAAGCTTCACCCAGTGGCCTGAGCAACTTCACTGTGGAAAAGAAAGAAAATGGCAGGGCTCTGCTGCTAAAATGGTCAGAGCCCTCCCAACCCAATGGTGTGATTAAGGTAATCTTCATCTTGACAGTTCACTTGATTAAAAAAGAGAAGAGAAATGCTGAATATCAAATTAAAACATTTTTGCTGAAAAAGACTCAATTGAATGTATTATAGTTTAAAATAAGATAGAAGTCCTATATAAGCACAAGACACTGTGAGTTCTCTATGCTTGTCATTATATTAAAATGAATAATAACATTCTTGTGCTACTCTGTGACTGTAAATTTTCATTCACACTGAACCAAATCATTCATTTAATGCATAGAAGGCTGCACATGAAAGCTCATAATCTTACTCATCGTAAAATTGGACATGACCAAAATGTGTTTGTAGAAAACCTGGGTTTAATAGAATGTTGTTTTGAAATTCAGGACTTCTTTTAGCTCAATGGTTTCAACTGAGTGTAAACCTTTACCTGCAAGGTTTGTGACTAGATGGGTTTATTTGGGTTTTTTTTTTCCTTAAGTGATATTCTTTATAGTTAGTCTGTGAGAAGCTTTCGGCTGGCCTGTGAGAACCTTGCAATGAAACTTGATAACAATCAAATATAATGAAAACTGTCACTAAGTGATTTATTACTGCATTCAAAATGAAAAAAAAAATCATGAAAATTGGATCAAAACATTCCTTTTGTATCAATGATCTGTTTATGTGCTGATTGTTACTAGCAAGAATAAGTTTCTGAATCGCTGATTAATAGTCCTTACCCTGTTGCAAAGATTAAGGGTCTCATCCACTGGTTATTAACAAAAATTGTTTTGTTTTGGTTTCCTTTTTATCCTGGCTTCTGTCCTTCCTTCCTTCCCTGTCTGCCTTTCTTTCTTTTTCTTCCTCAATTCACCAGACCTACAATGTTTTCAGTGATGGCCACCTGGAGTACAGCGGTTTATCTCGGCAGTTCCTCTTCCGGCGCCTCGAGCCGTACACCCTGTACACACTCGTGCTGGAGGCGTGCAATGCAGCAGGCTGCACTCACTCTCCACCCCAGCCTGTCTGGACAGATGAAGCTCCCCCAGTGTCCCAGATGGCACCTGTAATCCAGGCAGTGAATGCCACCAACATTGAGCTGAGCTGGTTGCAGCCAATTAATCCAAATGGAAAAATAATTCGCTATGAAGTTATTCACAGACACACAGAAGAGACTGTGGCAGGGCACGGAGCAGCAACAGAAGATGAGAAAATTGTCTTCACAGAATATAACACTGAAAGCAATTCATTCACCTATAATGATAAAAGTTTACAGCCATGGACAAGGTATGAATATAAAATACGCACCTGGAATGCAGCAGGCTACACTGACAGCTCCTGGACAGTGGCAAAGACTAGTCAAACTGCCCCAAAAAGCCTTGCTGTCCCCAGTTTATCCGTGGTGTCAGCCAACCCCCATAAAGTGCTCATATCCTGGACGCCCCCAGCACAGCCCAATGGCATTCTCCAGTCATACAGGCTGCTGAAGAATGATGTTCTCTACCCTTTCAGCTTTGATGCTGCCACTCTCAGCTACGTGGACGAGGACTTGCTGCCCTACACAGTGTACAACTATGCAGTGGTTGCCTGTACCATGGGGGGCTGCTCTACCAGTGAGCCAGCTGCAATACGGACACTGGAAGCAGCTCCTGCCTTGGTGGACCCCCCATCTCTGCGGGCTGTCAGTGCCACTCAAATCAGTGCATCCTGGGCACCTCCTCAAATACAAAATGGGGATATCACCAAGTACATATTGAAATTAGGCAATGAAGAATATTACCCTGGCGACAGTTTGCAAATGCTGGTCTCTAACCTGCAGCCTTACACGCAGTATGATTTTGCATTGGTCGCCTGTACTGCTGGGGGCTGCACCTCTAGCACATCCCAGTCTGTGATGACCATGGAGGCTCCACCATTAAATATGGAAGCTCCCAGGCTGCTGGTCATGGGCTCGGAGTCAATTGAAATCACATGGAAACTCCCAGATAAGCCCAATGGCAAAATCACGAGCTACGACCTAAGGAGGGATGGTGTACTTGTTTACTCTGGTCTGGAAACTCGGTATCTTGATTTCACCCTAATGCCAGGCATGGAGTACAGCTACACTGTCACAGCAAATAACAGCCAGGGCAGCGTCACCAGCCCCTCAGCTCAGATAAAAACCAACCCCTCTGCTCCATCTGGGATGTTGCCTCCGAGGTTGCAGGCATGGTCTTCCAGTGAGATTTTGGTGGCCTGGGATCCTCCTATCAAAGTAAATGGTGACATTAGAAACTACACAGTCTCAATCCACAAGCCTGGTGAAATGGGAAAGAAGACTTTTGACTTTGATGCATCTCACGTTTCCTTTCTGAGACGGTCATACATAGTGGCACAGCTACAGCCCTACAGCAGGTAAGTCTGGAAGAACCTATTTGCTGAATAAATGTTGTGGGGTGGTGGAGCGGGCTGGCAGGCAGCTCAGCCATCTTGCTTAAACAGATAGACCCATGGGGCTGATTGCTAAAAAGCAAATAATAAAACAAAGAATTTTTTTCTTTTAAATTTATAGTAACACTGGCTTTGTATCATCTTGATGAAGTGCATAGTGTTGACTTATTAATGTAATTAATAGAAGGGATAATTCCGCACTCTGCTATAGACTCCAAAATCTGCAGTCTTACTGGTGTATCTTTCACATGGTGTCTGCTATCAAGAATAAATAGGGCTGACAAATAATAGCTGACAAAATTCGGGGTGGGGAGACCGAAGTCGTGGTAGCTGGCCCATTCACAGGGTAGCTGAGCTGAAATTAATGGAACGTGTTTGAACCCTCAAGCTGGAAACAAGTGATTTGTGATTAAGTGAAATCTAAACCTTAAGAGAGGGTACCAGATTCTGCTGCAGAAATGCACTTGATCCTGAAGTAATATCATCCCCACTAATTCTTGACTATTTACCTGACCTTTCCTTATATATTTGTGTAGGCATAATTTGTGTGTGTTACATGGTTGATAAGTTTGTCTACTATTTACATATAACTAATCTAAATCCAAAGAGAGTAATAGAGGAGCTCTATTACTCAGCTCTCAAATGACATCCAAATAATTTTTTCCAATGAATCATCATTTTGATTTATATCATCAAAATCAACATGATTTTGATCACTTGACTCCTGCAGATGTTAACTGCTCTGAAAAAAACCAAACCATACCCAAACAAAAACCCAGTGTTCTTCCTCTTTGCTAGACAAGGCACGGCACATAATCTGTGTGTTCATACAAACTGCGTGCCTATTAAAAATTCCAGAGACCGGGAGAAATTAAGAAATCCGCCAGATCTCAGGCACGGTTTAGATTTGCATCTGCCGCATTTTAATCACCTTGCTCCTGCATTGTGTTCCCCAAGGTACGAAGTGCAGCTCCAAGCTTGCACGGAGCTGGGCTGTGCCTCCAGTGAGTGGGCATGGGCACAGACGCTGGAGGCGCCGCCGGCAGCGCAGCCGGCCCCTCTCATTGAGGTACAAACAGCCGGCGGCTTCCAGTCCACTGCTTCCATCCTGTGGGCCGGCCCGAAGCAGCCGAACGGGAAGATTTTATACTATGAACTTTACAGGAGGCGAACGACTCAAGCCCACATCAATTTAGACCTCTCACTCGTTTACAATGGTTCTTCAACCTCCTTCAAAGACGACAAGTTGCTGCCTTACACAGAGTACGAATATCAGGTGGGAATTGAAGCTGTTTAGCAGCTCTGATTGTGATTTCAGTACATTTTGAGAACTTTACTTTACACTTACAAAGAACATACACATCTCAGTTCTAATGTTAATAGCATTGTGCAACCTGAATGGTTATTGTGAATGTATTTTAAAGACTTGAGAAGCTGAAAATAATTCCATACAAGCAATATATTCATTCAGCATTAGTTTAGCTTAGTAGTAGGTGCCTGTGTATCTTAAATGTTTGTGTACCCTCCAGAGTCTCTGCAAGTCTCTGTTATGGGAAATTCTAGTTCTTTTAAAAGGCATCTTTTTGTCATTATTTTTTCTTTCCTTTTCCCTCTTCCCCCATCTATTATGAATTAATTTTTAATTTAGATCTTAGATTAATTTTAGATCTTACAGCAGTTTACATCCAGAGGAACTGTTTTTTCTTTAAATTAGTCATTAGAATGATAAGCACAATTTTTTTGGTGGCTCAAGAGTGAATTTGCTGTTGATGGCTGGTGTTCTCATTTTGTTTAATATATACCTGAAATAGTGCATTCCACCTCTTGAGCAAGGTGGTACAATCTTTCTTTTACAGGCTCATTGGCTTTATAGGATCGCAAGATAATTCAGGTTGGAAGGGCTCTCAGGAGACCATCCAGCCCAACTTTCTGCCCAAAGCAGGATCAGTAAAGAGGTCAGATGAGGTTTTGCAGGGCTTTATCCAGTTGCATTTTGAAAACCTTTGGGGAGGAGACTGTAACTTTACAGACAAGTCTGCTCCCCTGCCGGACTGTCCTCATTGCAAAAAAGTTTTTTGTTACATTCAGTCTGAACCTTCTTGCTTTAACTTACACCTATTTTCCCTTGTCACCTTCCAATGTATGCCATAGTAAAGAAACAGGCTCCACTCTCTCATTAGCCTGATGTGGGACTGCAATCAAGTCCTTCCAAAGCCATCTCTTCCCCAAGCTGAACAAACCCAAGTCCCATAGCTTCTCCTTACAGGCACACTCCAATTTATCAGTATCTTTCTGGTATTTGGGGGCCAAAACAAAACAGATACTAAATAAAGGCAAGTAATCACGTTCTTTAATTGTCTGGCTGTGTTCTTGTTAAGCAGCTCAGAATGCTGGCCGTCTTTGCTGCCAGATTACTCTGCTGGTTCATGTTTAGTTTCTAGCATTAGGTCCTTTGAAGCAGAGGTGCTCCCTCGTTGATCAGTAATGCTGACACTGTGATGCTGCAAGAAGTTATTCGTCCCCAGGAGCAGGACTTTGCATCTATCTTGATGAAATTCCCATTCTCTAGGGTCTTCTGACTGGCAGACCTGTCCTTCAGCATATCAACTGGTTCTTCCAATTTGGTGTCATCTGCCAGTTTGATGAGATGCACTGTATAGATCAGGCTCTTTGGTACTTCTGCTCCATGGCTATTGCTTTCTCCTTTCAAGTAGCCAGAAACCATGAAGAATTAAACCTAAAAACTTGCTTTATCACATTAGTCTATCCAGTTACTGCATGCACACATCTTGTAGACTCATCGAGTCATGCAGTTTGGAAGGGACATCCAGAAGGCATCTAGCCTAAATCCCTGCTTGAGGCAGGTCCAGATAAACCAGGCTCTCAGGCCTGTGTCCAGCTGAGTTTTGGATCAAGTTCTCCATCCTTGCAGATGCAAGGATAGAGATTGTGCAGCCTGTGTCAGCAGAACTATTGTTAGACCAGATTTCCTTGCTGCTTTAGGCAGGATCTGTGGGGAATGTGAATTCAAGTGCAGATGGGGCTAAGTAGGCAGCAAGCATTGGTAGCAGATCCAAACTATACGTGTTAGGAGTTTCTCTTAGATGAAGAAAAACTCTCCAAGCTGGACGTTTTAGACATTGGCTGTGGGATGTTCTCAGCTGGACTAACTTTTAATTATCTCAGTCAGAAGCTGTTTTTTGGGAACTTGACACCACAGAGACTTTCTTCAGCCGACATTTTTAATGACTTATCAGTGACAGATTAAAAAAAAAAAAAAAAAAAAGAAACCTCTTGATCGGATTCCTGTGCTTTATTGTGCTGCATTCAAGACTTAGCTTTTTATCTTGGTTCTGCTCCATAACCAGGCTGAGCTTCTGATTGGAACTCTAAATCATTTTTGGTTTTTTTCACCAGTGGCCATTTATTTCACCATGAGAGGTTTTTCAATGCATGTGTTTGTCTTCTGCTTAAGTCACTTGCAGCAGTCCTCTGGGATGTATTCTGAGCTTCTCCGTTGTTGACAATTTATATCTTGCCTGTGAGACAAGTTATTCATAAGTATAGGGCTTGGCTTTTGCTATTATGCTGATGAAACCCAGATTTATATTTCACTTAAACTGGATATTGATTCTCCTGTCTCTGTATCTGAGGCTTGTTTGCTGGACATAAAACTTTAAATGCAACTGAATTTCCTCCAGCAGAATGCAGATAAAATCAAAGTGCTGTGATGGGACTCTCTCCAGCATTTTTGAAGATATTGAGATTTAGTTCAATGTTCTAATAGCTTCTTTGGACCTGAAATCAGGACTTTTGAATCTGGGGGTTTGGGGAGGTTTTTTTCATTGCGTTTTGTTGGTTTGTTTTGTTGTTTTCTAATGTGTTTGTTTTCCTGGAAACTTCAGCTGAATATTAGGTTTTATAAAACCAGGTGCAAAAGTTGCCCTTCCAGAAATGATGACGTGAGTTTAAAAGCTCATGCTGACAAAATGAACCATGCCCCCAAAATACTCAAGTGCTTCTTCAAGAAAGCACATTTGTACTTTAAAGGGCCAGTTTAAGCATATTAGCACCTGCTAGTTTGCAGTGGGTTTTTAAGTGGCATACAGTGCCTACTTCCATACTCCAAAACACTTAGATTTTTGAAACTCCCTCTTTGGTCTAGTTGTACATTTAGATACTTGCATTTTCTAGAGCATCCTTTAGGTATTTGTTGGAATTCTGACTGATATCCCTAACTCTATTAACCATGTGCTATTACATGATCTCCCAAAAATCCCCCTGATTTAAACAAACATTATCACTGATGTGGCCCAGTGAGTTTGGAAGTGCAATCCTTTGATTCCTGCAATATTTCTGAAAAAAAAGTGTGTAGGCCTTCCTTGGGAATCATTGAAAGTGGTGTGCAGTGTTACCATATAGCAGCCTATAGAGTCAAACATGTTTTTCTCAGCTAAGGGAAGGCCTTTCTGAGCAGAGACTTGTGGCATTTAGTGCAAAGCAGAGCTGTCACAGTGTGGTGTGATTTCCATGCAAATGCGGTATCACTCCTCCACAATTACACTTAATTGTGTTCTTAAAACTGCTTCTTTAGATTAATGGCTTAATGTCTTCCTGGTTTAGGACACATCTTTATTTCTATTTGGCAGGCACAGAACATGTAAAAGACAGAAAATTACAATTGTCCTTCTTCAGAAAGGTTTATGGCTCCCTGCAGAGGTTTATTCTCCAAGAGGACTATTCAATGCACCAAGACAGGGTCTGCAGTGCTGGAGCTGTCTGCCTCTGACCACTGTTGGAGGCACAGCATCCCTCCTGTGTGTGGAGAGTCCCTCTCACTCTCCTGTCACTGCAGCCAAGTGAAGGGTCTAGGAAATACCCTGAGACACACCAGGGTAAATATGTATTGGGTCCTCTCAAAGAGAAAGCAAATAATATTCTGATTTTGGAGAGACAAAGAGAAAAAAAAAAAAAAATGTGTGCAAGGTCACGAAGACTAAGGAAGGACCAACTACATGGGGTGTAGAATATGTTAGCCCTATTGGTCACTTTCCAATGCCAGGAAGGACACTTGGTTTAGCAGCCTGTCTGTCACAGTGTTGGCTGAGTTCCACTTTGTGCTGATTAGTTACTGACAAACAGGTCAATGACTTCTGTGGTTTAAAATCAGGCAAAACTGGTTTTCTGGTTGACCAGTGATGGATAGTCACCCATTTGTAATATCCCTCATATCTGGCTCCTCTTCATTCTTTTAATTCCCCATTTCTTCCCGTCTCTCTGACAGAAAGATGCACTGCAAAGCAGTGACATTAAAAAAAAAAGTAGTTCTTTCTTCCATTCCCTGCTTGTTATTTTGTTTGTAAGACTCTTTTTTCTTATGAGGTTTCTGCTTCCAATTAAAGAGAATTTCTCATACTACATCTGCATTAGACTACCAGCTTGACCTTAGCTTCTGAAAAGTAAAACAGACATAACTGTGTTGTTTCACTGATGAAATGATGATACCCACCCTACATATCCTTTTGCAGAATGAGATACTTCCTTTCCCCTAGTAGAAGGTACAAGATAGGGAAAAGGGCCCTTTGAAACCATGTAATTTTGGTCATTAAGCCCCACCTCAGGCAGTGTGTTTCTCTTGTCAACACAATCTTAAATTCAAGAGTGTTGATGCAACAAAACCTTGATTTCTTTTTTTTTTTATTAAATTAAATATGGGTATTAGACTGGATTTGTTGGTGTCCAGATTTACCAGTGAGACTCTTACAGTGCCACTCTTGCAAGACCCTTCTCAGTAAATTGTGATTCTGACATATTCAAAACCATGGCAAGCTATCCTTTAAAAAGACATTAGTGTGAGTACCAAGGGAAAATATACTCTAGGGCTGTAGATGGCTTGATATGATTTCCTTGATTGTATCTTTTTATTTATGAGGCATAATTTATGACTGCTGAAAAGCAAACTAAAATGAGTGATGACTAACTACAGCCAAAGTAATAAATCAGAAGCAAAGAAAGAAGTGGTGATTTTGATCGAATCTATTGAATTAGCTGTTGCCCTTAACCATTACAGGTATTGGAAAGACCTTTTAATATCTGCTTATCTCTCTCATGGGACCTTGGTAACTATCTCATTATATACCCATAGGAAACAAATTATTTAATTTTCTATCTTTTAGAGTTAAACCTTTTTACATCTCTCATTAATTACTGGCATTATCCTATGTTATATGGAATGAGCTTTCTTTAAAATTTGGTAATTTTGTGTAAGTCCCAAAGTTTTGGCTATTGTCTTTCCTTTCTCCAGAATGGATTTAGTAGTTTTATTATTAGCATTTGAACAGTGGAGATGAATAGCAATGTTAAGAGGCTCTAATTAACACAGTACTAGAAGACTGGACCTGAAATCTATTCCATTATATGTTTATGACCTCCATAAGGAGACTAACAATGTTGAAGGAGGAAAAGTATGGGGCAATCTGAGAAGCAGCAGTCAGGAAGCGCACATTTGATTACTAACTTCTTGTACCTCTGCTCATGAATAGATGTGGTGCTTTCTTTCCCTTGTCTTTGCTCTGTCCACCATAAACTGCAGCCCCTTTTTAAACTTTCTGCTTTGCTAATACCTGCCTGACACTGAAGTGTCCAGATATGAATACATTATCCTAATGCTGAATGCTAGATTTTAGTAGATAAGATTCATGCTCTGAGCTCAGTTGACATCACATAAGTAACTCCAAATTAGCCAGCCAGTATGACAGTCAGTTCACAAAGACTTGTGAAGGATGCTGCAATTGATGGTGAGAGGGGGGTGCTTTGGTTTGCTTTAATTTCAACCACCCAAGGTTGTGGTCTCTTCAATTGTCTTGAAGGTTGCTGTTTGAAGATAACCAAAAATTGAGGTCTGTGGTTTTGACTTTGCTGATGTCAGATCTTATATGAGCCTAAAATATCTTGCTACGTTGGAAAAGAATTACACTGTGAAAACTGCATTTATATAAGTGTAGGATTAGAAATGGAACAAATCTAAGTCAAGAAATCCAAAGCAAAGTCTCAAAGTAGTGCTTGGTCTTTGAGGTCTCCACAAAATAGCTTTAGAAAGAGAGGAGTGGTACAAACTGCTCTGCTACCATTTGTCTATCATGGAATGTGCCAAGCAGTGCCAGCATTGAATCCTTTTTGGAAAGACCAGCAGTCACAGATCTGTGGAGTCTTTGCTTACCATAAGAACAGAGATCCAAGTTGTACCTGATCTTACACACAAAAGTGGAGTTACCTGCACATATAAAAGGGCTGGCTTGGTCTGACCTTGTGGTTCCCCAGAACCTACAGCTCTGAGCAGTGCTCAAAGCCAAGGGGAGGTAGTGAATTACTAAGACTTTTTCTAAGGCAAAAGGCTGTTTTCTGAGTGCTTGAAGGAACTTAGTACAAGCTGCTGACACATTCAGAGCTGAGATCTTGTCCCTTACAGAGACACCTGTGATGGACTGCAGACTAAGCGCAGTGCGAAGTGGCACAAGGCACAGAGTCTGTTGGATGTGGAGGGAGCCAGAAGCCACTGCTGGTTGGTAATCAGCTCTTTGGCTTGCACTCTTGCAAGCAGGAAGGGTGAAAAGCATCTGGCCTCTGAGCTATGCAGAGTAACCCAGCTCTTCCTTACCTGGGAAGTCAGGAGCAGCTCAGGACTGCTGCCTTCATTGAGGCGAGCTGCCCCCAGCACCCTTCTGCCTGGTGAGATCTCTCCAATAAGGGGGAGTTTCACATTCTCCATTTGCTGTTCACTGCCTGAAGGTCCCTCCTTTGCAGGAGTTTGAGTCCAAAACAAAGCTTCCTTGCTACGGATTTGGGGTTTCAAGAGTGTTGCAGCAGGTGGATCTGTGTGGTTCAGGGATGGAAGTCATCTCATGGGTCTCTTCCACTGTCAGCATCTACAGTAACATGATTATTCTGTATCTATGCTGAAGGGGATCTTTGTGCCCTTGTTTCTGCCCTTATGGCAGAAGCTGTTAGCTCTACTAAGCCTGAACAGGCTCACTGTGGTGACTCTTCTCAGAACTTCCCATCCTGCTTCTCACAAGTTTTGCCCTTTCTTGCTATGCCAATGAACCTTGAGGTTGTCCTGTGATCATTTTGAGTGACTGATCACAGGTTTCTTCCAGGAGCAGAGATCTATGAAGGCTCAGTTTATGATGGAAAAAACCAAGCTTAGTTACCTCTAACTGGAATTCTTTGGTCCTCTGAATATAGGCTCTCCAGAGAGTCTTCTCCCCTCTCTTCTCTCTCTGGCTCCACTTCAAAGTGCAGTCTGAGCCAGGGGCCAGCAGATTGATAAAACATTAATTAGGAACTCTTGGTAGCTGATTTCAGAGCCCTCTCCTGGTTTTTTTGGGACAGTGCAGCCATTAACAACGCATCTTTTGGCAGGGTGCTGAGCCATGCACCATGATGTCAGACTTAATGCTTTTTGAGGTAGAATATTCAGAAAGTCAAGACATAAGGAACTTTTCTTGGCTTTCTGCTCTTTCTGTTTCGTCATTTAGTACATCCCTAAGATGTGACTGCTTCTTGTTTGGTGCATGTTCCCATGTGGTCTTTCATAATTGTAGGAAGATAATACTGCTGCCTATTAGGCTCTTTATATTTCTATATGAGTGTGATTAAATATTTTTTGTGCTGATTATACCACAGTTTATGAAGATTATTTGTGACCCTGAAAGTATTTTTACAAAAGCCTAAATAATGAAATTTCAGTTTAACCAGGCTAACCAGGCAACAGCTTCCATCCATGACTGTTTAGTGGAGACTTTCTGAGAAGCCATGACCTCTGATTTTAAAGACACTGCTCATTGTGGTTTCTGTTGCCATGCTGCCCCATTTTTTTCCTGCAAAGAAGTGGCTAAACACCAGCATTTCCATCTGCAGTCAGTTCTGTGGGTTTACTGCCCCGGGGTTCCAAACACTGACCAGGATTTACTTGGACAGCGATCCTCACAGGGAAATATTTTTATAACCATCCATCCTTTTACAGATGGTTGAGCAGAAGCAATGGGAGTTAAGGGACTCCAGCTTAGGTCAGTGTAAATCTGGAATTCAGATCCTCAGAAGTCCTGTTTAGCTGTCACAGCTGTCTCAGAAGCTGGCATTACAGACTCACAGACACCGAGGGGGTTTCTGCTGGACACATGTCTTGGCAGGGCTGAGTAGCTGGTGTCTGTCTAGAAGGCACACTCAGAGCATGTCTGTCTGTCAGGCCCACACAAATATGGCCCTGACCTCGGCCTTTTTTTCCAGAGAGTCAGGCATGTGGCAGCATGGTGTGGACATCAACTCCCCCTCCACCTCTATATGGAAGTGCTGGGCTGGGAAATCATGTCTCCTCCTGGTTCTCCTGCTCTGCCCAGCCAATCTTGATTTCATGGTGTTCATGCAGAATGAAACTGCTTCAAAGGGATCACTGGGAGCATCCCAAGAACAGAGATGGGTCATCCAGCTGGGCATTCCTGCTCCACAGGGCAGCAGGCCTGAGTGCCTCTGTTGGAGCATGTGATTGAACCTCACTTACCTGACTCCTGAAGGAGTCCTTAAACCACTTAGCTGTAGTATGGAAGGGGATGAGCATGAGGGGATGTCACAGAATCACAGGATCTCCTGAGCTGGAGACAAGGATCATGGAGTCCAACTCCTGGCCTTGCACAGGACACCCCAAGAGTCACACTACATGCCTGAGTGTTGTCCAAATCCTTTTTGAGCTCTCTCAGGCTTGGTGCTGGGACCACTTTCCTGGGGAGCCTGTTCCAGCGCCCAACCACCCTCTGGGTGAAGAACCTTCTCCTGATATCTGACCTAAAGCTCCCCTGACACTCTTTGGGTCATGTCACTGGTCACCAGAGAGCAGAGATTGGTGCCTGCCCCTTCACTGCCCCTCACGAGAAAGCTGCAGGCCACGATGAGGTGTCCCCTCAAATCCCTTCCAGGCTGCACTGGATTGGGATTGTTCTTACAAGATTATTATTAGAACCCCAGGCCACACTAATGACCTCAGACCTGGCAATGGGGTGACAAGTTTACTGCAGTGTGTGAGGACAGCACCATCAGCTCAGGAAGGGTGCTTGGAAGGGTGCTCAAGTACAAGAGGCCTTGTCACATTGTTCTCACCTAAGGAAGAGATGAAAGTGCATCAGGAGCCAGGTAAGGAGTATCTGCATGTTACTGTCACCTGCCCTGCTCACACAAGCAGGACATCCCTTCCTCAGTCAGCCTCCCAACCCATAACCATAACACAGGCCACTGCAGTGGTGAGGAGAGAAGGCAGCAGTGCTTTTCCAACATCATTGCTGTTGCTTTTCTGGTTTCAGCCCATTCCCAGGCTCAAAGGAACCAGAGACTCATATGCACATCATGTTCCCATTATTGTGTGCACTGTTGTCAGGGCAGGATGTGTCTTCATCTCCATTTAAACAATTTAAAGTTGCTGGCATGCAGTAATGTAGTTCTGAATGCAGCTGTGGAAGCGAAAGTTGGCACTGGGACAAGTGATGGTCTCCCCAGAAAGTAATTTCTTTTGTCATTATCCTTCTTTCTCTCTGGGAAACCAGGGGTGACTGTGTTGCTCTGACAGTAGAAACACTCAAGAATTCCAAGCCTTCCGGTTTGCTCTTTTACTTCCTCTGAAATGCACATCAGTTCTGCTCAAAACATAAGACATTGAGATGATGGGGAACACAGAGTGTCCCAGGGTCAGAGGGACTCATCTCTGCTATAAATACCCCAATTCTGTGGCACAAGAGGACCACACACTGCTTGGGATGGGGAAGAAATCCTCACTCTGCTCTGTGACAGTGGCCTTTTCTGGCTTCTGGCCCTTTCCTAGTAACAGGAGCAGGCTCCTTGGGGAAGTGATCATAGCACTAAGTCTGACAGAGTTCAAGAAGCGTTTGGACAACACTCTTGGGTGTATGGTGTGACTCTTGGGAATGGTCCTGGACAGGGCCAGGAGTTGGACTCGATGATCCTTGTGGGTCCCTTCTAGCTCAGCTTATTCTGTGATTCTGTGATTCTGTGAATTAGGACTTCCTGAAAGATGAGGTGTAGGCACCTATGACAGGTGGGGGATTGATGAAGGGAAGTGTTTCCATCCAACCCTTGGTGAAGTGTTTGCTTCCCAAATGAGTTGCATTCCTCTCTCCTCCAAAATTCCTTGGCAATCCCATTCTGAAGCTGAATTCCTGTGCTACACAGGAAGGCTCTGTTCCTAAGTCATCACCTTCACTTCAGCTGTGGGCAGCTTGCTCAGCAGGTGAGGTCCAGCCCTGTTACGCTCTGTGCTCATTAAGGCCACAGCCTGGATATAACTGGAGCACTTGAGCCCAGGCAAGCGCTGAGCCGGCGCCAGCGCCACACTCAGAGCTACTCTTTCCATATCTGTTTTATTCTTTCCACAAAGAAATATGACCCTTGAAATGAATGACTGTGGGTAAATCTTTGTAGCAGCTGGAACTGAACTGAGATACAGGGTTTGACCTACTGCAATAAAGTGAACAGAGTTTGACTTTATGAATAGTTCACAACAGAGATGTATTACTGATTCCACTGAAATGAAAGTGATCTTTTTATTGCAGAGTATCATCTGTACTTAGGATGGTTCTGTACTTTATTGATGGAATCAGGCAGGATCTTTGGGTTTGTAATTGGCACAACCACAACCTTCACTTTAGTTGTTTTCATCCATTTTCCTTTACCAGGCTCCTTGTGAAGTGTCCTGTGTTCTTGGAAATTATTTTCACAAGCTGGAAGGGTTCAGGATCAATTTTGAAGAACTCTTACTTCTAAACCTCCTGGTTTTTTTCAAGACATACTCCCACCATTCCCTTCCCCAGGACCAGTGCCCAAAGTAGATTGCATAAGAACATGTTTTACTGTAGTTAGAACTGCTCAACATGAAAGCTTACTAAGGAATACTTATACTAAAAATCGCTCAGACAGTCCTCTCGTATTGCCATTTAGATCTATCATTCTGATTGATCACTATGTGGTTGGCTAATATTGAGTCTAATTTAACCCTATACGCTCACGCATCCATCTATTCTGTCTATTGTACCTGACATTCTACAAATTACTTACTCATGCAAATGATGACCTAAGGCAACCTTTTATGATATTCGTGTTTAATTATACAAATGCTTTTTGATAAATAAGATTATACATCCTTCCATATGTTTATTCAGTCCTTGATGAAAGCAAAATTTAATTTTCATGCAGATTTGTTGGAGAGTGTGTTTAATAAGTGCTGAGTTTTATGTAGTCTGCAGATCACTCTGGTTTTGGGTAGCTGACAGAATCAGTAGGTATAGTTCATAGAGACATGTGGGTTTTAATCAGGCCTAATTCAAGCTGCTAATTTTTGAAATCTTGGAACTGAAGTAATTTCTTTTGTTCTTGTGCCATAAAGCAAATTCTGTTGTGAAAATAAATGAGAGATGT
Organism: Phylloscopus whistleri; assembly: GCA_017589585.1. NCBI lineage: Eukaryota > Metazoa > Chordata > Aves > Passeriformes > Phylloscopidae > Phylloscopus > Phylloscopus whistleri. The sequence continues at coordinate 3,576,507 of JADMLD010000622.1, read as the reverse complement.
TGAATTAAATGTACATTTCAGTGGGATTTATTTATGTTAGAAATTACTGAAAATGTTGCCAAATAACTGATACATTAATATTTTTAAGAGAAGGATGTTCCTGCAAAACTCACTGGTTCTAAACAGTAACTGGAGTTTGGCTTGTGTGATTCAGTCATGGTGAATGCAACTTTTAAGTGTCACCCAATACCAGGCTGAATTCGTTGGGGCTGTCTGCATACATGAAGAAAATGGGAAGAAGGGAGAAATTGCCAGGACCAGATATCAAAATTTTTGTTCAGATGTCTTTGAAAACATTGTCATTGTTGATTGCAGATCCTCCAGGAGTCCTCTTGGCATGGTATGGCATAGACAGTGGTAGGAATACAGGTGACCTCAGCCCTGATAAGTAACAGCTGTGTTAATACAATACAGCCTCACCCCTGAGGAGTAACAGCTGTATCCAATAAGGATGAGTGATATAAAATAGGGGGTTAGCTGGTGAAAGGGAAGAGCATTATAGAAGAGGAACCTTGAGCGTGAGGTAGAGAGCCATGAGGCAGGATCCTGGGAAAAGAGAACCACTGCTACAAGGACAGCCTGAGTCTGCAGTTAGAACCTGTTGTTGGAACCTGCAGTCACAGTCTAGCTAGGTAAAAGCCTGCAGTCAGAGTCTGCAAAGTGATCCCTGCAGTCACAGTTTAGCAGGAAATTTCCAGCAGTCAGAGGCTGAAAAGGACACCTACATTAGGAGCTTGCTGCAGCCAGTCAGTGAACAGTTGGAGTTAAGATGACTAAGCTGTGAAGAAGAATAAACCATGGCCCTTTTTATGCTGTGCTGAACAAGAAATGTGTGCCTTGGCTCTTTTTTACCCTCTAATTAGAGGGCTGCTGCAACAGGAATTCAGAATTTGGGGAGCATGTATGAAAAAGACATGGGAGCACACACTGTCTGAGACATGACTTTTGCTTCTTTTCCATAAATGTGCAGTGGGAAATATTCCACTGTTCTGTTAGAAAGTCACTGGTCAACACAGGTGCTGAGTGGCCATCAAGGGACATTTTCCATGGGGTGCCACTGCAGCACCTTTTACCCAATGTCAGTAGAACTGCAGTAGGCCCTCTGGCTAAAAGCAGATGTTTTGTAGGCTTGAGCTCTTTGCTAAGAGTTTCTTTGGTTTTGTGCCGAAGGTGTGGTCAGTAAACTCCGTGGGCCGGACACCAAGCAGCTGGTCCCGCTGCCGGACAGGCCCTGCCCCTCCCGAGGGCCTGGGAGCTCCCCTCTTCAACACGGTGGCGTCCACTGTGGCTGTGGTGAGCATCAGCCCCCCTCTTAAGCCTAATGGGGTGGTCAGTATCTACAGGCTGTTTTCTAATGATACCAGAGGGACTGATGTGGTGGTGAGTATTGTCAGCACTTTTTCTGTACTTACGTTTCCACTTGTATTTTCTAGCTTTAGCAATTTTGTTTTTACAAGCTGCTACTGTTGCTCATTGATTGCCTTCCTCTCCTGGCCTCCCATTGTTAGCTGCTCTGCAATGCACTGTCCTGTCCATGAGCTTAAGCTGTCTACTGATTTCACATTACCCATTTATTCCTTCTAGTGCACTTGGCTGTGGCTGTATCTGATTCAGCCAGTTTGTCCCGTTGGTGCCTGCATGGCCTTCCATTTCCATTCCCTCACACCTGCCATGCTGCTGGCTTCGCTCTGGCTCTGGCATCAAGAAGTACCAAGTGCTTCCCTTTGCTTGCTTGACTCTCTCCTTATTTTTTTGCTGAACTCTGCTAAATTGCATGCTGCCAAATGAGAGCAGATGTTGCCCCTTGTTGGTGTTTTCTACATATTTTTATTTCTTTGGCTTCAAAGAAGCTATACCAACAAATGACTACAACAAAAAGGTGAAGAAGTGGCAGTTCCTGTGAGCAGTTTCAGAACAGGGCACTGATTCCTATGCCAGAACTGCCAGGTCTCCCTTGCTGAGCTTAGGAAAGCTTCCTAATATGTTCACCCAGCACAGTGTCTGTTTGAATGCAGAGCAGCATCATGTTGGCTCTTGACTCAGATAGACCTACCAGAGAGCCCATTCTCTGTCTGGGAGTGACCTGAGTCACCAGACACAGTGGTGTCACGCTGCCCAGCACTGTTTCCTGCATCCACACTGAGGAAGCTTGTGAGATATGCATGATTATTTGCTAGCACCTTTATTGTGGAGCTATTTTCCACATTAATTTCTTTTCTGCTTCAGTACCACTAATCCCAGTCTTTCTTTAATGGCTTTCAGCTTCTCTGTTGCTGAGAATGACATTTGCAGTTGACATACAGTGGTCACAGCTCAACTAAAGATGTCTTGAGGCCACTGATGGTGTGGTCTTTTCCTTTGAAGAGTGTCCTTTAACTTTTTAATGGGAGGAAAGCACAGAGTTCCTATTACACAACAACTGCATTAGTGTCAGACTTAAAGGACATGCAGAATCTTCTGCCAATCTTCTTCTGAGGTTAATTCACCTCCATAACTCTTATTTAGTATTTGTAGTGCTTGAAGCTGTGACAAGTTTCCTCTTAATTTTTACAGCTGTCAGAAGGGACTGCCACCCAGCAGACAATACATGGGCTGAAACCTTTCACCACGTACTCCATTGGCGTGGAGGCCTGCACCTGCTTCAACTGTTGCAGCAAAGGACCCATGGCTGAGTTCACCACGCAGCCGGCTCCACCCTCAGAGCAGCCCCCACCGCAGATCCGCACCGTGACCTCCAGGAACGCCTCTTTCCAGTGGAGTGCCCCTCAGTCACCCAACGGCATCGTCACCAGGTAGGAGCTGCCACCCAGCTGAACCTGCACACCTTGGCTGGAGGTGGTGCCAGAGCAATCTGAGCTGGAATTGTGTGGGCTGAGAGCGCTGGACAGTTGTGGCAGTTGTCTTCCTTCCTTGGCATGTTGGTGATGATATTCCCTGTGGCCTGAACACCTTCCGGGAAGTGTTTACATACAGTGGTTGCTTTTCTCCTGAGCAGGATACTGAGAAGGATGAAGGTGGAAAGGATGAGCTGTTGTGAGTGGAGATGATTGTCTGACAGCTGTGGTTGTGTAGTCAAATAGTTGTGAGTTCAACTGGCAGTGATGAGAGAGCTGCAATCTGGAGTTACTTAGGTAAAAAAATCCTGACTTGCAGAAGCACGGAGGCAGGCATCAACAGTGAGTGTGACTTACTTACCAGCACAATTGCCCAGTTATCTGACAGGACCAAAATCTCCAAGAGAAAAACTGCGATAGGGTCTATTCTCTTCTCCAGTAACCAGAGAGACAGCAGTTAGGGTGAAATGTGGGATTGGCTTTTATGTTATTTAAGGCCCTTCATTTATCAAAATCTCAACTTTGTTCTCAGCTACGAGCTCCACGTGTACATGGCTTGTCCTCTGAACCTACAGCCAGCAGTGAAGGCTTGCAGTCCAGGCCCGACTGAGGTGAAGTACACAGGGAAAGGACAGAGTGCCAACGTGTCCAACCTGGAGCCCTACACAACTTACAACCTGCGAGTTGTGTCCTACAACTCTGTTGGCAGTAGCGCCTCTGAATGGATCGGATTCACTACGGAAAAGGAGCGTGAGTATGAGAAAAGGTTCACTGACCAGTGGTGCCTGTTTCTGAGGTGTGGGGCTGCACAGAACCAAATGAATTCCCCACCCCTGGGAGAGAGGACATCCCCAGAAACCTCTTCTTCCATGTCTCTGGTCACTGCGTCTCTGCTGCACATTCATTGAAATTCTGCTCTGGGGCTTAACTGCTCATTCCTTCAAAAATATTTCTTTGCTCATCATCTGATGTCTCATCCTCTATCTTGGGAGCCTGGAAACCTTTTATTTTACTGAAAATGGGCAGCAAAGCTGCAGAACATAAAATGTTCAAGTATTACCAGAAGGCTGATGTGTAGTAATAAATACACTATCATAAATAATCCCTTGGAAAAGTGGAGATCTTGAAAGAGACCTGGTGATTGTTTTCAGGAACAATCTTATTGTCCTAATTCATGCCACACTTCTGCTAGGACTCATAAAAATTTTCCTTGGATATCATCTGAATGACTGGATGGCTGTGAACACTGAAGTAAGAATTTGTTGCTGTCCAACCACTGCAGGCAGTGCTTTAAGGCCATGTGGTGATATGCATGGAAATTAAATATGCAGGACCTATGCCTACAGGCAGAATAGATTTTGCCATCAAAACTGAATTTGTAGTAGTCTAACATCAGCTTTTATTAAAAAGATCTATAGTGCTGTAGCCACAGTCATTCCATAACAGATGAGATGGGCATTTCATCTCAGTCTGTTAGGTCAGGGCAAAGGCGATGTTCACTTTTTATCTCATGTCAGGATTTCAGAATCACCTTTCTAAAAATCCCTTTTGCATCATTTGGTAGTTCTGCCAAGTAATTACTCAAAATCTGTAATCTGATACATCCTTAGCTGAAAATTTCATGTGGAACAGGCTTAGATTTTCTTTAACGTTACCAATAAAAAAATTAAAAAAAAAAGAAAAAAAAAAGAGAAACCACAAAAAACTAAACAACCAACCAAAAGAAAGATCCCTTATGTGCAAAGCTGTGCTTTATTAAATTGCAAGTTAAAAGGCTGGAACATGATCATGAACTTTTAAATGGAGAAAATTCATAAGGAACTGGTGAGCCACATAGAACAAGAGGATTTGAAAGCCATTTTTAATCTCCCACCCACTAAGTCCAAAGTCCTCTTCTTTCAGTCTTGCTTTTCTTGCCTTGCTGACCTCTTCACACCAGGTTTCCAGACTCCCTCTGACTGCCTCCTTCTTTGAGTCCCTCTGACTGCTTCCTCTTGCCTCGAAGGCTTGCTTTAGTGACAGTGGGCAATTAGCAGCAAAGTGCAGCTGGACAAGCAGCTTTCTTATGAACAAACCAGCAAATACGGGGCAGATGGCTTAATGGCAACACCACAAGAAAGGACCACCTCAAACTTAAATGAAGTTTTTTGTCAGCAAGCTGTTGAGCCCAACTGATGAACTCTTCCTCCCTGAAGTGAGTTCTGGGTTTCTTTTCTGTCTGCCTGCCATCTGTTCTCACTTTTCTGAAACCCCATGTTTTCATGTATGCACATGTGTTAAAGATGATCTCGGCAATTTCTTGGCACTTGCAAAAGAATCCTCTCCATAGCAGTTCCCACAGCCCAGCCTGCTGCAGTCAGGCTTGCAAAACCTCCTGTGTCTCCCTGTCCTCTGCCTTAAGCTAGAACTTAATTTACAGAGTTTTAGTGTCAGTACCATATACACAAAGGAAAAGGGAGGGAGTTCAGTATTTGTTTTCAGGATATATCTCTGCTTTCTCAGTGCAGAGGCTGGCATGCTACAGCAGATTTTTCTTTTCTCCTTGTATCTTCCCTAATCATACGCATGGATATGAGAGAGAGAGAGGGAGTGCATGTGGCAGAGAGCTTGTATCGTGGAGAATCCCTTTCTCTTTGCCATATAATTCAGTCACCAAATCAGTTCTAGCCTACTGGCTGGAAATGAGCTCTTTTTCCTTGTCCTGCAGCACCCCGGTACATGGCTCCGTTCTCCGTGGTCAGCAATTTATCCACCATCCACATCGACTGGAGCCGCACCTTCGTGCTGAACGGGCGCCTGAAGGAGTACGCGCTGACGGAGAGCGGGCAGCGCATCTACAGCGGCTTCGACACCGAGCTCTACCTGCCAAGGACATCTGACAAAAGTCAGTTTCCTACAGATTCCTCTCTGGGACAGTCTGTTGAGCTAAATCAATAGTATTGTATGCTGAATTTAAAAAAAAAATAATTCTCCATTGCAATCCCAAGCTAAGACCAAAGGAGCATACAGGCACACCAAAATGTATCTAAGCAAATCTTTGAAAAAAAATCCATAGAGCTAAGTCTTCTCTCAAACATTATACCTGACTGGGTGAGACTGTTTTGATTCTCAGTGGGGGTGAAGCTTTCCCAAATCCTGGAGCTGTGTTGCAATTCCATCCTTCGGGGCTATAGTCAGGGGAATGTATAGAAATCTTCAGTTTTAGGAAAGACTAGAGCTTGAATTTTCGTTTGAGTCAAATGAAGTCAGTAGCTCTTGGGAACAGCCATGCTTTGAAATACAGTTTCATTTTAGAAATTTGCAGTTTTTAAAATAAAATTTTATTTCAAAATAAAAGGAAACTATCAACAGGGGGAAAAAGAAAGGAAAAGAAAAAGCAGCAAGTTTTCTGTTTTTATGACATTGTGTAAATTGTGAAGCTCTGGTATGGACTCAGGTGGGCTTTGAAGGGTTATGTGCTATTCCTGCCATATTTTTTTAGACCTGGCTGTTTGCTGGTAAATAATGGTGAAAAAGTAGCACTTAAATAATTTTTATTTCTGCTGCTGACAGTATTTTCTATTTTTTTTCTCAGCCTTTCTGTTTCAAGTGACTTGCGTCACTGATGAAGGGAGTGCCATGACACCAGTCATCAAGTACAACGCTGGAGAGGGAGTTGGTAAATACATGAAGAGATTACCTAGCACCTGCTCATTTGATGTGTTTGTGCTTGAAATTTGGTATTAGTGTGTGCCAGGCAGGATGGCATCTCACTGCAGTATCAGGGGCTTCCTCAGTGCCTTGTGTACGAGGTATGTAGATAGTTGTGCTTTTTTGGCCAGGTATGGACTTCTGTTCTTTACATCACAGAATTGTTGAGTCCTTTAGATTGGACAGGATCTGTAAGATCATTGTGTCCAACCATCATAGAATCATAAAATGGTTGGGTTGGAAAGGATTTTAAAGATCATCTACTTCCAACCCCCTGCCATGCAAGACAAGACCACTAAGACCAGATTGCTCAAAGCCCCATTCTGCCTGGCCTTGAACACCTCTAGGGGTGGGACAATTCTCATGATTAGCTTCAGATCTTCTCCTCAGATATGTAATATTTTTTTCTTTTATTTTTACCTAAGTATATTGCTCCAAAATGTTGTGCTTTTTTCTTCTAAGTTTCTTGTTTGAACTGTTTCTAACTGAATTAATTAACTGGTTTAATAAAGTTGGGGGTTTTTTGTGTAGCATCTTATTCAGATTTTTAAAATAGATCTGCCTTATATTTGCAATTAGTCATTACCCTGCATTTCCCTTATATCCCTTTCCATGCTTTCACTCCATTATCCTGCAGAATTTCAGGCAAAGCTGCCTTAAAGGCATTACAAAATGTTTCAAGTTGCTCTACATCCACAGCCTTCCACACTCTTCCCCTTTGTTCTTTTGATTGCTGCTTTTATCCAGAGTCTTTTGAAAACTTGAATGGTACCGTGGGCAACTTGCAGGGGGGCTTGCAAGCAAAGGTGCTGAAAATTCCTTGGCCAAGAGTTTGGTTATACATGTAGGATTGCAAATAACCAGGAAATACTGTCACTGAGATTTCTTACACTTCTGTTGTGTATGAGCAAAGCCAACAGAGTGACTGTTTTGTTTTCTGGTAGATGGGGGAAAGGAACAGTAAAATGTTTCATGTTGCTTGCTTTTGTATTAATGTATTAAAGCCTTCCTCCCTCTCTTTTGTTAACTGCACAGGCCTGCAGCTGCACAGTTGTTCTGGAGAGAATGTCCTCTGTCTGTATCACTCTTAAATTACCATAGTAATTTCCACTCTTCAAGGTTATTTGGAGAACCCCTTTTTCCTCACATTCCACCACCACCACCTCCTTTTGGAAGAGCTGCTGATGCAGTGGTGATTTCCAGCCTAAGCAGCAATGCCAGAGCTTTAAGCAGGGTCTCTTGGGGGTAGTAAGTTTTTTATTGCAGCCCGCTAGCATATTGAACCATTATGCCACCTTGAACATAAGTGCAAATAAGCACATGACGACAAAATTACTTAAATTTCTACCTAATTTATTAGCGAGGAAAGGGATGGCATATTGTTAAATGCTTCTTGAAATAACTGTCCCTTTCTCCCCTAATCCCTCTTTTTACAGGTCTGATCTTGACAACACCTGGAGAGAAGGACAAAGCAGAGTCCAAACGTGCAAAATTCTACAACGAGTTGTGGTTTGCAGTGCTGATGGTAGTTCTAGGTTTGATCCTCTTGGCTATTCTTCTCTCCTTAATTCTTCAGAGGAAGGTCCACAAGCAACCCTATGCACGAGACAGGCCTCCTTTAGTTCCACTCCAGAAAAGAACATCACCAATGAGTGTGTATTCATCAGGTGAAACCCATCCGGTACGTTTGGAAACATGCAACCAATGTATATGCATGACACCTGCCCCATCAAACACACACACACACACACAGACTTTTCCTTCCTCCTTCCAAAATTTTGTTGCACACTTGGTTACCAAATGGAGGCTGTTTAGTGTAGGGAAAGGACTGTCTGGTCCCATATGGGCCATATCTGCATGGGCACACAGACCAAGGTTACAAGTGCTTATTCCGAGCACAGCCCTGGCACACCTGGTCTGCAGGCCCTGAAATTCTTCTGATGCCCAAGACAAACTTTGGATCTGGAGTCACAGAAAATGCAAAACCATTGTTGTCACCTCATATTAGATGACATTTATAATAGAGCTGAGAAGTCTTTGGCACGCTGTGAGAAGGTAGATGATAAAATGTGCTTTTCAGAGGAACCTTTCATGTATTCCCAGCTGCCTGCTGTGGATGGATAACCAGGATCAGTCTGACAGTCTTTGTCAGGTATCCAGGAGATATGCCTGCAAAGAACAAGACTTAGGGAGAGGCTTTGTTTGTTGCCAGTATCCATCTACCACCCAGCTGGACTGCTCTAGGACAAGTTGCATGCCAGGAAGGTTTGGAGTAGAGTGAGAGTAATCAGGAAAAAAGCTAAGGAACTTTACAAAATGCATGTGTGTGTTTGTGCACATACACCCACAGTGGGACCATCAGAGCAGTGGGAGGAGGGCTGCTGGGAAGTGATAAAAAGGAAGGCATTTTATCGTGAGAACTTGTGACTCTGAAAAATGCATAAAAAATGTGTTCCATCATGTAGCAGTGCTATCTTACCCCTTGAAAAAGCAAAACAAAAGGAATATGGCAATTGTTATGGGATTGAGAATGGGAGCAGCCATGCCTTCCATTTTCATGCTTCTTCCCAGACACAGGCCGTGAGATGATTCTTCTTGTCACTTCTCAGCTTCTTTTTCCTGTGAGCGCCATCAAGCAGCATAGTGACTCCTGCATCCTTCACGCATTCTGTTCCTTCTTGTCTCAGTGCCAAGACACTGCATCTGTGCCTCAACCAAGAAGCTCTTGGAAACAATGGGATTTCCAGTGTGCCCCTTCTCCTGGCAAAGGCTAAGAGCATAAGAAACTTTTTTTTTTGGTCTCATGGTTTTGATTCCTTTTCCTCTACAGTCTGTCATCTTGTGTTGTTCCTCTTGACTTTAAAATGTCTTTGCTGTTGGCATGCCTGCACAAATCCTTTTCATGTTCCTGCCCTTTCTTTTACTTTTTTGTTTTGTTATTGTTTTTGTTTTGGTTTTTTTTCTTCTTCCAGCAGCTCATGGACTTAATAGAAAGGAAGATTCTTTAGTGCAGCAGTTGAAGGACTGATCTGAGAAGTTAGGACAGAGCTACTATGGAATGGCTTGCTTTACAATTGTTAGTGAAGCAATGCTGGCTGCTCACACAGTACTCGACCACTTAAAAATTAAATAGTGCCTGGTCTTTGCCAGTTCCCCTACTCCCCCACGTCCTGATACACTGCTCTCCCTCACAGAGCTGCAGCTAATTCACACCCTCTGTCAGGTACACCTACACTGTACCTTGTCCTGCCCTAATGCTTTTCCTCCCTCTCTTTAATCTCAGTTTGAAACTATTGCTGACACGTCCGATTCATCAAGCAGTGTCACTCTCAAAAGATACACAACACACTTTGAGGTAGAGTCCTCAGTTTGCAGAGTGCCCAGACGTGTGGTGTGTCAGATGACCCAAGCATGCACAAAGGCATCTGACACTGCATGTTTCTCCTGATGGGTGAATGATTTTTTTTTTTCCCCTGGTCATGAAAAGATCTGCAAACATCCTTTTGCTGTGTGAGTCTGGGCTATCATTCTGGTAATCAAAAATCTTTGGACTTCTGCTTGTTGGTACTTTAAAAAATAAAATTAGGATAACGAAGAAAATTGGGGAAAATCCTGGTTTAGCACTGGTGGGTTTTTTGTTTGTTTAATTATATGATTGCTCTACAGTGGGGAAAGGTCTGGGGTTTTTTTCTTCTGTTTATTACTGTGCATGATTTTGAGGCATGGTTTTCTCTGTTCTCTTCCACTCCTGTTTTGTTTTTGTTCAGCTAAATTATTTAAAACCATGCCCTTTATTTTTTTTCACTTATTCCTTTGTGTCTACTTTAACAGGGACTAGCAGACACGAAAATCCCGGGGACTGGTTCTCCCACAAGCAACCGCAGTTTCCGTATGGCAGCTGGGGGGAGGCGGCCCAGCCAGGGCCAGCTGAGCCGCACCTACTCCCCCGCCTCTCTCCATCGCAGTGTCAGCCAGCTGCTCAACCTCTACGACTCTAAGAAGACTTTTGATGAGTCACCTTGGGATGCCATCATTCACAACCATCGCGCTGCTGGCCGTGGCTTGGTAAGGGCTCACGCTCCTCTGGGACGCGGCTGTGCGTCGCCTGCGAGAGATTTGTCTGTTCTGTTGGAATCGTGATAAAAGTCTAAATGTCATAACTTCCTGGAGATAGAGCCAAAAGGCCTAGAAGGACATGGTCATAGGTTAGATCCTCAAAATTCTTCAAGTCTTCTGTTCTCTTTTAGAGTTGCAGGTGATGGAGGAGGTACGACTGACACTGAAGGCTTCAAGCATCAGCATGTTATTTCTTTCCAGTACAGCCTTTTATACCCTTTATCTGACATACATTCTTCCTATGCACCCTGTCTACCCTTCTGTGATTGGTCAGTACACCTCAGCATTCCATGTTTCTTTACCTTCAATATTGTTCACCTGTCCTACACAGTTGTAGCCTGTTAGGGATAAGGCTTGGCTGCAGCCCCAATAACCAATAACCACAACTGTGTGCCTACAATTTCCCTTTCTTTTTCTTTTAAATAAATGCCATGCTTACGATCCTTCTACAGGGCCCTTGCAGAAGAAATAGCAAAAATGGTACAAATATCTTTTTATGTAGGTTTCACTAGCTCTGGAATGCATCTGTATACTGACCTTGATTCATTCCCCAAATCTACATTACATTTCCTCAAAATCCTTATACCTACAGTTATGGAATATTAACAATCAAAATCCTTATACCTACATTTATAGAATATTGACAATATCAATAGCAATATACATGAATAAGCCAAAGGCTCCATGTTAGGATATTAACAAAACCAACAGCTATATAATTCTATCAATAACTATACAGCTCCATAAAGTAACATACAAGGATAAGATAGAATCTATATATTTCCATCACCCATGTGTCTTCGTTTATTCCAAGGAGTCAGGTGAGCCACAGCCAGGTTTGTTGCTTTGAGGGCATTATCCAACACAGGTCCAGTGCAACAAGCAAGCATCCACCAAACTCCAGTATCTGTTGAGATACAGGCATATCCATGTCCCTAGGTACCAAGATCCCATGGGCTCTCGCAGGCTCATGTCTGCAAATTATGAACCCAGACTGGAGCAGGGGCAGAGTCCTGTCACTTGGTAACAAAACTATGTTAAAATAACAGGCATTGTACAGGAGGGAGGAATAGTATGATGATTCAATGTAAACACAGCTTTCCAAATGCTTTGTCTGTGGGGTTTCACTTGCCATTCCCCCTGTTTTGTTTTTGAAGAAAGGCTTTAAGCACAGAATAAAAATGCCTTGTAATAGCTGGACAAGTTGAAGAATGCGAAATACTAGTGACATGTTGAACACCCTAAGATTGTAAGAATTGTTGGGTACACTGCAGTACATAACTAGGCCCATTATTAGCCTTGACAATATGTGGTACACCTAAAGCTGCAAAAGCACATCAATGCAGGATGATGTGTTTTTTTGCCTTCTCTCCTGTATGTACAGAAGTTCAACAGGCCTTAGAATAAGTGTCCACAGAAACACAAGTAAGTGAGTGGTAGCTGTTTTTCTGCACTGATAGAAATACCCATTGTAAGAAATGCAAAGGATCATACTAACTGTTAAACCATCAGGCTGTGGATGGTCCAGAGACAGTAAAATATGTATACTGAGAGGTATGATGGTAACTACCCTCCAAGCTTTTCCCTTTTGTACTCTTAATTCTACTTGCCTCAATCTAGCAAATACTTCTGGTGACAAGCTCCTGGGAGACAACAAGGAAGGACTGCCTTTTAATTAATCAAAAAGTGCTGCCAACAGCACATTTGATAATCCCAACAATGGTTTGATCTAATTAATTGAGCTAATAATTTTTGCAGGTCATTCAATGTTTGTATAGAGTGCTGAACAGTCATAGTCTAAGATTTAACAGTTTGGTCCAAGATTTTCATCCCTAAATACAGGGAGTTTGCTGTTGTATTTTCCCATGAGTAACACACAAACTATAACTTTTTAAGGCCTCTTGCATTACAGGCATTGCCACAGTGAGCTGTTCTACAGTTGGCACAGTGACTAAGATATCATCCATATACTATACTGAGTTCCAAGACACTCTAAGTTGCTGTTTCACCATTCAGTGTTCCCTAGCTCTGCATTAGTTTTAAGGCAATGTATACAAATATGCATATGTCAAAGATAGGGAAAGACAAATATAGCAAAATGCACTGTACCACACTGTCCTATCAAGAAGGAATCATACACCAAGTTCTGATTTTGTTTAACTGCAGTAACTGTTACAATCTGCTTGTGTTACTGATTTTCCTTTTGAGAAGGCTGCCTACTAAATGAGTAAACTACATATGAAATACAATATTCTCAACCAAAAAGGCAATACAAGGTGCACAAAACAGCAGTTTTGCAAACATGACTAACTAGAAAACTTAATTTTCATATGCTCAATGGGAGAAAGCTAAGCTTAAATCAAACTAGTTTATCTTACAAAATTCCAAACAGTTAACTATTGTCAACACGCTATACCTCAAATCACAAGTATCCCATTTATTATTATTCAAAAGAAAATTCTTTCCTTACTCAGCCCAGTAATACTGTAGGAGGGAGCAAGTCAAGAGAAAGAAAAGCCCTCTCACTTGCTGCTCTTGGAGGCAACCCTGTTTGACTGAGACTATGGCCAGCAGTCTTGTCCTTTTGTGCTTTTCCTTGCCTATGGTGGAGGCCAATACCAGATCCTGCCCTGCCCCAGGTTCCTCCACAACATTATACACTGTTGGTACCCAGAGATTTCACATCATGCAGACCTTTAATTGCCTCCCCTTCCCTTCTGCACACAAAGGCATCTGCAATGTTTATCTCTAGCACGTCTTAGTGGGGAATAGATTAGGTTGTAAAATAGAGCAGGATTGCAAAGAAAATCGCTGAACATATACAATGCCTTGACATAACCTTTTCCAAGTAACCTCATTGTGCCATACTCCACTCTATCTTAGCATATATTTATTAATTTGCAATATAGGTTACACTTAGAGCTTTGAAGAAGACACAAGTGACCTATAACAGCTTCCTCAATGAGATCATTCTCTGCAAGATCCAGCACTCTATTCCTTTATCTAATTCCAACTTTCTCAAATACACAGCAAACATTTATGGAACAAAGTCACATCACTCTGAACACAGCCTTAATACTAAGTAAATTATAGCATGTTATGTAAACCTTTATCTGCAGGAGATCATATTATTTGTCCTCAACGGTGAACAAAATGAACTTCTTTAATCTCCATAGCATATCAGGAAAACTCCCATTCTTCCATTGCTTTGATCTACACCCTTTTTTTCTTAAGGATAAAACTCAGATCAGGTGTCTGTTGTTTCTCCAGGGTATAATATTATCTCCCTATCCAACCATAAGTTTTGAGGCACTATCAAATTGAATGTAATCTGTTCATCTTTGCAAACACTTTTCTCAAGTGTACCAGAACATGTCTGGATAACATTAAGATACCAAAAGCATCTCTGACCCACCAATGTTAGAAGAGCAGCATGTTTCTGGTCAGCTTGGGATAACTAAAAGCATGGTAAACAAGGAGTTAGGAAGAAATAGACTTTAAACTTATGACCTGCCTTATTCCAGGTAAACTTTCTGTTTCAGGTTATCCCTGCAGAGCTGCTGCCATCTGCAAATTATCATTTCTCTTCCAGCAATACTTTAGACCAACTTAGCCTGCGTGTCTTGTGAACAAAGTGAAGTTGTTTAACAAAACCTATTCTTCTGAACAAGGTGAAGCTGCTTAACAAAAGCTATTCATGTCAAGATTTATAGTGCCTGAAAAAGCAGTAAAAAGGTTACCACTTAAGTTTTTTTTGTTTTGGAGTTGGTGGTTTTTTTCGGGTTTTGTTGCGTTAGTTGGTTACTGCAAGCATCTCTTACGTGCTTTCTATGCAGCTCCGACTCCGCCTCTCGGAGCCCCAGGTTATTTTGGTTCTAGCTCTCGACTCAGCAAACCTCTCCCCGCACTCCTCAGGGGCCGTGCCGCTCCCAGGGCGCCGCTCCGCGCACAGCGGAGTCAGGGGAACCCGGCACCGGCACCGGCACCGGCACCGGCACCGGCACCGGCACCGGCACCGGCACCGGCCCGGCCCGGCCCGGCCCGGCCCGTCCGGAGCGCGGCTGCCGCCGGGCGGGGCGCAGGGCTCGCTGCACCGCGCCTGCAGGGAGCGGCACGGGCCCAGGTGCAGCTGGGACTCGCGTTTTAATGAAAGAGGCAGTTTGTCTGTCTGCTCCCAAGCCACCCCCTTTGTACCAAATAAGCACACTGCGCAGCTTCGCTCCGTCTCCTTCAGACCAAATAAGCAAAGTGCGTAGCCTTACTCTGTTTCTGTCGTAGCAAATAGGGAAAGCGCGTAGCGCCACCCTATCTCTTTTATAGCAAATAAGCAAAGTGCGTAGCGTTACTCTGTTTCTTTCGTGCCAAAGCGCTCGTTCCCCTTATCCAGAACCCGTCTTCTGCGAAATTGGTGACAAAAAAATCGTAACGAAATGTCCAAAATGAAATATTCTTCTCCTAATGTTTGAGTCCTCATTATTATGTTTCCCAGTTGCTCACCTCCTTTGCACCAAATAAACAAGGCACGTAATGCCCGCTCTTCATACTTAATACCTTTCCTTTGTAATATTCGCAGCAGGATGTTCAGTGTGGATTCTGCCGATATCTGAGCCCCCATTCCTAAATTCCCAGCCGCCCACCTGGGGGTGGTGCGTTTGTTTGAAAGTCATCTGGACTTTCAGGCTTTCGGTCCCGGCTGCTCAATTCTTCAGGCTCCTGCCTGGCTCAGTTCTACAGGCTCTCTGACCGCCTGGCTCGGTTCTACAGGCTCTCTGTCCTCCTGGCTCAGTTCTACAGGCTCTCTGTCCGCCTGGCTCGGTTCTACAGGCTCTCTGTCCGCCTGGCTCGGTTCTACAGGCTCTGTCCCCCTGGCTCAGTTCTACAGGCTCTCTGTCCGCCTGGCTCGGTTCGGCTGGGCTGCCCCGTCTTACCACTCTTAGGTCCGCAGTTGTTTGCCCCAAATCACCTCAGGATCAGGTCATGGTCACCAGATGGCCACAACTGTGTGCCTACAATCTCACACTGCTCTTACAGGATGCAAGGCATCCATGTGCATCTCTTTATGGTTTCCACTGAACTATTAACTCCATGGTTTATCAAGGAAATGCACATTGAAGAATTCCCTTCTATTTGGTGGGGTTTTCTTGCCATGCAATTCAGCAAATGTACATGTCTGAAGTGGGATGTCTTGGCATCCTCCACACATTTAGAGCCAAAGGCAGGAGTTTGTGTTCTAGTGATTCCTGTTCTGTGAACTGGGACTCAGTTGCTGATGAGATCTGCTCTCTGTCCTCTGCTCAGTTGCAATACAGAGATGTATGAATGCTCAGATCTCCTAGCATGTGTGACAAATGCATTCAAATTCTGCCCATATGAGACTAGATTAAGGTGGGGGGGGGGGGGCAGGTAAGTATTTCTCTTTATTAAAAGACAGGACTAGACAGTGTCATCAACAGGGATCTGAACACACAGATACAAGACATGATTTTTAAGCCAAGGACAGTGATGATCTCCCTTCCTCCTTGTCACCAGGAAACAGGCTTTTTAACTTCCTACCTGCCCTGGCCAAATGCATGAGAAGGGCTTCAGGGGTCAGTGAGACACAAGCTTCCTTCCCGAAAAAGATGAAAATTAACGTTCCTAAAAAGGACCCAGAATGGGGTAAAGGGCCTATGAGGTAGTGACAAAATTAGATGGTTATTGAGTGCAAGTTAGTGAGTGGATCTTGTCTAAAATCCAAATGAACTGGAGGGTAGTTTAGCACATAAATCCAAGTAGCTTCCTCAGACTTTCACCTTCAGTACAACAAACAGCAGGAAGGGCTGGAACATAAATGGTTACCACAGTATAGGGGTGTTGGTTCCATCACTGTCAAACCCACTTAGACCCCCAAGAGCAGGACCAAGGAAACCAACAAAGTTGAAGTAAGGTTGAAGTAAGAAGGTAGTAATAATTTACATCTAGGCAAAACCCCCATTGGTACAGGTGTTAACCTTCAGCCTGCACTCTGCAGCTCATGGACTTCCCAACTCAGTGGTATCATGAGTCAGCCTTGCCATTTTCTCAGAGCTATCAAATCCTTGTGATATAATTCCTTGGGGACTAACAACTCACCCAGGATGCACCTTTCTGTGAGTACATTTGCCAAAAGAACAGCTTCCTGCTGCAGAGAGGAAGCTCTTGCTCTAGCCACTTATCTTGGGCTGACACCATGACTTAGTTTATGTTGCAAACCTCCCATATGCATGTTAGAATGAGTTTAAAAATATTCCAATGAGTTTCAGGAGTGGCAGGAGCTGGAAAACAAAAATTTTCATTTCCTTTTGGTAGCAGACAACCCTGACAGCATGAGCTCAGCTGCTTTATCAAAGCAGCGGCTCTTCTGTCTATCCTCTGTACATTGCTTTACATTGCCCTAAACCCAAGTCTCTGCTGCTGTGTTGTTCAGCTACTCTCTTACAAATAAATCTTCTGCAATGCTTTTGAGTCAGTTCTTTCTCTTTATTACACACAGTAGCTTAGGAAGAGTGGTTTCAAAGTTCAGTTCACCCCTTTGTCCAGCTTGCAAATCAATATAGTGAATGGCTGTAGTGGCCCAGGACACAAATCTACAGCAACACTGCCAGTGCCCTCTATGCTATGGAAAGAGTTTATTTCTCTCCTGCTTTCCACTTTCTCCAGCCTAATGCAGGAGTGCAAATGGAAGCTCAGACACTCTCTTGGAAGCCTGAAGAACAAAACTTTACCTAAATCATGTGTGATATGGTTGTTACACAAAACAAAAATGTAAACATGTATTTTTTTCTTTTTCAGGGCTCCAAGTTCCCCAGTACACTGTAACAAACACTATATTATTGACCATTGGTCAGATATATAGAGTAATTGAAGGAATTGACCTTTTTTTTTTCTTTTAATTTACTGCTTATTGTGAAAATCTAATTATCTTGGATTTGGTGCTTGATGCTCTAGGTTATCTCATCCTGGGAGGAAAGGGAAGACATTAGAAAGATACTTATTTATCTATTTAAGAACATTTTTCTTTAACAGGAGGAAAGAGAAATGAAGGAATCACCTTTAGTTTGGTACAGCTTTGGCTGACATGCTTCTTTTTTCCCTTCCTTACAGTATGTAGATGAAGAAGATCTTGTCAATGTCATCAAAGGCTTCAGCACCGTCACCAAAGAGCACACCACATTCACTGACACCCACCTCTGAAGAACAAAACCAGCTTGTCTAGAAAATGAAAGTGGGTAACTTGCCAAAAGCAGCCTGCATGGCCTTTGCAGGCAGGGATAGGGCTGCTGTTTCCCCACCCCATGCCCTGGAGTTAATAGATAAAACTGTTTTTTGGGAGAGGATGTGGGGGGGTAAGTTGGCCTTTTTTTCAACATCCCTTTCACTGTGTAGTAAAAACTGTGTGCTAGCACTGACACCTCAGAAAGGTAAGAGAATAGTTTGAAAAACCCTCAGTCATACAGTAGTAAAGACTGTGAAGGTAGAGGCTCTCATCTTTGTCTCTCATCCAGCTTTCCCAGCTGAGGAGGGTTGTAGGGGCAAAGGAGGGAGGGAGGGGGGAACATGTTTGGTAAGGAAAAGTCTTTTACATGTCCAAAAACCAGCATGTGGCTAAAAGGGGCCAGCATGGCAGGATGTTTTCTCCTGGCCTGACACAGCTCCACCACAAAATTGTGTTCATGCACAGGTGAATAAACAGCACTGAAGGAATTCTTACAAAGTTGTTCTAGCCTTTGTGTTTTCTCACTCCCTCTTCCCCACCCTCTCGGTTCAAGTTAAAAAACCCAACCAAACAGGTCATTAATAAATGCTGAACTCCAAGAATGCTTTTTCACTTGCTGTCACATCCTTCCTTTCTGCTTATGTATTACTAATGCACAAGCAATAAAACTTGTTCACCATCCACAGTAAACTAGGTGCAAACAGCAAGCAGCCAGTGTGACACAGGTATGAAATACCATGTCAAGGCACTTGTAATTGAGAATTATTACACCATGACAGTAAACCTACTCCCATATTCATCTCTGTCCTTTTTCCAGAGAAAGTGACAAGGAAGCCCTCAAGAGACTGCCAGTTCTGTGTATTCTGCCAAGCATATTTTTATGGATTCTCTCAGTCACAATCAGCAATATCCATCATCTGATACCACACATTTTCAGAAAGTACAAGCAACACTCCGCTGGCAATTTATTTGGACTAAGAGGCAAAATCATGTGCTATTCTGGATAGCTTCCTCCTTAACCTGCACAAAACAATTCAGATATCAGACAGCAGCATACAGAGCAAGGACCCCATTCATAAAACAAGACTACAGAGGCAGCTCTGTGAATTAGGCAAAATCCACCCAAGACAGCAGAGCTGTAGAGCAGTGTGCGGCTGCATTTAAAGTGTATCCTCTGCTCAGCAACCAAGTTTTCCTTTAGCACTGTCCCTTTCCCCAAAACAAAAATAATCACAACATATCACATGCCTGACCACATTTACGCAAGAATGCACAACAATATTTTGGACCAAGTACCGTACTACATTTTGGATCATTACATAAAGCCACACATTGATGTGGACAACCCTTCAAAGCTTTGGCAGCAGCTAGGTACTTTCTCATAACCTTACAGGTTTTATTCTGGTATCAGAACAAAATCCCACTCAAGAAACAACCCACAACAAGTAACATCATGCCTGCTACCAGCCAGAGGGCACCTGCACCTTGTTTTTGCCACCAGACACATTTTCACAAGCCGTAGTCTTGGCAGGATGGGTCGTTCTTCCGGTGTCGTGGTGAAGCAGCTGTCTTTGTAGGTGATGGAGAAGCTGCCCCAGGTAATTCAGGCCCACCTTCAGCAAGGACTGGTGCCGAGGCCAGGAGAGGCACTTTCTTTCTTCCCAGGAAACCAGCTCCTTCAAATCCCATTTTCTTTTTGCTTTCTGCTTTGGTTTCATTCTCTTCTTCTGGTCCTCTTCTTTTGAGATCCAGAGAATTCTCTGGCAGGCGATGAACTTCTGTACTGCAATACCCACCTGCATCTGTCACGCCCATGCCTCGCACCTCAAGTGCTGTTGATGGGACTGCCTTCCTCTCAGCTGCACTGCCCTCAGCTGTTGCCTTCCTGGCCTCTGTCTGGCTTGAATTCCCATTTGCAGCCACTGCCTTTTCTGTTGGGCTTTTGCTGGGTAAGTTAAAAGCCTGGAAGTCCCGGTAACTGTGAAAGCTCTCTGTCCGCCTTGCTCTTGCCAAGAGGGGGCTTTCTCTGTATGGCCGCACAGAACCATACGTGGCAGTTTCGTGGATTGTTTCATGGTGCTGCAACTGGAGGCTTCAGAAAATACAAGAAGAGCAGATGTTAGCCTGAGAATAGCAGTTCTGCACACCAGTGCTCCCACCTACCACTGCAATTCCCACGACAACAGCAATGCACTCATCACACACACAAAGCCACCACACAAAGGCTTCCAGATCACTTCAGATTCTCAGAGGATACTTTGGTCTGCACACATACAAACAAGTAGAAATCAAGGAGTATGTGTGTGTAGTTCAAGCCACTTAGGGCATGAATTCAGGGGCTCAGCTACAGCCTTAAATTCACCAAACCCATTTGCCTACCTGAAAAGTAAAACCTTCAGTGTCTGCAGCCAGTGCCACCCTCGGTGACTTACCTGGAATTAGATTCCCGAAGCCGGTTTGGCTGAACAACTGAGGTGGCAGGACTGATGTTGGGTGTGGCACAGCGAGATGTACTCAAGTCACACTGGTCAAGCAGCTTGAGTAGCTCTTCTTCTGTGGGGCCACCAACATCTGCAAGAGAGAGAGCGCTTAGAGGCCAAGTCCCTTTACTGCACTCAGGCACATCTGAGGACACCAAAAAGAATCACACCACAGTCCTGCATAACACAACTTACCTTTGTCTTCACTCTTATTAACCATGTCCATAGCTGTGGTCAGGTCCCACATCTGGATGCTGCCATTGGAATGTCCAGTGAAGAGGTAGCGGCGTGGCCGGGAGCCCATCCTGCTGGATCCTTCACATTCTCGCACAGTAAATGATGAGATGGTAGTGCAGTCAACAGCCTGGATCTCACAGATCCTACAGGAAGAGAAATCCAAAACTACCTGAACACTTTCACCTGGCAGAGTTTGGCCACTGAAGTCAGTACTGGTTAAATTTTCTGAGAAGGCACCAAACATGCCATAAGAAGAACACCTTATCTCCAGATGAAATCCCTTCCCCTGCATGACTGGCACACTGCTCCGCTGCAGACAATCCCTTCCCACCCCCAACTGCACCCTTACTGCTTGTTTATTAGGCAGCCCCCACATGTTCTATGCCCATTTTCTGTTTGCAATGATTAGAAAGCTAAGGCTCTCACAACAATGACAGAAACCAGCCCCTTCATATGCTAGACACTCTAGGAAACCTGCAGAAACAGTGCATTTACCCACATAAAAAATATGCAAAAAAAGAAAAAAAAAATCCAAAGATGATACACCTGTGATCTAGATGTTATCTATAAAGACAACTTTTGTCATATCACAACTGCAATTGCACTTTTCATGGCAGATCTCCATTGCTTTTTCCCCCTCTATTTTAGAAGTTTATGAGGAATGATGAGAAGAAAAGGACACCCTAAACTAAGCTGCTCATGCTCTGAGTAGTTTGTTTTACTGGCCCTTTGTAGTGAACTTTTCACCCAAGCAGTGCCAAAATAAGTCATAGTGTTGAGGCATTAATGTTTTCATCCAGATTCAAAGTTATTAGGCAAGAGATGCAAAAATGAAGCATAGAACTGAGATGCACTGTCTTTTCTGATCTCTTGTCATCTTCCTAGCCTAGCAGGAAGAAAAGCAGCTGTGGATTTGACAACATTTTTTACTATGTTGACAGCAATGTTAGTAGAATATTATGAAGTCAAGCCTAAGAAAATAATTGAATAGATGAACCTAGAAAACAGTTCCTCCATTTTAAAGGTTCTAATATCTTCAGTAATCTTCAAAGATATCTAATGTCTTCAAAGAAAGAAAGAAACCCTTTTGTGAGCAGCATAATCCCTGCCACCAGGAACTTCAGCATTAGTTTTGAAATTAAATGCTAGCATGGTACCATGGTTAAGAGTCACATAAGAGTCTGTAGAGGCACAGAAATGTTTGTTTTGTGAGCTCCATTGTGAAGTGAGTCTCTGATATCACACTTGTCAAAAAGCCTTTTGGCTTTGAGGTTATAATAATTTTTTAGTAACAGTTCTGTTACTGGCACACAAACAAGAGTTCAGCCAGAGCTGTCAAGCATAGTAGAAGACTGTTATGTGCAACTGGATGCACTCAGCATGGAAGAGGGAGACATCACCACCTGAACAGGCCTAGTCCTGCCTCTTTCCCACTTAAAACATGGATGTACCTTTTCCCAGTTGAAGACAGCCTTACAAACAGCTTATTTGTAATGGGAACAACTTTTTGGATAAACACCTGTTGATCATCACGTTCACCAAAAGGTCCTAGAGGAAAAAAAGGAAAGATCACTTGTTTTGTTTGTTTCAATTCCCTCACCTTTTCCCCCAAATAGTTCTGAAGACCCTGACTCATATGAGTATGACCACTGCAATTTTAAAGTATCAGGAGCAGGGAGCAAAAGATGACCAGTAGCTGGCAAAAGCCATCCAATGGTTAGCAGTCTCTACAGATCCAAATCAGGTTTTGTTGTTGTGAGGGACACACATTCTTAAGTTTGCTGTGTGTTCCTGGAGGAATTACTGTGTCAGCACAAACCCTGCATTAGGTCTCTACAATAACAGTAGGTACTTTGTTATTTTGCAGCTCTTAGATGTCTAAAGGCTTAATCAGATTTCTTGCAATAGTACTGACCCCAGCCTGTGTTCACAGGGCATCCTATTCATCAAAGGTTCATTTGCAAGGCACAGACCACCAAGGAATCTAAAGTACCTGCCTACCCATATTTACCAACACACATTCCTTCAGTGCCTTGCTACAGCAAAGTGCTAGCACCCTTTGCCTCTGCAGTTGCAAGGCTTCAGTGAACTTTGTCACGACTTCAAAGTCATTTAAGATTTTTTTCCATGCTTTGTTTAACCCCAACTGAACAGTGAACTGCAATTTGCAGTAGATCAAATGTTTTCTATGCTCATCTGCTTAATACAGTCTCCTGTGCTTTCTCTCATTCTCTAGTTAAATCAGAATTGAAATGCTACATCAGTTTGCTGAAGGAAGAGGTATAGTACCTGTGTTCCAAAGATTTTTTGTCCCTTTTTCTGTCATTCAGAATAAGTTCTTTAAGTATACTCACTCTTTACAGCCTAAATAATAATTCCAAGTGAATCTTACAGATCCTTGCCCTCGTTTCAAGGGGAGAGCAGTGTATAAGAGCTTACACCCATTGACTTGCATGTTATGGGGCTGAAGGTCTGTTAAACCATTATAAGACTAGTGAAGGTACAGGCACAGCACAACCCAGAGACATCCTACCAATGTCATTTCCAGAACAGTAGCTGCCATGACTCTCTGCTTCCTCCAGGGATAAGATTTTGAATGATGCAAGAGGTGTTGAGCCTGGCTGAGTCGAAATCATGCCCCGGAACCGAGTCACAGTCCATGTCCGGACATGGTTGTTATCAGCACAAACTAGAAAGGAAAAGATCTGCATTTACAAGGGATGACAAAAGATTTAGATAAACTTCTCTAATGAGCATCTATATGATAGTTTTTCAAGACTTAGCAATCAAGAATTTAGCCGATGTGAGGTCACACAGCATCTCCAGACAATTTTCTAACAGTGTACAAATTTTTGCTTATGTCATATTTTCTGTTAGTTTTGTTTCTTTGCTCAGAAATTCAAGAAACTGAAACAGGTGTAACACTAAACTAAGGTCTGGTCTAGCATCAGTAGCTTATAGTCCCCTTCAATCCCCTGTGTGCAGATGCTAGGACAAGATGTCATGAGAGCAGCCTGGCAGCAGAACTCTCCTCACACAACAGCCTTATTCCATTTAATTCCTCAATTAACTCAGTTTTGTACATACAGATGTGCCCTCTCCTGGTACTGAGGGTTTAGCAGCAACTTGCAGGGGAACAGCTGACCTCTGGGCCGTTAATTTGCAGTATAATTGGATAGCATCTTCCTGTTCCTTTTTTTAAAATAATGGGATAGCAGCAAGATGTAAACCAGTTCTCTGCCATGTCCTAGCTGCTGTATTCTGGATGAAATGTATTTTTACAGAGGACGGAGTGACTGCATCTTCTCTGCAAGTAAGACACGTTCCTAAGCATAAGACCAGGACAAGCAGAACAGCACAACAAACACGGG
This sequence comes from Phylloscopus whistleri, assembly GCA_017589585.1. Classification (NCBI taxonomy): domain Eukaryota; kingdom Metazoa; phylum Chordata; class Aves; order Passeriformes; family Phylloscopidae; genus Phylloscopus; species Phylloscopus whistleri. The sequence goes on along the minus strand of JADMLD010000622.1, from coordinate 3,552,545 downwards.
GAGACTGCTGAGAAAAGAAACAGAGACAGCCCTTTGAAGTCACAGGAAGGCTTTTTCTAGGGCCCAGGAGGAGTTGGTGCACATTTTGCTGCAGCCCAGAAAGCTCCTGAAAGGCTGTTAAAAGAAGACTAGTCCTGAAGGACCTGGGCACAACAATGAAACTTGACAGAGATACATTTGTTTACGAACCCTTTTATTTCCACAAATGGCAACCTTGGAATAAGACACAAATGAAAGAGAGAGTTGTTCTAGTATCTTGTCAAATAAAACTTGGGTCTTTCAACTGCTAAAGGCTTTGAGGAATGCTTACTTTAAGAAAGAGGATCTAAGCAAATCTAGCCCTTCCCCCGCCCCCAAATCTGTCCAACTCATTTCTATTACATGTGGGAACAATGCAAGTTATAGAGCTTAGCATACAAACGCTGCATTGCTCAGGAGGAGGGGAGAACCACCAAGACACATCTGTGCACACATTACCTGACACAAGGTGTTTCTCTGAGAGCATGATCTTTGTGACAGGGCTTCGATGAACCGTGAAGGTCTGAAAGAGCTGAGGGCCAGACCCGACTGTCTCAGGGTGCTGTACAATCACCCTCACTGCTCCAGAGCTGGTGCCATATGCAATCTCAATCCAATTGCCACTTACACCTAAAACAAGCAAGAACACAATTGTTCCCCTAGGAATAAAAGCTTGGCTTACTGGTGGCCAGGGAAGGAGACAGTAGCAAACAGTATTTCCAAGCTTCCACACTAAGAAAGCTATGCTTTTAAACACTGTTTACTCATTATTTTCCCATAAAGAGGGAGGGCATTTTGCCACTAAAATGACCCCAGGTTTGTTCAATTCCATACTACATGATTCAACATTGTTTTAACAAAAGCCTTCTTTCCTATTCTCTCCTCCCTCCTGAAAGTAAAAGAAGAAATAGATAAAGTCATTTGATCAGATATTTTGGCACTCCTCACATGATATGGTCTATATGTGCCACATAACATTTATTTTTCTGCCTTAGTTGGAGACAAATGGGAAAGCAAAACAAAACAGAAAGAACAACAGTTAAAAAGTCACAGTGGTATCAATATTATGTTAGAAACCACCTTCTCCCAGTCTGGGCTTTTTTTGAGTTTTACTTTTGTTTGGGTTTTTGTTGCTGTTTCTCTTTTTAATTTAAAAGATAACTGTACCATAATTATAAAAGCATCATCAAGCTGCATATGGAAATGTTTCTTAGAATATTGGTATAAAGTCAGACACAACAGCAAGGTTGTGTCTCCCCCTTACCCAGTTCAGCACAAACTATTTCAGCAAATACAATTCATAATCTAAGTGCCTCTCTGATGCAAAAGGTTTAAAACCAGCCAAGATATATTAGGCACAAGCATTAATATGTGAATACCTGTAAGTATATGTACCTATTTATACAGATTACAGGTGTGAGGGAAAACAGCTATGCCTAGTGTTCATCATTCATTTGAAGATGATTAAATGAAGAAAAATTCTTTGTTTATGTCAAGGGCTACCTTGTGTGCTTTAAGCCTGCTAAGCAGCAATAGGAAAAGTCCACTTAGGAAACAGAAAAGCACATTTCTAACAAACTCTCAGTGAAGAGACAGTGGCAGAATACTGACTTGTTTTAGGTGTGAGGTAGACACTGAGAGCTGTTATAGCATCATTGGAGGGATCATGGTACAGTTCTGTCACAAGGAGATCATTGTCCTTCATTCGAAGTGGGAACTTCTGCATGTCTGTGGGGAGGAGAAGTTTTCTCTCATTAGACAGAGCTGTTCTGATGCAATTTAAGTCCACTAAAGAGTGTAACAAATAAGCGGTAGCACCTCCTTTTTATTCCACCCTACTCCCATTTCTTACCTATATAGTAGATAGAACCATTGTTACAGCCCAGGAGCAGGAAAGACCCAGCAGTATCATAGCTTGTGATAGGAACAACATCCTGAACCTAGCACAAATAGAATGGAAAAAATAATCAAATCAAGAATTTAGGTTGCTACTTCTTCAGTTTGCAGACATTTTTGGTGTATTTTGTTGAACACTTGAGTTTGGTACTGGACTGAAGCCATAGTGCACACACTTGCATGTACAATGGCATTCCTGAAGTACTGCACATTCCTCTATCAAACTGGATAGAAGTCCTGGAGCTCAGCAGACACATGCAGACAAATCAGCACAACTGCTCTGGAAGATCCTTCTCTGTGTGAAGGAACAAAGCTTCAAGAGTTGCACCTAAACCATGTCTTCAAAACCAGATTTTTTTTCCCATATGCCAGTGAGTGTATTTCACCCTTTCTGTCCTCTCCCTTCTTCCATTTCTGACAAGTCCTTAAGAGATTTCTGGACCAAGGATGCTACTCTATGCCTTCTTTTATGCCAAGTTTTATATCTCTCTGCCAAAGTATAGAAATCTCTGCCTCTAGCAGATATATAAAGAGGGGTAAAAATTCTTATTCCATTACAGTTTCTCACTTCCAACACACAATCACACCAAGCAGACTGGAAGACAGCCCTGTCATATTTTACTTACTGGTCTGCAACTCAAGGTGAGGGATTACATGTGCCCTTTCTCTGTCCTCTGTGATTAAAAGGAGTGCTTGTTCCTCCAAGTGGGACAGGGATTTCAAGCAAAGAAAGTTTAGCTTATCCTAGGTAAGGTGTCCTTATTTGAAGAAGATGCAAGAACCAAAAAGATGCAAAGATCAGAATTACATCTCCAGGGTGTAATACACCAGAGATCACCACATAAGGAGAACAGATTTGCACAAATTCAAAGTAATTTCTAAGTTCAAAGTAGAACTTGGAAAGACATCAGCCTGGAAGAAGATGAAGTTGTTGATCTGAAATGGGGCATCAGCACACTTCTACAAAAACCTCTCTCACTGAAGCAAGGATGATTGCATCCTAAATCCAGAGCTGTGGGTAATTTATGGAAAGCAGTCAGTGAAATATCAGATATTCTCATATAGGAATTTCAAGATCAACCCTGCCACTTTACATGTTAATGGGGTTCTTCAAGAAAAGAATGTGTTCTAAAGGGATATTAAGATCTACAGGAAGATATTTGTGGGTTGTTTTGGGTTTTTTTAATAACAAAAGACCCCAAGATACAGAAAGCACCTTGAAATGATATTGTTTTGGGTTTTTTTTTCTTTGTTGGTTTGGTTTTATGTGGGTGAGTTTTGTTAGTTTTGTGTTTGGCTGATTTTGTTCGTTTGTTTATAAAAGGAGCTATTATCATCCTCTTGAAAAAACAAAACAAAACAAAACAAAACAAAACAGCCAAAATGTTTTAATAGACTCACTGGTATATAAGCCTCTTAAAGATTTCCTACTCTTCAATAAGAAATGCTTTCACCAAAGGAGTAGTCAGTCAAATTAGAGGAACTATTCAGGTGATCAGAAAGATTTCTGCTGCTCCCCCAGGAAGAAAGATGGTGAATGGGACATCAGGTTTTATTTCTTATCCTTGCTCCTTTAGAAAATAGTGTTAAACACCAGCTTGCCACATAGCAACTGTTAAGTGTCCCTTAACAGAAGATTTTGCAAGGCATCACTAGAACTTTAAATAATGTTTTCTTTAATTCAAGGCCATACTAACATGTCTGTCTCTGCTGCAGAAGCAGTGCTATCCCACACCTATTATCTGTGTTATTTGTAACCAGGACTGTCACTCAAGAGTCGAATCAGAACTTAGTCAGCAAACAGTGCAGCAACCTCAGGTCAGTTCTGCCTCTTGAGATTTACAAATCATTTTTGGGATTTTTAGTGCATCCAGGTTTTGTGCCATAAAGGTGTGCATCCTTACAAGCTTGTGTTACAAGTTTTGTTATTTGAATGCTCAACTGTTTCTCAGAGTCACACTGACTCCATGGATCTCTCTATTTAATGTGCATTCTAACAACAGGGATCAAATCAGTGCAGCCAGAAGCATCCACACACAAGACAGGCATTGTTAAAATACAGTCATGTGCATTTCTGTTGAAGAAGAGTCTCCTATTTAGGTAAAGCGGCTTTGGAGATCCCAAAATATCAGACTGCTTTCTTGTTTTCTTTCAGATGCTCCAGAAATTTCTGTCATGCATTTCCCACAATTTTATTTCCTATGATGCTAGTGAATTTTTTACAAAGTTAGTAATCCATAAAGAAGTTTAAATATATTGGTACTTGACATTTTTTACCCCAAATCACACCACATACTTTCAAATGAAAGCCTAAAAAGCATGAAGCATGCTTCTTAGCACCAAACAAGTCAATATTCTGCTCACAGGCACAATACCCAGGTGATAAACTCCATAACACAAGTTAGGGCTGAAAACCCCATGATGAGCAATTTCCATATGCTTTTAGATTATTTTATTCTCTTTTTATTAGAAAGACATAGCAGCTTGTAGAAAGTGTTGTGGAAAATGGAACAGACCTGCCAATGCTGAGTCACAGCATTCCATACTCCAACTTTCCCTGTGTGGCTTGTAGCCACCAGCTGGTTGCCAATGAAGAAGAGAGCATCTACAGGCACTCCAAGACTGAACACTCCTGCAAAAAATGAAGAGGCTGTGAAGCTCATCTAAAATAAAGAGAAAAACACAGTAACAATGGAATCTCTCCATTAAATGGCAGTATGATGTCATCTCTGCTAATGCCATCTTTATTTGCAAAGGAGAAAGGAGGCAAGAGAAGCTAGAAGAGCCCTTATGAAATATACAAACATTTTTCTACAGCCATCAAGTTCTCAGATGGCTTTAAAATAAATTTAAAAGTTATATTACAGCAAGCAGGAATTTTTGTTGTTGTTTTATGGCTGGGTTTTTTTTTTCAGTTGTGGCTATGAAGAGTCATTTAAGAAGCAGTAATTTCATGGGTTTTGCAAATTTATGCCATTTGCATAAATTTGCCATTGCTAGTTTGAAATTACCTGTTAAAATATTACAAATTCTTGATGGCATTTTTTTTAAGTCCAGTCAAGCAAAAATATTTTGAAAATGGATTTCAGGAACTAAATATGACTACAAGGCTTCAGCCTTATTCTTGGGAAAAGACTGAACAACTCAAATGTGACCCTATTTGAATACACTCTAATTTCTCTTTTAGCAGAAACACTTGAACTCAGAAAAATAAGCAGCCTGCAAAAGCCTACTTCTTTCTTTCCATCCCCAGATCTTTCATTTGGTTGTAGTCCATAAGCAGAGAGTACAGGCTATTAAAAAAGTACAGGCTATTAAAACTTGAAGCTATATAGGGAAGCAGTTTCACCAATCATCACATACTATTCAAATTTGAAAGATAAAACTTAACAGCAAATGCTGGCCTCCTAAGTAAAGGAATTGTGTCATCAACAACATTTCACTTAATAAAAATCAAAACAGTGCAGCACTTGACAGTGCAGGCATCAATGGCTGTGGTTGCAGTTGGCCTTAATATCTGAGGTCTCCCACAAAATTGATTATTTCTTTAGAGTTTCCAAGTCTCACCATAGATCCAACATGAATAACTTTAAATGAACTGCAAACTTGGATAGCATACTACATTTTATACTACTTATTGTCCATCTATTTAGAAGTTACAGCATACTCAAAAGGTCTGAGGTAATTTCCAAGTTTGCCAGCTACGATGTCCAGCAAACTGGCCCTGTAATTAACTTGGTTTGTAAATAATTCTAGGCTATGATTTTCTGCCTGCTAAGTATAAAAATACATTACAATACCAAAGTGTCAAGCTTCAATCACAAGTTTACTGTTCCATCCTGCTCACTCTATATATTTATATTACTTCTCACTAATATACCTTAACTGCAGCAGAGAGATGTTGTCCAAACAAGGGTATCCAATAGCTGGAAAATTCCTCACCATTGTTTTGGACAAATTCAAACGAACAGACTGTCATTCCCACACAAGAATCAGCCCTCTGTAGCACTCAAGAAGGAATCTCAGGAAGTTGTTTTAATTATGGTGCTAAACCGTTTTCCAGGGCAAACTACAATCATTCAATGCAGATAAGATTCAGCAGTACAGGGCACATGAAAAAGGCAGTAATAAAAAATCCACAGAAACAACTAGAATTGATTACTCCAGAGAAGGATGAGGTTCAAGGAAATCAAGGAAGACAGCTTGAATGGTCTGGAGGAATTTGAAGTGTCAGTCCTGCTTAGGCTCAACAATCTTGAGACTTGTCCACAGGGGAGACAACACTATATGTAATGACAGGCTCTTGTCCTAAGGGTCCCTCTCAGTAAAATATTGCTTACAGCAGCAAGCCAGCAGCAGTGTCTCATGTAAGTAATACTGAAAGGGATGAAAGCACTCAGGGAGAGCTCTATCACAAAGATGCCAGCCCACACAATTTGCTGGGGATGGTGTCGCCAGGCTCCAGCAACTGCTTGGAACAAGTAGTTTCTTTCACAAGATGACAGCAATGTACTATATCTCTAACACAAAGCAGCACTGCAAGCATTTGTCTCTACAAGGAAACCAAACAGCTAGTTCAAGTTGTAACTGTTAAACACAAGCATTTTTTTAAAACCAATCAACGTGACCTATTATCCAAAAGAACAGCAGTACATTTTGATCAATGTCAGCCTGACTGGGAATTTCATCCTGTAGGCACTTTCACCCCTCCTCCCACTGTTTCACAGTGTCACTTGAATGCAGTACAGCCTGGTTAGCAGAAGTCCTTGTTTTGGTTTTATTGCCACTTTCAGTCATAGTCTAAGCTATCATAACCTTATGATACAAGCATATTTTACAGTTTTTTATTTGAAATGAAAGTCTACTTATGGTTTTTCTCTTTGCACTTGATTTAAAAAAATCCAAGATGCTGCTTCTTGTATCTTACTGCAAATCCTAAGGTAACACAAGCAGCTAATTGAAACCAGAAAATGCAAGAGGAATGTAATGGCACAGTGCTTAAAGCAATGCCTGTTACAGGAGTACAGCTGTCACACCAACTCTTCCCTGTCCTTAAGATTCAGTCAACAGGAGCATAAGAGAAGAAAAGGCTTCTCAGATCTGATAATTACTCCCTGTGTTTAATGGAGATAATTTCAGATTCAACTCTTAGACTGTTTGTATTTTTTTAAAAATGCAATGGAATCTCCTTTTCCATTTTGCTGACCATGATTATATATAAGAACTCCATGAGTCACAAGTAAAAGAGCAGTACACAGTTCATACAAGACCTTCTCCTTTCCCCATCTTGAAATATGACTTAGTGTTTCCATACGTTTGTGCAGGAAGAAAAAAAGCAACATCCATTAACATAGCTAGAAATTGCCTGAGAATCTGTCAAATAAGCTCTTCTTTAAAGGCACACAGGTCAAAACTTGAATTTGCTAATTTTAACTTTAATTAATGGCTACTATAATTCTCAAGGCTTCAACTGTGGAAATACATCTAATAATAAATTAGCATTAAGTTTCAGAGAAAAGTGCTCACATAACCACACTGCTGTCATATTTTGTTAACAGTATCCACTGCCAGAGGAAACAGACATTACTGGCAAAGCAGTGGTTATCCAAACACCAGGGATTAGGCTAGAGAAAGTTCTGAATACCATTCCCTTCAGTGCGTCCCAAATTTGCCCTGTGTTTGAACAGCAATGACTCAGACAAGCCATCAGATTACTACCAGCGAATATTTACTTCTGGAAATGTTTTCTTGCTGTTTCTAAAGCTTACAATTGTGTGTCCTTCAGTGCCAAGGTGTATAAGCAGTAATAATTCCTGTATGCTTAAAGCAATAGTGTGGGCTTATTTCCTACCCTGAGACCCAAGTTATAAATCCAAGAAATTTCCATCTTCCGGACTCCATTTATGAACCACATTTGACAGAGAACTGAAGTATTTTCATCATCTCTATGTAAAAATGTGGCTTTAATAACACAAAGGAACAGAAAGAACAGAATCACTTTGTATCTGTAGGTTTCCTCATGCAAAGGTTAGTTCTTTTGTGTTACGGCCTGGATTCAAATGCAAGTCTAGGGAAAACTTTAACTCTTAATTTGAATTTTTACACAAAAACTTCAAACTGAACAGTAAGTATTGGTTACTATCTCTTCAGTAAACAGAGTACTCTTTTAGTCTCCATCTCTTTGATTTTGAGACAGGATTCCTGGTGCAGAACTGAAGGAAGTTAAAACACTAGCAGGTTGCTGTGCTATAGCTTGTTTTGTCAATCAGTGAAAGTGAATACTGAACACCAGAAATCACACGTACCTCAGGAGAAGGTCTCAGCCTTCCCTCTAGTTAAACACACACACACACCAGAAAAAACAAACCAGGTAATGATAGTTACCAATTTCACTGCCACTACCACCATCCTGAATGCTCCACAAGATGATGCTGCTCTCCGAGGCCACTGCAACCATCTTGTCCTTGTCGCCGTGAGGTCCTCCAACCACCTTGGCATTGAGAGCCACCCTCTCAATGGTCCAGTCCAGGTAAGGACTGGTGAATACCTGCTGCCACCCAGATGACTCCTTGATTCTGGAAGGGCAAAGGGGAGAACAGGGAGCAGATGTCAGAGACTCAGGAACAGACAGCCCAGTCTAATCCTGAATCAGTGTGGATGATTCAGTCTTACAGTCTAAGCTACCAACTTCAAATTCTAGTTAAGAACTACAGTCTACAAGAGCTGCATTTTTTCCCATCTTGAAGTCTGATATTGCATATTATTTCAGTGCCTTGCAGCTACTGAATCCTGTCCTGGGCTTTTTCTTAATAGAAGCACATCTGATATAAAAGTTGTAAGATGAAGCCAAAAGCTTGGGCTAACAAACACTAGATAATGAAGTTCAGCATAAGACTTTAAAAGAAAACTCTATAAATCTCCTTATATATCATGCAAGAAATCCAATCATACTTTAGCATAAAGCTCTGCTCTCCATTTTCTGTTTATTGTATACTGTAAGCAGATAATACTGAGTTGACTGTAGGCTTTATTTTTAGAGAATAATTTCCCTGTGCATTTCTAAGACTTACATGGTGTCAGTACAATTTATCTTACTTAAATTCAGGTAATAATTTAGATACTTTGCAATGGAGCTAAAGCAGACTAGATCTCTGTAGTCAAGTTACAGAAATGTTAAAATTAAAAGCAGAAAGATATGTGTACTTTTTAGCATTGTTGCCATTATTTCACTTCAGTGTTGCATCCTGCCTGGAGCTGAAGCACCCCAGACCACTGTGCTCCATCCATGGAGAAGTTCTACTGAACAGATTCAAGAGCACAATTGCAGTAGAAAGACTTTGAATGCAGCCAAGACATTCTCACAAACTTTATGATCAAATTTCAAAAACTTTTCTCATACTTCAAAATTAAAAAAAATATTATCTTTATCTTTGCACTAGAAGAATGGAGGAGGGAAAATTCTACCATTGCATTCCTAGAGCTTCTTCAAGTTTGGAAGAAAAAAAGAATACAAGACTGCTACCTTTAGTCTCTGTGAAGAAAAGCAGCACTTTAAACTGGCATGTTGACCTGCACCATCTCTCACCAGCCATTCAAGTCTGACATGGTTCATCAAAAGCATCACTAATGACATAACTTCAATGACAACAAGTCTTGTTAAGTACTTTACCAAGCAGGAAAGGGGCAGAGTCTTTCGCTTAAAGTGAGCTAGCAACCAAGGAAAAGAGTCAGAGATAAAATCCTAAGAAGGGGACAATTAGCACAAAACCAGTTGCAAATCACTGCCTCTTTGTGAGACCATACGAAGCATAACTGAAAATAAAAACATTAGCAGAACAAGGGAATCCACATTTAATACAAATTAAAGCCAAAATAACTGCAGTGGTGAATGCAAGTTAGATGTTATTTAAGTTACAAAGTTTAAGCAACTGAGTTAGTATTCTAGAGAGTGAATAAAGCAGCAAAGCATGGCTTTAGCTTGGCAGTAAGCAGAAGGAAGCTCTACACATTACATTCTTCTCCCCTCTGTTTCTGAAACACAGTATGACAGCCACATTAGATTGGTCTGGGCAACAGCTCTTGTTAAAACATTATTTTCCATCCAAAAGACAGCCACCAATTAAATCAAGACTGTGAGATGTGAACTAAAGACAGCTTCTGTAATGTGAAGGTATTGTTTATCTTCACCTGATCTTAAAAAATAGCCAGTTGTTTTCAAGACATTAAAGACATTTTTCAGCCATCCAAGTGGAGTAGCAAGTGTTTAACAGCTCTGCTCAGCAAAAGAACCTGAAGACACAGTAGCAAAATTATGTAGCAAAAATTCTTTAACTGTTTCAGCCTCCTTGACAGTGTAACTTCACAGATCGTTTTCAAAGCCACAGCAGGAAAACTTTAAAAAATAATTTTCCATTCAAAAGCCTGCTTTAAAACAGGGTTTTGAAGCAGTTATATTGGAGTCAATTTGCAACTTTTTCAGCAGTATCAAGAACTGACATCAAAGCAAAATCTGAGTTCCTATCAAGCAGTTTATTGTCACCAAAAAAAGCAGCAACTCATATTCATAGGATGAGACTGAATGCATTTATCTCCTGCTGTTTCAGAGTAAACATTTTGCTTTGCTCTTAGCCAATAATATTTTTCCTTTAGCTTCCTGTAAACCGACAAGCAACTCTATTCCTACCTGTAGCAAACAGCAAAATGGGCATAGGCAGCTACTATCCAATTGTGGTGGCCAGCTACTATTAAGACTTTCCGTGGATCCACAGGAAATCCTAAAAACAACAAAGCTGAAGTCAGTGACAAGTATTAGATGAGCAGCATCTATAACAGGATAGAGCTCTCTGCTAGGATGTGCAACAGAAACTTTGATAATAAAAATCAAGAAACATTTTCAGCAAAATTCTAGTTTGCAGTATTGCTCCTCACAGCCTTTGTATACTACAGAACTAATGCTTGAAAAATGCACCTTTTACCTCGTTTCACCCAGGACTGTCTGCTTCCAAAGCTCAAGCAGCTCACAAATAATCAGCAATTCATATTCTTCTTTCTTATTACATAGATTCGCCTTTAACAGTCTAGATTTTCCTAGCCCTGCTATGATTTATTATGACAGAAATATGACACTTCTAACAGCATCACTTTGCTTGCAAAGTCAAAAACTGGAAAGTGACAGAATTCAGGTCCATCTCACCATTTTTCTGTGAAGACTAGCTTTACTCTAAAAGCTTGACTCTTGCAGGGCAAGCAAGGCACCAAGAGCAAGAAAGTGGTGGAAGAGCAGGAATTAGGCCCTGAACAATGACCAAAGAGACTGTGGCTTCTCTGATTTTTATTGTGGTTTTAGTACAGTATAAGGCATTTGTCTAAGGGGCCATGCTAAGACTGCATGAAGAACTTTGATTTGCCTTTCTCTCAAGCCTCACATCTGGACTGTGCAGCAATGAGCCCTCAATACTGTATAGGGAGTAGTGTTTAACTAAGTATTCAGCAATTTTAACCAGGCAAACACAGAATTTAACCAGATACAGCCACACAGTTCTTATTTTCCAGAGACAAGCATCTTTGCAATTTGCTTTGGTTTCAAAAGTGACACTTCTCACCTAGTCTGACTGTACCTTCCCCTGTACCAGCAAGTGTAGGCTGGACACCACCTCCATGCATCTCACTCTCATTCTGACCCATTCTGATGTCAGTCAGTGGCCCAGTAGTATTATTTATCTTACGGCTGGGAATGCCTGTTAAAAAGAAAAAATTGGTTTGTGTCCCTCCTTGAACTTTAGCAATATAACAGATATTAGTTTATTTTAAAAATACAGGATTAACACTTGTGCATTTTGATGAAAATTTAATCGGCTACAAGAAACAGCCAATACTGCAACTCTGAAACAGAAAATGCTTTTGCTCTCTATGTTGATATTCACCATTTAAGGAATTATCTTCAGAAAACTTGTCAATAATTGGCAAGATATCCTTTAGACTTCAGGTTAATAAATGAACTGTATTCATCTCTACAGAGAATTAAAAAAGTCTTAACAGGCACTCGTGTTGGTAAGGAAAGCTCATTAGTGGTGATTTGTCTCCCAGGCAATAGGACACCCAAGGTAACTCTCTGTTCACAAAGAAGAAAGCACCTCATGCTTTCTCAAGCACCTCATGTTTAAAGATGACATTAAACTGAAAGGCTCTTGAAGAACCTCTGCTCTAGTCTACAGCCAAGCACAGCCTGCTTAGTACTAACATGCCACACCTCCATCCCAGTATTCTAAACAAGCTGTTTGTTACAGCACAGAGATGGAAGTCCTAGGTCTAAATCTCAATAATGTTCAGTCCAGCCATTTGTCCTTAGCTTTCCATAGGAAGGCTTTCTCAGAGCAGTTTGACAGCCAGGGTAAGCACCTCAGCCAATCATTCCCACAAACCAAAGCAGCAAGTGACAGCAAGCAACATCAGACCATGAATACAAGAATACCTGGGGGAGGTAGGTAGCCATGAAAAAGGACACTGCCACAAGATGAGCGTTCCAGTTCTTCACATAGTAGCAATCTTCTCACTAAGGAGGAAACCCAGATATGACCACAGCTGTCACTTCCTTGAAAACATTACATTATCTCAAATATGCTTCTGTTTTTAAAAACTTTTGCTTTGAAATTCTTCAGGGTCACAACTGCCCAGGATTTGTCAGTGGACCATTACTACAATAATAAACATAAGATGAGCTCACATTAAGGAAAAAAAAAAAGTTACCTAAAGGAGTGATTCCATAGAATTCAGCTTCATGCCTGAGAACATTAATACTTACTCCCCTACAGAAACAGAAAAAAAAACCAAAAACCAACAAGAACAAAATGACTCAATACCTTGGATATAAATGCCTGCATATAATTGGATATTACAAATCTAAATATCAAGTTACCTAACAATTTATAGAATTACCACAAAATGCATTCAACATGCTGAGTTTTGAGATTTTAAAGTGGTCTTAATTTGACTCAATTTTCTTTAAAACAAAGATACAAAAACAAAGAAATACACTGCAAGAAGTGGTCTAACAAAACAGAATGTCATTTCTGCCTCCACCATGACACACATCTACTCTAGGCATGGCCCAACATCTGCGAGGGAGCTGAGCCACCTGCCAGGCACCCAGCTAGATGAGTTAGATGAAATGTTTTTTCACTTGAACAAGTGTTCTAATGCTTCAGATTGAAACAAACTTCTTACCTCAAGTCCAACTCCTTTGTGCGAAGGAAATTTAAAATGGGTGCAAATGCTGCTGGATCTCGATCAATAAATATCTGCAAAGAAAAAATTCTGTACTTGAGCACCATTACGGAGCAACCATCAACTAAAGTGCTGTTTTATGCTGGATGTGGGAAAGAGGAGTTGAAGCTGAGGAAGTGAGCAGACAAACAAAACCCAAAGTTTTTGAGCCTCTTCTTTGTTCTTACTATTCTACTGTCCACTAATTTAACATTCCTAAAGGACATAGATACAAACACTGTTTCAAACAGATGGCACTTAATAAATCTGCTCTTTAGGTTCTAGTCTCCACAAAGGACAATGGATGCTTTCATCTCTAGCATGCGTTCAATATGCAATAACTGTAATAAGATTTCAAGAAATGTTTTGACTTCTTAATATTCAATCACCATCAAAACTACCTCTAGACTTTTAGCAAAGTACTTATGTGCCTTACTACTGCTCGACAACATTACTGTAACTATAGTTTCCCATTTAAGAATATCATACCCACAGACTGAAATGACCATTTTGTGCATGTTTTTGCCAAAAGAAAGGTGCTGTGTTTCCATATTAGATTACTCAACTACACATGCAATGCCTATCTAACGAAAATTACACCTCCTTGCAACATAGCAATTAGCATTTGCTCTGTTTAAGAAAAGTAGAGTTGCTGTTTCTGCATTACCTGTACTATGCAGAAATTAGCATAGAAATATGTTCACTGTTCAGTTTCACTCAGCTTGAAACAAAGATGAGAACCAAGAAAGCCAGAGATGTCACTAATTTCCATGAAAGTTTAGCCTGACTCAGGCACTGTAATTCCATTAGCACCCACGGCGCTAAATGCTTTAGGAGAGAACCCAGCCAAAAGCATAATATCAAATTAATGAGTTACAGCATGTTCATTACTCACAGCACCAGTTTCATCCTTTAGTGTTGAAATTCTTCCGCTCAGCAAACTGAAAAACAGGAAATCTTCATTAGATGTCCCCCAGAAATGTACTGACACAAACACAGGGTAGGAACACCGGGTCAGTTAGCTCTCCTTGATTGCATTTTGGCAACACAGTTTATCAGAGCAAACAAAACAGCCAGAATGCTGGAGGTGTGAAATATCTCTCGAGTAAAAAGGAGAAGTATATGCACACCTAAGGAAACCCTCAGAGCTGCATAATAAGGACCTTCAGATTCCCAAAGAAAATAGACACAAGGCCTAGCCTGAAAGGATGAAAAAGTTTTCCCAGGCACTTAGAGGGCTGAGTTGTTAAAATCTAGTTAAATTGGTAAAAGCTGCTGAAGCAAAAACAATTAGTAAACAACCCAATCTGCAAATGGGCAAAAGTGGGATGAATTCATTTTTACACAATTCTACTTCAAAGTTTTTCTCCCATCAGATCAAAGTACTTTTTCTCCAGACCCATATAAAACACAGTGTCAAAAAATCACTTTACAGGTAAGATGAACACCAACATCACCAGATGGTTCTGTCATCCAGAATCAGCTTTCATTTGATTCTAGATGACAATTACCTGAGATTTTCCAGTATTAGATAACTTTCAGGATAACCTCCTTAGACAGGAGGTTGAGATATTTCATGTTGAGAGACTGGGGAATAGCATGAGACTTCCTCCTTGTGCCTTTCCTTGCATGCCTCAAAGAGGGTGATATTTCCCTGGCATTTTATTTATCTGAACATTTCAGTAAAATAGGAACAGGAAATTCTGCATATGTCAGCTGCCAGGCTTTTATTGGGAAAGAGGTCTAGAATATAAAAATTAAATGCAAGGAAGCAAAATCGCTAGCATTTAAGTTTTCCTTTGTGGGTTTCGGATTAACTGGGGTGATAGAGGTAGAGCAACTGCAGAACAAAATATAAACCTGCAGAAGTAGTAGTGGCAGTGATGTAAAAGGAGGATGTTCAATAATTCAAAAGCTCCTGTATCACAAGTTAAAACTCCCAAAACTTTGAGTTAACTCAGAGTAGAGCAATAGCTAAAAAAACAACCCAAATCCAAACAAAAGCAAAAATGTTAAAGGCAGTGCTAATGCATATTGCCAGTAAGATCACACGTGGTAAAAGAGTCACAGCCAGTGGCATGTCCCTTTCCTGCAGAACTGGAGGTTATTTCCACAACACTGCATCCAAAAAGTGACAGCTCCTCAGCACATATAAGCTGCCATGACTACATTTAAGCAAGAAGATGCCTCTTGGGTAACAGCCTATTTCAAATGAACCTGTCCCATTGCTTGAGATGGGGGGAAAAGCATCAAGGGCACTAATAATGATACAGTTTGCAACATAAATTAAGAACTGAGAACATAAATATTTTTTAATAATTGTTAATTTGTCTTTGTTAAATGTGATGATATATTACAAATACCTGGAAAAAAAAGAGTCTGGAATCCACATCAGTGTCTGTCTTGATGTGCTGAACCTATGAAAACAAAGTCACAAGTTCTGAATCAGCTGTAAAGTTGAAAAGAAGCCTGCCTTATCTAAAATCCCTTGATTTGTCCTACAAAGCTAATATCAAACAGGTTTGGGAAGTGTGAGATCTTTTAAATATCTGCACAAAGTCAGAAGTTGCAGGCTCTTCACACAATTTGTCCTTAAGCATGAAGCAGGACTGTCTGGAGACCACAAAATGTCTTTATACACTTGTAACACGCTGTCCCAAACATCCTGTATTTCCTGGTTCTCACACTTCAACGTTAATGCTTGCAAAAAAACAGGTCCACAAAACTCAAACACTGCTCCACACACACAAAACCCAAACAGTAACATATATATTTATCATCAGTGTGCTATATTTGTCAGTAACTTCACACTACTCTGCTGCTCTTACTTAGGACTGTAAGCATGCTACATTATACACTGCAAAAGACTACAATGAGCCTCAAGTTAATATTTTATAGGAACATGAATTATTTGCCATTTTGTTATTTGGGCCCCTCTTGGGCAAAAACAAGGAGTGGCAATAACAATAACTGTTAAAAGAAAAAACATTATTTACTCTAATTCATATTGTGAAATAATACAGATTATAATACTACTTATGATGCCAGACAGTACTTTACATAATAAATAACTATGGATTATTTTATACTACTTCTGGTTTTGATTCAACATGAAGGAAGACAACTGAACTGGCAGCTTGGACAATGAGCTCATGCTCTGCATCACTCTCTGGCTGTACATACCCTCTTACTAGTGCCATGACTAAGAAACCCCTGGTGACCTCTTCATTAATGGAAAACAAAAAGGATATGCAAAAGTAAAATTCCATTACAGCTTGCCCTCTAGTACAGGATTACAAAATATTTTTGGAATAAAAATACTTAGTCATTATTTATCTAGTTTTCACTGCTAGTATTTTCCAGTTTTGAAGGGGATAAAAATGTAAACAAACCCCATTACTTTATGTCCCCTATGAGGCAGAAACACAAAGGCTATGTGGAACTGTATAAAACATGGATTGTGCATCTGCTCACTGCAAACTTAACAATGGCAAATCTGTTCTTAACAGAAAACCCACAGTGTCAGTGTTCTAAGCACAAGCATGCACAAAGCCTTTTCTGAAAAACAATTTAAAAACCACTTCTCCAATACCCCTCTAAGTAGTTTTTCTCAGCTTTTCTTATCAGTAATACAGGTCACTACCTCTGTCTACTTCAAGGGATGATTCATTTAACTATATTATAGCGTGTGAAAACAATGAACTACATGAATTTTATCCAGAATTAATCCAGACACTGCTTGTAACTGTAGGGATTGATGCAGCACCACCATCATCTTCCTTCAATTTTATCAGCATGTTCAGACAGCCCTGGGATTTCCTGTCTGTAATTTAGCACTATTGTACCAGTTCAGTAAGCAACAGCTCATACTAACATATACTTTAGAACTTTTAATACACAGACTTTAACCTATGTAAACAACCAGAGTCCTCCTTTCCAGGATGCAGAAAGAAGTGTAGCCAGCAACATTTACGTGCACAGGTGTATCTGCAGCTCCATGCAGCAGTCAGACAGGCATCACATAAGGAAAACCAGGCAAACCCAGTGCAATATCCTCAAAAGACCCTTAAGCATATGCCAGCTTAAAGTTATTTTAAAGAAAATATAAGCCACTGGAAACAGATTTGCCAAGTGAAAGTTACAAACCAACCATTTTCATTGTCCCGGTGGGGTTACATGGTAACCAGAGGGAGATACAGAGTCAAAAGAATTCACCCAAACTGATACAGTAATTTCTGTGAACCTTAACTTGCAAGGGACTTGGAATTCACAGAAGTTGTGACCAGGAAGTAATGCGGCCATCAAACACAACAGAGAAGCCCAGGGAGCAGGGGGGACCTCGATTCTGAGCGTGGAAAAGCTGCGGTCTCTGTAGTACACACTCCAAAGTACAACTGGGGTCAGAAACAGAAGGGAGTGCTCATTTCCTCTTCTCACACAATTCTACAAACAAAACTTAGTTTCAGGTTTCTAGTGAGAGTAATGAGAACTAATGAGGAGGAGGAAACGTGTACAGTACCCTACTCTCACTCTTGCTGTGCAGATCACCCACTATCAACTAAGAGTCACCTGCCTTTGCAAACTGAGAAACATGGCTCAGGTGCAGTTTTCAAAGGACATGGGCACTACAAGGGAAGCTGAGCTTGCAAAAGACCAAAAGTTCCCACACAGAAGCACCATAGTACAGATCTCTCTATTAAAAGGGAAATAGCCACGCATAGATTTCCTACTTTTCCTTACAACCAAATGTTGACTAGAATCTAGGCCTTCAGCTAGAAATTGATTATATGCACTTCTTAGTTTGCCTCATTCTTCCCACTTCTCTGTGTAGGCAAGCCCTCTGAGGGTGTGTATTTCTTTCCTGATTCATGCCCTTTTCATTAAATGCCTCTGCAGAGGCATTTAATAGGGAAGATTATTTAAGATTAAGAAACTGAAGCAGCTTTGAGATTCCACAGGTAATAAAATCCTAAAAGATGAACTGGCATGTAATTTCAGATACAGAGTTCACTGAAGAACCTTATGCAGCATAACATGAAATCTGGTCAAAGCCTACATCAAAGTTATCCTAAAAGCATCACTACCAGGTGAGTTTTGCCTGTGCACGTTACAAGCAGCTTCTCTGGGTTGAACCAGGTTCTTAATGTCTTATTAAAACAAAGGAATTCTGCATCGATTTCTATGGCACTCTAGTTTAAGAAAGGCTGCAGTACACAATTTAGTTATCAGATCAAGTCCGTGCTGTGAGTAATGCAAGAAAATTCTTAAAATAGCAGTAGTAGTTCCTACAACTTACAGCTGGCTCCACGTTGTGCACATTACTTGGGAAAACACATTACTTCAGTTTCCACTAGCTACAGTAATCCGAATGATTTCACGCCTGAGCATTTCGACAGGAATGCTTGCAGTGTTTATCACGCGGATTCTGACCACAGCTGTCCCAAAATTCTCGGCCTCGACCTGACAAAACGTCTGCATCTGCCAACTTCCACACTTCCAGCGCACATCTGAAAACAATACAGCTCTTTATTCCTATTGATGCCAGAGGTATCGTATCAGCGATTCTAATACCTTACTCCCTGAGGCTGCTAGACGGACTGTTCACTAAGAGCCTATGGATGTGACGGCAAGGCAAAGCAAAGCTCCATCCCCGAAGAAGCAGGATTCCCACAGTCTTTAAGGGGTATGTTGAGCAGGCTGCCCTGGCATCGCGGGCAGGCACCACGCGGAGCTGCCCCCACGCCCCGTGTCCGCCTCCGGGCACCCCCGGCCCCTGCGGAGCGCCGGCTGAAGGCTCGTCCCGGCCGTCCCGGCCGTCCCGGCGGCAGCACCGGCGCGCAGAGCCCCGCGGGCCGGGCCCGGGCGGGTCGCGGCCGAACCCCCGCCCCGGCCGGGCGCCTCCCGGCAGGGCCACCGGGCGCTGCCCCTCGCTGTCCGCCGCCGGCCCCGGGCCCGCCCGCTCACCTGGTGCCGCCCACGTTGAGCTGGATGATCTCCCCGCTCCCGGCGCCGGCGAAGCCGCCGCCGTTCCCCGCCATCTTCCCCGCCGCCTGCTCCAGCCGGCGCCCGCCGCCGCCTCCCGCCGGGACCTCGCGGTCGAGGGAAGCAGCGGCGGAGCCAGGCGAAGGCGGCGGGGAAGGAGGCGGCGGGGAATCGCCCAGCGGCGGCCGGGGCAGGGTCAGCGGCCGGGCGGGCTGCGGCCCCCGGGCTCCCGGCGCTCAGGCCCGGCCGGGGGCGGAAGGCGCCATGGCAGCACCGGCAGGAGAGCGGGGCCGGCGCGGGCCGAAAGGCCGCGGAGCGCGGGCGGCGCAGCAGGCGGGGCCGGGGCGGCGGGAGGAGCCGGGGCCGGCGCTGGGGCGGCGGGAGGAGCCGGGGCCGGGGCTGGGGCGGCGGGAGGAGCTGGGGCCGGGCCGGTGGGAGGAGCCGGCAGCGCCCCGCGGGCAGCGACGCGCCCGGAAGGGGCCGGCGGGCGCCCGCCCGCCCCGGCAGCGGCGTCATGCCCGGGGCACCGGGATTGTCGCCTTGTGTGGTTTTAGAGGATCGGGGAGCTGCCCCTGCCGCCATCAGGCCCCAGCGACCCTGGCCTAAAATAAAAAGAAGGGCAGCGGAGCTGGTGAAGTGCCTGGAGCGCAAGTCCTGTGAGGAGCAGCTGAGGGTGTTGAGCCTGGAGAGAAGGAGGCTCAGGGGTGACCTTATCGCTCTGTGCAGCTCCTGAAAGGAGGGTGTGGCCAGGTGGGGCTCCGTCTCTTTTCTCAGGCAACCAGTGACAGGACAAGAGGACACAGCCTCGGGCTGCCCCAGAGGATGCTGAGGTTGTACCTTAGGATGAATTCCATCACAGAAAGGGTGATCAGACATTGGAATGGGCTGCTCAGGGACGTGGTGGAGTCACCATGCCCGAAGGTGTTTAAGGAAGGGTTGGATGTAGCACTTGGTGTCGCGCTTTAGTTGACAGGGTGGTGTTCAGTCGTAAGTTCTGTCGTAAGACCTTGACAGGTCTTTTCCAACCTAATTCTATGAAAGCCGTGATTAGAGGGAGGGCTTACTCGGCCTTGCATCCCCCCACCTACAGGCACCCCAGGCTTAGGAGCTCAGGCCCCTCGTAAATGCCAGTTCTATATGAGAGAGGCATAGAAACACAAAGTTCCTTGAAAACTCGGTGAGAAGGCAGTGGGCAGCGCCGTGGAGTTTAAAGCCTAGGTTGCAGCCCACAATCATTACTCAAATTCACCAATTAAAGGACAAAATTATTAGACATGACATATCCAAGCCCACAATGCAGGATTTTCAGGAAAAAAATCTATCACAGCACCCCATAAAGAAAAATTGAGGTGGAAATAAATGATAGTGCGGTTAGTAAAGGAAGTCATAAAATCATGGTTTATGTTTTTGAGGGTAGGCTTTATGATCAATTCCTACACTCAAACAAGGAAAACAATAAGAAAACATGAGCCTAAATTTAAGTGAAACCCTCCCCACTGGGAGGATCCAGGCTCTGTTTAAACCTGATGTCTTTCCATGGGACTGAATGGATAGACTTCAAGGATGCTCAAAAACTTTGTTTTGAAAACACTGTGAGCCTAGGAGTAAACTGCTTGAAGTTACCTGGCTGCTTCCTCACATGCATACCTTGGAAATTAAAGGTTTAATCCTCTAGTCCTATCGTAGAGCCAAAATGACCAAAGCTATGAAGATGCCCTTGCCACACCATGAAGTTTTTTGGAGGAAGGACTTCTCTATCACAAGACCCCATTGCTGTTATAGAGAAACAAGCTGTGCTGGGTGTCTGGAGCTAAGTGTGTACCAGCTAACCAGCACAGTGTGTAAAAGTCGAGTACTTCTGTAATGTGTTCTGAATATGTTAGTGCAGCTGCTTTGGTGGTGCATTTTGCCCTACAGCCCAAGGGAAAAAGAAAATTAAAAAGCAGCCAGACGTGTCACCAAGCCCTGGGCCTTCATGCTTTCTGTATGCTTTGGAGTCTGGCTGCAGCTTGCATTTCTTCTTGAGCTCAAGAAGAGACATGCTTTCAGATTTCTGCTGAGTTGTCTTCTCCTTTCATGGAAATTCTAATAATAGGAAGTAATAAATGTTCAGGTGTGCTGTCAGGCACAGAAGGAGATTGAACTTCTTCACTTATGTCCTGGTGGGGTCCTCTAACCATTAAAATACTGGATAAAAGAGTGGGATGGGATATTTCCTTCCTTGTTGTTGGGAGGAAGACTGACACTCCCTACTCCAAGCCCCCAGCTTGGCTCCTAAACCATGTGTGCCTCACCATGTCTAAATATCATGAAATTTACGTTTTGCTCATTCTTAAATAAAACTTAGCCATCACTGGCATTTGTCACTTGGTTAATGAAATTCCATCTGGCAAGAAGTAATGCAAGAAAATCAGCTGTGCCTTGGTGCGTTCTCTGACAGCTGCAGTCCTCCGACGTTTCCACTAGATGCCTCTATTGTTATTAAACTTCCGCAATGCAATTCCTGTTTAGTCTGACCATTCCAGGCATGTTATCAAGACCTTTTCTCTTGATATTGCAGCTAAAATATGTGACTTGCACATCACTAAAAAAAAATCCCCAAGCCCATTTTAAAGGACACGTCACATCGGCTTTATACAATATTAAGATACAAAGCAAATTTACCTTGCTAGTTTCTATGATCTTTTAATTAATTCATAACCCTCTCGCAGCAACCAGTCAAAGAAGGGTCACACACAGATCCATATGACAAAAAGGTAGACATCTGAATAAAATGTATGTACTTCTGAGTAATGATTGTACAGTTTAGGAAATAAGGAGGCCCATGCAATGGGTTATTGGCTCTGTGCCGGTGCACACTGGAATTCAATATCATTAATTGCCATAATTCAACCTAAGAGTACAAGGAAGGATTTCTTACCCACTTTTTTCCCCTTGGGTATTATTACAGTTTTTTTGTGGAACATCCTGTATCCTGGCTAAGAAGCTAATTATTCTGTTCAAAAGAAGGCAGGTTCTGCTGTATAAATTGTATTATGACACACTTCCCAATGCTACCCTTGCCCTTAAGCTCCTTAAAATAAAAGTCTAGGGGGGAATTGCTGCTCTTTGGCAAGTTTGCCAGGTACCTGTTTTGGTAAGTTATTAACCAAGAAGAAATGTAGCTCCCAAGGAGCCAAGGGAAGTTTGGTAGTAAATTTCTTCTCTGCCTCCTAAGTAGATCCATAGAGTGGGAGATTTTCGCAGGAAACCTGAGACTTTAGTGACAGGGATCTTGTCTCTATAGCCTCCTGTAAACTGTCAGTCTTAATTGCTGGTGTTACACAATAAAAATGCCAAATAAAAACATTTCTACCATCTGCTCTAAAGGGAGGAGCCTTGGAACCTCCCTAGTAAAGTCACTGTGGAAAATGATGCCATGAGTCACTAGGAACAATGGTTCATGCATGCTCAGTTTTTCCTCAGCTTGGCTTGCAATCACTTTGCTTGAAGGGCCTAAAGTTTGAAGGTAATTCACTGGCGTCCAGTAAAGAGAGCTGGAATAACTTTAAATAGGCCACAGGGGAGAGAGGAAGCTCATGGGATTAGGTGGAGTATGCATTTCTTCATTCCTGAACATATGGTTGTTCCTTGCAAATTAGGAAACAACCTTTCTTTTCAGTGTCCAGATGCAGTGCTGCTCAGTGGGTGGCTACCAAGGACGTTCCCTTTTCCCAGAGCAGCTCCGCCCCACAGTTGAATAAAAGGGACGTTAGCAGAAATGTCTATAAAGGCCTCTTTTTCCCATCTCAAAATAGAATGAAAGGAAGGAGATGATCCAGAATCAGGTCAGAAGCAGCTTCCTAGAAGGGGAAGAAAGATTCATCAGTGTTCTGTAAAGAACTATGTATCTGAGTGTGCTGAATCCCTGGAAATTTATTAAAACCTTAATTTTCAGAAAAAAAGGAATTAATATCTTTGTGTTCAGCAGTTCTAGGGGACATTTTTATTTTGGTCCCACCCAGCATTTGTTCTCAGTTACCAAATGTGGGATGTCCACTTCTCCTGCTACAGAGCACTACAGACTTCAGCTCCCCATCTGACTGCCAGGACACATGCCACTCAACAGCTTTTCTGTCAGAATTTCTGTATTTGATATGTTCCCCTGCTAAATTAAAAAATAAAATTAAATTA
Organism: Phylloscopus whistleri; assembly: GCA_017589585.1. Classification (NCBI taxonomy): domain Eukaryota; kingdom Metazoa; phylum Chordata; class Aves; order Passeriformes; family Phylloscopidae; genus Phylloscopus; species Phylloscopus whistleri. Next base: position 3,529,214 of record JADMLD010000622.1, on the reverse strand, counting down.
AATTAAAAAAATTCCAAGTCTACCATCATTTTGAAAAATTCCTCTTCTTTATAGTAGTCTACACAAGTATAGTATGCAAGTAAGCATTAAATTAATCACAACCTAATAATTTTCAGTATATCCTGGTGGGGCTGGGTGAGCTGAAACAGCTCAAGTGCAGTAAATTCACAAGTGATTTTACTAGTACATGCAGTGTCCACAGCGTGGGGCTGTTTGCTAGTACATGTCTGTTGTGAAAACCCAGGTTTTTTGCTTTCAGGGCAGAGGAGGAACACCACTGCTGCAGACTCTGGTTTGATTTGAAAACCCCTTGAAGTCTGTGAGCAATGGATGCATTTGTGTTCGTCATTTAAGTCATTCAGCTAAAGTTTTCTACATTTCTATATGGAGTCGGATTCTCTTTATGATCTGGATGTAGTTAGTAATCAAATATCTTCCCCAAGACTGCAATCTATCCTACACAAACAGGGTTAAGTTGTAGTAAAGGAGCAGAGCTTCATTTATGTTGGACTGTCATGCATTAAGCATCCTCGTTCTTCAGTCTGAGTTTGTAAGAGCTACAGAGAGGTTTAACAACACGAGACTTTCTGAACAGCAAAACACAAATGTTGAATATAAATATATCAGATATATCAGTGAAAAACTTTGATATACCCTGTTATGTTGTTCCCTTTATGCTCCTTCTGTCATTTTTTTAGCCCATCAAGGTTGATTATGCTCAAGCATTTTAACACTTGTTTTGTGGTTCCTTGTTTCAATTGCAACAATTGAAGGGTCAGAGACAGGCACTTCACATTCTGTATGTGAAGTTGATACTGGAACACCATAAAACCTTTTTGACTTCTGTAAGCTAAAAGAACAATTGTCATTTGGTCTAACCTACCAGCAAAATAACTCTGTGTAACACCTTCTTCCTCAGTTTGACTTTTATCCTATGTTTGAAATGGATCTGGAAGTCTTTCTGAAAGGCTGATGGGCAGCTTTTGGAATCCAATCCACTGCATCAGCAGGTGAGCTGCATTTAATTACCTCTCTGTGTGAAATTCATGCCATCTCTGCCATGCATTCTTGTCTACATTCATTTTACAGCCATCAGTTTGCCTTCTGATGAAGAAATGTTGAGGTGGGTGTTCAGCTGGGTGTTTGTGGGCTGATGTACTCACTGCTGTGTGAAAACCAGTCTCATACCATACATCAGCACAAGGAGGCACAAGTTTTCAAAATATTTTCTTATTGATTGGTTTTCATTGCTGGCTTTGCCTGAAGGAAGAGATACCTGCTAATTCCTAGAAGTCCTTCCAGCTTGATCCTCTCATCGAGTTGATGGGTACTTAAACCCAGATATACAGAAGGCTCAGCTGTGATCCAGGTGCCCTGAGCTTACCTTGTCTCATTTACTGCAAAGGGTTCAGAACCGTTCTGTTTCCATTTTTACCCACTGGTTTTTTGAAATTACACATTTGTGTGTAAACCTCTTGGTGAAGCTTTTGGAGGTTCAAAATAAAAATTTAACCATCAATACTAATCTATTCTTCATCACTGCTAATATTTTAAACAGTAACACCTATAATGTCAGCACCTAGCCTAAGTGATTGTCAACCAACACTTAGCAAAACGTGTGAGTGTATGTGTATATATATATATATACACTTCATGCTTGTTTCTAGATGGGTAAGAAAAAGTCATTTTAGCAAATATGTTATTTACAATAATTTTAATAACTAAGTTAGTGCCTGAAAGTTTTGTCTCTGGAGTGGAAGAGTGCTCTTGCCTGTTCTGTCCAAAACAGTTGGAGGAGAAGGATTGTTTTTGTCCCTGTCAATCTCTTCATGAGACCTTTTTAATGATGCTGGCTGCCACCTGCCTATTCTGCTTCCCCTTGAGTGAGTGAACATATTGAACTAAATTTCCTTTTTCAAAGGTGTGTTCAGTGACAAGATTCTTTGATTTACATCACTCTAGCAGAATAAACCTCTGAAAACAAAAGCAAATTAAGCCATGCTTATGGCTGTTTTACCATGAAGAGTTTGGGTAGTGATTTGAGCAGAGCACTATAGCTGGAGCACACCAGTGAGCTCACACAACACTAGCATCCTTGCTGCTGATGCATGGGCTGCATGAGCAGACAGGGAGGTGGACTGACAGCTGGCTGGGCAGCCAAGCCCAGGGGGTGGTGATCAGTGGCATGAAGTCTAATTGAAGACCAATTCACAAGACATTTGGATATGTCCCAGGGCAACCAGGCATAGCTGGCCCTGAACAGGGGGGCTGGACCAGATGATCTCCAGAAGTCCCTTCCAACCTCAGCCACTCTGTGACTCTTGGACTATGGCTGGGTATTTTAAGAATGGCTTTGGCTTTTCAAACCACAGAAAAGTATGGTTTCAGAGCTTCCTTTGGTGGCTAATGGGCTTCCTTACCATTCTTTGTGACATCTTCCTGGCACACATTTTAAAATCCTGTATCTTAAATAATGAGGTTTAGGTGATGTTGAAACTAGTAAAATCTTCCATACAAAATGGAGGATGTGGCTTTTTTTGTAGCAGCCAGTGCAGGTACAGCATCTGTAATTTCACCTTACCAGATTCTGCTCCTTGCAGGATGCTGTTCTCTAGTTACTTATCATATTGCCAGGCTTCAGGCATTTAGGCTTAAATTTTCCAGGTTGTGTTTCTTCCATGGTCTCTGTTTGGAAACTGAGAACACTGGAAACTGTTCTAGATATCTAAAATAGAGAGGAAAGATCTCATTTTAGAGAAGCTAACAATTCTTGGGTTTACTTGAAATATTGAAGCATGATTTCAAATGTGGCAAGATAATCTCCTTTTAATATGGGGGAATATAATCTAATGAACAGCCACTGAAATTTGACCAAGATATTAGTATCTGAAAACCTAAACCCCAGCTGTTCAAATCCAACCTAAACTTTTAAAGCATACTCTGAGAAACATCACTTGGAAAGACTTGTCAAATTTACAAATGTCCTTAGCATATTATTATTGGACCAATAGATATTTCAATGCCTTTTAAACAAATTTCTATTTATGAAGCAGCTATCCCTTTCTTCCTCCTGAAATAAAGTGTAATCAAGAGTCTTCCAGGGAGGAAGTGGGAAGCAGTGATTAGACATGTACATGCAGCTAGGGAGAACCTTGATCCCCAGCTGCTGTGCAACAGAGCTGCTGCTTCCAAACTGGCCTGGGTGATCCATAAGAAGTAGAAAGACTCAGAGTCAAGAGAGGGGGAGAGCCAAACTTTTGCAGGTCACTTGGAAGACTCTTGACAATTTTACCTTACTTTTATTTGTTCTCCCAATTCTCATCTTCACTGATGGTGATTTCTGATGGTGGGGTTCTTTTGTTGTTACATGGCAGAAACCTCTGTTATTTTGGCATGGTACATTAGCAGTGTGTCAAACACAAGAATGTTTTAAAATACAAAACCCACTTCTAACAATATATAAAGCAAAAGGCAAAACTGCATTATTTTCACACCTTGCCAGAACAATTTTTTCTTTCCACAGAAGAAATTAATGTTGCATCATCTTTCTTTTCATATTAAAGTCACAATGCTTGACTCAGGAAAGGTAATTTTTAGTTTTCTGTGTTACCATTGCATACACACACGAAGTCATATTCATGAAAAAAATTCTAATTTTGAATAAAACTTCTGAAATCTCTTGAGAAGCTAGAAATGAATAATAAAGAATCCATTCACCACTTCTTGAAATTACAAGAAGACTGCCATTACAATGAAGATTGCCAATATTTTTTTTTCCTTTCATGTTTCTGGAAAAAATAAATCCCTAGAAATGCTGCAAAGATAAAAAGTCTTCCATAGCATATTGCAACTCTGCACAGCAGAACTAAGACTTCTGTTCAAAAATCTATTAAAACATTATCTTAGCTAATATTACTAGAGGGACAAAAATATTAACTATGGAAGGGTTTTCATTACACAGAAGTCTCCAGCCACGGCTCAGACAGAGACCATTACTGTCATTTCACATTTATATCAATTAGTGTTCTATCCTTACCTTGCATACTGCTTTTCATCTTGTCATCAGATATTGAAATAGAAATGTGAAAGATTTCCTTGGGGGTATGGTTTAGGGAGGCAGAGAAAGTAATTTAGAGAAGATGTTTGAGGGAATGAGTTGTGAAGGAGGAGTGGAATCCACATTTTGGAGAAAGTATAACTGTTAATATTGAAAGCTCCTTGGTTTAAGTCAGTATTAAAAAAATAACTGAGGGGATCTTTCAAACTTTGGTGATAGCAATAAGAATACAAAGACATAAATTAGCAAATATAAGAAAATATGACTGTTCTCATTTGCAGTCTGTGACCCAAGTAAAAAGAAGAAAATGCATCTGAAATATAACAAGCACACAAAAAAGGATTTTGTATTTTGATTAATATATCCTGCTTTTAACCAAAAATTAGCCATGCATGTGCATAATGAAAATGTCTTAGGTTATGGAGCCAAGGATGTATATTCTATTTCATCTGCTGAAAGCAGCTGGGGAGATGTTTTTCTTTGTAACTCTGGAGGGAGGGGGGTGGATGCACTCTGATAATGGGCCAACTGTTAAAACCAGGTGGGGCAGGGTTTCTTATCTCTTTCACTGCCCGTCCTCCCTCTAGGGGGACATTTTCTGCTAATGGGCCATTAAGGCTCACTAAGGGCATGACATATTCCATTGTGAGATGCTCCACCTGGTGAGAGGAGCCAACCATTCCTACCTAGATAAAAACTGAGACACAGGAGTACAAGTTATCTGGTTCCACCGGATTCCTGGAGGAAGACTGGACCCTTCTCACCATCATTGGACCCTTTTCTCTCAGGATCATCTCTGCTCCGGCGGAACCACATCTGCCACTCCAGGACGACTTACCTTTGGACTGCTTCCAACACCCTGACCAACAGGGTGTCAGGTTGTATTATTCCATTTATTTTATTTTACCTTTTTTTCCTCTCTTCTCCTATTAAATTGTATGTCTGACTGGGAGTCTCACTGGTTTTTCTTTCAAACCAGCACATGAAAATACCCATAGTTACACTACATGTTCATTATAAGCAAAATGGCACCTCATGTTTGTAAGAAACACATCATTCTGTTGTTCAATAAATTTCTGATACAGGATTTCTGAATTGTTCTCTAATAGATTTACTTTTGGGAATTGGGAATCACTGAACTGGCTTAAAAGGGACTCACTTTCAACAGGTGAGGGCCTTGCTGTTTCTAAGGCTGGCTTGAAAATATCTCCATCTGAAAATCCAAATATTTAGTTATGCAAATTGGTATGTTATTTTCAAAATCTCGACCATAAAGTCCAATATGCTTTAGCAGTCCCTCAAGTCAGAGTTAATAAAATTCCAGCTATGGATTTTTACCCCCAGGTTGGCAGAGAAATGCTATATAATTACAGGTTACAAGCTGGTTGATGGTGACTTCATGAGTCACACAAAAGGATAATGAGACATTTCTTTTATAAAATGCATTTAATGAGTAATGTTTCTACTTATTCCTTTCTCATTTAAATGCATACTTTAGCTTTATATCTCTGATTTCCTACATTTCCAAAAAAACGCTTCACATACTGCAATATACATACCAGTTTATGAATCATGGGCTTTTCTGATTTTTGTTAAATTATCAGTTTAATAACAGAAGATGTGAAAAGACAGTCAACACCACATGAGATAAAAAGCCAGTAGTAGCAGCTTGCTGGGAGTGAAATAGCAGCAGTGTGATTCCACTCCAAACTTCTTCATAGAACTGTGTTCCTTAATGCCTTTCAGTAGTCTATTCCCATTTAAATGAAATTCACACATGATATGGAAAACACTTAAATTTAAAATGTCCTAATGTAATAATATATAAATAAATAACACAAACTATATCTTCACCTAATATTATCTGCATTTGTGGTGGGTTTTTTCATTCTTAATTCATAGGATTATGAAATGCACTTTTGTTTTTGAACAGCTGGGGATGATATTTCTGGCTTGTAAATCTTCAAATTGATTAATTAAGCACTTAATATATTACCATATTTCTAATCTCAGAAACATTATATTTTAAACAACAACAACAAAAAAGTTTGTTGCATTTCTCCAGGTTTGCACATCTGTGTTTCTCCATTTATCCTATGCTAGCCTCTTTATCAGACCATTTCTTTTTCTCTAGCCAGCACAGGCTCCCCTCTCAGAATGCAGTCAGCAACCACTCCAAATCTCTTACTGGCATATGTCACACACAAACATTCAAGTTACTGTTTCCCTTGTTCACCAGGTTGTGTTCCAGAGAAAGAATCCTGTTTCCAACCAATAAAATAATACTTTCTTTCCTATTCAGGATTGCAGAGTTGAACTGAGAGCCCAAACCGGAGTAAAGGGATACTGTTAAATCTGGACTTTATGCCATGGTTATTTATGGCAGGTTTGCTAACAGCACAGTGCAAATCCTTTAATAATTTTCATGCCTTCTTAAAGACCACAATATCTCCTTGTCATCCTGCTGATGACAATGGTCATTGTCAGGTCCTTCTTTATGTCCAGGCTGCAGTGACCACATTTAAACAACAAAAATGTGTCTCCCTAAACCTTGTCACTGGCTGGATGTCTTATGCCTGGAAGCACAACCATACTTTATCCTATGTAAGGTAAATGTGCTGTTGATTTTTTTTTTTCTTCATATCCAGTTCCTGTGGAGCTTCCTTTTCTTTGAGATACATAATTTAGTGGCTTCAGAAGGTTTTTTTTCCCTCTTTTTCAGTCAAGCCCAATGAAAGGCATGCCAATTATTAAGGGAAGACATAAAATTCTTCATCCTCTGTGTGGTAAATGCATGAAGATTATCACTAATGCATTTAGGACAACTATTTTTCTTCATGATAGAAACAATATAAACTCTAAGATATAATTTCTTTTGTAGTAAAGATCTGAACTCAATGCCGACATAAAACACGTTGTTTTAATTTTGTTAGCAACATTTTGTGATGATGAATCATCTTACAGAAAACTCACAGCTATTTCTTACTGTGCTAAAGTCTCTTAAAATTGAAAAGAAAGTATAAATTAGGAATTGTTTAAACCATAGTACATTAAAACCTTTAAAGAATTAGTGATATGTGATAAAAAAGGAATATTAATATTTTTCTTTATTGAATATACAGCAAAAAAAGTAAAAGTTACCTAAAATTATTGAAATTCTGCATACTTGCTGAATACCAAATCTTGTGAATTTATAGTTGAGGTTTTTTATACCATGACCAATATATTGCTATTGAAGAGGTACTCTGTTCAAAGTAAAAAGGATATATACATAAAAGAAAAAAGGATGATCAACTTAAACCAGTCAAAAGATAAACCCATTTTAATGGACCAGCTGTAACATAAAAATAGGCAGCATTTATGATCCATCTAAATGGATATGGAGAGAATGATTAAGTATTCATCTGAGAGCCATATGACATTGAGGTGGGTTTTCTTTTCAGTCCCTAGGAAAAAAATCAAATGTAATGGAAAGTAAAAGCTCTACAAGCTTTGAGTGCACTTTTTGGAATTCCAAAAAACAAAAGGGCTCAACTCAAGAGGGTGATAAAAGAGGATATGGGGAGTTGAGTGCACTTTTCCTCAATCTCATTAGTTATATTGAGAGTAGCCAAAAACTGAATGATAGTTTTACCTGAATTCTGTGATTTTCAGGGGCTTTGGGTATTTGGCTACAGCATTACCTGTAACACTTTTAATGTATTTCACCCTAAATAATAAAATATTAATATTGTTCTTTCTTTCTTTTAAAAAGGAGGAAATGGCCTCATTCAGGCATTTTTCTGTCTCATAATGTATAAGACTGTAAACAAAATTATTGCTTGTTGGCCTTCCAAAAGAACTGCATACATTCATTTAAATTGGTTTTTCTATCTACTTTTTAGGCATTTACTCTATTATTCTCTCATAAAATAAAACTAGCAAATCATAAAGCTGTTTTCAAAGTTTAAAAAAGGTTATTTTGTTACTTTGCTATTTACTTGGCATTCATATAATTCTCCCTTAAAAATTAATTAAAAGTGCTTGAGAAATGGTACTTTAATATATCCTGAGACCATGAAAATGTATTCTCTATAGGAGTATCTGAAGAAAAAAGACAGCTTCTCCTTCTTTTAGTCTATGTATAGATGAATATTGTCAGACTTCTAACATTGTTCCTTATCTAAGTCTTCATCAGGTGCTTGTAGTGATTCATGTAAATATATTGCAAAGTTATGGAATCAAATAGGAAAAAAACCCCCACAACTAAACCCCAGAGACTGATAAGACTACAGTGAGTGTAAAATTCAGGGAGTTTCCTTATTGTTAGGTAGTACTTGGCCTATAATCTTAAATGCTCTTTTATGATATGTGTAATCCTAAAGGGATGGTCATTCTTGCTTCTCTCTCTGATGCCCTTCAAATGCAAATCCACAGAGATGCCGATTTACAGCTAACCAAGGGCACCTTTGATTTACAAACATTTCTTCAAAGTTCACCAGAAAGTGAGATCCTTTCCTGATCACGGTCCATAGTAAATGAGAAAGCATTTTAAAAAAAGTGATACTCAACTGTGCTTGTCCTGGAGATTAGGGCAAACCATAGAACTAGACAGTTCTAATTCACTCAGCTTGTATTTCCTCCTTCTCTTTCTCTTGTAGTGAAAATCAGCTGTGATTCTTTATAAAATGTTAGGACAGTCTCAGAGAAACCTCCTTTTCTTGGTTCTGGCAGCCAACAAGCAGTGAAATGTCCCTCCATGAGGAAGAGTAGACAAACAATTAGACAAGTAGACAAACTCCTCTTTCAATTTATTCACCACTGAAGAAAAATTATTGGCTTTGACTTCCAAATATTGCCAAAGTTTATATACTTATATTAACAATGATTAGTACTTTGGGCCATCAGTCTCAAATTTGAAGGAGAAGAGAGCAGTTTAAGGTATTCCCCCTAAAAACAGGGAAGAAACTCTGCATTCTATTCCACTGTTTTAGAATATTAATAAATTTGGATTATTCAAAGATATATTCCCCCAGAAAGTGTTCCTTAAAAGCAAAAACATAAAGCATGATGTTTATTTAAAAAAAAAAAAAAAGTCAACTTGTAGGGTTGAGCTCTCCAGGATCAGATTAAGGTGTCACAGGGAAAACTTTCCCCAATATGATCTGTCCAGTATGGACTGTTGTTTACCTTTCAAAGGTCCAAAAACACCACTGTAAACCAGGCAAGGGGTTGGTCACAGTATTTGACTTCTTTTAGAATAGCTCTTCAAGCTCAATGCAAATAGAAAGCAAAATGTGGACAAAAATGCAGTAGTGTGTCTATATGGAATCATAGATAATCGTATTTAAAGCACTGTATAAAAATAACCTTGTATTTTAGAAGTATTGGTCCCCATTCCCTACCTTTGCTTCAAGTAAACTAGAGCTTCAGACTTTAAATTTCATGCAGCTTAGGATAAAATGTCTGAATCTTTTAGCTCTGAGTCACCTGAATACTACCATTACTGAAAGTGATGCTGAACACATACCCCTGAGATTACCCCCTTGGGTTTAAAAACATTGGAGTAACAGATTCTTTTACTTGTCCAACAATTGATTGAGTTTTCAGATCTCTTCTGGGGTTTTTAAATGAGTTAAAAGCATGGCTCTTTCCTACTGTTCTTTGCTTTTAGAAGTATTGCTGTCTATGCTCCATAATGTTGATCCTAAGCAGGATGAACAATAACACAAAAAACATTAATAAAACCATAATCAAGCTTTATGAGAACATATATTTAGCACTGGGGTAACCTCAAGAGAAACAGAGACATGTATGCTGAAACACTGAGAAGGAAATGGTAACCTATAATGATCTTGCACATCAAAGTTCTATTTGGATTTACTAACCAACCATCTAGAGGCAGGATTTCCTTTATTTTCAATGGTCACAGCTCCATCAGCATTTATATCAACAGCCTCGAGAAAAGGCCCTGAAGCAAAAGCATTGTTGATTTAGACTGCTTCTCTTTGGAAGCACAATCAATTTTATTCTTCCATTTGGACACCTACTCTGAGTTCTTGTGGCCAAAATGATTAATATAAAATCTCTTTTCTATAACATAGAAGTCAGTAGAAAACTTTTACCGAAGTTTACTGAAAGAACGTTTACTGTATGGAAATCCACCTGAACAAAAATATCCTATTTTCTTTCATAGCTGTAAGACAAGAAGTTGCTAATATTAAATTCAGTAATAGTTTAGGAGTTTTGTTCTTTTCAGATGATCACACAAAATTCTGGAGAAAAAAATTATGACACCATAACATTACTGACTCTGGGAACAATTTTATGAAGAAATAAATTCTTTCAAGTCATATCTGCCGGTCATGGGCATTATAAAAGATGCTAAGAAGAACAGAATACACATAAACTTCTTGAAACAAAATGATGTAACAGTAGCTGTGCTGCCAGGCCCCATCAGCAGGTTGTTACTGACATGGAAGGGGGGGGTCACAGGTACTGAGTCATTAAAACCACTGCTGTAATGTTGTGTGCTTCTTGGCAGTCTTCTACCCACATGATGAGGTCTGACATTGCTTAGTTTGTAAAAACTGATTTGATTATTGGCTGGAAAGAGTAGAGTCCTAGCTGGAGCATACCTTTCTTTTCATTCTGGATTCTCCAAGCCATGCTACATGGGGAAAGATCAGGAAGAAACCTATGCAGGAGGAGTGGTCATTGGAGAGCAGAATCACTATAAAAGTGATCATCATTCTTTTTTTTTGTCTAGGAGAGGCTGGAAATATCCAGAGATGGGGACGGAAGCTGGTGAAGGGTCTGGAATACAAGTCCTGGGAGGAGTGAGAGTGAGCTGGGGGTGTTTAACCTGGAGAAAAGGAGGCTCAGGGGAAACCTCATCGCTCTCTGCAACTCCCTGAAAGGAGGGTGTATCCAGATGGGGGTCGGTCTCTTCTCCCCAGAAACAAGCAATAGGGAATGCCCTCAAGTTGCACCAGGGGACATTTAGATTGGATAAAGTGTTGGCAAGCACTGGAACCACCTGAAGTGCTGAACACCTGAAGAGTCACCATCTCTGGAGGTATTTAAAAGGTGTGCAGGTGTTGTACTCAGGGCCATGGTGGACTTGAGTGTTAGGTTAATGGTTGGACATGATGATCTTAAAGGTCTTTTCCAACCTAAATGTTTCTACAAAAAATCTCCCAGAAGGGTTTTACCTGTTCCCAAAGTTTGACAAGTTCTGTTTTACAGCTTTTCCTGCACCAATTTACCCTTGTTTGTCAGAGTGAAGTGCTGCTAAAAATGCAGAATTAGTTTAGCTTCCATGCTATTGTTCTCAATGTTAGACATGCATTTGTAAAAAGTTAGGTAATTACACTTTGGTAGCAGGAATTTGCAACTTGCAACTTTCTTAGATTGTTCAGCTTTAGAGTATCTAATGAAGTTTTCCTATAGCAAAGAAATAAATCAGGGAAGTGATACTTGATTGCTCACATAAGTACTGTAACAGTTAAATATTGACTTTGGGTGAATAATTTCAAAAGCAATATTGTGGTCCCAGAAAACTGGAGCCTAAGGTCTCTTTAGCATTTGTATCCTTGGCTTATGGAAATAATTTCAGCAAACTTTTGCTTAGTACTCTCCTTGGAAAGAAGGAATAGGAAGCACCATCTGTTCTAATCAAACACAGGTAATTCATATACTACATTCCCACATATTTGAATAACCATTTAAACAAAACATGCCCCTTTTGAAGGCATTAATCATACATCTATGCACATCTAACTAGAGTGTACATAACTGAAAATAAATTAGAAAATGCAGAATCAAATGTCAAATCCACCATAGCCAAAATTAGTGATACATCTGTAAGATGAATCCTGTTACCTCAGGGATACCTGTACTCAAAGGGTTTTGGCCCAGCCTTGATATCTGAAAATGTAAAGAGGCAAGTAAGATGGGGAAAAAAACACCACCCACCCTTATGCTTAATCATCTGGGGTCTTTTTTGGTAAAACTATGTATTTATTTCTAATGTACATTTAAAATTATTTCTTCACTTTTCAATATTCCTAACTTTCAAAAGGACGTTAGTATAGCACTTATATCGTTCATTAAGATAGAAGAACAAAATAGCCCATGCAGAGCAGACCCCAAAATATAGTACAGCTTCACAGCTCTTGGTGTTGCAGCAGTATAAAATTCTAGTAATCAAGATAATACCTGTCAGTGCTGCAGCTTAAACTAAGCTGAAAGTTAAGGACAAAAAGGTGAAAGCACACCAGCATGATATAGAAGATAATGAGAGAATAGCCATTCTCTTATCCAAAGGGATTCATGACTTTGATCATTAAAATATTGAAATAATATCAATTTTTCATAGTTATAAAATTTCTGAGGTGTATATATACAAGTGTATTTAAAAGAAACATCTGTGAGATAATTTTATGAACAAGCAATATGGTTTCCTCAATCCCTTTTACAATACAGGCTTGAGAACAGCAAGATGACAGTGACATTTGAATGCACTATGCGTTGTCTTTTATTGTGTCAAATTTATTAAAATGTGAAATATGTAAAAGACTGGGAAACCCCAATAAGCAATAGAAAGCAGAGCAGTGACTAAGAGAAGAATCCCTTGTAATCTACTTCTCACTTCAGAGCTGTTGTCAGAAAAGTGCTGACAAGACTGAAAATTCTGCATGATGTCTTCATTGGTGTCTGTAAATCCAGATCAATTTTTTCTTAATTAGCAAAAAATCCTTCACCAGAGATTCCAACTGCTCATATACCAGTCAAGAATATTCTATTACATAGTCTAAGGAAGCATTTTATTAAACATAGAGCAACCAAAGTTTGCACTGGTTTCAGTTTCTAAATTTGAGATTGTAACTGAGGTGTGTGTAATAAACACACTGATCACCAAGACAAACTCACAGTAAGGAAAAGTGGGGTTTTTTTAAATTGTTGTTAAACTATGAAAACATGCTTGAATGCACTGTAGCTTTAATATCTAAAGCTCAGACCTTTCAGATATATAATGCAGTTCTTCCTTATACTGAATATTTACTATTAATGATGTCTGTCACATAAAATGTTAGTTTTACAGATTAGTATAGATAGATATTAATGGTTCATCTGTTGGGAAAGCAAGGATGTAACAATGAGTAGTTTTATTGAGTACCCCATACTGCATTACAAATCATAAGACTGAAACAGATTCCTGTTCTGTGACAGGATCAGGTATCACTGTCAGTGCAGCTACTACCCTGCCTGCATGCTTTGCACTGAATGATTGCTTGGAAGTAAATATATTATTTTTAATAGCTGGAATATCAATAGCTAGAAAACAACCATTGCAGGTGTCATGCCAGTTGTGAGGCAAGTAGTGGCAGGTGCAGGAGGGCAGCCAATGCCATGAGCTGCACAATGCCTCTTGATGACAAACAGTTGTCTCTTGAGTGCTAAAAAGGTGTAATTCCCCTACATCCGTGTTGTTCAGTGGGTCAGGTATATTTACTCTCACAGTAAATCTTGTCCAGACATTCTGGATCCTCTAATTGGTGGTGGAAGCTTATGAAAAATACTTTTATATGTGTACAAATAGGGAATGTCTTGAAAATCCTTACTAGGGTGAATAGCTCTTATTTATGGGGGAGACCATGGAAATCCATTCCTCTGTTAATTGTGCAGATTGAGTTAGTATGAGTTATACAGAGAAGTGCTCTTTTGCTTTAGGTTATTTTCTGGTTTTGCAATGCTAGAGCAGAACTGCAAAATTACAGTAGAAAAACCTGCTGGTTATAAACTCCTGACTACAGCTCGTGGAGGAAGACAAGGAACATTGTGACAAAACACAAAACTTAACTGAGGAAAATAAAGCAAAACAGTAAAGCACAAAAGGGTATTAAAACTAAATTAATATAAATACCTCACCCTGAGGTCTTATTTTGTCAGTGAACTATGGATCACAGTAGTGCACAGTAAAACATGCCAGCTATGCTTTATTATTTTGTTTTCCATCCCTTCATGTAATTTAAAACATATATCACGACGGCATTGTAGTGCAGCCATATATCAAAGAAATAACTTTAAAACATTCTGGCTTCTACCGTCTCTTTCTGAAGAGAGCTTATTGTGGAAAGAGAACAGAAATTTATACATTTCTTCTTCCAAGGAGCAGCAGAAACAGGGCTGCTCCATGATGAGGGGTGAGGCAGGAGCTGAGGGTGACCCTAGCAGGGCAGTGTCCTCACCCACCACAGCACAATCCCACAGGGGCTCAGCTGGACAAACAACACCATGTGCTGCTAATAGGTCCACTGGCAGGCCCAGGCATGTCCAGGGATGAATCAAGTCCAGGGATCATTCAGGGAGCCCAGGGACTCTACGACTCTTCCAGCCAGAGGGCAGGGCTAAAAATAAGTATATCACCTTCACCGAGAGACACAGCAGCAGCTCAGGGCTGGGCTCGGGTAGAGATGCTGAAGCCCATGGGTTCCAGGATTGAAGGGTCCCTAACAATAAATGCCCTCAGGCACCAGAATGAGCATCAACCAAAGATGCTGTCAGGAGTGGCACGATGGAGAGGGCCTGCAGCTTCAGGCTCTTGCAGAGCAAAATGGCTTTGACTGAAGTATTGCTCTAGATTCAGTGTGTCCTCAACTCTGTGTGGCAAATTCATTCTAGATTGGCTGACCTGTTGTGTGTGGCAGGTGAGGTCTCTGAAAAGAGCCTCTGTGCTGAATCTGCAGAGTGAGAGCACCAGTCCTATGGTGGAGGTGTTGGAGATTTGTTCTAGGAACAGAACTCCACTGGGATGGAGAAGGTATAACAATACTCATTGAAAAACAGTGTAGAGAAGGCTGATGCCTTTTTTGTTCAAAATCTGTGCCTTCAGTGACATGGATTTTGCATCACGGCATTTGCAAAGTGCAAAATCAATTCTCAGTTTGCTCTTGTGCAGATCTCTTAAAGGTATGTTCTTTCCTTGATTATGTTGACTTTGGAGATATTAATCTCGATTTATATGAATATGAAGACAGATAAGATTTAGGTCCTTACATTTAATTTTCAGTTGTCTTGAGATTACTTATGATGAATTCCTGTTTCAATCTAAGTAAGCTCAGTATTGCACAAGCACATGCAGTTAAATATGCAGAGCACAGTGAAAGCTTCTTTGGCAGAGTGATAATTAACACAGAACAGCATCTGAACTTTTTATAAGATCCAGTGACACTCCAGCTCCCATTAATATGGTGACCATAACATTAACAGAGAACCAATCACCAATGTCTGTTTCCTCTTCTGTGATGCTGACAAATAGAACAAATTTACCTTTTCCAAATGCCATCATTTTCCTACTATAACACTATGACCAAAAAATGAACCTAGTTTGGTTTTTTCCAATACTATTTGTGGGTAAACACCACGGTTGTTTGATTAATGCATATGTGTGTACAACAGTGTAAATGCATAATTGCTACATTATAAAAACCACAGTGATGCTGTTTGTCTTACATAAAAAATTCTGGCTTGCCTATGACCTGAAAATGCCTTGGCTTTATCCTTTAGACAAGGTGAAGTATAAATTGTACCTCTTGTGCTGTCATTTCACATCTCAGGCTTTTCTCTTCCATTATCACTTTTGTTGTAGCTCTTCACCCACTTTTTTGAAGATATTATGAGCAGTATGGTGGGAGGAATGTTACATAAATGATTCAGGTGACACTTTGTACTAACTAGATGTCACGTTTTTTCAAAGTTGCCTTTTGGGTAGAAGATTCTCAGAGAAATGCTGATCTGTTAAGCTATCAGGTTTATCCTACTGTAAAAAAGAAGAGAGGTTTTCAAAAATTGTGAAAAGCTTCAGCTTTATCCTGAAAGCCGTATCAGTCTTGATGACTGGTGTATAGGATTTACTGAATGTGGTTGAATCTGATTGCTAATGAATGGTCTTTTGACTCATCAAAGAAATCTTGGTTCTAACTTGTGACATCAATGCAAAACAATAATTAAAAGCTAAATACAAAATTAGCATGTAGATGAAACGGCTTTATTTTTTTTTTTTAAGACATGGTCTATTCAAAACAGACTTGCTGCCACAGCACAGCTATGACAAGAAGTTGTGAATTTCTTGTCAATGCTTTTCTAAGTCTTCTGTAAACATGTAAAGGACTTCAGGCCACATCCTCTAACATCCCTGCCTACTTTCTTCCTTACAAATGAATGAGAATGAGGAGCTCAAATACCTTTCATTTTAAGTACTGTCTTTGGGAAAACAAGTGTAAAAGCAAATAAAAAAATAAAGCAAATTACAACAGAAAAGAATGATACTTGAAACGCAAATATTTAAATGAAAGTCAAGGTTCTACTTAGATACAACATCACGTGAGGCTAAATATATTTTTAAACACGCCTGTCAGTGAATTCTGGTAGGAAATACTGAGATTACAAAATGAAACAATAATGCTACAGTAATAACTTACTTACCCTGTATTGAACACCAGCCAAGTCTTGATTATCCCACACAGATTGCTGGGTTGTTCTTTGACTCATTCTGGCTTGAGTTTACGGGCAAGATTTGGGCCATCCAATTTGCTGAGACGTATGGGTACCTTTTGATTGTTGAATCATGAGTTGCAATCTGCTGCAGCTTTGTGATTACAGTGTAAATTAGTTATTCATAGATGATCAACTTCTTCTTTCTTGATGGTAATGAGGAAACACCTATCAATTCAAACATAAACAGGAAATTAAGAGCCAAAGTAATGACTCTCTTTTGCTAGCAAACATTTTCCTTTCCAATTACACGGGCAAATGAAGGATTACCTCTTAAAGGGATACCAATTGCATAAAAGCATAAGCAATATTTATACAGAAATATATAAATAAAAACTCTAATAAAAATAATAGGTGTAGTTTAAAACACTTGAGATTTTATTTTTACATTAAAAACCACTAACTCCTAAATGAGTTAACTGGTTCAAGTCTCCATATCAAACATGCATGCATTCATACATGTTTTGGAGCCAGATTCCTCAACAAGCTATGCTATAGAAATTCCCACTCAAAAGGGGATGCAGAGTAAAACTTAAATATTTATTCATTCTGAGCAAAGTAAGAATGTCCCTATAAATACAATGAAGAGCATACATTAATATTTGATCTAACTTTGATACATTTAGTAATTATTTTCCAGCAAGATGAAGCCACTGTTGCAATAAGGCAGCTGCAGAATGCAAAAGAAGGGGAAAGAAGAGGCACAAATGTCTCCTTGCAGTAGAAGAATGAAATGCTGTGTCTCTTCTGAAGGGCCTCAACCATGGGCTGCTTCAGCAGGTACTGAAGGCGTGGGACTGCCTTTGGTGACCTCAGCACCTTCAGAAAGAGCTCTGATTTTCATATATTCATCTGTCCATCCAGCAAGGCAATATTTTTACAAGAAGATATTCTGAAACATCTGCTTGAGCCTACAGGACTGTCAGTGGTTGTCAATCATTGACTATTTTTAGCAATTTCTCCCCCATTGCTGGGTCTTTTGCAGGATTTCTGTCTGACTTTTTTCCTGCTAAAGTGGCCATTCCACCAAAAGATCTCACATGTGGCGTAAACGGTGAATTCATAACCCAAAACATGAGAACATACTCTCTAAATATCACAATTAATAAAATGAAAGTAATGTTTCTTTTTTATTGTGGCTCTCATTAGATTTATATCTATGTAAATTCAGAAAGTGGGAAACAGTTCTTTATGAATTTACCATGAGCTTTTCAGTGTGAGTGAAGATTCATAACAACAAAAAAAAGAGCATTTTTCAAGATATTTGGGGTATCTAGAGGGAGTTTTTTCATTATATATGAGGTGTTTTCAGTGTCATAACAAATGCACGCCGCAGACCCTCAAAATGAAATGACCTGAGCTCCAGCAGAATAAATAAAACTTGTTTAGAAAAAGATAGGGAACTGAATAGCAGAAATTTCTCCTTTCCTGACAGCTTTCCCCATTTTAGCACTCCAGTCTAGAATATCATATTTAGAAGCAATGAAACTAAACTTGTCAGAAGCTTAGACTGTGAAAAGTTATAAATAATTTGAACCAATCTAGGAGTTTGCATGCTCATAATTTTTATCACACTTCCATCCTCAAAAATATCATTAGACTAGCTGCTCTGTATTAAAGCAGTTCATCAGTTGAAGAAGTTGAGTTTAAGTAATATGTATGACATTCATGAGAAGCCATCTGGCTTTTGTAACATCAAGGCAGGATGCCTTTTTACTGCCTGATCTTCTGAGTGACAGCCCATGTCCTCCTTGCTTCTCAGGATATCTGCTTGATGTTATTTTAGATCCTGACTGTTCAATCCTCCCCTTCCCAGTTCCAAGTGATTCTTAGTGTTTTTGAATACAGTGACACAGAAATTATCTTTCAAAACTCTTTATTTTCTTCTTCTCTCCCACAGCTCTAGTGGGGGACACCTGCTACAACAGACATTTCTTTCACTTTGAGGAGAGGAAACAGAAAGGTTTTACACCCAGCCAGGCCAGGAGTTGCCATGGGCAGCACACCTAAGAGCCACCATGCACACAAAAATCACATCAGTGGTGGCCAGTGAGGAACAGGGATCAGTGCACAGCTCTTCCTCAGGGAGATATGTGCTGCATTGAGAGGAATGGAAGAAGGCAGGAAAGATTAGATTTCTGATGCCGCCTTGGAGTTCTCAACTTACCAAAGATTATCTGAACACTTCAGGAATTTTTTCTCTTAACACCACACCTAGAAGGAAACTCTAAGCTTCTGATTCAAAGCTCACATCTCACCCTCGAGGCTGCTGACCACTACACACATGACCAAGGATGAGACATCATCTAACACGATGTTATGCCTGTTGTGATGGATGCTGCCTTTGGGATAGCAGGAATGAGCATTTCTACTGCACTGGGAAGGGTAGGAAGCCCTTGCTTCCAGTCTGCTGCCTTGGGGCAGCCAACTCCACCAGATAGCAGCACAAGCCTGGGAATCTCCTTTGCTTAGGCTGCATTCCTTTTAAACCTGCTTGCTGTGTCTACACAGGCATGCCTTTTAGTAATTGAAGACCAAGCCTGTCTTGGCTTGGGGATAAAGCAATTTCTGTCAGCATCCACAGCTGGTCATGGGTTAAACTGCCCACATGTCAGCTGACAACACACACTGTCAGTGTGCAGAAAAGTGCTCCCACTTTTCTCTCCACAGTGTGCTGGTCTGTAAAAATTCAAACATATACCAACTATTTTGATAAGATACATCCTTAGAAAGGAATGAAGGACTGCTGGCATTACTGCAGAGGGTGGATTCACCCTGTGTGAATTTGTTATTTACAAGTATTTTTACTTTTACTTGCCTCTGGGCTTCAGGAAGGAGAAAGGGAACTGAGAGGGAGTTATAGCCAAGACGACATGCTGTTTGCAAGCCTTTGTTGTCTCTGAAAAATGCATCAAATGCTTTGCTTGATAAGTTTCTCCCAGGCAATGAATTACAACAAATGAAAAATGTAATTAATCCTGCCTATGCCTCCTCTTTCCTCCACCTTTCTTTCTCGATATTCAGGAAAGGCACATGAACTGAAGCTAATGTTGGTCTTCAGGTCTTGCCCAGTAGTTTCAGAACGTCAAAACAAGACTCTATGTTTAGGCACAAGAACACAGATTAAGGACTTGTCCCTGAACTGTTCACTTAGGGTGGACTGGAACCCTTGTCTATTTATGCTTTTTGTGGGGATTACTCTTGGGAAAAGATATAGACTCAAACAATTGTGTCTCTGGCCATGCTGCCTCGTGTCCCACAGGGTAAATTGGCTACAGCAGCCACTCCACACCCTTTCTGTGCCTCTGGTGGCCAAGCCAACCCATGTTGAAGGCTAAACTCTTATTTCACTCATTGGACATCAAGTACTGTCACAAGAAATGCAGACAGGTGAACTGATGGTTTTGATCATCTTACATGGGACCCAGTTCCTAACAAAATATTTGCTTTGGACAGGAGAGTTAAAGAACGAAATCCACTTCCAGACCTACAAGATGCATCATCAGTACTCACTTTGCAAAGTCCTCTCTATAATTTCCAGCAATTGACTTGCTTTAGACAAGATGGAAAAGGATGAAATTAAGGAATATTACTGTGATGCATGCTTCTCTGTAGACCAGTTTATATGAATTGAGAAGTGACAGACCCTTCATTTTTGAAGTGAAGTTTTGAGTAACTTTTAAAGTTTTTATTTACTATCACTTCTCTTCCCTGACAAAACTAGACCGGTGCAACTTAAGACTTTATATTTTATTGAAAATATTTTCAGAAATTTTTCAGCAATATAGATTCTGAATAACACAGAATACCATACACTTAAGTTATGAAAATCAAAGTGCCTTTGGTCACATTTTTCTATGGGTTTCATTATTTAATATTCTAGTTCCAGAAAGAAAGATACTGTTTTGCAATATCCATTTTTTTTTCCTCCTCTAGAGTATTCTACCTCGATGAAAACAAGAATTGAAAAATATGTTTTCAACTATTGGAGTACTTAGGTTATTTTCAGAAAAAACCAAACCCAAACAACAAAAATCACCAAACACACAAAAGAAACCACAACAAAAAATCCTACCCCCAGGAAACCAAACCTAACCAAAACAGAAAAGATAAAAACCCAACAAAATACCAACTAACCAACCCTACATAACTCCAAATTTCTACATTTCCCCACCAGTTTAAATAATTATTATTTTAAGCACTCTCCTGGTAGATACATATTGCAGACATTTGCTATAGCTCAGCAGTGGCACATTGGAATTATAGGGAATTACACTGGCAGCCTCTCTGCAGCCCCACACTACCTGAAACTCTCGGCTTTGTCCTTGTTCTAACTCTAAACCCTAACAAACACCCTTGGCCTATCTCAAAACACCCAGCCATGGTCTTTGTGAGCAGCTCCTGGGGGAGGAATCCTTCTCTCACCTGAGCATTCTCGGGCAGCCCCTTTTGCAGCCCAGCTCCAAGAGCAGGCCAGGCCATCTCTCCACCCAGCCACAGCACCAACACAAGCTCTGGGCTGTGTCAGAGGCTTGTGCCAAGGCCACACTTGGGCACAGACAAGTCCTCAGTGAGGAAACCTTGCAGCTTTCTCTGTCTTTCTGCAGCCCCCTCTGTCTCCTGGGTAGCCTTACCCCAAGACCCACAGCAGGGACAAACAGAAACCAGCTTCAGGGGGGAGCTCTTACAAGAGCCTGTGGTCTCCTTTGCCAGGATCCTTCCTGCCCTACACCACCTGAAGCTCCTGACTTTGTAGCTACCCAATTATTTACTGAAAAACAAAGGCTAGGCTTTGACCAAGCCTTAGCCAAAGACCAGCATTGTGGTCTGCACCAACAAGCTGTCTGAGGAGCATTGTTTTTGCAGTCTGCACCATCCTTTGTCACCCCTGTGTAATTCAGCACCACCTGGAGCTGGAGGTTTGCTCTCCCTCCCAGCCTTAATCCTGACCCTGTGCTTCAACAGAGTGTCTCCCTGAAATACTCATCCATGGACCACAGGAGCAAGTTCCAACAGGAGAAGGAGAGGTGCTTGTAAAAGCAGTGGTGTTTATTTTCATTAACAATATATTTAATTCAATGCACAGTGCTATAAATAAATTATAACTGTATATTTTTAATCTAGGAAATTATCCTGGAAGAATATTTTAGCAGGGTTTTTTTTTCCGGAGTGGCTTAAATTACAGGAGCTGCTTTGCCTTGGGGATGGCAATATTTCACACTTCTATTAAAATATGGATAAGGTGAAATAGTATTTCATTGTTAAAACTGTGTTTAATTTAGATTAAATCTAATACTTGGTGGAAAATGTTAATTATTCTCATTTTATGTGCTGTTGCTTTATAGCATATTAATATACCAGAAGCACATCCACAGCCTACTACAAAAATCTCAGGTCATATAAACACAAAATTACATTAAAGAATTTACACTATGAAATAGATGTAGAAAAGAATCCCTGTTACACTTACTTTACTAGTGTGGAAAGTAAGAAAAAACCCTCAGAGCTTAAAAAAGAAGATGTAGGTGTCTAAAAAGGGCCTGAAGCAGATTTTAGACAAAGTTGGAGTTACTGTCATGCAGCCTCCAGTCCACCTGGATATCTAACCTAGAATAATTCTGATCCTGTTGCTGCAGATATCTGGCCTTAAAACATCCTTAACACCTAAAAATTCTACTGTCACACACACAAAGAAGAGCAATACTTTTAAGAGTCCTGTGGTACCAGATGATCTCTGCATGTCTAAACCAAGGCACAGAAAGTAGAAACCCCTCCTGAAGAAAGCAGCCTTCAAGCTCCCATCTGGTTATTCATTAGGCATTAGACCCTACTCAAAGGACCAGTCTTTTACTTTATCCCATGGATAATAGAACAGAATTGAATTGCTGGCATCTTCCACACGCTGAAGTGCAATTCTTTTTCAAATTTGTTCCAAGGCTTAATGCTAGCAATGAAATTACTCTTTCAAGGCTGATTTAAATACACAGATCTGAGGTTGAGCTGCCAACATTTGATCGCCTTTAGAAATAAAGGGTTTATGCAGAAGTTTTTGTGCAATTTGTTGTAATTATTGTCAGCAGAAAATGCCACATTTGTCTCAGTGCTACATGTTAGGAAAAGAAATGTTGGAGAAAGAAAGTTTGGGATGCAGCTGTACACAGATCCAAAAGTTTTTTAGCAAAGTTATAGACTTGAGACTATAAAAATATATTCTTAAGAATGGTTTCTTCTTTCTAAATATGTGTAGGAGACAGTAGACAAGTTCTTTGTAGCAGGCATCAAAGAAAACAAGGAGATGACAGTCTTCTGCTGTTCTCTTTCCCACCATGAGGATACCTTTGTTAAAGAATTACTCCCTCAGTTCTGATTCTTTTTTCTTCCTTTTTTGAAGACTGACATACCTAATAGAAAAGACATATTTCTCCAGATTAAATTGTCAGTGCTCTGCCACTATCCTCTTGTTTGCTGATGCTTCTTTTGATGCCCTTGTGCTCAGGGTCAGAGCCATCCAAACCCCCAGCTCAGATCTCTGTTCTGCTTGTGAGCTCTTGGCAAGGCTTGGTTATTCTTTCATGGAGTAGAAGACGGACAAGACTGGATCTGAAAGTTCAAGATGTTTGGAGTTTAAAATAATACACAGAGCTTGAAACAAACTATTTGCTTGTTTGAAAGAAACAAAAAATTGTTATAGAAATTGTTAAAATGCACATTTCTGAATAAAACTCTATCTGGCATTGTTTAGCTCCAATCAAAATCTCCCCATTAGGTGAGGAACATGCTTCACTTAAACAGCCATAAAATTTCCCAAAACCATGGTCCCCACAAGGAACATGCTTCATTTGGTGACATCAGGGAGCTTTCTTTAGGACTAAAACATTCCTGCAGGTGAGCCCACATGCCTTTTAAGCAAGGAGAGATAAAACCAGGAGCCACTAAGCTTTGTAAGGATCACTACACTCAGCCAAATCATTGATAAAATGTCAAACCATGGTGCAGGTCAGACCTGTGAATGGGTGCTCCCCCTTAGTTTTATATCTTTCTGGAGAAGGGAAGTTGTGGTGACAAAAACAACAAATGGGGCAGAAAAGGGTCAATAATCAATCTGCATACATAAAACAAAAAGGGAGGCAATATTTGCAAAAGTCAGTAATGAAAAGCAGAAGGACCAGTCATTTCCTGATAGGCAAGTAATATTTTAAATGATGGAAGGCACATTTGCTTAAGTGGTTTCTTTTGATTAGTTTAGGTGGTTGCTGAACATCCTGACTTTTTAAAAATAATGGTTTTGTTGCTTATTTTTCTTGATAAACTACGCAGGGACCCAAATACCAAGCTCAAAGACGTTGGTTCAACCTGAGGGTGAGGGAATCAGGTGTTTACAGCTTTAGCTCACTTCAAACCCCTGCAGGAACTGGTAATGGAGGACAGGTCTCCAGAGATATTTCAGCACATGGTCCTAAAGAAATCTAACGAGAATTGGTGCCTATTATGTAATTTTATGTGCTGAGTTCTAAGTCACTCAGTGTCCTGGTTGCAGAGGTGGGGGAGGAGCTTAGAGTGGTGTGGGTGCATCTAAATTGTTATTCTGTACCACCCACAGCATCACTGGGGGCTGTGGTTTTGGGATGAAGCTAAAGAAACTCCACAAAACAATTTTGGGGTGGGGAAAATTCAGAGGTAACCACAACTTTGCATTGAAAAAAACCAAACAAACAAAAAAACAACACCTTTTCTCCTTTTCTTCATACACCAGAAAACTTCTCTTGAAAATTTTCAACAATTTGCTCAACAACGTTATCATGAAATTCATTCCTTATGAAATAGTTTTTCTTCCTTGCTCCAGTAGTGTTACTATTCAATTTTCAGTGTATAAATTCTCAAAGAAAACTTTGAATGCCTATTTTTCTATTAGATAAAAAGTGTCACTTTCCATTTGGATAATTTACTTGGGCATATTAGAATGATGGAGGAAAAGAGAAACTCTCTTGTATGTGGATAACAAAGGGGAACAGAGAACAGCTATAGATGCAAAAATTTGGAGTCACATAAATCATCAGAATTTGGTTTGCTATATAAACTGACAATATGTGCTTTCTCTTGGCATAGATAATCATTAGCTGTTATTATTCATGCAAGATGAAAAGTCTGCAATAGAGTTGGTGTATGATATCAGCTGTGGGATTTTTTTTTCCACGCTTGCCTTTACCAGTCAATAAATCTCATCTGTTAAGCCAACCTTGATCATGATATTATCAAAAATATATGAAAATTATTTGAAATATATTGTTTTAGAACTAAAGTGGCACAGGAAATTGAAGGATGGTTATGTGAAACAAGAAAATTGCATCAAGGCATCTTCATAAACTATATATTTGAGCCATTATTCATCTCTTCCAAGAAACAAGATTGAGCAAGCAGGACAAACTAACTGGCCTTCTCCAATACAATTGGATATGCCATATATTTAAGACAGAGATACAAATTTTGATACACTGATAACACTGATAAAACACTGATAAAACAAATTTCTATTCCCATTTCCTCCATCTCCCCCTCCAAAAAAAAAAAAAAAAAAAAAAAAGGTAATTCTCAGCTTCTATCTGCTTTTTCATCCTCACTGCTCAGCCTGCAGGAATGGAGCTAACCCTCACATCTGTATTAGGGCAAGGATTTAACAGTGGCAGTTAATTCCTACTGCTTAAGTCAATTTATGGTAGGTTTCCTATTATTCTATATATCATGTGAGAGATGCATATCGTGATCAAACTGTTATTTTTCTGATTTCTTTCATTATACTGGTACTATAGTGTCTGCATTTTTGCCCAAGAATCATGAAGTCAGGATTAAATTGCACATTATAAAGAAAGAAATAACAGAAAAAAAAATGTAAATTAACTTTAAAGCACTCGAAAAAGGATGCTCCTTAGTATTATTCATGAGAAGAACAGTTTCTCTGCCAGAAGGCTGCCTCATTCTTAGCCCATTCTCAGAACTCAATTTATCTAAAGGGTTGCTATTATACCCTTGCATAGTAAACACAACATTCCTGTGTGACTGAAAAGCATAATATTAACTCCTATAAAAATAAACAGTCAATTTGAAAAAATATTTACTAAAGATTTGCAGCATTTCCATTTCAGAAGAGTTTTAGATTTGCTGGATAAGTGTCAGAAACACAGTTCTGTGTTTCTACATCACTATTTTATTCAGTGCATTTTAGCCGAGGTATTGGTGAAGCAGCAGCCTACTTTTAGGGTAACCTGGTCCACAGAATGGTCCCAGTCTTGTATCTAAATCCCCTAAACCAAAACCTCCCTCTGCAGGACAATCCTACACTCATCTTACAGAGCCAAATTTATATTCATAAATAAACAACAAGACTTTTACAGGGTCTGCATACAGTGAAGATGACATAATCAATCAAGATTTAAATCTAAGCAATTACACAGTTACCATGACTCTGAAACTGGCAGAAATTTGCAAACGAGTTTTTAAAAATAAATTTTAAAAATCAATAATCATCTAGTGGACCTGACAGCAGCTTATTTTTGGTTTGCAGCAGATGTATAAACCATTCTCTTCATTACAAAGAAGTTCATCTTATTCTATTAGGTGGTAAGTGGAGTGTTAAAATTTATGTCAAAATACACTGTAGAGTTCTGTCTTTGAAACACAAGCCAAATTTACTCTGATTTAAGCTAATGTACATTCCTGAAAACCCACTGACTGCAAATAAGGGTAGAACTTGGCTTAGCACATTCCCTCCACACTGATTACAGTTTTCGTTGGTTTATTTCTTCCATTTTTTAAATAGTTAGTGTTTGCCTATTATTGCTGCAGTTGTTGGCTTCAAAGTCCCAGAGAGCAAAATTATTTGTTTACTCAGACTTCCTTCCTGTTATCCTAACAATGTCTGTTAACTTTTATTGATTAGTGAGGCACTAGTAACTTGGTCTGCTAAAACAGGACAGGGAGCTTGGATTCTCCTGTTTTCCAAAGTGCTGCACACCCCCTGTCATTTTTACTCAGTTTGTGATCTATTTCACTAAATCTCACCAGAGATTCATGTGTCACCTCTACTTATATTAATAACCTAATGACAATTAATAAACCCTCACCCCAGAAACCCCAGCCCAATACAGTGCCTGACACCAAGAGCTAAATCTGTGAACAACCTTAGGTCACCAGCTGACCTTGTTATGACCACTTTCACCTTGGTCTTCCTCCCAGCCAGCTTCTCAAGGCTTATTTGAGCTCAGGCCCCAGAACTGTGTTGTAGGTGCACCCACTCCTGGCCTTGTCCTTTGCTGTCCTGACTTGCTGACTGGTTTTCCTGGATTAACCTCAAGCCCTATGTTGTATGTCCAGCCCCTGACTGGCTTGCATCAATGGACACTGGATTTGTTTTCCTTACCTCGCCATGATTGGAATGGTTAATAGACCCTAAGAGCAACCCATCCATGTCCCCTGATCTTTTGGGACTGCTCTCTCGTGTCACCCTTGGCTCCCAGATCATTCCCTCTCTTGAAGCAGCCCTGCTGGTTATCTTTGCACCTAAATCTTGAGCTTTGAGCCAGGAACTGAGAACTTATGTAGAGCATTTACAGAAGGCAGCACATTTGGTTAGACACTATCCCATGCAGACAATAGGGAATTATTAGGAAAAGAGACACAGAAAACAAGTAGGTATTCCTGTAGTTCCTACTGTTGTGCCATGGTAAGAGGCACACTAAAACAGATCAGAGAGTCATCCCAGCCCGTTATTTTGTCTCTTTCAGCCACGAACAATAGATGTGCAGAAAAGCATTCCAAAAGCAGCACATATCGAAAGATTCTTTATTACTTCTGAAAGTATATAGATACAGAAACATCTGAGACAAGGTGACCTCAAGCTTCTGCATATAATCACCCCGAGTGGTGTAACCTTTTGAATCCATTTAGATGTTAGACCTCAAAAACGTCCCACAGTAACGAGTGCCACTGTGATCTTGTCCATCACGTGGAAAAGTGCATCCCTTCGTGGCAAGCCTGCTGCATGGATTTGCACCAGCAAGCAAACCAGAAACCAAATCAGAAACCAGAAAACCAAATCTCAAGCAAAGCCACAAGAAAACTCAAGACAAAGCAGATCAAGGGGAAAAAAGGAGCAGCAAGCACAGGTGTCAATTCTCAAGCTGCAAAGTAGACAAACAGCACAACATGTGTCCTCCTCCACTTTTTGTAACGGAGACAACCCGACAACGCCTTCCAGAAAGCACAGTGCATGCAGCTCGAGAGCCTAAATAAGTCAAAGCTCTGAGCACGAGCAGGCCTGAGCCCCTTGTTTTTTTCCCTTTTCAGCAGAATCCAAGTGACAAGAGTTCAAATCTGGATGTGCTTTATTTGGGCGCGAGGTAAACACTGGAGGCAGGGAGGGTTCCTGGGTGAAGTCAGCATAAATGCAAGGCATGCCTTCCCACGGAGCACGCTTTTTTGTCAGGGCAGTAAAACAACAAACAGCGCCGTGAGAAATAACAAGAAACAAAATACTTCGTGTTCTCATCTACCACAAATGTTTATCTAGCAAATACATAGTTCAAGTGCCTGAACTAGCCAGATTGATTTAATTTTTAAAAAAGATTATGCCGTGCTGACCATGCTCCAGGGAGCGGGGGGGCAGGTTTTATTGTAATCCCTGGCACGTCGCTTCCCTGGCTGCAGAGCAGAGCTTTAGAGACCCCGTTTCTCTGGGAGGAGCAGCCTGCTCGCATCACCACACAAACAGGAGCTCCTGTCCTTCGTGCAGGGCTTCAGTGTTTATTCCTTTGGAGGTCTAACCACGAAGGTTACTGGAAAATGTTCGCTCTGATGAAAAAATATTTTCCCTGTTCAGCCATTTTCACTTCAGTTCACAGTCAAGATGTGACGGGCTCTGATAGCTTTAGAGAGTAGCTGGTGGCATTTCAGCAATTGCTGGCTGTCAGTCCGTGCTCACCTATTGACACCTGCTTGCAGATTTACTTTGAAGTGAGCAGACGGGTTAAAATGACTATCAAACAGAAATCAAACATTCTGCACTATTTTAATTATCAGGCTGTTCAGTGAAGCCCTCCCAAGGGTGCAAACAATATTTCTTTTTTAATCTAAAATATACCATTCTTTTTTCTCTAATCTGAAGAATAGTGTCTCTGACTCTAAATGTCATTTAGCACGTCAGTAATGGATTTTATCTGCACATATCTCAGATTTAACTATTTTCTTTTTAGTATTACCTAGTTAGCCAGAAGACTTGAAAAGAACAGACTGCAGTCAAAAAATACTTTACCAAAACAAATTGAATATAAACGATTATAAAAGTATGAAGACATATCTCTCCCCACTTACAGCAAATTATTTTAGCTAAGTAATTAATTCAAAAATACGTTTGCTTCTATTTCCTCTTAAAATTTTAGCTATTTTCCCTTACAGGAGGGGAACTAAAGCCTTCATAATAACCCTGTGAATTGCTTACTCAGAATGCTGATGTTTTTATGTTCTGCATTTTTATGGGCCGAATTCATGCTTTAGCTCTCTGTTGCTCTGGCATTCTGTACAGTCAGGGCTGTTAAATTATTTCAAGCCTGCGAGGAATAATAATAAGGTTTTGGATTAGTGTTCTGCTGATATTTAACCTTAAAGGCTGTGTTTCTGAGAAAACACTGATATCATCCTGCCCCCCCCAATACAGGGTGCTTCTTTTATCGGCATAACAAAGCAGCAGAAGATAAAACAACAGACAAATTCTGCAGTTTTTATGTCTGACTTCTCTGCCTCAGCTCTGATTTCACCCACGCAAGTCTACCATCAGCACTATTTTGTCCTCTAACAGCATCCAGTTTTTTCCTACTGACTTGGGAAAAAAACACCCCAGATTGTTGATTTACTGTACGTTATTATTTAAAAGTTTTTGTCACTTTAAAAAAAAAAGAAACCATAAAAAATGGTAGTTTCTAGTTTTATCGATTTTTAAAAGTTTTACTTGCCATTTTCTTCAGGGGCCAGCAACACATACTAAAACTTCTTACTGTATTTCATCACTGTAATCTCCAGATCAACAGGTAGGCCAGAATGATTTTGCTTATTTCTCTGCTAGATTAAAAGGCAACATGCTACCTTGAAATGCTAAAAGTTATGCAATAAACCAAAGACCAAAATCATAATAATCATAATTCAACTTCTCTGAAAATCAGAGGCATGAATCATCTGAACTTCCTGACTAAAATAATGGGATTCTTCTGTAACTTTTTTTGTGTCTAGTGTAAGCAGGGATGGCAACTAACTACTATACAGCTGCTCTTTCACCTCCCCTCAGCCCCAGGTAGGATGTGAAGGAGAATTGGGGGAAAAAAAGGGTAAACAAGGTAAAAGAACAACAAAACTATGGTAGTAAAGTAAAATGAACTATTACTCATAACAACAACAAAACAAATAATTGCAATGACAGGAGACAGAGAAAGGGGGAGAATTCATCTCCAAGATGAACAAGTGATGCACAACACAGCTGTGCAGCCAATTCCCCCCAGTTTAGATACTGGGCACGATGCTCTGTGCTCTCACTCTGGATAGTTCAGATCAGCTGTCCTGACTGTGTTCCCTCCCAGCTTCTTTTGCACCTCTGCGCTGGCAGAGCATGGGAAACTGAAAAGTCCTTGACACAGAGAAAGCACTACTCAGCAAGAACCAAAACATCAGTGTGTTATCAACATTATTCTCATACTAAATCCAAAACACAGCAATGTATCAGCTTCTAAGGGCAAAATTGTCCCAGCTAAAATCAAGACACCTAGTTTAGTGCAATCCTAAATCTGGCCTTTCTCTGATTCTGTCCTACCTCAATGGTTTTATTTATGCTGAGAATCCACTTACATGTGAAATTAAGCAGCCTTATAACAAATAATTCTCAGTTTCAGCAGCCTCTGGGAGACAAAATCATGTATCAACCATAACCCAGGTATGCCTGCAGAGCCATCAGGAAACATCCATTTGCATTCAGTTCAAGCACACACCTCCATGCAGGCCTTTATTTGCAGTGCTTCAGACCCCCATGCATATTTATTACTGGCCATTCCTAAAACTATTTCCCAGAATGTCCAAAAGATCACAGTAATTTGCTAATCCTGGCAGAAATTTGCAGCCAGAGAGCACTACTGGGTCCTGAATTTTAATGCTGATGTCTATCTGTAGTAGCAGCAGGCACTCCATAAAGCCTATGGAAGCTACAGGCTCCTGATTTTTTTTGGCCAACTCTGTCAGATTTATGTATTAATGTAGTAATTAGTGAGATAAATTGTTTGCATGTACCACTCACCTGGTAGCAAAAACAGGGCAGTTTGCCTGATGGACTTGGGAGCATCTCATGCTCAGGAGACACATATTTGGCTCTACAAGCCTGACAGGATTCTGCAGGCAGGACAAGAACTCTGGCCTGGAGTATTTTTCTAGTAGTCCCAAAAGACTAAAGCTGGATTCACGCTTTAAGAGAACAAAGGATTTTCTTCATGTTGTCACATGAAAATTAGAAAGATTTTCTAGAGCTGAAGAGCTGGCAAAGCTGAAGGCTTCGTCTCACTCAAGACAAGCACAGAAGCAACACCATTAATTCCTTACAATTAGCCATAATTTAGGCTAGTTGCTGAATGTCAACTCTTAGCATATGCTATAAAACTTTCAAACACAGCTAGCAGGGAAGTTAACTTCAAGAATAATCCATGATGAACAAGTTATTTTCATTGGTCGTTGTATCTCTGTATTAGATCAGCTGAGATCAGCTAAGACAGGCAAAGTAACACAGCCTCTGTTTCTAGAAACCTGAAAATATCAATAATGTTTAAACTGCAGCCCCCCAAAACATAGAATGGTTTGGGTTAAGAGGAACCGTAACGATCATCTAGACCCAACCTCTGGCATGGGCAGGAACACTTTCCACTAGATCCAGCCTGGTCTTGAACCAGGGACAGGGAATCCACCATTATTATGGGCAACCTGTTCCAGTGCCTCACCACCCTTCCCGGTATCTAAACCTGGTCTATTCCAGTTTGAAGCCATTCCCCCTTGTCCTATCACTACGTGCCCTTATAGTAAGTTCCTCTCCAACTCCCTTGTAGCCCCCTTTAGGCGCTGGAAGGTGCTGTAATTGTCCCCAGAGCCTTCTCCAGGCTGAACAACCCCAGAAGTCTCAGCCTGTCTCCACAGGAGAGGTGCTCCAGCTCACGGGTCATCAAGATGGTGTTGTCAATATTGCAGAGGAATTCATCTCCCACCAGAAGTATCAAGGCCTTTATGTCTTTAAGGCTTCGTAGAAGTGTTGAATTGCAGCAGACTTCTGTCAGCACTGCAGAGGCAGAGCTGCTCTCCAGCCAGGTGGCTGAGCTACCAGCTCTGGGCACCCCAGGCTCACAGTGTTCACTGCCACGTCAGTCTCCCATCACTGATCACTTGGGATTTGTTTTTCAGCCTAAACAAACACCACTAAAATCAGATCTCCCCAGCTGACTGCAGTTCTGCTAATTCTTCCTTTTCATATTTGTACCTTTTTTTTGCGAGAATGGATATAAAGTAACATTAGAAGTCTGGAGTTTTGCTTTTATGTTTTAGAAGAGATCAGAGTCCATAAAAATAGAAGTACATTTCTTCATACTGTATTAGGAGTTCAATAAATTTTCATTAGTTCAATATCACTTTGATATCTCTGAAGTGCCCAAAAAAATAAAATATTTGCACAGTGTCAGAATAATTGAGATTATTATTAAAGATTATGGGGAGTTTATGCAAACTATGTTTTATCACCTCAAAAAGATGACATGCATGTCTTCTGAATCTTCCAAATTTATAAAATAAGGTGATTAGAGCTGCATGGATTCCAGACTAGTGAGAGGCTGGGAACTGAATCACAGAGAAATAACCCATATTGTGCACTGACAGCTATTATTGTTATTTTCATCTGGAAATGACTCTTGAAGAATCAGCACAGCATTCCCTTACAGGAATTGTTTGTGGCCAAATCATACTTGATCACACAAACCAAAGAAGAGCAGATTTTTGTTTCTTTTCTCAGGCATTGAACCCAAGTAAGTGTTGACAAACAGTTTTGCTTGTATTCCTAACAAATCTATACTTGAGGGCTGACAAAAAAAAAAAAAATACTGCAAACCTCATTATATGGACACAAATGAAATAGAAATGCAGAGGGGTGGTAGAAATAAATTCTGTGCTAAAAGAATTTAAATATTCATTGGAAAGAGAAAGCAACAGATTTACTCCTGTGTGCTTGTCTAGCTGTGGGTTCTCCAGGACAGTGGATGCAGGGCAGCAGGAAGGGCCACCAAGACAGGCTGGGGGAGGCTTGCAGGAGTTGGGTTTTATTTATACAAAGTGAAGAATCTCCTACAAGAAGGGAGACAGTGTATGTTTGGGGGTTCATGCTGTGCCCCAGCTTCTGCTTAAACTCCTGTTTCTCTCCCCTAGAACCACCTGCACTTTTGACAGCCAGGTCTCTGAGGCACCCTGGTTTCAGGTAGAAAAATCCAGGCACAATCCTCTATTGCATTTCCACCTGAAAATAATTAAAAGCTCAAGGGTATTTTAATAAGAATGTGCATTTTTAGGCCCTCAGAGACAGCCTTAATTAGTCTGATCTTTTGCAGGCACTTTTAGTTGAAGCAAATTGAGCAACAACATCATCTTAGCTTGCAGTTCACGCTAAGATTTTTCTATAGTTTCAGCAGATACAAAACTCAGCCCACAAACTTATCCTCACAGTCAGCACAATCTGTTTGCAGGGGTCTGGGTTTGCTAAACTGTTTCCACTTCAGTTAAAATAGAAATCAATTTAAAAAACCAAAACAAACAAAGAAAAAAAGCCCCAACTAAACAGTGCTAAACTTAGGGTCTGTTCAC
The DNA here is from genome assembly GCA_017589585.1 of Phylloscopus whistleri. Lineage (NCBI taxonomy): Eukaryota > Metazoa > Chordata > Aves > Passeriformes > Phylloscopidae > Phylloscopus > Phylloscopus whistleri. The sequence goes on along the minus strand of JADMLD010000622.1, from coordinate 3,495,706 downwards.
AGAATGGAACGAAATGCTGTTTTAAATATGCTGGATCCAGATCTAAACAAGCTTACACACTTATACCCATGACCATACTGTCACACAGAGCTGCTGCAGCCCCCTCAGCAGTAACAGAGCTGAAAGTGGCACAGTTTGTGCTTTGGAGGGTTTGTCAATGTACAGCACCTTCCCAGCAGCTTTTACCAAATGCTTCAACTGCAGCAACAACCATGTCAAGGGCACTGCCACGCCTCAGACCCCCTCAGACTTCCTAAGTACAGCTCCAGGAGGACCTTGGCAGTGGATGGCACCACCCTAAATCTAAAGTAGTGTTAAAAACAAACAAAAACCTTCTCACGATCTTTGCTTGGCTCTTAGGGGTGTCTGCAGAGGCACTTTGATCTTGGCCCTAAATCAGTTTAACCATGAGCATATAAGCAAAAATCTAGCACGTGGTGCCACAAGAATGTGGGAACACCTTTTCTTGTTTTACCTGTGGTGGGTTTGCAGTAGTTCATGAGAAGTGAGCTGAATGTTGGATCAAGAGGAAAATGTTCTTCATGCGCAGCCATTCTCACCTTACTTCCAAACAGGACCAGATGTAAACAGAAGATTAGAATAATAAAAAAAAATACAGTGAAAATAGAGTAATATAGTGTCCTTCCAACAAGGAAAGCTAATTTTTTGGACAACATACTCCTATGTTGTTGCTATTTCTAAAAAAATAATCTAACACTAGCTTTGAGATTGGTTTATCTACAAGTAACCCACAAAGCAGGTGTTTGCATAATTTTCTTGAACCATTTTAAAGTCTTCTACAGGATAAGCACTCATGCAGAAAGTAATGCTAGGGCAATTCACATGTAAAAACCTTTGCAGGCCAAATGTAAGATCAAAAAGCTCACCTTTTTTTCATGGTTACTACATTAACAACTACCTAGGGACTTATTTCCTAGTTGACACAAGATGTATTTTGCATGTTGTAGAGTTTAGCACATGTTAAGCTGGAAATTCCAATTTCTAAAGAAGTAGCAAAAATGAAAAGCATTGCTTAACTTATGGAGCCACTGGGGAGACTCTCTGGTTTTGGCAAGCTAAGGTCTTTCAGCACCCAGACTCTTGTGTGTGTGCGTGTGCTTCCCAATATATAATTTGTTTTTTTGAAGAAAATAGAAAAGAAGAAAACCCCAAAAATTCTGCTTTCTTGCCATATTTTGCATCTGTGCAATGTACAAGCCACAGACATGATCTTCATTACATTGTACTGTGAACTGCACTAATGGAATGAAAAATATTTTCTCCACCTTAAATAATTCATAATGTAAGCCTGTAGGGCAAATGATAGTGAATGTTGAAGTATCTTGCTAGCCAAAAACATAAACAACTGCAAGTATGTTCGGTTCCAAATCATCTTATGTTTTCACTCATTCCTCATTTGATGAGAAAAACACTCCTGCTGCCAGCCCTGAGAACCCTTAACTAAATGAGGAGAGAGTTAATTTACCTTCTCTCAAATCCCACACAGCTTGTGAACAAAATCAGGGCCATTTGTCTTGCTTGTCTTTGATGTCTCCCTGCTCTTCAAGGATCTTTGCCTCTTTCCCTCAGCCTGTTAGAAGGAACTTTCTTTTAGGTACTAGAAACTGGTTTAACTAATTTACACAGAAAATAAGTTTTCTGTGTGCACCAAACCATAATCAGAATAGGCTCTCTAACAAGAGGCAAGGTCGAAAGTACTCCCAGAGAGTAGGAAATAACTTGGAGTGAATGATGGAGGAGAAAGGACCAATACAAGATCCAATATAAAATAAAAGGGAGACAAAATGAGGTCAGTGAGAAGTCAAGACTTGCTAGCAAACAGTGGTGTAAATATGCCTATGTGCAACATGTGAAGGGAAAACAAAGAGCTGCAGAGCAGGGGAGCTAATGAAGGCAGCTTTCCTATTGATTTCTGTCTCCTGCTTGCTGTCTTAGCTACAAGTTCTGACTGAACCTATCGCTACCAGGGGGGATTTTGTGAGGTCTCTCCTGTCTGGACTCCCTAATGAAGCTCCAGCTAAGCAGTAAGAGAACCACAGTTAGTCTGCATCTTTATCTGCCCACCTGTTTTCATGGGCCTTAGAGAAACCTCGCTTTTAAATTGCACTGAAAGTAACGATGGACTAAAAAAGCTTCTCGGAAAGGAATGGATGCACAGAGAAGCATATCAGTCCTGCACAGCATGGTTAAGGCAGAGATAAGCCTCCTACCTCTGAGAGTGGGGAAGATAAAAAAGAAAAAGGAAGGGAAAGAAAAAAACCCATGATTGGTAGAATAAAAATAACACAACATCAAATGAATTAGGTCATCCACATCACGCCATGTAGAAAAGGATCCAGAAAATTTTTAAACACGCAGACATCCTCTGCTGTCCTATGTCCCATTTCACACCCCTTTGCTTCTGCTCCTGGTTGTACCCAAGTGGACTTCAGTGCAAGATTCCCAAAGACAATATGACAATTTGGATCTGGTGGCAATATGAGCTATCAAGCCTAAGCATTTGTTATGTAGATTATTTGAACTAAGCATTTTTACACAGGTAAGCATTTTGTCTTCTTTAAAAGATAGCATGGTAAATCAATAAGTGCAAAATGTTATTACATTATAACAGCAGAAGGTATATGTAGAGCACTGTCTGGACTCTATTACAAAGTTTAAATTGTCATATATTGGACATTATTAAAAGGACCTACATGCAAAGAAGGGTCCTGCTGCTAATATGCTGAATCAAACAGCTGTATGAACTGGCATTAGTCCTGTACCAGCAAGCAGCACTTTATTGCAAGCAGAAGTCTCCCCTCACCTCCATTCTGCTGTCCCTGCCTCCTGCCACACTGCTTGCTCTAACCATGCTAGAAATCGCAGTGACCAGAAACATGCACACCTTCCCCTACATTTTATTTTAAAGGTACTGCCTTCTTTGTGTTTTGTCCTTTGCAATCGTATCAATCTCGCTGCACTGCTACAGTGTATCTGCTTATGCTTAGCCTGGGAGAGACATTCTGGATTTCCTGCTTTCCAAGGGAAGGATGGAGCAAGCCAGCTGCCAAATTCCTGCAGGGACAGAAATGTTTATTCCGACGCCGTGCTGGTGCAGCAGACGCTGGGATGAGTGAACGAGTGCTCACTGTTTCTGTCCCATCCCACCCAAAATAACGAAGGACAGGCAACTGCTGGGAGCTGCCCTCGAGACGTGCCCTGACAAGGCTGCAAGCTCTGCAGTGCAAGATGGGTCAGCAGCAAGCTGGAAGGGCACCCCAGCGTTGGAGAGATGGGGCACAGCTGCTGCCAGCACGCAGGAAACCACCAGCTCTCCAAATGTTAACTGCAATCAGAAACACCCACACACAGAAATTCCTGAGTCAAGATAATGGAGTTCAAGTAACTCAGAGGATTTGTTTTGTGGGGATTTTTGCTTGTTTTTAGTTTTTTCCTTTTTTAACAGACTTTGATCTAGCACTTCAACCTCTCTCCATTCTGTACCACCTTGAAGTTCTGTTGTCTCCCCTTTGAAAAATGACAGCTGAACAGTAGCACAGAAGGACCTTCTGAAGAGCCAGTTTCTTCTCTGGTTGTTTATGGATTGTTATGGAGAATTTCCCAAACACATGCTACCAGCAGACTATGCAGACAAGCATTCTAGCAACACAGCTGATGCGTTTGAGGCAGAAAAAGAAATATGTGGAAAATGTAAAATCAGTCATGAAGCAGATCCGTTCATAGAGAAGATTTTTTTTTCAGATTAAATCAATTCTAAAGCAATTACATAACAAATATCTGAAATGTAGTGTGTAACCATTTGCCTGCAATTTTTGCAGCCAATCACCTGCCTCCTGTGTTTGGGTTTAGGGATAAGAATTTAGGCATTTTGTTGATGGGTCAAGAGGACTATCTGAGAACTGGTTTACAGCACTAAGCAACAGCCCCGTGTCCACTTGTAGGGTTCTGGTTCTCTCCTCTGGCACAGGCTTACAGGCCTTTTTTGAGAAGCTATTCAAGCTTCAAACTTAGTACAATCATTGCTGTGGAGACCTGTTTTTCACCTCCTACTGTGAGTTGCAAGCAAGTTGGTAGCACGGAATACATAGACAATTTTGAGCAGTTACACTCTCTGATTTCTCTGATTTCTGGCTCCTTTCCTAAGTCGTAGATCAATATACACAATATTGTGTATAAGCTTGCAGTGATTTTGTTTTTCAAAACCTGTCAAATTCAGTCTATGTAAGAACAAAATCAGGAGAAGGAAGAGATCTCCTTCTTTTGTTTTCAATTTAAGAAAGTGCTGCATGATGGACAGCTCATTTACACTGCTGCCCATTGGCAAATTGTTATTACACTATTTAGACAAAATTGTCTTTTTGGCAGCTGTTCATTAGTGGTAACTGCATTATGTACAAAATAATTTGGTTTAGAGCTTCTCATTTTATTTTTGTAGGAATTAAGGAACAGAAATGGTTCCAAATGAATCAGAGTATGGATACCTAATTAGCAGTAATCGAAGTTCAACAGATTATCCAGTACTTCTTTGTCAGTAACCAAGAGTGTGAGCCCTCCTGCTAGCACACAACATGCTCACAGCTCACATCTATCAAAGCCATGCAAGGCAGCTTCACCACCTGTCTTCTTTATGGTCCTTTTCTCATCCCCTGCACACAGAAAACAGGATCTAACACAACCACAGAGCTGCCAGCTCTCTGGACTGAGCAGAAGAGAAGGGACTGAGAGCTCTCTGACTCTCCCCTCAGCTACAGATCAGCAGTGGAAACTGCCTTCAGCAGCCTGGGGCTGCTCATGCCATGGGCAGACTCTGAAGCAGGGCCCATCTGCTGCCCTCAGCTTCTTCTGCCTCTGCCTGTGCCATTCTGAGCTCCCCAGGAAGTCTGTGGTCAATAAAAGGTGCTGCCAGGCACATAGGCAGGCTCCTGACTGCTGCCCTTCCACCCTTCTTAAATATGAAATAGGGTGGACTCATTCAGCTTCTACCTCTTGGAGAAGGAAATACAGCAACCAAAGAAAACCTCACCTTACCCAAAAAAGTGACCAAACAAAACCTCAGCTCTCCATTTACATTGAGGCCTAGTGTTATCAGCATGGTTTCAGGAGCTCACAGTACTAAAGGCTGGATTTTCCCCTGGTCACTTTCCATGTGTCTCTCAGGAACCCTTTTTCATACACTTTCCACTAACAGTGCTCAGTAGCCAGATGAGAAAAACTTCTTTGGTAGGTTTCTTACTATATTCGTTTTTTTCTTTTATTTTTTTCTTTTTCAGAGCTGCTTGCCCTGGTGACTAAGCACTAGATTTGGTTACACCTGACTTAAATCTCCACTCATTTCTCTTGCACTTGTTTGGGCAAAGGGAAAGTTTCCCCACTAGTGTTTTCAGTTTTCTAGACTAGCACAAGCTGTATCTAACCACTTTGAACTTCTGTCTAAAAAGTCCATGACCCAAATTGGCATCAAATAAAAGTAAATTTTACCATGGAAAAGGTAGAAGCTGACAGAGGTGGCAAATTCATGTCAGAGTTTATATTAGACAGAGCTGCAAAGCCAAAAGGGACTATTTGTAAAAGTATGATAAATTCTGGCCTTGAGGATGATCGATGGGTAAAAATATTGTTTTAGCATACTGTTTCTAATCTAGGACACCTGAAAGGGAGGATTATTAATGACATCTCCTGTGGTTCATTACTTCTGCGAGGAACAAAATTACTTTGTAATTTAAAGATGAGGAGATTCTGCACATATAAGCAATAGAGTAAGCCTGTTTAAAATTATAAATCTTGTACACCTGTTCAGACAGGAGCACAGTTTCAGTCAATGAAGGGCTTTGTGCAGCTCTGTCCCTACAATAAAGCTGAACATTCCTTAACTAAAAACCCCTGATATATTGTGTGTATATACCACATGTGCTTCTTGCACAGAATATACAGAAATGGGGGAATAGAAATAAAGGGTGCTCTGTAATTCATCTAGCCCAAGCCCTGCTCTCCAGAGCTGCTCCAGAGTTTGATCAGGTTGCTTAGATCCTCAGCCAGACAAGTTCTGAGCATCTCCAGGTTCTGAGAGCCTCCTTGCCTGCTCCCCAGCTTAGTGTCATGGGTGAGCTTGTAAAAGTCGGCTCTGTCCCATCATCCAGAAACAAAGACAATGCACATTACTGCTGCTTCTGCTGAAACCCAGAGTATCACCAGTATCCAGGCAACAGCTGCTGACCATTACTTCTGAAGCCCAGCAATCCAGCCAATTTGTCACTCTCCTGGTTGTTCACCCATCCAGTCTGAATACACAGAAACCATGGGAGATCTTCTGGAAGCTGTATGAAAGTGGAGGTTTGCCCATTGCTCCCACCTCATCCACTGGAACAGACACTTCATGATAGAAGGCAATGAGGTTTGACAAGCAACATTTACCATAGCAAATCCACACAGGCTGTTCCCAGGCACCTTCTCCCTTAAAGAAGGGAGAGTTTGCTCTGCCAGTAGCTCCCCAGTTTCTCCTTCTTCCTCTTTTTAGAGCATGGTTGTTCTTTTCCAGTGACAGGAAACCTCTCCTGACTGCTACAACCCATCTGGGACAATGGCAGTGGCCACACAGTGACATTGGCCATATCCCATGGCACCCCCCTTATGCATTCTGCCTGCTCCCATGGCACTGAGCATGGCCACTGCCTCAGGGCTCCCTGACTGACCTTCCTGCCCTGCATCCCTCACCCAACACTGCCCCTGGGCAAAGGGACCAGGAGGAACAGGGTGCAGACAAAAGCAGGGAGGGTCCTTTTTGTGCCCAGGGCTCCCATGTAATCCAGCAGCAGGGCTGCCCACACAGAGCAGTTTCACATGCCCCAGATGGCCAGGCATGTCAATACAAGCACATAATCTTGTGGTGCTGGGCATCCTCCAGCAGATTTCTGCCAACTGGCTGCAGCAGCCTGCTCACTAAATCACAGGTCCCCATAAAACACAGGCAACACACAGCCCCTGCCTCTGTTTGCCAGTGCTGCCCAAGAAGCCCAAACAAGTCCAATGAAATATGGGCTTGAAGTGTAGCTTTATACAATATTTCTTTTTGAGCGAAAGGAAAGATGATTTTTTTTCTTTCATTTTGATGTGATTTCTTCATAATGTGGGACTTAAATTTTGATGGAAGTCTTAAAGTCTAGGGGACTAAAAAACCTGCAATCACAGATTACAGAGGTCAGAATCTATCCAAAATTGGAGTCATAGAGCATGGAGTGAATTTACTGCTGATTTTTACCACTTATTTCAGACTTCCATCTCAACGGAGTGCAAACATTACATTTTCAAAAGATACCATTACTTTGTATGCAATAATATATCTTTCTTGGAGATGTTCGTGAATTTAAATTTTAAAGGTGAAAATAATGAAAATCATTCTGAACAGGTAATCTGGCAGAACTGTTTGTTCTTTGTACCTAACTTATACCAGCATGCTTAATAATACACAAAAAAGTTGCATAATTACTTTATAAATTAATTAAAATATTTGTGGAGATAAAGAGACTCAGTACGTATCTAAATCATTACATAATTGGGACTTTGCCTTGTAGAGAGGCAAATGTAGAGAGGTTTAGGAGCAATCTGCTGCTGAATGGGAGATATCAAGAAGACAGGACTCCTCTTGGTGGCACAAAGAGAAAGAATGAGAGGCAATTTTTTGAACACTGCAGCAGGAGAAATACCAGATGGACATAAGAATAAAAGGTTTTGGTTCAGCCTTGAGACAAGATGCCTCGTAGAGACTGAGAATGCCCATCCCTGCAGATAGCCATTTAAAATTTATTGTAGACTCTTGAGGACCATTTTATGGACAGTATTGTTGTGTGCTTTATCTTTCCCTCAGCTCTGAGATACTGCATTCTTGAACCTGCACTTGCATAAACCTTAAAGGGGCACCATCACGTCCAAGTGGAATTTCACTCTAAATTATCCCCTGCTATCTGGGAAGAGAGAGAAGCATCCATTTGCAAACTGAACAAATAAAACACTGGGATTTTGAAGAAAATTGATGGTAAGAGACATTCAAGGAGAGTCTGGCTCCTTTTAGGGTGATGTTATCATTCTGTGTTGACAGAAAGCATTCTTCACTTTCTCGACAGTCCATGGGAGTCAGACAATAAAAACATTTATGTCACTATTATGCTTAAAAATCTGAATTCTAAATGTTGACAAGACTGATCCTCATTTACACTTGTATCCCATTTTTATCTCACTCACAAATAAAGTTGATCAAGCATTAAGAGTTGGAATTGATACATTTTTAATACACACTGGTACAGAAGGCCAGAAAAGGCCAAATGAGGTATTCAGAACATCCCATTCCTCTGAGGTAAAGCACAGTACCTCTGCCAGGATTAATCAGGCTTTGGCCCTCTAAACATAAAATAGCAGCTGGCCTAAGGCTCAAAATAGGGGTTAATTCTTCCTTTTACTGAGATTGCAGCTTGATCAGTACTTGAAATTGTATTGCTCTTCTTTTGTTTTCCATTTGGAACAGCTAAACTGAAAAGACACCACTCATTCATATTCTGCACGTCAAGGTTCTCCCAGCTATCAGGAGGATTGAAAGTTGAAAGCAGCACATTTAAGGACATGGCTAAGGGTCCTGGATTTATTGCATTAGAACTCTCACACACTGCATGTTCTATTACCTCTTGTGCTGTCATTACTGCTGTTTTCAGGTTGTAGAGGTTTGGGGTTTTTTTGGTTGTATTTTAATCATGGTTATTCTCCTCCCTTCAAATAAATTATCATTATGGCTTGAAGTTCCTTCTAGCACATGGTCAGCCTCTCACACATCATTTTCTGTAAGACAAAATACATCAACAATGCAAATTGCTGCTGACAATTTATGGACACACTTGCCTCTAAAGATCTTACTCCTTTTTGTTTTAAGCCCATGAGAAAGAAGACTAATTAATCACTGTGGATAGAAAAGTCCTTTTGGTTTCCAGGAAAAAAATTAAAGAACAAGTGAAATATGCTTTTCACCTTGTGCCTCAGCCATGCCTGCTACAGGCTTCTCCCAGTTTGATTTCATTCAGCCTCCCTGGTAAGAGAACTCTTAAACCCTTTCACTTATTTGTTAAAGATACATCCACTCACTAAAAACTGGTTAAATATCAGCTTTTTTCTTATGCACTTTTACAGTAGGAAGTCCCAACACTATCCTAATTACACATCTGTAAACACAGAATAAGAGTTTAAATAAATAGAAGCACCTTCTGCATTCCACCTGTAACAATGCAGATCCAACAACTGGTGTCCACAGCTTCTTAGTATACATAACTTAAGAGCAACAATCCACAAATACCAAAGCATATACCAAAGCAGAAAATCCTACTTCAGATAAAAGTGACCTCCATATCAGAAGTACCACACGTTATTAACAGTAACATCTCATTTTTGCCCAAATTGTTTCTGCTCTGACCTGTTTCCTTAGTTTTGTCTTGGAGTGCTCTGGATTTGATTTCAAGGATTACAAAAGCAACATAATTTTATTTCAGTCTCATCCAAATTTCAAAAATTTCATTATATTTTTATTCTCCTTCATGCTTAATGAGAGGAGGATTTTTCCTGAAGACAGACATTTTAATCTGCCCATATTTGCCAACATATTCACCAGGGTTTTGCAGTGGACATATAAATACAGAATTGGTTTAAAACTGCACTCCAGATGCAATCTCTGCTTTGTATTTGCTTTGCCTTTTCCTGCTGGTGTACAACAACACCACAAAGTTTATATTCTTTGCCCTCTCTCAAAAAAGCAAGCCTTTGTCCTGAATTCATCAGGTGTCACTGAGGGATGTAATGGTTCCATGAAACTGGATAATATTTGTTAGATTTTCAGTGCTGTTTTCAAGATCTGAATAGAGTGGTGCTTCCTGGTTGGACTTCCCATCTCTCTCCTTCCCCAACACAGGCTGAGATGGAGGTGGAGCAACACATCTTGCCACACAAGGCAGCAGAATAGCACTGTGTCCTCCCCTCACACCCTGGAGGCTGATACCAAGCCAGGAAAGGTTGAAAAACTACATGATGACTCAAAAGATGAATGTTTGGCACTGAAATACAGAGAAAGATGATAGATATTTATAACACTACCACCCTAACTTCAGGCTCCAATGTTTGTTTTTAAGCCATCCACAGTGAAATGTGAGCAATACAAAACCTTACTCATGGGTTATGGAAGTTTACCATCTACTAGTGACTGAGTCATCAATTTTTCTCCAGCATAACACAGGGAAGTCTAGTATTTCACCCAGGGTTTCAGTTTCTCTTTTAAAAACTGCATGCCAACTCATCTGAACAAGCCTCCTTTTGCTTTCCACATCCAGAAGCTGGGAATATACACAAATGCCATCCTGCTTCCAGAAACCTTCTTTCACTGAAGAAAATGTTCTACATTTTCCTGAAACAGGAATTCTCTGTGAATTTTGTCTACAGATTATCAATCCTCCAGATATCCTTCACAGGCTCCAAAGTTTCCTGCTTTCAGCCTCCAGGGATGGAAGCCAGATGAGACCCTCAGGCTGCCTTTCAACACCATTTTAAAAGAACCCAATGGTTTCTAGTTATAATGTGAAAGTCAGGCTGCTTACTGAAAAGTAGCACAAAGTTTTGGCTCATAAAATGCATATAAAATCCAAAGAAGCCACTTTCATCTCTGAGATTCTTCCAACAGAAATCTACTTGTTCCTGTTGTGGAACAACTTAATTTTGAAAACTACAGTTCATGGCCCTTGAATATAGTTCTCTACCCAGCAGTTATTAATGAAACATATTTCATTATTGGGTTTCAGGCAGCCTGGTGGATGAATCACTGTGATTGACTGCAAAACCTGCAATAGCCTCACAAAGGTGAGGATTTCACTTGATATGCTGCAAGTGAATGGAATATTCTTGATTATACTGTGGTACACTTGGGAAGACTTTTATGGCCTGTGTATCACTGCTGGTTATCACAATGAAATACTGATTTCTCTTCTGAAACTTATAGAAACTGGGACAAAACATTAATTTTGGGATAAGAATTTGTATGAATTTTAATTCCATGTGATTACACTCTTTTAATGCATGCAAAAGTAGAGATTCTGCTGCCGATTTAGAGCAAAGAGCTCATAATTTCAAATATTTCTATGGAAAAGGTCTCACGTGGAGCTGGAGGCTTTTTCTTTGATGACAGCCCCCTTTATACTTGATTGTTAGCACCAGTTCTGTTCCCTTAGCACAATAGTCTAAATATGAAAACACTTGAAAGTTAAGTAGCTAAGCCCAAGTAATTCTCAGGTTTTGCTAAATCAGAAAGCAGAGTTGTGTTGTTTGCATGGCAACAATACATGCACAGTATTTGTAGAACACATGGGATTGCAAGGTGTCATCTGGGGACACTGTCCCTGTTCAATGTCCCCATTCTGGGACATTTACTGTGAAAGTTAACTAATGACCACCTTGTGGGCCAAGGATAGATGCTATTAATCCATCAATGGATGTTATTATGCATGACCATAGGTCATGTTTAATATTTAATAAGTGTATTTCAGGCTATCCTGGGCCACAGGACTCATCCAAAAATTGTTATGATTTGCATTTTATTAATTGTAAAGAACTGCCAACACAACTGTGGCCAAGTATTAGGTGATGCATATATTGGTGCAAGGAGAGTAGTTAAGAAAATGAGATTTGTGCTGGAACCCACATGAAAAATTAGAGGCTGAGAAGTAATCAAGTTTATTATGTTAGCACCAATATACCCACACCATAATTTTATCAGCTACAGTACTGTCAGCTGAGTACTCTTAGAGGGGTGGTGAGCATCCTTTAATTATAAGATTCATTATTTATTGCTACAAAGACTACACAAAGCATGCTTTATCATAGTTGTGTTTGTTTCCTAACAAAGTTAGGCCCCAGGTTTCTTAAGTGTTATGAAAAGGTGCCTACAATATCATGACTACGAAGAACCAAATTAATATGAACATAAAACAAAAGTGCCAAAATAGAATACTCAAGGCCTGGGTGGATTTTAACTCAAGAAAATCTGAGTGAGTTCTCTCTTCTAATGCTCAGTGAGATTACTGAGTTGAAAAGGAGGTGACTAAAAAGGTTCTGAACTTGTATGAAAGTACTTTCACTGCTCTTATGTCCTATGCAGGTTTTACTCTGCCCTGCAGATGTCCAATTATATTAACACTGGATACACTGCTTTCCCAGGAATGCAAAATGGCTTGATCACCTATGAACTTTTCTTACAGCTTTTAAAGAGAGCAGCATGAGACATTAATAAACACCAGATAGCCAAAACCAAAAAAACCCAACTTGCCAACAGGGAATGTGATTGTCCTGATGTATCCAAGCTGCCCCACCTGGCACTTCTGCTGTTTCCATACTGGGTGTTCTGGATGTCTAAGCTGGATTAATAAGGAGTGCCAATTACAAAATGGGAAAAAAACCTGTCTGTTTATGAGCTCTCAATGTCCAGGTGCAAGGCTTAGAGTGAAATACTCCCACGTTCTTCTGCTTTATCACTGAGGAGCTTGATAATGGTTGACAAGTCCCTTCCTGTTAGGAAAATTTCTGATAAAGCATTCATATCCTGGACCCTACAAGCTAAAGACCAGACTGCCATGGATTAAATTTCCTCCCAGTAAAGCAAGTGTTGGTAAAATACATTTTCCACTGAATTCTCTCACAATAAGTAACAGCAGTTTTAGACCATGAAGATATTGAGGCAAGCAGACAGTTCAGTGATGGGGGGTGTAATTAAATTTTTCTTGGAGTCCTCTTGGAGATTTTCAGATACAAACATGGCAGATTGAGTCCTATAGGATTTCACAGCAGGCACATCTACACTGATACATCCACACTGATACATCCACATTGTAAACATGTAATGTGCTGTCATTACTTGAGGAAAAGAACTGAAGAAATAGCTGGGCAATAGCTCTCAAAAAATAACACACAGGAAACGTATTTCAAAAAAGCAGGATCTCACAAAGACAGGCTGTATTAGGAGACTATGAAATTAATATTTCCCTAATCAGGCTTGCCCTATATTCCAGCATAACAGAAAATTTTAGGCCCAAAATAAACAAAACATTTGGAAAGGAGTTAATTTTAAGCAAACAAGCCTAATTAAATGTTTAGTATTAAGCAAGTGCTTATACTCATTGCTATATCCACATGTTTTAAGCAATCAATATATTCATGATTTTGCTGTTTCAGAGTTTTGTCAGTATTAACACAGGACTGAATAACATGATTTTGAGTGAGACAAAACTTCCTTCCTGTTCATACACAGAAATACTTTCAAGGACTCTTGGTAATCCTTCAAAATACTCAAGGTCTGGCATAGAACGATGTGTCAAAAATATGTCCCCTTCTTATACCTAATCAAAATTTGAACCTGTTTAGCTAGAGGATAGTCTATTGTTAGCAATCTACTTTCCCTTTCTCTTTGACCTCAGAGAGAGCTGCTGGCAAGTTGAATTTTTTTTATTAATATTGCCTACAAGACAAAAAGGTCAAGAGCTGTATAAAGAGATTGGCTTCTTGGAAAAAATTCTTAGCAGGGCTCATTGAGAGAGCATTAAACTAGACTTGAAGGGGGTTGGGGATTTAACTAGACTTGACAGAGATAAATTGTGCAAAGGGAAGAATTATAGTGACCACCCAAACAGCAAAAGGAGGCTTTAGAGGGGACATCTTCAGTGAGTACAAGCACCCAAAAGTGTACCCACAAGACAGGACCGCTTTGCAGCCCTACTGGGAAATGGAAACAGTCAGATGCTTCTGTGAGGCTCCTGTACACTAACACATGTGGGATGTGGAACCAACAGGAGGCACAGGAGGTGTGTGTGCAGTCACAGGGCTCTGATCTCATTGTGGTTACAGAGATGTGGTGGGACAGCTCCTGTGACTGGAATGCTGTCACCAAGTGCTACACACTGCTGGGGAAGGACAGACCAGGAACGTGCAGAGTGGGATTTGCCCTTTACATGAGGCAGCACTTGGAGTGTGCTGAGCTCTCTCAGGGTGGGTGACAAGAGAGGTGGGAGCTTACGGGTCAGGACAAAAGAGATGGCTGGGAAGGGGGATGCTGGTGTGGCTGTTTGCTCCAGGCTGCCTGAGCAGGAGGAGGAACTGGGTGAGAACTTCTACAGGCAACAAGAAACAGCCTCACAGTCACAGACCCTGATCCTTGTGGGGGAATTTCACTACCCTGACATCCATTGAAGAAGTCCAAAAAATCCAGGACATTCCTGGAAAGCACTGATGGTGACTTCCTGTCACTGGTAGTGAAGGATCCCACAAGGAATGGTGTGCTCCTTGACTTCATATTAACAAACAGTGAGGGCCTTGTTGGAGATTTGAATATTGGGGGAATTCTTGGCTGTAGTGACCATGAGGTTGTGAAGATCAGTATTGGGTGAGGAGGAAAGAGGGGAGCAGGACTGTAACCATGGATTGTAGGAGAGCTATATTTAGCCTCTTCAGGAATCTTGGAATAATCCTGCGGGAAAAAGTCCTTTATGGAGGTAAGGCCCAAGAGAGGTGGTTGATAGTCAAGGATCACTTCCTTCCAAATCAAGAACGATGCATCCTGATAAGCAAGAAATTGCAAAAAGGGGGCAATTGACCTGCATGGATGAATAAAGAACTCCTGTCATTACTCAAGTGCAAGAACTTCCACTCACCAGATCAGTCTGAATGTAGAAACCCCCAGAGGAAAAGGAGACAGCTTTAAATGCTCTTTATTACAAGCAGTTTATTAACTGGCCACCTGTGTAGACAAGAACAAGCCTAAGACTTCCAGAAAGCCAAAGCTGTAGAGAATAATTCCATCTTAAAGTAAGACTTACACTTTTAGATGTTGATACCATAGCTTTTAAAGTTATTTTCAAACTTTAAATCACTGAAGTTGCCCATCTAATGACATGAGAAAATCAGGAATCAGGACTGCTCAGAGTTGATCCTTAGTCTCTGAAGCTCATGGCTCAGGCCCCTGTTGTCCAAGAGCCGTCTGTTCAGATATCTTACAGAGCCAATGGGAAGAGCCTGCTCAGCACCACTCATCCCACCCAGCATATCCCAAAGAATCTGGGCTCCTAAACTGGGCCCTGGGGTCAGTAGAATGAATTTTTAACCAAATACACAAGCTGACTTCTGCAGCCTTTTACCGGTAAATACTATTTCAATAATTTATTTATTCTGCCAAAAAATATTTCTAAATGACTGCCTGCTCTCTGCCTCAGTTTTCAGAACACCAAATGCTGTTATATGACAGAAACTTAATTCATGCAAAAAAAAAATTAAAAAACCCACAAAAACCTCAAAAAACATCATCTGAACTTAAATTTTTCACCCATTTAGGTAGCCCCTTATGGAGGAAAAAGCTTCCTACAAATAGACTTTCAATTCAATTGTGAAAAATACATCAGAAAACTGAAAGCAAACAGTAATTTTCCTTTTGTCACCAAAAAATTGCTTACTTTAAAATTGCATTACTTTCTCCTGCTTTGTGTAATATTTTTCCCCCTCCACTTTTTACCAATGGAAACATTATTTCTTCATCTTTCTAGAAGAATAAAAAATCATTTCCCTTGCACTTTCTAGTCAGCTTGTTCTATATTCTTGTGACATATTTTCCAAACCTGTTCAAACCTGACCAAACATGCTTTGTACGGTATTTTCAAACCTCAGGTATCACTCTATAAAAACCTAGCAAGTTCTCACAGTTAGACCTGTTACACTAATTGAATAATTAATTTTCTATAGCACAAGAGCCAGTTGAAGTGTTCTAATAATGAATAGAAAAGCTTGAGCTTCTCTTCCTTATAGTAACAATTCATTGATTTAAGTGTTTTGACAACAAATTGTAAGCTGAGTAACTTCAAAGACATTTTTGGTACTTTTATTATACTTTTCTCCATTATGAATGATATGTTAATCCTAGTCCAATATATTTTTTCCAAATGCTCATTTTTTGTTGTGCATAATGTACTGAGGACAGTGGTGCTCCTTATGGAGAGGACCAAATATTATCTACTTTGGATATGCAGCTAAGAATCTGGTCTGAATTCAGTTATTTCTGGACCTCAGACTGACTTGATATCTCATGCAAAGATTGTTTCTGAGCTAAACTCAATGGCTACATCCTATACCAGGATAAGCTGGAAATGTGCAGGAGGGAGAAAACACCTTGAATCGCTCACAGGTAAAGTGAAAATCACAGCAGCAGCACACAAACATGGGAAAGAGGGGAACACAAGCAGAGAAAACGTGAAAGTCACAAACTGGGGTGGATTTGGGAGTGGCAGGAAGATCCCTAGATCTGCATGTTCTTGAGCACATGCTGAAAACAAAATGTTTGGGGTTTTTTTAGGTAATTCTCTGAACTTGAAATAAGGACTTCTGGACTCTGCTCTAATTCCTGCTGCATGCAAGACTTAGACCAATTTTTTTTCCATTGCTCTTCACTTTAATTTCTTTTATGGAATGAATGTCATAGTTTGTCAGTCTCAGTTCAGATTACATATTCCCCCTGCATTGACAAGATGGTCTTTCACAGCATGCTCCCGTGACTTCAGCCTGTTTCTTCAGAGCCAGCAGTGCATGAGGTGTTGCCAAGTGTTAGCATTATTTCACTGTCATCTCTGTGATCTTTTGTACTTGCTGTTTCACAGGGTTTGCAGACGAATCTCAGTCCTCCCTCAAAGACTGTTCTAGCTTGCTTTGCTAAAAAAAAGACTGAAAATTTAATGGGTTTTTTCGTTTAATGATTTATGAGTCAACCCAAAGCTGTTTAGCAGGTAGACATTACTGTCACCACCATCATCTTCTCTCCTTGACCACCACAGGCTGCCAATCAACCAGCACATAAACAGAGGGCTCAGGACCATGATGTGCACAGCCAAGGTGGGGACCCTTCACACTTTCCATAGTGAGATGAAATAATGAGTGAATATGAGTGAGGATCCTCAAGGCTTCCTCTGCCCCTTTTCATGCATTGCCCCTGCAGCCTTAAAGTCATGCAGATCTGCTCATAACAAAACCATAATTGCCCTTAGGCAACTTGTTCTGTTGGAAATAATTGAGATAAGAATAACAGGAAATTGGTAGATATTGGCAATTAAGACATTTATTGTAATTGATTGTATAGCATGCCTTATGTTATTATCAGGTTTAATAATCAGAAGCCCATAACTAAGTCATCTTTGGCTGTGGAGAACTATGACCAATATGTGCCATAAAAATAGGAGCATCTGTAGTCATTGATGTTCTCTGATCTTCTAAATGCATGCTGGAAATTGTATTATCCAAGATAACAGAAAGGGAAATGTCTTGTTTCAGAAATAGTATGAACATAATCAGATTTGAGAAACCAAATGATTTTAGTAATATGGGGCACTGTGCACTGAGAGCAGAGAAATGGGTTTGTGATTATAGTTAGCTACTCTGTAAATGACAGAAAATAGGCCACAGGGACTTCATCCTTCACTGTTAGCATGATTGCTATTTTTGACAATTCAATAAAAATTGTGTTTCTCAGGTGCCACACATAGGAAATATGAAACGGGCTGAACAAAGTAAATCCAGACTGGCCAGTTGCTCTCTAAAGTTACTTTGAGTGAAAGAACTTCATGAAACTAAGTCAGTGAAAGTCTGCTCTGGGAGTCATGCCTTCCTTAATCAAGTCATTATATCCCTGCACTGTTCATATGTGAATCCTTTGTGTATTTTAAGTGCTCTTTTCCCAGCTTTTTTGTTGTTTTGTGTGTGTCCCCACACATCACTGCAACTTACACCTGTCAATCAGCATCTCCTGCCTTAAGACTTTGATATGGTTATCAAGCTTTCTGGGGCAGGGAAAACCTCTTTATTCCATGTTTACAAAGCTCCTAATGTAGCAAAGATCTGGTCCAGAACTGGTTTATATAGGTAATGTGGCAATTTAGATAATTAGCAACTAAAAAAAAAAACAACCCAAAAAACCCTTCACAAATACTGTATCTATAATTTGATTTCAGTAGAAAGAGTCAACTCTTTCTACTTAAAGGTAGATCAGTCATAGCTACCAAAGCTTGGAACTCCAAGCCTCAGGATAGCTATGGATTGTAATGGTGTTATAGAATAAAGACAGAAGAAAACCCTTTTCCGTACTGGAACACACTCCTCAGAAGTAGGAAGCAATGACCCATCACAGGGGCAGCATGCAGGACAAAATGGATCTTGAGTATGCTCCCTCTAAAATTACATGTATGTAAAAGATTGCAACATGAACACAATTAAAAGAGAAGACCAGGACATGCCCAGCAGTGCTAAATCTACATGCCTTATGTTTTACATCAGTCTAGTTTTGTCAAGCATAATTCTTATTAATTCCTTGTCCTTTTTGTTTAATAAAGCGGTGATCTAATGTTCATGCCACTGAACACCATATTTTCCTTCCAAGGAAACCATTAATTTATAAGCCACAGTTAGGATCCTTGGCTGCTTGGAAGATTAATAATTATACACTCTTGTATATTATTCAGAACTATGTTAAAATAATTGTCATATTAGAAGATTTGAACTAATCTGGAAGTTTATATACTACTAATTTTACATTAGGCTGTGAAAAGATACTTTCAAAGACCTTTTAAAACAAGAGATGCTAAAATGATATTTAAGACACTTTTGTATCATAAAATGGTAGAGACATTTAGTCTATCAATTATAACTTTCATATTATTAAATCAGACTCCCTCTGAGTTAGATGAAGTTAGTAGAGACATAAAATCAGATTTTAGACTTGGAGTCAGGAATTGTAGCATACTATTGTTTATGTTCATGGCACAGGAAAAAAAAAAAAAGATTGACTGATTGGCAATGATTGACTTCTCCAGCTAAAATATTTACAAGATTATTTAGCAAAGAACTTCTTGATCAAGGTGGAACCTAATTTAATATATTTTGCATTCTCTCATCTCATTTCTCAATGATTTTCTCATTCCAGTGAGACTTTCTACTGAGGGATTTAAGACAATAAATCCAGGGATTTGTATTTCTGTGTGGGTACATATTTTTAGCTACTTATTACAAGGTAAATTTTTCTTTTGTGTTTAAAACTGAACCCCTGTGACAAATGGCCTTTCAAAAGATTATCTGGTTGAGAGACACTTAACACCCCCATGTGCTGATGTTTCACTGAGCAGGCTTTCAAAACAGGTTTTAAATTACATATTTTTGAACAAGCTGATTTTTATGAAGGAACAGCTGTTGAGTAAAGAGAAGAATGAGTAACAGAAACAAAGTGAAAATGTGGCGAAATTGACAGCAAACCAAAATAAAAACACTTTGGTGAATGCCACCACACCTCAAGGGACCCTCTTGTTTGTAAACAGATAGGTTTAACCTCTCTTTTTTATTTGTGCATCAAAATATAGTTTCTCTAGGTACTGCTCAAGTCATTTCAGGTCAAAGTTTAAGGAGAAAAAGAATCAGGCAAATGCAGCACAGTTTTCTGCCAGATTTGTTACCTGGTCTAACTAGTTCAAGCAGCTTTAGGGAAAGCACAGGTCCACAGAAAAGCACATGGATTGTGCAGAGGGAGAAGAGTTCTGAGGTCAGTTTGTGAAATCTCAGTCCAATTCAAGGGCTGCTGAAGTCTACAGACATCTTGATCATAATTTTATATATAAAGAATAGAGCATCATTTTCACAGAGCATCAATAGGTAACTTGAAAAGTAGTCACTTTGCATTTCTCTAGGTGTACACAAACAAAATTCCCTCTGCAGTTACAGAAAGGGGATGCAATAAATAGTGTGAATGGTTTTCAGCTCCCCTATTTTTAAATTCTAGCACTGCTAGTCCAAGAGGGTGGGAGTTTTGTGACTATTTTTTTTTTTGGGGGGGGGGTGATATGGGAGTTTGGGAAGGGGGAGGTGTTTGATTGTTGTCTGTGGCAGTTTTGGTTGGGGTTTTTTTTGGTTTTTTTTTTTGTTTGTTTTTGTTTTTGTTTTTGTTTGTTTTGTTTTGTTTTGTTTTGTGATTCCAACTTGGCTCAAAGATTTTTATCACTAAATGAAATGACAGGATGGTGAAACCCGTTGGGGAAGAGCAGCTGCTCAAAGGAACAGTTTGTCTCACCATTCCCATTACCTTGTGAGCAACCTGTTGTTTCCCACCATGGGTAACTGAGCAAGGACAACCTGATTTAAGGAGCAGCAGCCATTTCTACAGACAGCTCAAAACACACCTCAGAAGCCTTTCCCCCAAAGCCACTTAGGGTCTCAGGTTGTGCAAGACTTTTTGGATGCCAGAAGCCCCTCTGGGCAGGAGGGGAGGGAGGGCAGGGCACGTGTTTGCTGCACCAGAGCAACAGAGGGAGAAGTTCCATCTCCTCCCTCACCTTGCCCTGGCACAGCCAACCATGCCAGGCAAGGGGCAGGTCACCATTTGGGGAGGGAGATTTAAAGACCATCAGCATTCCTGGCTCATTACTAACCTCATGGCAGGGGAAGAGGGAAGGTGGAGGTTGTCAACCTTAATTAATGCCTATTTAAAAGCACTTTACATTCCTTGCCTGACATGTGCTTCACAAAAGCCAAGAGCTGTTGTTGTTATTAACAACTTGCAATATAAGCACACTTGGCCTGATTTTCCTCTCCCACACAAAAGGCTTCGTGCTTCTTTAGGTCCTGACTGGGATGGAACAAGGAGGCTTTCTGTGGTCAGTGCAAGGGGAGGGCCCCAGAGGTGCCCAGAAGAAAAGCCAGCAGGAATATAAAAAATGATCTTGCCTATGTGCTCCTTTTCTTAAAGGGTGAGCATAGAATCAAAACAACATCAATTGTATAAACTTTTGCTTCTGTGAGCTTCTTACTTACTTGGTTGAGTGAAAAATTGTCTTGTTTGGAAATTTTTTTTTTCACAAATGCTTTTTTTCCTTTTTACTGTGTCAAACTGCTTATGATACAGCTAGAGCTAGGGAGACATCAAAGAATTTCTGCTGAGAAGCTTTGATCAGGAAAAAAATGAACCACAAAAAAATAAGAAAGAAAGGAGACAGGGCTCATCAGCTTGGATCCTGAAACACTTTTCTGTAAAGCATTAAGATATTTGGAGAGGAAAAAAAATCCCGACCAAACACTAACCAGTTCTCAGATCAGTCCCAGAGGTTATAAGCTTTAATGTTCTGCAGGTCACAGGAGGCTCTTTAGTTTGTCCTTGATCCTTTCAAGTAGCTGGAAATGAAAACACAGTGCAGAAGCTGTGGCTTCAATTAGACATAATATCGAAAAAGGGTTTATAGCTGTTCCCTGCTAATGAGGAAAAAAATAGGTGCTCTGGAAGAACACCACCCCACCCTGCCAGCTGACATCAACAGAGCAATCACACACATCTAAATATCATAAGTCAGGGTAGCTCACAAACACATTTTACACCTTTTCCCTTTACTGCCTGGCTCCTTCAGAGATAAAGCTAAATCTATCACTTTTCTAAGTTTTTAGGGTTTTCCTCTCATCTATTTAGCACTTCAGAAAAAAAAAATCAGTTAAGAAAGAAAGTACTGGCTTTTCATTTTTTCCACTTCTCTAATTTGCAAATTACACCAAGGAACCAAAACAGCTACTCTGAAATCACTGTTATTCTGACCAGTATGCCCTAACAGCAGAGAAGAGATGTCTAAACTTTCCCTGGAGAGATAATATTAATTTTGGAGAGGACATGGATGAGGGAGTTTAAACATCCGTTTCAGTCCTCATTCTGCTTCGCATGGTTTGTTGAGTGTGCAGGTGTTTAGGACTATGTAAAGCACCTCTGCCTTTACTTTTCTGCTTTTTCACATAACTCAGTTTAGTGTTTGAAGAGCAGGAGGATATCAGCATTAAAACCAAAATCAAACAAACAAACAATCAGAGGAGCTATAGAATTGGGAAAGAAAAATAAAGGGTCTTTATACCTTTAGACCAGATTTTAATAGCACAGCAGCTTTAACTCCTGAGTTAATACAATGAACAATGATCATGCCAGGCTGGGTCTAGGCATGGTCAGTGTCCATATCCACAGGATAAGAGTTCCTAAAAGCAAGGCTGATGGAATGAAGGACTACTGAAGCTCCTCGTGAAACATCTAAATATTCTAGTCTGCAGCAAATACCTTAAAAATATCTGTCCACTATACAATGAAACTCAGAGAAGGACCAAGAATGTGAGCATGTTTGTGGGGTTTTTTAATGATCACTACTGTAGCCCCAAGTAATCAAACCTCTTTCAGTAAAAAGGTATTACTTGTCCAACATTTAACAAGAGAGTGTTAGATTCAGTTCTGTTGCCCTTCTACATGTGCAAGAAGTCTTTTCCTTGCATCAACACCTAGGAAGAAATTGTGTATTTGCTTGGAAACAATTTTCCTCAAAGTTACTTGTAATTTAAATAACTTATCAGTTACTTTCACATACTATTATAACTTAAAATATAATGTGAAATGTACAGAATACAGTGAGGCCTTCAAAGAGCAGCTCACAGCCAGCATTTCACACATCAGTGTAGGGTGAAGTGCAATTTGATACAAGGTGGGAATCTGAGCTCAGCTTTCCATCCCCACCTGGAGTGTTTCTCAAAGATGAGACATGCCTTGAATGAGTCAGGTCTGGTTTTTGGAAGGCAATAGCTCCAGCCCAGCCTCACAGCAAGGCCTTGCTCCCCTCCAGCACCATCACTGCTGCTGTCTTCTCTGGTGACCAGAGATAGAAGTGTGGGATCACATAATTATTTACTAGTGAGGTAAAATCCTGGCAATTTCCATAACTGAGACATGACTAAAATAAAACAAACAATTTCTCAGAGCATTATCTATTTTATCTTCTTCAAACATTTTTTTTTCTAGAGTCTTTAGCACTGTAGATATTTTTTACAAGCCTCCTAACCCAAACTGCTCAGGGAATTGCATAGCTCTAGCTGCTATAATGTAAAGTGTCAGAAAACTTTCCTAAGACCCTTCTTTTTTGTGTTAGTTATGACTTTGCAAAGCCCTAATCACTCTATGGATTTTGTGCCAAGGATGCAGACTCCCTAGATCCTATTAACAGTGCCTTTGATAATGATTTGTTTGCACACAATTAGTAGAGACTTGCTGGCCCTTGACAGCCACAATGTTTAAAAACCTTGCTGAGTGTAGAGTGACCATGCAGAGTCCCTCCTGTTGCAGAGCTCACACATTCATTAGGATAAAACCAAAGCTGAGCATGCCCTAACCCTTTACAACCCCTTCATGTGCTCTTCCCAGAGCAGTGAAATGTTTGTGCAGTTTCCAGGCTTCTTAAATTGACTTTCACTGTGCCTCGTCATGTAGATGTGCAATGAAAAACAAAAGTAGGAGAACTGGTGCTGTGGAAAGCTCCAAGCTCAGTGCTTTGCAAGCACATTTATTCATCTCCATCCCCTCCCCTGTGCCATGCAGAAGGGATCACAGGCACCACAGTTCAGACTGCAACTTACAGCACTTTTAATTGCTAAGGCTTTGAGGAAAAAGCCTTTTGCCCGTAAAACTCAGGCCCTCATTTTTTAACCCTTGCACCAAATATCCCTTGTTATGATTGGCATTTTCACAAATGACCATGAAATTCCAGCATTACAGCCACTCATTTCAGGAACCATCACCTCACACACATTAGGACCACCACTATTAGTAATAATAACTTCCTTCAATACACATCCCTGACTTTTTATTCTTTTACATAAGAAGGTGGAGCGTTTCCAATCAGACATTTCAAAGTTTAGAGTCACCACTGCTCTGATGGTGTTTCCTGGGATGGCCAATAGCTACACAGGTGTAGGGACTACTGACAGTGCTTTTAACTTATTAAAAAAAGAGGAACTGAATGGTAAGAAACCTGCTCCTAAGGGTAGCTGTTCTTTGAGGTGGGAACATTTAATTTCCAATTTAATTGCAGACAGAATAACTGGAACACTTCTATTGCTCCCTTTTCACCACTGCATGTGGCAGAAAAAGAAGACAATTACTAGGCATTCTATTCCAGGAAAAATCCTGAAGCAAGTTGCTTGAAATTACACCTTAACTTTTTACCCCTAAGGATAAGATCACCACCATCTGTAAAATATCTACATACATGTAGGTGTAAAATTCTGTAAATGAGTTTTAAAAATAAATCTGCTTTCAGAAATAATTAACCCTCCTCCATCATTCTTTCTTTTCTGGGTTAGAAGAGGAAAAAAATCATAAAATGTTTTAGCTACCCTCAAGCAAAGGTGTGGGGTTATGCTGGTGGTATTCTTATGTTTGATCTCTACTGAATGTCAGCAAACCTTGCAAAAAATTAAAATTACAAGGACAGAACATTACTTAAGACAGCAGGTTCATGAAGCCCTGGAGAGCTGCACAAACTCTGTTCATATGCTAAAAAAGGCAAGTATAGAATGCCTTCTATTAAGCCCTTAATTGTTGAAGAACAATGTAATATAAATAAAATATATAAACATAAACCTGCAGCTTTATTTATACCTTTCCTACCTAAACGTTGTATGTTTAGTTCCTCAGATGACAATCAGCAAAAGTCATAGTTGACTCTGCAAACTAGCAGAGTGCTAGGCTTACTGGTTTGCAATGAGTAGTCAGCAAATAAGTTAGTAAACTGTCTGGAGGGTTTTTGGCAATTCAACAAGGAAAATAAGCAGCTTGATTAAGTGGTCATCCCTGAAGGATCTCAAGATACTTTAGCAAAAAAGCAGCCTGAAACAACCCCAGGACCGATCATCAGAAATGCTTTAATTAGAAGCAGTCATGCAGCCTTTAAAAAATGTTTTGTATTTCAAGAAAAGCTCTAGAACCTAGATCTGAAACCCATTTTCATACTTGTATGGTTTCAAAAGTCAGTGGAATTCAGATTTAAATCCAGGGACATCCAGGTAAGCTATCTAGTGAAACAAAGCATGACCCTTTCTCTTCCCACAGAGCAATTGTGAAGGATAGGAATTTTAACTGGGTGAAGGGGGGAGAATTCTTCTCTTCTTGAGCATAGTAGAGCATATCATGTTTTATTTATATGTACACTACATTAGTATTCCATGCTTTATTGTAACTATGTAATGCATTACGTGTTGTGCATGTATTGCACCATAAAAAAACAAACCAACCAAACCAAACCAACCAAACAAAAAAAAAAAAAAACCCAAACCTAAATCACTGTCATAACATAGAAGGGTATAGGTAAAATTTGCATCCAAGTCAATTTGAAATTCAAAATAAGCCTCTTCTCTCCAGCAGATAAAAAGAAAACCAAGTAACTTTAAAGTAGTACAGTTAAGAAGTAAACTCTATCTGATATAATAAATGCAATATCCAAATAAATAGCAGTAGCTTCTTGAGATTTTTTCCCTGCTTTCTTTCAGACTCTTTTCCCTCTATGAAGAAGAGCACAAGGCTTTTTTTAAGTCCTTACTCCAAAATACACAATAATTCAAAAACTTCATTTTTTTTAATAGCACCTCCATTTAAGATTAGTATTGTAGCCTCATTTACTGTTAGATGAGCCTCGATCTAATTTCAGTGAATTGTTGGAAAATTTCATGTACACACCTGAAAGGAAAACTCTTTTTGCATCACAGATCCTTCAGTGAGGTCCACAGCACACAAATGGCCTTAGCCAGCTCAGATACCAAAATCCTCTGATTCCTAACAGAGTGGGACACTTGCCTTTCCATCTCAAAAGGGCAGACTGCTTGACATTAGGTATCTGTTCTCTAAATTTGTACCACAAACAGTGATCCAAAACACGATTTCCAAAAAAACGAAACGTCTGCTAACTAAACTTCAATTCTCAGCAATAAACAGCTAAAAGTACACTTGCTTAAAAATATATCTAGGAAGAACTAATCTGTGTTTCTAGGATCTATAGCACTGATTTAGAAAGTTTAGATCATCTACCACTCCAAAAAATGGCTGGAATAATTTGATTTCTTTGAAAGGCAAATAGAATATTTCCTTGAAGAAAAGGAGAAGACGCCCAGTTTAGTTGAAATGTATCTCCAGGGCACACTTCTAGAACTCAAACTAATTTTTTAACAAACAAATATAAATTATTCTACTGGCTACTTATGAAAGTCAACAGAAAAAATATGTCACATATAAAATTGTCAATACCCACTCAAGAGTTGCATGCTCAGTAATTTAATTTAGACTTCAAATGATGATGAAAAAGCCTGCATATCCTTGGAGAATCCAGCACTTAACATTATCAACTATAAATATAAAAATAAACCCCCAAATTTAAATTGCACTGCTTGTCCCTACAACTAAATTAAAAGCAGAATCAGACACTGAATTGGTAAATCCAGTGACATAAAGTCCCATTTTGTCAGAGAGGATCATTAGGAGGCAGCAAATGATTTCCCATCTCAATAGAAACAGAAATGTTCTCCAAACTCATTTTTTTAATTGTCAGGGAAAATACCCCAAGCAAAAAGAAAAAAAAATGAAGGCATCAAAACTCTCTTAACCTTTCTAAAAGACCACATATGTACTGGGCTTTATCCTTGATTAAAACAGACATGCCACCCATGTTCCAGAGAAAGCACATGCTCTCATCTGAACTTCTACCTCTTCGGTTCAAAGGATAATATCTTGACATTAATCAGGGAAATACAAAAGCAAAACCAGTCAACAACAGCAAAAACCCACTGTCACTTCAGCAGGATTTTCAAATAAGACAAGTCTGGCTGGCTTAGACCAAGCTGTAGAAAGACACATCTCTTTGCAACACAAGGTGAGCATTGAGATTCTTTGCTACCACAACAGCAAACCAAACCCAGCTACCAATGGCTGAGGTGCTGCCACTTTGAAAATAGATTATGAAAACATAATAGGGAGTACTGGTCATTAGAAAGAAAACAAAAAAAAAAATCCTGATTTTGTCTTGTTTGACAACAAAATTTGTTTTCTATTGCAAGACCTTTCATAATGTTTCACACAAACTCAGGCTTTGCAAAGAGAGAACCTATTTTCAGGCTGGCTGTCCAGAAGCACTGGAAACATGATTCAACTCTCACCAATTACCCAGGCTACCTTCCAGATCAAACAGGTCCTTGCACATTTACATTACCATCCCCTCCTGGAAGGAGTTGAAGATTCAAAAAATAAAAAGCAAGTTTGAAGAATGCTTGTGGTTTCTACCCTGACAGAATACTGATACTCAGAGAGATGAAAAGCCTCATTTTATCCAGAGGGCAAGAATAACACAGACAGGTGCTGGAAGCTTTCTGTGTTGTCCTATTCCTCAGAAAATACTGAAACAGCAAAGAACTTTGAAAAAATCCACATTGTTTATTAATTCCAATGGATTTCAACTCCATCTTCTTCCCATTCAAATGAATATTGAGCACTCAATATAACATCCCTGATGATGATGATGATGATAATAATGCACCTTCCATTTCCAGAACACTATAGACAGTAGTAGTTCATGGAACAGTACTCCTGTTCTCAAACACAAATGTCTTTGTCTTTCCTGCCTCAAAGATCTCTTCTTAGTAAAGGGGCTAAGAAGGGTAGACATGGGGTTTATGGTCAGTCACATCATTAAGAGAAATTTTGGTGGTGATTTCAGAGGTATGAAACTTTTGCTTGAAATGCTTGGCATCCTCGGATCAGCTGTACTAAACCTAAAGAATTTCCTGCACAGTCCTTAATTTTTAAAAAGTCTTCTCTTCAGGTAAGGAAGACTGAGAAAAATAGTACAACAGTTAAATCCAGTCAGTGTTCTGTATTCCAGTACTTTTGTATTCAGAAATGTTTCACTGTTTCTAGAAAATAGCTCCAAGAGCACTGAGGCACGTGATAAAGCCTGAGTGTCTCTCTAGTCACTTGCTTCAGCTGTGGATGTCCCATGAAAAGATTTGTTCTCTCTTCTAGCTGCAAAAGTTTCTCTGACAGCTATAAATGAGATCCAGAGCCAAGCAGATTTAGTGGAGCCAACAGTTTTCCCCACAAAAAAAACCTGACCTGTGTATCTAGGTATTTTCACATCATTCAGAAACAACAAAATTAAGACCAGGTGAAGAAAGAAGTGACTGTTTATAATGTTTGTTTGGGTTTCATTTAATCTAATCTATAATGGTAGGATGAAATGATCAGATATTTCTCCAGTTAGTGTTCCATCCAATCATTTGTCATTTCTGTTTGAGGAAGGTGGGTGAATAAAGGTATGACTTGCAGGCAAATGAACTGCTGCTTTTCAGAGTCCTCTCCTGGTACTGGTTAAGCTAAAAGTAGCTCCAAATGAAGGTGTAGATTTCTCAAAGGCATTGCCAAAAGTCTGATGTAAAGCTCACAGACATGAGAGATGTCTGGCACCTATTGACATTTAAGCCACATAATCCATAAGAGATTTTATCAGCAGTTTTGACTACCCAGAAATACATCATGTAACTGATCTCACATTTAATTTCTACCAACTTGTCTGCCTAAGCTGATAAAGACAAATATTGGAAACCAGACTCAGCATGCCAGGGACAGGAGCAAGCTGAGTAGGTTGCAGTTTTCATTATTACTTGTAGTGAGTTCAACAGGATAATTATTCCAGAGCTTAAGAGTGTCACTGAGGTTTGGATGAAACCCTGCCAAACTTCAGGTTATACAAATAAATGAGCAGTTGGATACAGTTTAGAAAATGAATAGACCAAAGAGGATGTTGTTTACTAAAAGCTTCAGTATTTCAATCTTTAATACCCTCTTTGCTATTGGCAGAAATAGAACTACATAAACCTACATTTAGGGAGGCTGCTGAAAATCCAATGGTTGCTTGAAACACCAGCCTGTTATAAAACTCTTACATTTTTCCTGTTAAAGTACAATTACCCTCCTAGGAGTTCAGTCACACAGAATTCTAGTTACTGTTAGAGTCAGTGTAAAGCAGAGACACCTAAAACAGCTGCAGCTCCTTTTGTAGCTGTACTGGTATTGAGACCATATGGCCATTTTGCTGGTGGCGTTTCCTCTTTTATTCTCTTCCCTTGACAAATATTTTATCTTTAAATGTGCTAACATCCTTCAGAGCTGGCCTGAACACTGCTGTATTTTTATCCTAAAATGCTAACACCCTTACACATAATCAAAAACCAAGGGAAAAGTGTGCAGGTGCTCAAAATCCACCCCTCTTTTTCTTCATTAGTGTCAAGATTATAGCACAACCATAAAATAAACTGCAATCTTTTTTACAATGCACCTTTTAGTGCTAGAACCTGTTGCTTGGAATCCCAAAGTTGTTAACTGCCAGACACCAAGTTCAAAAATTCAGGTTTTATTGTTTAACCTGACCCTGTTGAAGGATTTGCCAATAAGGCTGTGCAAGTAATATGCAGAAATTAAATTCACTTAATTCCAAAACTAAGCTCTGTATGACCACACAGTCTAAAATCATTTAACTGCCTGATACAGGGTTGGGGGGAAAGCAGCTCTGTGGATATCAGAAAGCTGAAGATGGGAGTTTCCTCAGGTCGTTGCTACAGAAGGACAGAGCCAACATGCAGTTTAATTTCTTTACAGAGTACAGCTCTGCATATCCTATTCTAAACAATCTTGATTTAATTTTGAAGTCCTGTTTGCCAGTAGTTTGACTACATATTAAGCCTAATATGTGTGTCCTGGTTTCCTCTGGGATAGAGTTAATTTTCTTCATGCTGTGTTTTGGATTTAGGATGAGAATAATGCTGCTAACACACTGATGGTTTAGTTGTTACTGAGTAATGCTAAAAACAGTGCCTAAAATACTTGTTGAAATAGTCTAAATCAAGGAGTTTTCAATTTTCCACCCTCTGCCAGCAACTCAACTCACCAAGGGGACATTCCATTCCATAGAATGTCATGGTGTGGTGGTCATCCTTCTCCCCATCCCTGCACTACAGGAGCCCCTGGCAGGCATTGACTGAACCATCTGAGCCCTGAAATGCCCCTTGACCAGATCAGCCGGGCAGCAAGGCATCCCTGCCCATTACAAGGAGCTCCTGGAGGATACAGGTAGTGCAGGAAACAACCCTGACCATAACAGGAACATCAGCTGCCTGACCAAGGTGGAGAACAAAGGATAATCAGTCATCCCCTGACAGCCTTGGGACACTCCCTACCCCAATCATAGCCCAAGTGAAGCAGGACCATTGTTTCCAGTAGTTCCCAAGCTGGGATATGGGCAGGATGGAAACTTACTGATGACTGAAGTTAATCACCTTGCAATCTTATTAACAGCAGTCCCAAAAGAGGCCCGTGGAGCTCTCCTGGATTGCAGCTGGCTGTGCCAGCACCTCCCCCTGCTTGGAACACCTCTCAGAACCTGGGAGCCCTCAAGTCTGCCACACTCAAAGGACCACCACCGACAACGAGCCATAGGCTGATACCCCTGGCACACAGACTCCTCCAGGTGCAGCTCATGCCTGGTGAGAAACACCAAGGGATTGGCTGTGAGTATTCCCTGAACCCTAGGGGAGCTTTGGGTGGGTGCCTTTATACAGATGGGTAGTCCTGGTTCATGCCTGAGGTGTTTTGGTTTCTCTGAAACTCTTGTCCCAGAGAGTTTTCTGTCAACAAGAGACATGTTTTTCTAACTGTAACCTTTGTTTACATTCCTTTCCCTAGGAGGGACTTCTTCTGGATGTCCCTCTGGTTTGACCAATGTGATTGAAGATGTTTGCCTTTGTTTCACCAATTAAGCTGTTCTCTGTAAAATAGTATAAAAGGGAAAAGACTCCCAGAAATAAAAATGTCATTTTCAGCCTTCTGAAGTCAGAGTCTGTATTGTTGTGGTGTACAACAGCATCACAGATGTGTACACATCTCTCTGCCTACAAATTAATGATGAGTGTTGCATTGTGAGTGAGGGTTGAGTGTTGATATGAGTGTTATTATTGTGAATCTATAATTAGTCATGGGTAAAATTGCAGCAAATCCTATAGAAATGCTTTGTTTAAATGTTTCATTTGCTGATGGTTACGTGCTGACAAGCCCTTTTGCACCCTTATCTTTTTTGTACCCAAATTCTTTGCACCCTTTCCCTCTTGCATCCCTGGTCCTCATTCCAAATCAATTCTAATTCAATTTTCTTGTGTGTCCTTCCTCTATGTAGTAAGTAATAGAGTGAGCCTTGCTGTTGATTCATAAATTCACATTAGAACTTGCCTTTTGCCAATATTTTTGATGGTGATTCTTTAAGCAGTCCAACTGCTCATCTGTGAGACAGTCCCAGGATATAAACTGGAGGGAGCTGGCCAGGAGCCATCCATTCCTCTTTGGGGACAGGCTGGGCATCAGTCAGAGGCTGCTGAGCAACTGGGTTGTGCCTCTCTTTTTTCTCTTGAGTTTTGTTACTGTTTATAATCCTGTTATTATCTCCTTTTCATTATTATTACAATATTTAACTTTATTTTAATCATTAAGCTGTTCTAACCTCAACCCATTAGTTTTACCTTTTTTTTACCTATCTTCTAAAATTTACCAGAGAAACATGTGCACAACTGCTAAGTCTCTAAATATTTTAAAAATATTTGCATATTTCTGATAAGAGGTCTAGTTTAAGATGATTTTGATGAAATTCAGGAGAGATTTCAGCATGTGACAGTGGTTCAGTGGAAAAAATCAAGCATCTTACATCTGCCCTGGAATGAGAGGAAAGCACTCTGCCACAAAAACCAGCAAAATTTACTGTTCAGTGGTTTTCCTGGTAAGGGGAGAGAGGGATATAGAAATGAACGAAAATTGAAAAAAAAAAAGAAGTAAAAAAGAAAAAAGAAAGGGGAAAAAAAAGGAAAAAATAAAGAAAAAAGAAAAAAAAAATAGGAAAAAAAGAAAAATAGGTGGAGAAAAAAGAAAAAGGCAGGGAAGGTGGAGAACTGCTTGTTTTACTGTTTTATTGTTCAGCTGTCATGGAAAAGAATGCCACATGCCTCCTGTAGTTAGGATCTTTCACCAAGGAGTCATCTGTGCTGTGGTCTTGCCAGCACAGTTGCAACATAAAAACCTAATTTCTCAATTTTATTTTTGGGAACAGCAACCTGGCACTAGTATGCTTCTTTTTGGGCACAGGCCATTCTTTTAGTCCTTGGTCTGATGTCTCTTCCAGCACTTTCAGAGACAGTCTTCAACTCTTATTCCATTCATGCAAAAATGCAAAATTTCTTACAAACCTCTACAGGCAGAGATAAGAACATGGTCAGACAATCAGCAAGGAGTGACCCCAGAAATACTTTGCAAGTTGACATAAACGTGAAGTTGCCAGTGAGTGACACACACACAAACAATTCACAGCCTCTCCAAGGACATTCCCACAACTCCTGGCTCCCTCTGCTTGTGCCAGGGACAAAGCTCCTCATATACATGCCCAAGCAGACTGCTTTGCACAGAGAGAGACTCTCAGAGATAGATCTGCCTTGGGCTGGAGGGAGCATTTGCAGCTCCCAAAGCAACACCAAACTACAGTGCAGTCAGTGCAAAGAGAGCACCAGAGTGGAATCAGGCTGAGGCAGGATAGAATAAAGGGAGGAGGAAGTGTCTTTTCCTTCCAAATGCAAGAGAGAAGATATTATAATCAAGCACACAAGCATCTGGCAGATGCAAACCAGAACCTGGCAATGTTTGCTCTTTAATCCATTTCTCTGCAGGAAAAGTAAACAAAACATTTCTAAGTCTATTTGCCCACAGTATCTCAGTTGACATTCCCATGTGGCCATCCAAGAGCCCTTGGCTCCAGGCACTCTGCTCTCCTGGTTGTGGCCCTCTGTGTCCTGGTGCCATAGCTGGGCATCAATGTCAATAACCTGTCCATTCTAAGCCAGGACTGGAACCTTCACACAAACACGAGAGTGAGAGCTGGCGTGCTCTGAGTGAGGGGGAGCACAGCCTTCACCAGAGGGATGTGGGACAGAACCAGGGGACTAAACCAACACAGAAGGAAAAAGTGATAAACAGCAGTTGCTTGTGAGGAAGTTTCAGACACTAAATCTATATTTAGAGAGTTTATTACGACCATGTGTTGGTTTTTTGTCTTGGGTTATGGAACCAAAAATGTGTATTCTATTTCATCTGTTGAAATCAGTTGGGGAGATGTCTTTCTTTATCTCTTGTAACTCTGGGGGGAGGGGGGGGCGGATGCCTTTTGATAATGGGCCAACTGTTAAAACCAGGTGGGGCAGTGTTCCTTATCTCTTTCACCACCCATCCTCCCTCCAGGGGGACATTTTCTGCTGATGGGCCATTAAGGCTCACCAAGGACATAACACATTCTATCATCCCATTGTGAGATGCTCCACCCAGTGGGGGGAGCCAACCATTCCATAAAAACTGATATGCAGGAACACGAGGTATCTGGTTCCACCAGGTTCCAGGAGGAAGACTGGACCTTTCTCACCATCACTGGACCCTTTTTCTACAGGATCATCTCTGCTCCAATAGATCTACATCTGCCACTCCAGGAGGATTTACTTTGGGACTGCTTCCAAACCCTGACCAACAGGGTGCCAGGTTGTAGCTCTGACTCTGTCAGGGTTTCTAGGATTGTTGCTTGTTTGTTTGTTTTACTACTACCTTTGTTAATATTCCTAGTAAAGAACTGTTATTCCTATTCCCAAATCTTTGCCTGAAAGCCCTTATTTGCAAAATTATAATTTGGAGGGGAGGAGGGGTTTACATTCTCCATTCCAAGGGAAAATCCAGCTTTCCCTGGCAGTTACCTGTCTTTCAAAACCAAGACAGTTTTCAAGGTAAGTTTTTGGTAGCAGGACGGCTACAGGGGGTGGCTTTGGTGGGATGTTTCCAAGAGCTTGCCCTGTGTCCCACACAACCTGCCAGCTCCAAGATGGACACACCACTGGGCAAGGCTGAGCCTGTCAGCAATGGCAGTGGCACCTTGGGGATTATGTGCTTGGGAAGGGTGGGGAAAAAAACCTGTGCAACACCAGCTGCAGCTGGAGAGAGGAGTGAGAATAAATGAGAGGAACAGACCTGCTGACACTGAGGTCAGTGAAGGAAGGGGAGGAGGTGCCCAAGGTACCAGAGCAGAGATTCCAGTGATGAAGACCATGGTGAAGCAGCTGTGTCCTTGCAGCCCATGTCAGGGTCCTTGGGGAGGAGACCTCTACCTGCAGCCCCGTGCAGGAGTCCCACTCTGGAGCAGGTGGGTGCCTGAAAGAAGGATGCAACCCAGTGGGAAGCCTGTTTTAAAGCAGGTTTTCTGGCAGGAGTTATGGGTCTGTGGGAGACCCACAGAGGAGCAGCCTGTTCCTGAAGGACTGGACCCTGTGGAAGGGACCCACACTGGAGCAGGTCACGAAGAGCTGCAGCCTGTGGGAATGACACGTGCTGGAGAAGTTTGTGGAGGGCTGTCTCTTGTGGAGCAGGGGAAGAGTGGGAGGAGTACTCCGTACTCCCCCTGAGGAGAGAAGTGCAGCAGAGACAATGAGTGATGAACTGATCACAACCCTCATTCCCCAGAGATACTGGTGGGGAGAAGGTAGAGAAAATCAAAAGTGAGGTTGAGGCCAGTATGAAGAGGCATAGGATGAAAGTGTTTTAAGGCAGCTTTTTTTATTTCTCGTTATCCTGCTCCAATTTGATTGGCAATAAATTGGCAATAATTTTCTCTTGAGTCTGTTTGGCCTGTGACAAAACAAGTAATTGCAGACTGATCCCTCCCTCTCCTTCCTTATCTTGACCCACAAGCCTTTCAACTGTCTTTCTCTCCCCTGTCCAGCTTAGTGTGAAAGAGTGAATTTAGTAGGCACTGAGCATCCAGCCAGAGCCAGCCAGCCCACCACAGTCCAAAAAGGGAGGTTTGCTGTGCGTTTTTTTTAAGAGCCAGAGCAACAAAGCCATCTAATATTTTGATTGTTTGTGGTGATTTCCCCTGAATTATCTCAGTATTGTTTCTGTATGCCCAAACCTAATGCCACTTATTTCAAAACCACAGTTAGCTTTTCTTAGTTTGATAAATTCACCTGACAGTCCTCCAGTTTTTATTTATTTAGAAAACAAACACACACACAAAACCATAAAAAAAAATCTCCCCTGAAAACCCAAAACATTCAAACAGAGACACAAAAATAAGACTGGGAACAATTATGTGTTTTTAGGTATCATTCTTCACACTGCATCAGTTCAGATGAATTTAGATCAAAGACAAAAGAGAATAGAAAATAAAGGGCCAAAGAGGGATTTAAAGAAAAGATAGCTCACACAGGACTTCTTCCTTTAGGAAAATGGGCTAAAACGTGGACATGCTTGACTCCTCTTCTGAGGAGCAGTAGCACACACTGATAATTACTTTGTCATTGTAATTATATCTGCCAAACCCCCACATTCATTAAGTAACCTTTAGCAGTAAACTTGAAAAAGCTTTTTTTTTCCAGCAAGCTATCAACATAAAAACCATGAAGAACTGTAACAGGCAACTCATCCGATTTTGCACAGCGCGTTTTCTTTTCCCCTAAGCATTTGATTAATGTGCTGCTTCTGCTCAATTTTTCTCTCTGCAGCAGGGTTGCTGCTGGATTCCCTACCATCTAGTTTACTTAATATCATTGGGACATTTCCTATAGCTCTCCAGGAATGCCATAATTGTAGGAAGAATATTAACTTGTCACCATCAGTCATAATATTTTCTGCAGCAGGCATCACTAACTTGGCTCAAGTACAAAGGAACATCAGACTTAACAAAATTCTCACTTCTAGGTTGGGAGAAAAGCAGTAACATGGTGTGTTAGAAAATATTAGTTTCTTGAATTGTGGAGCAGTATAATTCCTGCTGCCTGTCCCTTGATTCCCCACCTGGATGCAGTCCACTTCTGGAGAGGCCACTCTACTTGGCAGCCACATAAACCTACAGTCCCTCAGGCCATGGGCAATCTTAGTGAGAAGCAAAACAGCAGCAAACCCTCATCCATCTTTTCAAAACAAAACCAAGAAAGCAACAAACAGAAAAACCAAAGCGAAACAGCAAGACTCAAGACAGACCTTCCTCCCCGTTCTCCAACATGGCCTGAGTCAGTGCCCTCCCAAAACAGGAGCAAGTGACCACAGACAACCCTCCCCTCATGTTTTAGCTCACTCACCACACTTTGTTGGTGCACCAGTAAGGATCCAAGGGCTTTTCCAACCCTCACACTTCCAGGTACAGGCTGAGGCTCTCCGTGCAACCCAGTGACCAAAAGACCTCACCACCACAGCCACCCTCACCCCTTGATGTCACCTTTACCACCACAATCAGTTCCACCAACACCTGCAGCACCTGGTGTCCCCTCCCCCACCACAGCTGCCAGATCAGAGACTGTTGAGGCCTAAACCACGCCCTGCTGCAGGTCCCAATTCCACCATACCTTACCAGAAGACTTGGATCAATCCTTTCCATCCCAGAGAACAACATTCTTGGGATTAGGCACTTTTCCAGATGCAGCCTGACATCCCTGGCTGGTACCCAGGGATGTCTCCCAGGCTGGAGACTCTGTCTGCCAATCTCTGTCCTGGGAGCTGGTTAACTCTCCTTCACTCTGCTTTACTCAGGCAGTGAGTCGGTAATAGGGCTCAGCTGTGTGGGACTGCACCTGAGCTGCAGGGCTTCCAACTCCTCAGCTCCACCCTTTGCCATCAGTTTCAAGCAGGAGAAGTGAAAGTCCTGCCTTGATGGCCTGACCTGTTGCCCCATGGCTCAGCATCCCTTCAGGGAGGTGTGAACCCATCTACTCCAGCTAATGAAGTTCAATCTCCCAGAGAGCTCCAGGGCAAGAACCATTGTGTAAAAAGGGGCAGTAGCAAAACCCACTTCAGCCTTCTTTGACTGCACAGTAAAAAGTCCTACAAAGTGCTTTGAGGGTTCAAAAGCTCAAGGACTGTGAAAAAGCATGTCCCAGCATCCTCAGACACATCTTGAACACAAGATGGAAATCTGCTTTTTTGGCATTTCTATTGTTTAAAACAGGTCTAGATGTGAGGATTAAATGGGGAGCTAAAGGAAATAGCAATTTAGCAAACCCTGATGCTTCTTATCAGATGGCAGGAGAGCTGAGTTGCTGCTCAGCCACCCCTCACTGCCACATCCCTGCATCATTAACCGAGTCACGTTTAGCCTGGCTAATTGTGGGCAGGTTGAGGGCACCAAGCTTAAGCCCCCATCTGATGATCTGAGAAATTTTCTTGACTGTTTTGTTGCTCTAGGGCCTCAATAATATGCACAGGGTTTTGGGTCCCTATCTGGGGATCAAATGATGGAAAATTAGGTTCTGTATTTACTATTTTTAGGTACATAAATTCTTTATTGGACCTAAATCTCAGAGCTATACTGAATGAAGGCATCAATTATTAAGTCTCACTTCAGTAATTAGTCTTTCATGTTAGCTGAAAAGCTTAACATTCCCTCATTTGATCAGAGGTCTCTGTCATTTCAGATTTATTTATGTCAAGCTTGATCTTTTAAACTTGAGGACTTATGAATTGGAAGGAAAATGTTCTTTAATATAATAAAAGTGAGGGCTAAAAGTTATTCTAATGTATGCTAATCAACTGTATATTTTATTCCACAAAAAAACCCAACTGGTAGTTGACAGGTGCTTTTACATACTCTAAGAATTTAGCTGCACAGAGGTCACTCAGAAATGGAGCAAGACTACATGGATCAGTCCCACCACATGATATTCCAGCCTCATCTCTTGTGCTTGTCATCTCCATGTGACTTGCAAAGCAAAATTTAGACATACTGTGTCCTTTCCTTTATGAGACTTAGATACATAAAGATTGCCTTAGAAAGTGTTTTCTCAGGGTGGGTGTTCTAGTTTTTTTTCTTTTAGACAAGTGATGCCATGACCATTTTTCCCCTCTATGGGCTTGAAGGCTTTGACAAGATTTTCAGATGGCATGAGGAATGACATTGGGGAAGGATGAAGATGAAGCTGAGTTATTCCCCTTCATCCAATTCCTTTTCCCAGCTTAATTTATTAAAAAACACAAAACAAAACAAAAAAAAACAAACAAAAACCAAACAAAAAACCAAACAAACAAACCTCATCTGTCAGCCTATCTATCCTCCTACATATGGAATAAACCAAGAGTGACAAAGATGGGACAAGCACTCCCTTGGGTGGAAAAAGCATCTTTAGTTGGTTTGGCTGCTCTGCAAAATGAAGAACCTCAAAAGAACGTTGAGGCAGCTGTTCCCTCATCTCAGGCAGCTCAGGACATTCACTGCCACTCATTCAGAAATTTGCCAGTTGAACCAGCAAGTCTCCCAGAAGCTCAGGTGATTTGAAGTGCCACAGTAAAGCGACTTTTCTGCTCCCAGCCTGAATTCATGCTTTGTCACTGTGATACACAGGGTGCATCTTTGCAGCACAGAGCCAGCAGAAGAGCTCTGAAGGGAGCAGAGGTTGCTTAGGACAGCTCCACTTCAGTGCCCCTCATCACCACAGGGATCAGCTGCAAGGTGTCCACAGCAGCTTTTGGCCCTTCTGCCACTCAGCTGCAGGGACAGAGAGCTGAGGTGGCTGCAGACCCCTGTGGAGCTGAAAGTGACTTGGGTTTGTGGATTTGATTGGCAAGCTGAACGAACATTCGGGCAGATTAGTGATGCCATTACACTTAATTGCACTTGTATTAAGCTCCCACTCACTGCATAAATTGTGCTCTTGCGATTATTAAGCCTTGTTGTTGGTTTAGAGCAAAGCCTTTCCTGCAATGTCCTCACTCTCCCACTTTTTTTCTGAAGACAATATCTCTCTGTGGGTTATTGGAGCAGAAGTAGTTGTGATATTTATATGCAAGGCTGAAATGCAGAAAGCAAGTGAGAAGGAACGGCAAGAAAACACTTTTTTTTTGGTATTGCTCTTATTCAGAAACTACACAATAGCATAATTTCAAAAACAGGATCAAAGAAAATGGTTGGAAAGACATTTTAACAACACATTTCATCCAAATTTTAGAACCCTAGAGAGGCACACAGCAATTCTCTCCACAAACATTGTGTTCCTATTTTTTTGCCCAATCCTTCAGTTCCTTTGGGTAGGAACTACCCTGTTTTACCCTATTCCAGGAGGAGACTGGGGGACAAAATTAGTCAAAGAAATATAGAAGATGAGACTGTAGCCTCGGATTCTGCCCAGATGGAAAGACATCCATTTAAATAACTGCTTCCTGTGAGAAAGCTCTCATGTTGCCTTTTGTGACAGCTTATTTGACATGAAAAACAGGACTCTGCCTCCTGGGCTTTTGATTCTTGGAGGCAACACTCAAAGCAAGAATCTCCTTTTATATTTTCTCTTGTATATTTTTTTGTTTCATGTACCTGCCCATGGACTCAGATTTTTCACCCCTGAAGCACTCCACCAATCTGGCTACCTCATGTATCAAAGCAGATTCATGTCCAGCATTTTACTGAAATTTGGCAGCATAGCTTTTAGTAAATTAATAATTGTTGTCATCTCTCATGAAAGGGAATATGAGAGGTAAGGATTGCTCCAGCCTCAAGCATGGGTCCACAGTCTATTCCCCTTCATGCACTTTCCAGGAGTCTGTACTCATAGGGTTGCCTATTCTGAAGAAAAATTAGGATATTTAAGGAGTGCTGGCTTCCAGCCTAGCACTAGGAAGTTGCTGTGAGCCAGCAGTTCTGCCCCGGGGAGAAGTCCAAACCCCAAGTGCTGATTTTAATTTTACGTGCCTGTCATTATGATGACTTGACAGATGTTTAGAGTGCTCTCAAATAAACCTTACAAACAAAATTTACATACTTATCTGTGGTTCCCACACTTCTCACTACTATTTATTTATTATATTGGCACAAATCATTCCCAGCAAACTGCATCAGTTAAGAATTATAGCATCATCCTAATTCCATGAACGCACAGCAATTTTTTTAACATCCTCTTTCAAAAAGATTTCTTCTATAAGCAACAAATTTCCTTTTTTCAGAGTCACCCTGCACTTCGCTAGATGTCCAAGGCAATAAACAAACCAAGGAATCAAGGGAGTGAGAGAAGTCCCTGGCAGTCTTCAGGGTGGGGGTATTCAAGATGGCTCATTTGCCTTGCCACAAGAGAGAATGAGACATTTTGGTAACTAAGCCAATGAAAAGATAACAACTGCATGATCACATCATGAATCTGCATTTCTACAGCATGAACCAGCCATGAGCAAAGAACCTCTTTGGGCAGGGCAGAGAGTAGAGCAGAGAGCAAAGAGGTGACCCTTGTCTCCAAATCCCAGGAGAGAGACATGGAATATCTCAGCAAAATAGAAACAAAACAAAAGGAGTGATCACAACAAATTTGCTCTGGGCATGCCAGCAGCCATAAAGGACCCTGTCTTTTCACCAGTGTAAAAGGAATTTTTTTAGATACTGAAGAAAAGGGAATAAAATACTTGTAGAGAGTTTCTCTCAAGCACAAAGGGAAGAATGTACTGGAACTCAGACCCTGAGATCAGCTCAGTTGGTTAACGCATGGTGCTAGTAACACAGAGAGTTGTGGGCTCAATCCCCAGATGAAATACCCCCTTAAGAGATGGCCTTGATGGTCTTTGTCAGTAGCTTCCAATTTAGAATATTCTGTCATTCTATAATCTGCAACAATAAAAAGCAAATAGAAAAACAGATCCAGAATGCTTTCCGTGTTAGGTTTTTTGTTTGGTTGGTTATTTTTGTTTTTAGTTTTTTATAGAGACATCCCAAGGCAATTGTTACCTATGCTAAAGAAGTTAATCTTGCTGCTCCCTGAGTAAGCCCAACATTGGAATAGAGTACACAAACCTAGCTCTCAAACTTTTCTCTGACTGCTTGAAAACACAAAAAAATGTAAACTAAAATATTAAGGAAAAGATAGAAAAAGTCACATTATAGTGTGGGGATATTGCTGGAAAATACTGAGGAAAGAATGAATTTGCTGACTGTTTTGGGTTTTGTTGTTTGAGGATTTTTTTTAAGGAATTTACAGGCTAGTGATTTTTAATTCTGGTTTTTATCATTATCTGTAAGATGTCACAGGAATGCAAAATCAGGTGCAAAGGACCTGACATTAGAGTACCCTGATTTTTCATGCCAATTTGTAATAAACCCTTACCTCAAGTATAGCTCAAATACAGACAGACTATCAAAAGCCCCCAAGATAATAACTGTCTCCAAAAAATTGCTGTTACTTCTTTGAAATCATTTTCAGTTTCTTTATTTCTGAGTTATTGGAGGCTTACAGACAGTTTCAAACCCAAGCTATATATCTGCAGAGATGAAACAGAACTTCAATTGTCAAGGTATGTCTCTCACACAGCTCCTAAATAGCACAGGTGGAGAAATAGGTGGCGAAAAGGACACTTGAGAACTTGATATAATGACCACAGCTTTCCCTATTGTTCAGGTTAGTATCCCCTGTCTTCCTCTTCTTCCAATTGGCTTCAAAAAAGGGGGTTTTTTGCTGCTAAATTACCAAACTGAGATGCTGGAAGAGGCATGAAAGCAGCTTTACACTTCTTGCACACAGTTCCAACAGCTCTCTTAGGCACTGCAAGACATAGCAACCCCATGCTGACCTGCACATGGCCATGTCCTCTTCAAGCATCGTGTCATGCCATGGTCTCCACAGCAACATATTTCTGGCATATTAATTGGAAAAACACTAGTCAGATGTTTATTCCTTCTTAACCATTTCTCTCGTAGGTTTTTCACAAATAGCCCTTTTTCACCTACACTGGAGAATGTTTTTAACTTCAAATAGGACCAAAATGTGCAAACCAGAGGCAATCAGCACATAAATTTGTCTCAACGAGCTACATTTATTATGCAAGGTGCCACATTAAAATGCATGAAGTCTTTTAACTCTAGCCCACAGACACTAACAGAAACAACAACAAAAAGAACAAAAGGAAAATACCCTGATTTGTCTTTGTAGCTAGTGGTGCATTTCTGCACCCTGCTTTTTCTGTACAGGAATCTGTCTTTGGATTTGTAATAAAAAGGAAGAAAGGTTTATAGTGTGCTCTACAGTGTGCTTAAGTGTGTAGTTAAAGGCTTTACATGTTCTCCATTGTAAGCCTTTACTCTTGGAGCAGGCAGCTCTGTTAAAGGATGGTAAGTATGGAACAATGTTCAAACGCAGCCCTTCTACACTGACAGTAAAAGTTTCCCTTCTAAACCTGATTCCATGATCACCAACCAGCTGGAATTTGGAGGAACATTTTCACTTCTAATTCTCGAGGAACTGTTTTCTTGTATTTTCTGCCTACACAAGCAGAAACCACTTCCAGTGCTAATTCTGTGCTAGTCTTGCTCATTTAGAGACAAGCCAAGCTCAAAAGCAGCATGCAGCTGCATTGGTAAAGCAAAACTGCAGCCTCTGCTCTGATCTTGGTAGAGCAAACTGGAATCCATTTTTCCAAAAACGTTTCTCTTAATAAAACAGTTTTAAGGACTTCATATTAGCCAAAGTGAAATTAGGCATTCAGGTGTGCCTCTTTCCAAAGGACTGCAAGTTGTTCCTAAACAGCCAAACCCATCTCTTCTTACTTCCCCTGTGCTATATGAGCAAGAGAAAGTGAACCCCTGCCAAGCCACCCCACCCCTGCCAGCCAAGTGGCACCCAGGAAGGGACAGTACCTCTACAGCTGGGGCACGTTCAGAGCTTGCAAAAGAGCAAGAGCACAGTGATGTAACGCAGGCTACACTCTGACTCTCTCCTGACAGTCCCTGAGGATACTGAGAAATGAAAAGGTCTTTGTGTCTGTACCACCTCCACTTCATGAAGTACAATAGTACATGACACAATTACTCCCACTTTCATTTCTCACAGCAGAGCCTAATTTTTTATGCTTCTTTTCGCTACAAACCACTGTGGTATTCTCTATTAAAAAAGCATTCAGACTTTGTGACTTATCAGTCTGCAGTTCAGAAGGGCCAAGCCTGCAACTCTTGGGCTATTATTCTGTCCAAATGTGCAACATGATGCCTTCAAATCTGTAAATCTCTTCTCTTCTGCTACAGGACAAGCAAAGTGACAAAAAGTCCTGAATGCCGATACATTACAGAGAAGGGTATATTAACTACAACTGGGATAGTTAAAGCAGAACTTCTCTTTATCACATCTCCTACCAGATCTAGTGGGCTTTGCATGCTTGAGTGCATGAATATTATAATTTTGCAGAAAAAGCAAAATCCACACAAAACAGAAGCAGACCTGTCACTGGTATAAAAGTCAAAATCAGCAGTACAATAATGTATTCTCTCATGTTCCCGTAAGAAAGTTTTCAACATATCTGTTCACTTTCCTAGTCACTCAGCAAAGTTTGTCTCAGTATCCCCTGACCAAAAAAGACTAAAATACATCTTTCACAGCAAGTGTATTGATTCAGCAAAACACCCTGTTTAATTTGAAGGATC
The DNA here is from genome assembly GCA_017589585.1 of Phylloscopus whistleri. Classification (NCBI taxonomy): domain Eukaryota; kingdom Metazoa; phylum Chordata; class Aves; order Passeriformes; family Phylloscopidae; genus Phylloscopus; species Phylloscopus whistleri. The sequence goes on along the minus strand of JADMLD010000622.1, from coordinate 3,452,282 downwards.
AAATTAATAGTGAAAGAAAAAAGAAATGGAGCTAGCACTAAACTGCTGTTTAAGGAGTCATTTCAGACTGTTGATTCTCTTCTGAAGAATATTGTTATTTATTACTTATGACAAATAGTACATTCCCATCAGGATCTCTATTATACATGTGCTATATGCCTTTCTCTGGAGGATGAAGATCTGGCTGCATATAATTAGTCTTGAGAATTAGCTCTTATTAACAATTGAATTAACACAGTCAATCCTTCCAAAGGAGTTTCTCACTAAGTACGTTTGTTTGCCAAAGTCGAACTAGAGAGGTCTATATAAACACTCTTGTGACATTCCCAGAAAAATGAGTGCACCCAGAGAATTTAATGAATCTGCTACTAATAATTAGTAACAGTGCAGGCAGAACATAATATCTCAGTTTTAACCACTTCTAGTTCTAATACCAACAGCCCAGTCATAGTGTATTGATCACAAACCATGGAGATGAGTTGCTTTCTTCATGATTATCTGTCTCCACTAACTAGGGTAGGAAAACAGCTAATATTCAGAAATAACTAAAACAAGCAATCAATAAGATATTATTTATTACATCACCAGTGATGATAGACTGTTATAATTCATAAAAAGTTGTGAAGTTTATTGATTTTTCTAAGATATTGACTTAAAATTGAGCTATATTTTCAAATCACTGAGTTTACATGAAACTATAGTCATTATACCAAAGTAGGTTTTTTAGACAATTTAAGAAGATGCAACAATGTCAATACATATTGAAGGCACAAATATATCTGGGTCCAGAACATAAAGCTGCATATGCTACTATGTAAGTTGTTATGCATGAAGGGGACTTCTTGTTCTACAATAAGTAATGCACTTGTTTACAAGCCTATTCAATATATTCCTCTGAAAGTTCCTAAAAGCATGGTAAGCAATGGCCTAAAATTGAAGTACTCAAGTTTTCCAAGTGCAATAAAACTATACCTATCGATTCTCACAAAGGCTCTTTACAATTGCAACAATAATTTGGCAAAGCAGAGAATGCTTGCTCAAATGAAAAAAAACCTGACATTTTTAATCTCCTTGTAGCTCAACAGCTTGTTATTTCCAATAACAGGAAATCAGCATCTTGTCTACTTTTCCCAAAAGGAACACTTTATTCACTATAAAGTTACGTTGCTCATTTAAATCTGCAGGGCAACAGAAACATTTTTTTTTTTTTAATGAGAAAATAATTAAATCCGGAAGTCATGCAAAATGTATATTCTCCATACATACAAAATCCTTTCCTTTCAAACAGTACTGCAGGGTAGGAAAGAAAAGTTAATTATCATGTAACTGTATGACAGGAATTTATTAGAAGCATTACTGCTGTATTTCAACACTGTAGGTAGTTTCCCTGACAGGAAAATCTCCTTCCCAGGAATTAGTTATAAATGTACATCCACTTTTGATGTGATGTAGATTTGACCAAATAGATCAGCCTCCTTTCTTCTGCAGGCGAATTGTGTTCCTCTTTAGAGGTCATTGGTGTAGAAAAAATACTGGAGGAGCAAGAACTCCAAACACTTGTACAGAACTCCCATCTGCCATCCTGCTCTCACAGTGTGACCTAAGGAAGGTCCATTTCAGGTCAGGGGTGGAAGCTTTAGAGGATTAGCTTTTCTGTGGGTTTCTGTTACCCTCGAGCTTTCCTCCTATGGAATCAGGAAGAGGTGGAGAGAGACAAACATGCTGGGATGCTCATGAGATTCAGCAAGCTTCTGGGTTTGATCCTTCCATGCTTTTCACTGCTCTGACAGTAGCACCTTAAGGCTCCCAAAATATTAGAAAAAGAGGGAGAAGCAGCTTGGGGCTACAAAGCCATGGAGGGGATGCCAAAGAAAGTTTCTTGCCCTGGTACTCAAGCAAGAATGGGGCATGGTACAAATTCTCTGCAACTCAATCTCCCTGGCTCTCACGCAGGGCTGCCCAAAAATTGACAGTTTCATCAACATAGACAATTTATCAGGTACAGAACACCAAAGAATAGGAAGGAAAGAAAAAAAAAGACAAGGTTATCACAGCCAACAGTAAACAATATAGATCACCTCTAGCTACCCCTTGAAATTGGTTTTAATAATGAAGTGTTTACTGTAATGTTTAGAAATAAATTGTTCTGTTAGGTGGAACATGTCTTTATAGATTCTTATGTGGCACAATTTATCTCTCATCCAGAGCATTTTCCAAATGCCTTTTTTTTTTTCCGTATAAAAGAAAACTGCCCCTTACCATTTTCACAACTTGCTTAAGTACCAAGCATATTAGCAGTCTGAAATGTTTCCATGTATAGGTGACAGAAAAGGTACAAATGGATCCTAATCATGCTTGGGTAGCTCCATATTTGGAAGGGAAAATATGCAAAATTTCCAGAGACAAGAAAGACAGGGGTTTTTTTAATACAAAAATCTGCTCTTATGGAGATAAAGAGAAAAACCTTTGAGTTCATCAAGTATTATAAATTAACTGAGCCATCCTCAGCCTTTGTGGTTTATCACTCTGTGTGTGGAGAGGGAGAAAAAGATTTTCCAATGATTTTAATAACACTGGACATGTTTGAATCATGATAACTTTACCTACTTATATCATCTGGATTGTGGCATCTTTTCTCCTTCAGTTATTAAACTTCCAAATAAAGGATTTTATTTATTTATGCTTTGTTCCCCACAGGTAAATCTCTTTTGATAAGGGAGGATAATTTAGATCTGTTATGAAAGTGAAAAAAGAAATATATATAAGCTAACAGGGATTTTTTTTTTCCTAGAGGTCATATTCAAAAGTCAAAGCAAACAAAAACTGAATGGGTTTAAGTATCCATACTTGTATCTCAAACATTGCCCCAGGATCTCCAAAAAAAAAGCTCTTTTCAGCAGGTCCTGAGACTCTTTAAAATAAAAGAAACCACAAAGCTGAGCACTTCTGGAGGTTGGTAACTGGAAACAAGCTAGTTAGAAGGATACAAGGCTTAGGCTTTAATCTAAGATAGCTCAAGGAATCAAGGACAATAAACTTTGATCATTACCCGCCCCTTTGTGAAAAATCAGTTACAAAGGGCACTAAAACATGCCCCACACAAATCAGATTGAAACAGTATAAAAACCCCAGTCTTCCTCACTTACCACCAGGCTGGTGTAGGCTCTCATTCCCCTGGCCAAGACCTAATTAAAGAGGCCTGTGTAAAATATTCACCGTAGAAGAAACGGCTGCAGTATGAAAGGCTACAATCCTTAGAGCTGCTTGTCCACAGACTCTGCAGAAAGGAACCAGCAACCACAGGAGCACCAGCAGCACAGAGGGGCAGAGCCCCCTGCACCTCCCTCAGGGCAAGGATGGAGCAATTGCCAGAAGCTCTGTAGCATATGATGGAAGAAATGGAACCCTGATAACTTTTTGAAACAAAATAGCAAGAAACACAACTTAAGGTATGACAAACAAACAGCATAGTTTTTAATATCAAGGAAAAAAAATAGTAATTTCTGTGCTGGGTAAGTCAAGCCTTTATTGCTAAACCAGCCTAAATTAAAGCAGGTGGCAAACTGCTATACTCTGTAATCAATGAAAGCATAAAAATCTGTTTCACAAATTATTCCTTAGCATTCCAGTTGTAGCAAGCAGGAGATTCAGGAAATCTTATTTTAATTAAAAACTTTATTTTTCATTACAATTCACAGTTTATACATGGCAAGAAGAACCCTTGCCATGTGGACATTCAGAACACTGTGCTGGGGAGACAAGGGTCTTTGTTATAAGAGCATTGCTCGGTGCTGTGTCACGGAATTCTCTTAGTTTTAAAAGCGTACTCTCTGTAAATGTTAATTGACTGATATTTACACTGAATTTACATATTAACTTATATTTATTAGAAAACAAGCTAAGCATCCAAAAAACATGAACATTCATATCTTGCATGTTATCTAATGGTCAGAGATGCTGTAAGATTTGCCACTTGAATCATGCCCAATCAGCAAAGTCCCATTCTTTTTTAATTTACAGAGCCTAAATTTTTCTTTAAGGCCTGCTCTATTCATTTTATGTACAGCCAGGTTACAATAGACTAACATAAGGAAAACAAAAAATGCAAAATTATCCATTCCATCCTGCATTTCTTCTGACTCTCATGTACACCTATAAGCAAAACAGAAGGTACAAAATTAATGTGTTTTCTTAAAACCAATAAAGAAAACCCACAGTCTGGTTTAGATCTGCTTCTTGTCAGCCTATCCTGTCTGGACAATCATCGGTATTCAGATTGTGCTATTTATCAGCTCTTCTTCACGCCTGCACTGATATTCAGAGCCATCTCTATTTGAAATGTAGAAAGTCACAGTGATACCAGTTTCGATTGCATTCCCACATTAGCCACAGCTCTGGCACAGGCAACCCACGTGACATTCAGGAAAGCATTCCACCAGGATTCCTGGGTAAAATATCATGTAGCCTCTGGGGTGACTTGGCTTAACAAGGAAATTAAGAATCCTCCTCATACCAAATTTCTGGCAGAAGGTTTATGCTTATTAAAAATAGCTGTATTCTTCTGCATTGTTTTTTTGGGATGTGATTATTAAAACACAGCAGTTTAAAGGCTCCCCCTGCCTCTCATCAAAACAGTAATTTTTATTTGCTCTTGTCATCTACCAAATAATTTAGTGATAGATAAGCTGCAGATTTTTTTGGTACATCTGATGCAGAGAAAAACAACTGCTGAACACTGCTTGGAAAACTAAGACCCGAAAAGGGTCTGCAAATCCTACAAGTCAGCGTGAACAAGTATCAGCTAGACCTGAGTAAAACAAAATTGCTTCTGGGGGATAGGTTTGCAACTTTTGAAACTGCAGTGCCTTTAAATTTGGAGCTAAGAACATCAATTGATGATTGTTGAGTTTTGGCATTCATTCATGCTGGTTGGTATCTTCACAACAGACACCTTTGAAACACCACCATGTCAAGAAGAACGAAAGGCTTAAATGAAATACACTTCTCATGCAAAAAACCCAAACAAACAAAAGTTTTACAGGAACTGTAGAGGTTCTGGTTCTTCAAAAGATAAGGCACTGACCAAAATTTCTTAGGTAAAAGGCTGCATAAGAATTTCTTGCCATTTACAAATGTGTTGTAGTCCAGAAATGGTCCATTCCTAGGCTCAGTAAGGTAGACCCTGAAATTTTAAGGACTGATCCCTCAAAGCTACATTGTTACCATAAACAAGTGAGATTCATTCGTGAGGCCATATGGCACATTAGAAGTGGAAAACAGTCTGGGCAGATAAAGGCAGAAAACATTGCTTGTTCCAGCATCTTTCGGAAACAGCAGTGCCATTCGTCTTTGTGTCTCTGAAGAGATGCGATGGTAACTCAGGACTGTAGTTTTTCTGTGGAACTCATGCACACATGTAAAATGCTGCTAGCACTGGTCATCGACAGGGTGGAGAAAAATGGTGTATGGCTGGTCTAAGCCAAGAGCTTCCCAAGGGCTGGGATCCAAAGTCACGGCTACTTAATGTTCTCAATCACGGCTATCTCTTCTGCTGCACAGTGCGGCGTCAAGCCGTTCATGTAAATGCTGTCCGTCTTTGTCAGGGCTGGCAAGAGGTCCTTCTCGCTGGTCAGGTGGTTCACTGACAGTGTTCTCTTGCAGGGGGTCAGGTCTTGGTTGTGGTTGACGGCGAGTTCTGCAGAGAGCTTCCTTTTGATGGAGGTGGCCCGCTGGAACTTGTCGTAGATCTCCACGCTCAGGCGCCGCCGCGTCTCCTTGAACTCGGCGGTGACGTTGGCTGTCCACTCTGCAGCGTGGGCTCTGAACTCCCCAACCTGCAGCAAAGATCAGGAATAAAAAGGAAACATTACGGCACCAGGGACTTCAGACACTCTTTGTCTTCAGGAGACTGGTGAGAGTGCAGGGCTGCCAAAGAGCTGCCTCTGCCACTAGCACAAATTCCTCATGCCAAAGACTCACTCTCTTACTGACAGCAACTACAAGAATAAATGTTGCACTGGTAGGAGTTAACAACAATTCCAAAAACACAAATAAAAATATTTTCTACCCTTTTTTTTTTTTTTTTTTTTTTTTTTTTAATTGTTACCGTCAGCAGTCAGCAATACAGGGAAGCTGCAGAGGCTTGACAGCTGCACAATACCCAGCTGGTCAGGGGATGCTGAAATCCCAGCAATCCAGGCTGTGCTATGTATTTTCACTAGGGTAAGGGGTTATTTATGAGCACTTTCACTGTCTCTGGAAAGATCCTTGGGAGACTTGGCAAAGAATTTTCTAAATTTAGACAGAAAAGCTTTTTTAAAGTAAACCATTAGCTGTCTGCATCCTCTTTTCTCTGCTTGCTCAAACATAGCACCAACACAGCAACAGTTAAAAGTCACCTCAGTGGCATGTCTGCTTCTCACCCTGAATCCTAAATCATCCTTATTTTTCCTCAAATATGGCATAAGGCAGATTGAGCAGATCTAGTCTGAGGTAAACTATGGCCTGTCATTTATTTATTGTTTATATTTTTGCACTTGTATTTCAGTCAATCCACTGTTACATTAAATAAGTTTTGTAGGTAACTAAAGGAGGCACCTTTTGATGATATCTCATTATAAGTCCAAAGGAAATAGATTGTTTCTCTTTAAATGTCTTCTCCCTCAACAGCTTAATACTGGGAAGGTCCAGCACAGGGAATACAGACTACTCATAAATATAACTCCAAAGTAAAGCATTTCAGGAGAATTTAACTCACATAAATTAGTCTAATTGGTACTGTTCAGTCCAGAATTTCAATCACTGGCAAGTAAACTCTGACTTGGTAAGCACAGAAATGAAAAAAGAATTTATACAAAGAAATATAGGGGGCAAGCCATTAGAGAAAAAGCCATGAGCTTATTCATGCTTTGCAGTGCAGAGGAAAACAGGAATATAATGAAGGTAAAAAATGTCACTCCTGGATGAGCTGATTAGAGTTTCAGGACAACTTTCCCCCTCCAGAAACAAAACAAGAAGATCTCTTTACCCAAGGGTCATTTTATTACATTCGTCTCCACTTCAGTGAATTACATAGATGACAAATGTGGACAAATGTATATTTTCTAAAACAAGGGTAATTATCTGCAATACACAGAGGACTCACCTAGCTGAATGATTATTAGTATTTAATTTGTGCAGCTAGGATCAGACATACTGCACTTCAGATCTGAAAATAATGAAATCTGCAATGCTGAAACATCTCAGCTGCTCCAATATTTTTACTTGGAGTAAACAAGCAATAAAAATATGATAAATAGTATCAGTGCACACTCTGAGGCAGTTTTCTCCTTTTCCTAAGCCTTACTAAAGGCAGGCTGCCCAGGTCCTGGAGAATGGCTCTGTCTAGGGGAGCAAAGAGCCAGTACACAGGTTTCTATTTTACCCTATATATATGTACCCCTCACCAGTTGTGTAAGCATTTAACAGACCAAGTATTTTGCTCAGGCACACATCTCTGGCACTGCATGTGGTCACATTCAAGAGATGCTATCAGGATTTAAAATTGTGTCTCAGCAACTTATTGGAAGATACAACCACCTTGAACTGCCTCCCCATAAACTTTCAAAAAATTGTATTTATTTATTTTAGTTCCCATGTGATTTCATGTCTGTCCAGGAGAGAAAAAAAACTGGCCTTGCTTCTGAAGGAAGCAATTATGTGACCTCTAGGATAGGAATGTTCCTGGTGATGCACCTGTCTTGCACAGGGCAAGCTGCTCTACAGCATTCAATTATTCAAGAGAATCTTAAAATTGTAGTTGTTGGGATATTTGATGTCTGAATTCTAGTGCAATTTCTTTCTTTGGGGAAGCAGGTTTTTACAGCCAGCTGAAGAGCACCAGTAAATGTGCCTTTGGAGACAGGCTCATTCCAATCAAGGTGGTGTGGAACACTCACATGGTGGACACTGTTCTACCTGCCCAGACACCAAACTTGTGATGTTGGTTTGTATTAAAACCGCAGGAGAAAAATACAAATTGAAACATGCTGTTATTAATGCTGATGCTAATAGAATCAAGATGCATTAGTAGTAAAACAGAGGGGATTGGAGCACATTAAGAACCAGGAGTTCAGTGCTGTCTGAACTATGCATCCCCCAAATCACTGCTTTTGGCCCTTACTTTTCATGTGAACTGAAATGCATTCAAAAATGTTACCTCTTTAAAACAAAATTCTTAATTCCATAGCACTTACAGATTCAAGCAGGGTTGTAAGAAAAGGGTTATAAGAAAATAAATGTGCTGTTTTAACTACCAGTGTACAGTAGTAACTTGCTTATATAATTTGATCCATAGGGACATATCTGTAATAGGTTCAGGTACTTTCTGTCCTTAGGTTATGACAATTTAACACACTGCATTTCAGCTCCTCTTCATCTGGGCTCTGACAACCAAAATATGTCTCATGCAGAGCCACTGAAATGCCAGTTGCCTGTGCTACTCAAAAAAAAAAAAAAATTAAATTCTTGGCATACCTATCCACTGTAAAAACAATTTACTTTTCTCCAGATCTCTTGCCTCATTACAGCACAGCTCTGTAGACTCTACAGCTGTCATAGTTGGGGGCAGTGTGACATGAGGACAAAGCCTCTTAGTCACAGAAATTATTGACAGCTACATACTTAACATAAGGCTGAATGTCACAGAATATTTCAGAAGCAATAGGAAAAACATGTCACAGTGATAGCACCTGAGTCAGCCATAAAAGAAGAAGCACTAATCTGGTGATGCTTCTCACTTTAACCTTCAGGGAAGGGGAATGCCAATAGTAATGAGGACATGGTCCCTATCCCAACTCCTGAATTGACTTCCTCCACATCAAAATCCAAATTAGACTGCAAGGTGTTAGACATATTTCACAAGGAGTATCAACCTAGCTACACTGAACATCAACAGCAAGTAACTTTATTATGTATTTAAGAAGCAGGAAGCAGCACCCTACTGCCTTATGATTTCAGGGAAGACAAGTCTCAATAACAAGTTCTCAAGAATTATGATATATAGTAACATAACTAAGCATTCTACACAGCACACTTCATCACAAAAAAAACCCACCAAAAAACAACAAAAACAACAACAACAACAACAACAAAAACCCACCCAACAAAAAACAATAACAAAAGACAAAAAAAGCCCAAAGCAACCCCCAGAAAACCACACTCACAACTTTTCCAACAAATGAACAGCAGTGACCCAACCCCTTGCCCAGCCCAGGTTGCCTGGCCTCCATCTACCACTGCCAGGGTATTCCACATGATCTGCCAACAACCCTACGAGGATGTCTCAAATACCACAAGTCATCTCCAGTGACACCTCCAAATGTCTGTGCCAATTTATGTGTCTACCTGTGGTGGAGATATCACATTTACTCTGCTAGGATATAATGAGAAACTGTTTCTAGAACATTTGTGGAGAGTGTTCTACTCATCTTGTTAAAGTCACTATTGGTGTTTTTGGGGGGCGCTTTGTAGTGAAAAACAGACATCAATAAAGTATTGCATGAACTTCCTGAATGACCAAACACTTCCCAGCCTGCACATATACATGGTCCCCAGTATAACTTCAATACAGATATACTGGACTTGACAGAACTAGAAAGAAAACATGGACGTTAAGCCACCATGCCTTCACCTACTCCTGCCAAAATCCATCTAAATGAATAATGTCCTAGAACTGGCCCTCAGTCAATATCTCTAGTAGGATCAAAAGTTCCTATCCAGTTTCATTGCTACTGTGTTTTAGCTTTCTGTCCAGTTGAGCTCCACACTTGGGTAAAGGCCAACAGCACAAGCCAGAATGTAAGAATGTCCAAGGGGATGCCATTGTTGAAACTAAAAAAACATTTGAACATACTGAAGCACCTTCTTCATCCTCAGTACATTGTGCTCTTATTCCCTATACTTGTTAGGAGTTTGAGAATCTTTCTGGACACTCACAAAATTATGCCAATACTAATGCATGCTAAAATTCCCACCATTCAGGAACACCACTCATCCTATTAAGGACAAGCCATGTGGCCATATACAAGTAATCTGTGTTTTAAATTAAGCCACATCTGTGCTCTAGTAGGAAAACAAACAAACAAAAGCATAATTAAGGACATTCTTAAATAGACCAAGACAAATGCTCTTGCCTAGCTTAACTTTGCCTTAGTTTTGCTTCTCCATCTGAGGGATATTCTTCAAAAACTCCAAAATCACAGTGTAATCTGTCAATCTACTTCTGCTTACAGAAGGGGAAGAAATATACCCTGTTTGGATAGGAGCTCAGATATATGACATGAAAGCTATGATATACTCAGGAGGAGGTAAACCACTGAGTAGCAAATAAAAAAAAATAGCGTTATATATATGTCATGCAAGAAAATGAAAACATATATTTCTAAGTAATGTGTGCAGCTTTTTCTGTCATAGCTGAGCATTATGTTGTTTCCCTTTGGCATACAGGGCTCATACATCTTATGATGAGCATGGTAGTGCAAGCCAAAAAATTGAATTTAAAAAGCAAGTAGATGAGAGCTGGAGGTATCCATTTGACTACATTTTAGGGTGAAAAAAAAGTGCCCTTCCTTACAGATATTCTTAGTGGTCTAGATGTTCCTCAGTATATAATTTCTTGCATTTATCCCTAATGCATTCTCCGAATTTTCATAGCTTCATTTTTCCTCTCCAGTGTACTTTATCCTGCTACTTAAAAATAACACATCCAATTAACCTCTCCATGATATGCTACTCAGACAAAACTAGAAAGGGCATTACATGTCAAATTATGCAGGCAGCAGAGTACAGAACATAACATTTTGTCTTAGCTCTCAGGAAATTCAGCCAGTGTTCACAGAAATTGTTCCCAAAGATCCTTTTAAAAAAAAAGTAGGTACAGAGAGGGGTGATGGGTTTAACAACTCAGCTGCTGGGTGGGTTTATCCCTGAGTGCATCAGAGGGGTTTCCTACCTGCCATCTCACTTTCCTGCAGTTCTGGGCAAGCATATGCCACCTTTTCCCACCCAAGTTGCTTCTGGACACAAATTTCTATTCACCACCACAATTTCTACACAATTTCAGGTTAGAGAAGACCAGACTGCAGAAGACAAAAGGAGAAGCTTTACAATTATTTTTTTTTGTGAAACCTGTGAATTTGCTACACTTTAAAGGAATCTCATTTATAGTCCACCTAATATTCCCAACCCAATGACCTAGCTTTCAGTATTTCTGGTATTATAGTGTTATTAGTACATACCAAAAATACTTGTGGACAGATGTTTAGAGAGGAGTGTCTATCTTTGTCTTTAAAGGTAGACAGCCACAAAATGCAAGAAATGCCACAGGCATTAATGAGACACCTATGCTGAGCTTTCCCAGGTCTGCCATCTTCTATGCCTTCATCCCGTCAGAACCTCAGTTCTGTAGCTGAGAGCTCTTCTTCACCAGGTCTTTAAGGTACCAGACTTGGATTTCAAGGTGAATGGCGCACAAAGCAATAAGTGATGCCTTTTTTGGTTCCACTCACTGGTATAAACATCCCTCTGTTTTTCAGACAAATATCACAGAGGAAAAGAATCTCTTTTGCAAAATTGTCATCTTCTGGGGTAAGGCTTCAATTACACTGATGATTGTATTTTTGTAGCCATGGTGGTCAGATATGTTTTGGGAACAATACTGTCCTGATAGAAACTGGATTGTTCAGTCCTGTAATAAGCGACGCTTGTGAGTTCATTCCAGTGAGCAATGATTGTTTTGTTTCACCCACATAACTTCCATGGACACATCTGATGCCTTGGATGAAATAAACCACATTCTCCAATGGGAATGCAGAGCCCACAAATTTTGATTATTTTATTTGTGGAGGAACATCTATAGTAGCAGCTGTGGGAATATGTTTTGTGGAGATATAACAGATGGCAGATGCAAGAAATGGCCTTTTCCTCTATCATGGTTTGATTCAACAAAATAAAAACAGCCTAAAAGTCATGCCTACAAAACAGAACCAGATATACAAGGAGTCAACATGGTTATTTTGCTTTACTTTTTGTTTTTCTATAAATATGAAGACTGCTATGGTAAGTATTTCCTCAGAACTGTTGTTGAATATTGCCCATCAGATACTTCTTGACACAGATCTGCATGTCTGTAGTCTCAGTGGTATAGACAAGTTATGGGCCTGACTATCTCAATCCCTATGGTTCTGCTATATCATTAACTTCCAATGATAAGGATAAAAAAAAAAAAAAAAAGAGAAAGATCTTGACATTTTCCTTTAAAAATCAGTTCTATTTAGTGGTTTCAGCTGTCTCACAGAGCCATCCAACCCCTCTTTCAACCTGGTGAGAGTGAATGGCATGCACCTGCATTAGCCACAAGAAACTACTTAGGTTTGCAGAAAGATCTACCAGCAGAGCCTAAGGTGGTTCAGGGGAACAGTGTGTATCCTCTGCCTGTGCTGTACAGCCAACCACTTGGCTGCAGCCAGGAATAGCAAACCTTTTAAGAACTATACCAGAAGCATAATGAAACCCAACCACAGGTAGATGAAAGACTGCCTCAAGTTTCTCCCAGAGGAAAGAGACAACAACTGTCCATAAACTCACAGGACTTTTTTTAGCTTATAAAGATATGCCATAAAAGAACAAATATAAAAAAGGACTTTTAATTTTTAATTGGTAGTAAGGAATGATTATAGTAACTGGTTGGTGAAGTCCCAGCAAGAACTGTTTATTTCTTAACTTTCTAGTGTCAATAGCTGGAGAGATATTTGTGTGAAATATTAAAGCTCCACTTTGGCTGTTCAACACTAGTATTCAACACTGCACCTATCCCTTGTGAAAGGCAGCATTCCATAGCTTCTTTAGTCCCTTCTAACTGCAATTGCAAAGCATTTTCCTCAGTGTCAACACACTTGCAAGGGAGTTCTGCTGAGCTTGCTTTGTCTGGGAGCTCATCCTCAAGACAGATATCAGATTCATACACTCAACATTAGTAACATATTCTGGAGTCTTTTCCTAACAATATCCAAGCACTGAGATTATCCTAAAAAAAAAAAAAAGTAAAGTTTTCAGGAATGTTAATCATGAAGATGTCCATGATATCTTGGAATATTTTCAGCCCACAATAAAGAAAAACAACAGATATATTTATTGTTGTAGCAAAGGATCAATCACATCTTATCTCCAAAAATTAAGAGTTCTCAATGTAGACCATCATAACATACACTCTGGGAATCTTCATAGATAATTAACTCCAAGAAATGCCATTGCTATAACTGATCTCTCTTTAATCAATTTCTCTTATTATGAAGTATAAATCTCTTTCTCTAGTTTTATTTTTGCAAATTCAGTAGCTCTTGCCTTCACTCCCTTGCTGCATGCAGCCTTCACTGGAATAATTTTCTTCTTCCCTGAACACTGTGGGAGAGCAGGGCCAGGCATGGGGACTGGCATGAGAGGCACTGACAGTGTCCCCATGCCCTGGGCCATGCTGCTCCTCACAGAAGTGTGCTTGGCAGCACATCTCTTGTAATCAGCACCCTGCCAGGACCTGGTGCTCAATATGCAATAACAAAACAGCAGTCTCTATGCCTGGTATGCCCAGCTAAGAGGCATGACACAAATATAAATATAACCACAGCAAAACTGTGGAGATGTTATCTGTGTGTGTGCTGAATCTGAAGTGAAGCAAGCATCACATGTCCAAAGTACACAAAACTACAAGGAAGATCTCAAAAAAAGTGTCAAAAGCCATCAGCTGTTTAGTTTTCTTGGAATTCTCAGAACAAGATGTTCCCTCCTATTCATTATTGCACATATTACCACAGCAGACTTTTAAAAGACTGATCAATATAGAAACTCAGTATTACAGACTGTTGCTAGGGCAGATTCAGGAACATCACCAGGATAACTTAAACTCATAGAAAGGAAGAGATCAAATTGCATTCAGAACCAGGTCAGTCATTTCCATTACCTCCTTACACCAATACCACTCTTTATGCATCTCTGAGACTCTGAGATGCTATAGAGAGATTGTATTCCCACCTTTTATTCTGGGTTTATTTTGGTTGGGATTTTTTGTCCTGTTGCTAGTCAACTTTGACTGGAGACATGCAGCTGTTTTGACTGTAGAAAGATTTTATATTTCTCCCCATCTCATAGAAATTATTGAAAACAAACACCTTTTTGAACATGGCTGTTCCTTCTCAAATAGACTTTTCTGCACATCTTGGATGTACTGGCAAAAAAAAAAAAAAACAAAAACAAAACAACCACACAAACAAACAAACAAAAAAAACCACCACCAAACAAATCTCCTAGTGCAAAACATATTTCTCTTCAGATGCTTCCCTTGCCATTTTTGTAGCTCTCTGCATTCTTCCTGAGGTTTAGACCACAAATCTAGGGGTTGTTTTCCAGAAATATACCTTTTAACAACATCTGCAGCACTAGCACCATGTTCCTACCGAAACTTGATGATTCCCTGCTTGCACGTCTTAGAATTGTTACCCATATTAATCACTGCCTTGCAAAATTACATTGCACACCACGGCTTTGACGCTATGTTTTTCTCCCACAAATATTTCTAATTCAGTGCTTTCTAGGAATATACTTCCATCACATCCGCCTGGAGCTCAATTCAGTGAACTTGTGGGTATAAAATTTGTAAAACTGCTGCAGTTTGGTTTGGTTTTTTGTGTTTTGTGTTTTTGTTTTGTTGGGATTTGTTTTGGGGGTTTTGGGGTTTTGCCTGTTTTTCTTTTATGTTTTGGATTGTTTGTCTGTTTTCTTTTGCCAGGAGGTGGGAGGGTTGGTTGGTGGGCGGGAGTGGATATAAGAAAAGGAAAAGTCCAAACAGTTGTTTTCTTCAACAGAAGCTGACCCACCTCACTTGAAACAATGCAAAATGGACCAGCAAGTGACTCTGATCACCAGGCTGAAGAGTTATTCTCTACCATCTTCATTTCTAAGTGAACAGATTTTGTTTCTTGAAACAGGGAGAGCCAGGTCAAGAGTTCATTGAACAACTGAACAACTTCCTCCTCCACTTTGGTCATGCACCCTCACTACACAGCCTCCGGGGACAACCTATTTGCCTGGAGGGTGGAAACCCTTCAAAACTGTTTCTCACTTGAGTCCACTAGGTTTTTTTCATCTTTTCATGCATACAGCCTACATCTAGGGTCCCTCTTCTGGGGATATGAGAAAAGGGCTCAAGTTCTCTTTACTCTGGGTCCCTTAAGCAGGGTGAGCACCTTCAGCCTGAAGCTAATAAAAAGACAACAAATAATATGAGTGCAATAATCTCCATGGCTTCACCATGACAAGTCTAATTCTGTTTTGACAGACTTGAGTGACAGCTCTGTCACTGGTGCCAAGAAGATTAAACTGAATGATGATTCAGATGAGTCAAATTTGTTGAATTTGTTTATAAATATCAAATATAGCAACTGCCTCTTGAATTTCCACAAGAGGTGAATGTGCTGTGTCTCATGAAATTTTAGGCTTGGTCTTTAAAGCTGGGTGCATGGTGTTCAATTAAAAAGGCAGAGAAGCAGCATGAAAAAACCACTTGTCCAAGTTCCACTCAGTGAAGAGAACAGGCCTCTGCAGGATCTATAACCCAAATGCCTAAGATTGTTGGTTGGGTGGGCATTTTTGCTGAAAATGCTGGACTTCAGAAGCTGCTGCATACAGAAGTAAAAGAAAAAAAATATGACAAGGAAAAAATCCTGCTGAAAATTTACCTTTCAAAAAGACTAAAATCAGAAGACTTTAAAAGTGCTCTGAGTAATCAGAGTGTAGAGAATAAAGAAGAGGAGGGAGTTTAAGGCAAGCTGCTATAGCTGAGGCTGAACTTCAGAGACAGATCGCCTACTTAAGATTACAGCACACAGCATGTTCCAGTGACTTTCTGACATTTCATCTATCTTACTGTATGAGCTGCTTCCAGATCAATCCTTCTAAAACTCCCACTTCTGTCTCTACTTGTCTTTCACTTCCCTCTATATTTGATGCATTCAAAATTCTCCAGAGTGTTTCAGGAGACAAAAGACACCTGAGCAACTGAGCGACATACTGGTTATCTGGATTTTAATGCCAAAATACAGAAGTTCTGTGCATTAGTGCATTTCTGATTAGATTTATTTTTGTTTTTTCATCTCAGATCCACTTGCATATGGCAAACTTCCCTGGTAGTATACTGGAAAAAAAAAAAAAAAAAAGACAGCTGTCTGATTTTGTTGAAACAGTGAAATGCTGTTTCAAAGTCTTATGTAAATTGATTCTATAAGGACAACACAGCTACATTAAAATATATGAATAGAACTATAGATTTTAGGTGATATTCATTAACAGCACGCTTCCTCCCTGGAATAAGAAGAACTTCATGCTTTAAATATGCTGATATTTATTGATACTTTTTACCTTAGACTACAGGAAAAAGCAAAAAAGAGATTACAGCTACCTATCAAAAGAGATACACCTCTGATGATTTATAGTTTTGGTTGCTGGGGGGAAGTAAAGAACAACACTTGCAACCTCTCTGTCTTGTTCTAGCCTCAGGTGACATTCTCTAGATTTTGCTGCTGGGTCTTTGCTGAAACCAGCATGATTCATCACTACTGAATAATCTGCTCCTTCCTGTACCTAAAATATGCTAGACTACTATTTTCTTCATGGAAAGTAGGATACAAATTCTATACAAAGCCTTGTTTATTTGTTGATACCCATAACAACCCCCATAATTTCCAGGAAGATTTTCAGCATCCTATTTCCTAGGAAATACATTAAACTGCTTCAGTTTTCAGAGTGCATTGATCTCAGTTGTGTAGACTTTTTTCGTGGGCTCTGTATCTCAACAGGTTTTAATATATAACATTGTTTCCCACTTCAAAGGCTACTTTTAGGTATAAGGGGCTATTTCCCCAAGGACTGACAATGTTTCCCCAAGACAGTTAAAAAACACACCCCATACTTTGAACTAGGGTTTTTCATTGCACTCGTGGATATTGGAACTCCAGAGAGGTTCCTCTGCTATAATCTGCATCCATAGAAGTTGGAACAGTCCACTGTAAATTTAGGTTTAACTGGAAAAAAAGACAAGAAATTTGGTCTCATCTGGCTTCTGCTGGCACAGAGAGACTTGATAACTACATTTCCATTAAACTCCTTCAGCATTTTCACTCAGATTTTTTTTTTCTCAGGCAGATAGCAGGAATGAGCTAAGAGCAGCAGTTTTTATCATAAAAGGAAACCCGTAAAAAGTGAATATTTGTAAAATGCTTATAGCAAATCTTATTGAAAATTGCAATATATTTATATTACTTTCTTCTTACAAAGTTCCATTAGGACAGAAGATGGATTTTTTTTTTTTTTGTATTTTCTATCACACGAGGTATACCATAATTCAATTCCCAAACTGGTTTCTGCTATCATTAAAACTTTACAGTTTTAAACTGCTAAAGCATTTTGTTCCTGCTATGAATTCTCACACGTGTCTGAGCAATGGGTTAAGAAGTAGGGAGGGAGATTTCTGACCATCAGAGATATGATTAATTGAACAAATGGCACCAATTATGTTATGTCTGTGTTTAATCTAACCTAACACACATGAGACTTGCACACAGCAGAATTCCCAATACCTGCTTCAGCCAAGAGAATTCTGATATGTCTGAAGAATGAGGTTTTCCTTGCTGTAGACAAAATGAATATGCTTGTTTAGGCTATAAAGGTGAGAAAGAATGAAAAGATGGACTGGGTTACACATTCCCAGTGCCTGAGAAAAGAAAGCTCAGCACTGCACTGCACAACCCAGCAAACAATTTCCCCTGATAAAAATAGGAACGTTTTTGATGTGTCAGAGGTATTCTTGTGTTTCTTCAATCCATGTGTCTTTAAATCCTTCCAAGAGTTAATCTATATTGAAATAGCTTCACAAAGAGCTACAAATTTCAAACATCCTTAATATATTATGTGTTATATAGTCAACTATATAGTCAAGATACTAAGATCTCTGGATAAGATGGTGTCAGTATAACAGAAAAGAATAGGAGAAAACTGAGGTTAAAGATCAGATTAATTCTAGGAAGTAGTGTGAAGAACTAAAATGTGTCAACAGTGTCTGAGAAAATACAGCAAAAACAAGCCTGCAGAATATTTTTGCATCGTTTGAAGTAGTAGTCCCTCTGTCACACCATATTTTTTCCAAAACATCCAGACACAAATAACCCATGGAAACTAAAGACAGTTTAGGAAATGCCCCAAGCTGAGAACAGTTAGACACCAGGAGAGTGCCCAGAGGAAACATCACTTTTAGAATCATACAATATGCTGAGTTGGAAAGGACCCACAAGGATCATTGAAACCCAACCCTTGGTCCTGCATGAAAATTCCGACGTGTGCCTGAGAGCATTGTCCAAATGCTTTGTGAACTCTGACAGGCTTGGTGCTATGACCATTTCCCTGGGGGGGCTGTTCCAGAATTCTCCTACTTCTTCCTATTGCAGAGGGGAAAATGGGTGAGGGCAACCTAACTCTGAAATTCAAAATAACCAAACACAACCATGCAGGTTACTGGCATTTGAAGTGGTGCACTGGTTTCCCTGCAGCTAGTGTAAGCCATGTAAGGCTGGCTGCTAAAGGCACCCTCAGTGCTTTTCTAGAAAACAGAGCTGTGATCCTGCCAGCTGTTGAACCTGCAAATGGGAGCACTCAGGTGATACCTGCTGCTCCCTTTCTGTGGAGGGCACTAGTAAAGCCCATTGTGGAAGGGAAGTCATAAATACCCTTTCAAATTTACAGCATGTGGCAAAAGATGACACTCTTGAACTGAAAGTGTTCAAATAAATATTGTCCTCTGCTTCAGGGCTAAGTGGTTATGAATTGCCTGCTAAAAGTGTACTTACAGCAGACCTGCCACAGTGCTGCCTCTACCACAGAGCCACGAGCACAGCCAGGGCAATGGAAAAGGGCTTCCCACCCCACATTCCTTACAAAGTGGGTTTAATCCTGCCAGAGATCCCAGCTCCCACCCTCCTGCTCCTGCTCAGAAGGTGGCAGGCACCCCGAGGGGCTGCAGTCAGTGAAAGCACGTAGGGGTAAGCTACCCTGCAGAGCAAAGGCTTTGGGAACTCAAGGATTGCCAGGAATACATCCAGGCATTGATGCCATGCCCTGCAGCCAGGAAAGCTATTTAAAACAATGTAAGGAGCAGGCCACTGCACAGTAGCCGACATATTCGTTCCATCAAAAACAAATTAGAGTTTTTATGTTTGAGTAGCATAAATCAACTGATGCGTGCAAGAAAACTCAAGCTAAATTAGAGGGAAATAATATGTTGCTTCAAAGAAAATTAATTTCTCAGACTTCCGGTAAAACCTGAACTATGCACGCTACAACTGAAGGAAATTTTATTTACCCTCTTACATTTTCAAAACCAGGACACTTTCTTAAATGACAAAACTTCAAGTAAAACACTGTTGTATAACTGGAATAATAAATACAAGTGAAAACAAGTGAAATTTACAAGTGAAAACATATTTCAGTTGAAAGCAATATACTTGACTACAAATATCAAGTAATTCTGTGGAAGATACATGGTAAAATACACCCAGAGATATTTAAATAATTCATTCCAATACCTTGCATAATATGAAAAATTTATTTTCTTACTGCTATAAAGTACAATATCTCAAATATAACTACTTAAGTATTTTCTTTACATACCTGCATCCCTTATAGAAACAAAACAATGATTTTTGCCTTAAAAATTAGTCTATATTCTACTACCTAGAACAGTAGTCTAAGATTTTTTTCCCCATAAATCAAGTGCAACTCTTCATGTACACTTAATTTAATAATACATTTAATCTAATGCAGACGTGAAAATAAAACTCTGTTTGAATGGATTGCTATGCTAGGTAGTTCCCTGCAGTTTGAGTTGCTGGATTCCTGTTCATAAATAAGAAGCTTTGACCTATGCACCCTAAGAGTAAAAGCAGCTATCAGCTCACCTGGTTTCTATTCAAAGTTTTTTAAAAGGAGTATTTCTTCCCCTTTCAAAATATTCTTACCTCTTCCTTTGTCTTTTTTGATATGACCCTTAGCCAGTCTCCAATCATGCTGAGGACAGCTGCAAAGTAAGCAAGCCCAACAAGGATCCAGAACCACACCACTGGCTTATAAAAATCTAGGTATTCAATATCTGATCCTCCTGAAAAACAATACAGTAAAAATTAATTCAGACTTAATAGCTATAGGTGCAAAGGTGTTTTAAAATTAATATTCCTAGGGGAAAAAATTAAATTTATTATACTTTCTGTATTTTTACCCATGCAAAATTGTTGAATTCAAACAAATTATATAAATTAGTTCACTCTTCAAAGTAAGGTCTGGAATATGTAAATTTTAGACAAAGATCGTTAACAATTCATAAAAATTATTGAATGGACAAAAACTGATTCAATTCTGATATACTGCCATTTAAGACAGAGGTCATTGAAGACAGCTTGAATGAAATGACTTCCCACCTGCTCCGAATAATGATGCTTTACCAGAGTTATTTTTCCAAAGCATGCAATGCATTCACATCTTGAGAAATCTGGTTTTGCAAGAACTTTAAAATATATAGAACCTTCAGTCTCAGTAAAGAAAGAGTAGCACCTGCACTAACAAGTGTCCCTGGTGGGTAGGCAAACATTATCATCTCCATTCTGCAGAAGGAAACCAGAGTGCAGGGACTTGACTTCCACTTATCATACCCTTCCCAAAAAAGAAGTCTGCTGAAGGCAACTTTTTTTGAATGCAATAAGCACCAGTCACTTCTTTTCAGTGTTAAAGTATAAAAAAGGATAAATTTCAGAGGTGTCTGTAATAGAGCTTTCAGGTATAATACAGCTATAAGGAACAGATGTGTTATTTCCTCACAAAAAACCATTATGTTCATCCAGAGCTCTTGACAACAACAAATAACTCACATTTCACATCTTACCATGCAATAAAACAGAAGCCCTAAACTTGTAATTCAGCTCTGTTACAACAAATGAAACCAGACTTCTAGTTTGGGCTGCTGCAAGAAGTTTGATGCATCTGCCCATAATTGAAGAGACTCTACAGTAAAACCTTCTCAGGCACATTAGAGTAGCCTGTACAGGTACATAATATTTAGTTTTATGTATCTGCATCCTAGACTGATTCAAAGGATAATTGGCCCCAAAATATCAAGCACCTTGTTACAGAACTGAGATTGACTCTAATGGAGAATAATCTCTTTACTTAGCTTTATTATCACAGAGATTGCCTGCAAACAACACAGAACTTTACTGATGGCTAGCTTTATATGGAAGCCCTCACAAATAGAAATTTTGTTATTTTCATGTCAATAACACCTTTTCACAAAAAAAAAAAAAGGCAAAAAAAAGGCATTGAGCTGCAATGGTTTACTCAACTACCCAAGAGATGAATTCACATTGTGAAAGTGGATATCCTTTCATCCTTTGTTGTCAAGTCCAAGTAGAGGTAAAAGACAGAGCTCTGTTTGGAACAGAAGACATTCAGCCACTGAAGGGCTGAGTTTGTCACAGCACAAGACCAACAAAACATCAAATCGTTTCTTAACAACATCCATCTCATGCCAATCCAGTAAAACAGTATTTTAGGGATGATTCACCCAAAATTTGTTGTAATTCAAAAAATGGTGGATTACCACTATGTCTTTGCTATAGTAATGTATTGCTATAAAATATTACTATAAAATACAGTAATAAACCACACTTGGTGGTTCACCCTCCCTTCAGCTGTTCATACAATGCACAAGAAGTATCACAGAGAACATCCACAGGGTTGGTTTTTAAATTTTGGCATATAACGTTTATAAAGTGAAACTGGAACCTAACTCTGCCAGTCTGCAGGAAGCACTTCCTTCACAGCTTGTATTTATTTTATTTACAGCAAAGTTAATCACAGGGGCAGGAGTTAGGACATATTCATGTTCAACCAAGCTTTCCATGCTGTCTGGCCAGGAGATGGCTCCATCTAGCCATGCCCAAAGGAGCTCAGCTTTCCTGAAGTTAAAGGGACAACAGGTATCCAAAGAAATACTCTAGGATAAGGCTTCAAAGCTAAAACCTTTGTTAGCTGATGAGCTGAATTTCAAGGAGACCTTGGATGATTTTGCAATTTAATCAAACCTCAGGGGGAGAGAGACATACCTGAGGATGTTTGTCCTGACATAAATACTGTCTCCTGTGATGTTCAAGCTGCTATAATGAAGTTACCTGGGAATGTCATTAAATAGGATTTGATAGAGAAATGTGGTCACAACTCAACTGCACTGAATTTAAACTACATGAATTCATTAACTACCAAATCCACTTAAATGGGTATGAATGCATTTGGGTATGAGTATGTATAGCTAAATGTGCTTGTACTGAAGTATGTGAGATAATCTAATGATATTATGGGCAACATTGTAAAAAGCATATCAATATGAAACACTATCATGTTTCTTTTGCAAAGTAAATTGGTTTGTGCAGCCCTCTAGGAAGCAAAATGCTGAGAAGGCAGAAGATGAATTTTGTTGCTTGTTTGGCAAACCCAATTTTGTGGGCTGAGGTACAAAACTTTTCCCAGCTTTCTTTAGCCTCTACTCAAAATAGGTTAAAACCACAATGAAGAAGAAATCTAGCAGTCTCACTGCTGTAATCTGTTACCAAGAGCAGCCACAGTTTATTGCAAAGACGTTTTCTGGTAAAGATTTGATCTAAAGTTGCTTGAGGTCTATGAGAAATCAAAGAGTTTTCCCACCCATTCTCATCACAGGCTATTGTATTGCTGCTGCCACCATTCTTACATCTGCCAAATAAATTTTATTTGGGATTTTCAATACTTTGAAAAATGTAAGCTCTTCTGTGGCCCAAACATATTCCTTACTTAGGTCAAGAATTCTGTTTAAGTGAAGAAAGGCATCAGTGAATATCTCAGGTGTGCCTTAGAACAGATTCTGCTTCTCAGGTAAGAGATCAGGGTTACAAATATATCTTTTTTACTTATTTATTTATGTAAAACAAGTACTTTAAAAGTAAATAATTCTCTATATTGTTGCCACTCTTTTTCCCATTGTTTCTGCAGTAACTGGCTGAAAATAGAAACATGCAATTATTTTTGCAAAGTTGGTTGGCTTTGCATTTTTACTTCAAAATTAGAAGGAGAGAATAGAAAGTGCTGTCAACATTGAGTGTCTTAATTCCATACCAGCAAAAATTTCTGGGTTATTCAAAAGTTGGCACTGCAAACAAGGAAATATCTATAATTTTTCATCAGCAGTACAAATTATTCCGGATATAGATAAATGATATAATCTAGTTTTAATTGCAGAATAACAAGTCCACCATCCCTGTTGTGGCAAACCAGACAAACATGTTTAATCCAGAAACGTCATTTGTTCCACTCCAAAGAAATATGGAGGTTCAGCCCTGCATCTTGAAAGGAATTTCCTCTGAGGACTGCAAAAAAAAAAAAAAAAAAAAGAAGGGACAGAGAAAGACTAACTCTTGTGGCAAGATGGAAACGCAGAAGGCTGGAGACAAGATAGTACTGCACTGTCGGAAATGGAACAGGAGTAGGCCATAGGAGCCACTTGATGCCACTCAGTGCAAAATGGAGAGCTACTTCAGAAAACTACACCACTCCTCACATGCTGTCCTGCACAGACATCAAGCAAGTCAGTGCTCCATCTTCAGGTTAAAGCACAGCTCACACCAGAGATCCCCTGCTACAGACACCGAGTCCTGAGGAGGCAAGGAGCTCTTCCAAATGCCAAAAAAAGACACAGAGCTTGTGGGAGGGCACATTGCTCCCCTCCAGGATGCTGGACACACCCCCGGCTCAGCATGACAGCGATTTCTCTCTGCTGGTGCGTGGTATCACACAGTGACAGCAGATCAACTGGGCTGCTATGACCACCGGGTCAAGTGCCCCACTTGGGTGACATGGAATGAGACTAAAATATCTCAGTTCTCTACAAACTGGGTCTCAGGCCAAGCAACACAGTGCAGAGCCAGGTATGTGTATCACAGTGGCAATATATCAGAGTTGATTACAGAACGAAACAATGAAAAAGCAGTAAGCTAAAAATTGGGGTTCAAACATGAAAATAAACCAAACAATAAACCAAAACAAACCAAAAAAACCTCTCACAAAAAATAACAAAAAAGTTTAAAGTAACACTTTCAGAACTCTGTGATCTGTTTTACTGAAACAGTTGAGACAATTTTATATCATCATTATGCCCCACTGTGAAACAGACTACTGATATGCTATTTATATAATAACTATATTATCGCCTTCTATTTAATTTAGTCAAGTTTTGGACATGTCACCTAACTCAAATTTGAAACCTGTTAGATTAATGCCATTAGAAATATTTGAATATACCTTCCAAACTGCACTGTAAGTAAAAGAATTTATCTGTACATGTGAACAATATATTGTCAATTACAGATACTTTCACGTGCCTCAGTGCTAACCTCAGTACCCAGAAATATATTTCATTGTACTGAAATCACAAGACATTCAACATGAGAAGATTTCTTTTTCTCTTTCATGGAATATTAATAGTTTTGGTTAGGCTTTTCCTCTGCCATGCTAAAGTCAATATTTTCTCTTGAAAACAAGAAAAGGGATGTTTGACTATGTCCTGATATTCATAATTTTTCTTCTTTTTTTTGTGAAAAGCTACAATAATCTTTCTTCAAATAATAAATATATATATATTTCTCTCCCTCCAAAAAAATTAAATCATTCGAAAAATTTGAAAAATCAAGTGATTTTGTAAGACAGAGAAGCAGTCATTTTTTTTAAATACAGTTCATATATTTTCTTGAACACTCATTGCAGGGGCTTTTCATCTTTTCCTTCCTTGCATGCACCAGGAGTGTATTATGTTTGCCTTAAGGCTTCTCTGGCTGATGGAAACCCCAGCTGAAATTTCCACAGGCGCCAAATAACATCTTAGACTCTGACTAACAAAGGGAACGTTTTCTCACTCTGGTTTCTGGGAAGAGAGTACATGGTCTCCAGGACAAAAAAGAAAGTTCTGAAAATAATCCCCGAGAACTAAAAGAATTTCTAATATGACAGGCTGTACTACAGTCAGTGATAACATTACGTTCCTGAATCCCATGTTCTGAGCCACGTTCATCCCATTGGCTCCCTTTTGGTACAGCTATTGAGTAACACACTGCTCTTTACCTCCTGGAAGTTCTTCAGGGCCTCTTTTC
Source organism: Phylloscopus whistleri (assembly GCA_017589585.1). Taxonomy (NCBI): domain Eukaryota; kingdom Metazoa; phylum Chordata; class Aves; order Passeriformes; family Phylloscopidae; genus Phylloscopus; species Phylloscopus whistleri. The sequence continues at coordinate 3,426,984 of JADMLD010000622.1, read as the reverse complement.
AGCTCTTACTTGCAATGGCACCAGAAAGCAGCAAGTTTTGTGTCAGTGAAAAATGATAGGTATTTCAGAAATTTTTCCCCACTCAGCAGCACATATGTTAGCACAACCATGGGATTATGTGGGGCTTATAAACTTATAGTTTTTTCTGTGAGATGGCAGTTCTCAGAAAAAAAAACTTGAAAGTTTTCAAATATATAAGATTTTGAGGGGTTTGAGGGAACTTTACAGGTCCAAATCTGACACATATTTATGGATTATCATGTGGGCCTCCATAGAGCTAAAAGAATTATCAATTTAATATTGCAAAAAGTACACTCTGATTTAACTGCAAATTGGAGCATTGCTGCCCACCATTATGCTTTAAGTTTGACTATAATGCTAAATGGAAAAAGGTAATTTTCACTGTATGTATTATTTAAGGAAAAAAAAAAGAACAATGAATAAATTAATGCCAGTATGAGGAATTTTTCGGAATGTGCTGCATCTAGGCACCAAGTAGACTGAAGCATCTTTCTGTCTGCTGCATTTTGCCTCCCCATGGCAAACCAGAACCAAGACCAGCATGCTCTGAAACCACAATATTCTATCATGACCACCTCTTTTACAGCCTTATACAGCATTACAGGTCTTAACTCTTCATGTTTCTCCCTTGTTTGTGACACCCAGATTTCATAAACTTCAAGGAGAGTTCTCCAGACAAAGCCTACCACAAAAATATCAGTGGCCCTTAGTGTCCACTCTGTGGTTGACTTACCTAAAAGAGAAATAAGCAAACCAAAAAATCATGAAGAAAAGGTACTAATTTGTTAGGTTGCAAAAAATCTGCATAATTCCTCAAAATTAATGAGGAACCCAGTTCTTAGGACAAATTCTATCAGCTCCATTGCAAACTGCAATGTCAGTTTCCTTCAAATAATTTCATACTTATAATGCACCAATGACTGAAAACTTCCACAATACAAAGCTCAAAAATTAATACTTTACCTATTTTTCAAAATTTTTATTTAACCAGCCAATTATGTACTGCCAAGAAGACAAATGGGCATTTTTGAAAAATCCTTCAAGTCACCAGCCAAAACCAGAGTATTTCAGTTCACCCAAAGACGTTAATATTATCAATTTCACCCCTATCAGAATATAGTTCCATGGGAATGTTAACCTCCCAGTTATGATGGAGACAGTCATTTAACCCTGTTCTCTTGAGCGTTGCCTCTGCAAGCACAAATCCCATTGCCCCTTTAAGTCAATAACATATTGCACTTCAGGTATAAGTCTTATGCATGTTGCTCAAAAAAACTAGAAAAACATTTCTGATGCTTTGAAATAATGGGTTTACAGTAGGATTTTAAATTCAATAAAGAACATCTTTCGAGTGAACCATAAAAGGCCATCAGCTATAGAACAATATAATTCAAGGACATTCTGTAGAAAAAGAAAGTGTTTCCTGGTAGAATTAAAAAGCAGACAATGTAGGAAAAAATTATGATATCAAATGGTCTACAAATAGAAAAGTCTATGGAAATTTATAATGGGAGTAATGATGAATGTACTCAGTGTTCTAGTTAGAGCCAAGTGGGCCATTTCACATAATGCTTTACAGTAAATATAACCAGGCCTTTATACACTATCATTTTTATTCCCTGTCATACACATACCCTTTAGGGTATGAAAGTCTAAAACACCCAGATTCCTGACTTGGAAACAGCATAAATTTTTTATTTCATGCTAGTTGTTATCTGACCAGAATCACAAATTCTGAAGACAAAATGAAAACAAGAAAAAGAATAAGGGAAAGAAAATGGAAAGGAAGAAGTCAATACACAAAGACATTTGGAAACATCACAAATAACTACATGAAAGTCAAAAGAAATTTGATTTGCTATTTTACAGCCCAGTTCTATAATTTACAAAAATCTTTGGCAAGTTTGCAAGCAGTCTAAAAATGAAGGTTGCCTGAGCAGCTTAGTATCTTCAACAAGAACTAAATTTACCCCCATTTTACCCACATAATTTACAAATATGTTAAGCAGTTCCGACACTTTAGAGGTCCTTGTTGGGCCTCACCAACCTGAAAAACTTCTGTTTGTGACAAGACCCATTACTGCCATCAAGGCAAAATTTCAGGCACATCTACAAGAGGAGTTCCCCAACCTGAAAACCTCAGCTTGGCACACTTGGACTCACACAACAGCCACAGGCACAGAAAAGGCGCAGGAGGAGCCCACAGCATGTGAGTGTCTACTAAAAACAATTCCCTCCTGCAGAGCCACTCACTGGGAGCAGACCCAGCACAAAGTGCCTTGTTGGCCACCCTGCCCTGCACAGAGTTCAGAGGTGGGAGAAAGGTGTTTCATGAGAGAGATGGTGGCTCTGTATCAGCAGAAGCATCAGATCAGGCCAAGGAGAGCAAGCCTCAGGCTTGGAGCACAAAGCTGTGAGTTCCTGATCCTCACCTCCACTCACCACTGACTCGGATCAATGTGCTTTCTCAGCATAGACAGCATATGCTTACTCAAATCTAAGAAGTGAATTAACACCTCTGGCATATTTTCAAGGAAAAAGTTGGCACAGAAGACTGGCCCAGACTTTTTTTTTTTTTAACTTAGCATATCAAAGTTGTTTGAAACAAATTCAGCTTAATGCAGCCATAGAAACTGGACATGTTATTGACAGGTTGTACTAAAACTGTACTCCTAACATTACATAATACACATGGGCAAGTGTGTAGTGACAAAGAGCCACAGAAGTAGGACCCAGAAGATCCTACAGAATACAGACATTTCAATGGCAGAAGGAGAGCTCTGGAATATTTTGAAGGTAAGGGGTGCACACAAAACTTATATCACTTAACAGGGCAAGGCATTTTAAACAAATCCAGCTGGAAAGACATATTCAGATTAAAATGTTCAGTTGGTGCTTGCACTTTGTAACCTGTAAGCAAAAGAAAAAAAAACCCTACCAAAATTATACCCTACTTAATTTTTAACAGCATAGGAATAGAAAAAAAAACAGAAGGCAGAGACATGCACCATGAATTTCACTGTCCCACCTCCTGTCTCTACACTGTCACATCAACCAAAATGAGGACAGGCCCCATCACATGAATGATGAAGAACAAAACTGGGAGAGAGGCGCCACAAGAGAGATACATCTGTCCCAAAGCTAAGAAAAAAATGCAGGATAAATACCACTGTGCAAAACATTATGAGATAAAGACTTATGAAAAAAAATATCTTACCTGCAACATAGTCACCAAATCCAATGGTAGTTAAAGTGATAACCACAAAGTAAATTGCATCTAATGTGTTCCAGCCTTCTATGTGCTTGAATATAACTGCAGGAAGAGCAACAAACAGCACGCAGCCAAACAGTATGAATATTATTGTTGAAATGATGCGAATCTTTGTCTGACTCACATTCCATTTCTGGAAAGGGAAGGGGAAAGAGAGGAAACCCATTGTTAATCAAACTGCACCAGTCCACATTAGTACCCATCACCCCCCAATGTGCACTACATAGCTCTAGAGGACACTGCCTTATAATTCCCAAACAGGAGAACTCAAGCAGGATTTTATTCTGGAAAGGGTTTCCAAACAAACACGACTATCCTAGGAGACATTTGCCAGCAGTAAATGCAGAGCAAGGCTGGACTCTTCACGGGTCAGCAGCGTGTACAGCATTCACTAATGTTAACAGCTAATGATGGAAAAGTTTTGAGGGCTGTCCAGATATTTGAGTGAGTTACAAGTAGTGCATGCACCTGCAGTTTCTCTAATTTTGTACATCCACAAATAACCAACTAAATAAGGTGAATTTTAGCCATACAGTTCTCTGCAATCAAATAATCAACTGAACAAAATCCTACAAAGCAGAGCTGGGAGGGATGTAAGAGAGCCAAACCTGCCCAAAGACAGGACAAACCCACCTAAGCCACTGCAAATACATTACTGGCTAGGCAACATGTGATCATGCTCTTGTCATCTGATAGTTTTTCTAATGCTTAACCTACATCTCAACTCCTTCTGTTTATATGTACTGTTTATGATCTTATCCAAGACAAATGAAGAAATTGCTAATTTTCTCTTTCCAGCACACTTTCACAGGTGTTCTCTTTCAGTTACATGTTCTCTAAACCAAATAAATTTATTTCCTTTTCTTCCCCTTCCTAATTTTTCTTGCAAACCATTGGCACCAGCAAACTAGCCCATATCTCATTAAGTGTTGTACTCAAAAGTAGATATGAAAAAATAGCAGAAAATGGAATAGAATGAGCCTTTCTTATGCTTTGTCTATTCTCAGTTTTACCTGTTTTCCATGGCAGTATAGCATTAAGCCATGCTAACCTCTAGAATCCACAGAATATTTCCATAAAACTGCACCTAGACAGCTGTTTCCTGACATGCAGCTGCATATTTTATTATTCCCTCATATATTACTTTGAATTTGTCCTGCTTGAATTTAATCCTATCTAGTCAGACTGCTTTTCAAAAAATTTAAGATCATTTTGATCCTCCAAGATTTAGTTGTCTCCCCAGCTTGAGACCATCTGCAGATTTAATGAACCACATCATTTAGCTGTTGTGTATGTTATTAACATTTTTTCTAAACTGCACTGAAGCTAGAACAGACCCCTGCAAAATTCCATTTTGCATGCCCAACCAATTTGACATTTTCCATCCATCCAATGCATGTCAGTTCAACCTAAAAGAAGGGATTATACAAGAAACCTTCACAGAAATCGACTGAAAATAAAATCATGTTGTTCACAATGGATGTTTTCTTGCTTTTAAGTTTCAGTGGCAACTGTGTTTACAGTCAGCATGACCAAGGTCGAGCTTTCGTAACCCAAATCAGAGTAACATCTTGTGTTATGGCAACATAAAAATACCTGCTCTGAACCATCAGCATCTCCCAGATCTTTAGGCAAGCTAATTAACAGAATTAGGGAGTGTTCCAGACTGCAGCATCTAGATCAGTGTTTCCACTCAGATATTGTCAAAAGAGGGGATGATGCTGCTTTTTATGTTAGGGCATTCTTCTTGTAGAGATACATCCATTATAAAAAAAAAAAAAAAAAAAGGAATATCATTATCTCTACAAGCAAAAGAGAGGCACAAATTGATCTCAGAACTTCTATACCTTTAAGGAAAAGAAAATCAGTTATGAAAACTCAGAAATTATAAAATGTTCCTATGGAATGTTCTTTCCTTGTCCTCTTCAGACAAATCTCAAGGGAAATCTATATTATGCCCCAGTACCTTGTCTGGACATGAACTGATGTTTCAAAGCCCAAAATGCATGCCTTTTCTTAAAAAGCTTTCAAGCTTGTGTCTGCCTATTGCATAAGACTACTTAGCATAGACCTGGTTTGCTTTGCATCGAAAACAAAGACATGTCAGACCCTTTCTATAAAGAAAAGGTGTCCTGTATGCAAGGGTAGGGCTTGATGTGGAAAACCAGTCCTAACGCTTGCAGTGCTGATGCTAGCAGCTACAAAGTTGGTTACTAAGCATTCATTGCTTCAAAAATCTCAGTGAATACATTTCTTATCACAAGCTATGTAAAAACCTCTAAGGGTAAGCATCACAGCAAGCTTACGAGTAACAAGGGCAGAGCAAAACCAAAATTCTTTTGGTTTTATTCCAGTTCCCAACCATAATCATGGTAGGGAATGTGTCTTCACCCAATTCTCAGAGGTGTTCATTAACAAGTTCAGGCTGTGCCAAGTCCTTCCTACCTTTTCCTGTACATCTGTTTGCAACCCTGTCTTTGGGGCTTTTCATCTCACTTGTGAGATTCAGAACAAGCAAGAAAAAACCAACCAAACAAAAACAAAACAAACAAGCAAAAACAACAACAAAAAAAATCAAGGCAGTCAGCATACTCACAACAAAGGTATCTTCTACTTTGGCAATTCCTTTTCCAAAGATTGTCCCTAGCTGATCTCCAACACCAGCCAACAGAAAACCAAACAGAGGAATTCCCAATAAGGCATAGATGATACAAAATATCTTTCCACCTTGTGTGCGTGGGGAGATGTTTCCAAAGCCTAAATTACAAACAATTTGAGATGTTTAAGAGGTTACACACAATACATCATAAGTTTTAAAGAGAACTGCAGGAACAGAACAGTTAAAATCAGGCTAACCAGCTTAACCATATGACACAGCAAACATTGTGAGAAATTAAATGAAGATGTTGGTCATACAATCCTCTCTGAGCTACTCTCTTATCATCTACTCCACGTAGTTAATAGCAATAGGTTGATCTATGCCTTAGCCTGCCAGAGTCTGTCACTGGGCTTCTAACAGGCTGCAGCACCTGTAAACAACATACAGTTTTCCTTCCCATGGGCCAAGTTTCAGAGTGAAGCAGTTTAAAAAGAACCCAAACCACCTGGATGAGCAAAACAGGGATTTCTGCCATAAATGGGACTGCCTAGGTTCTTCATTACTAAAGGCTTTGGTTCCTTCAAACAAAGCTTAGAGGTACAGTTCATGGCTCTGTCCGTTTGGAAGTGGAGCACCCCAAATTCCTCTGATGGCTCAATTGCTGCTGGTCTACTTAGAACAGAGAAAGTGAAATACAAAGAGCACAGGGGCCAACACCTGTGGAATGCCCTCAAGTACATCTCCCAGGATCAGTATTTAATCATTTGGACGATGTCACATAGGCAGAACCCCACAGACGAGTTTCATGAGCTTAAGTCCTGGGTTTTAATTCAAGGGTTTTTCTCCTCCAAAGGATCATTCACATTTTGGGGGAGCAGTAGCAGTAACATCCCAGAATTTCTGATATTCTTTCACTTTTTAGCAGAACAACACGCCCTTCAAAGGAGGCAAGAGGCAAAACTTGCCGTTAAAAGTCTTATCTTTTGAAATTAGACAAAAGCTTCTTTTAACATTACCTTCTTGTTAGAAAAATAGCTTGCAAATAAAAAACAAAGTGGTTTAGCACATAAGTGAGAAATTTGTCTTAGTGTCTTAAATTTTTCATAGGAAAAACATCATATGCACACAAATCCCCCAGAGAAAATCCAATTTTTCTGAAAACAATCCAACAAATTTTATTTTTAAAGTAGCTTAATATTTTTTTCACAATGTGATGAAATTCCTACAATATAGAGTATTTCTAGTGAATGTCTTAGCTATTCATCAGCATTTGTATTTAAATATTCTGAGCATGATGGTTTAACATACAGCTTTTCTTTATGAAACCTATTACCTTAATTTTTGGTTCTGCTCTCATGTAGGTAAGCTCTCTTGCTAAAACTAACTTCTCCTTTCAGAACACACAAGACAAAGCTGTCCTTCACTTAACTTGGAATGGATTGCTCAGAGAAGCTGTAAATGCCCCATCCCTGGAAGTGTTCAAGGCCAGGTTGGATGGGGCTCTGAGCAATGTGGTCTAGTGGAAGATATCCCCTGCCCATGGCAGGGAAGTAAGAACTGGATCATCTTTAAGATCCCTTTCAACCCAGCCATTCTATGATTCATTAAAATAAAAATAAATCACACTAGGAATATATTTTACTCCTAGATAATTCGCTCTCAAATAAGTTTTCAGATTGCACTTATGTAAACAGCAAATGCAATATTGACAGAATTCAGTCAGAGAAAAGAAAGCTGATATTAAAAATTTCCCCAAATCTTGACTAATAAACCTTGTCATACAAACAAACAAACCCTGCCAACACCAAAAACAACAGCCCACAAAATCATAGGAAATATCAATTACAGGTTGCACTCCTACAATTGTGTAAATGTTCCCTGCAGTGACATATGAAAGAAAGCCTGACTCAGAAAACTAGGTAAAAGCCACAGCAACTTTAGACCAACCCAATATGCTTCTCTAAACCAGAGTCAGGGCTAAAATTATAATTCAGGAAATTTCAGCTCCACTGAATTCTCTCTGTCCCTTCATGCACCAAGAAGACTCAAGTTTTAAAATCAAGTTAGCTCGTCACAATCAAAAAGGGACAAACAGATCCAAGCTACTCTGTTTTCATAAACATGGCTGTTTATGCATCAACAGAAGCTTGAATTGTTCCAGGTTACAATTCCTGTGAGGTCTTAACACAATTCAGAATCAGGGGTCTGGATACACCAGATTTAGAAAACTCATGCTAGGGGATTTGGCAGTCACCTTTTATTTACTTCTCTACCAAAGCAATGTCTCGCAATGGTGACAAAACACCAGCCTAATGGAGCACATGCCAAGCAGGCAGTCTTGCTTGGCTGGCCCTAAAAAAAAAGCAGGCACTCTGTGAGGATCCCAGAGCTCTTACAGTGGCTGTTGCTCTGCAGCATGCTTCTCATCTGCTGCTAATTGGTATGAGGACACCAAGTTCATATTAGCTCTGGGTATTCTCCCTAAATCAAACATATGTCTTCCTTGAAGGAGGGATGGTAGTTCACTTTTACACTCAAATTCTTGTTTTTCATCCTAAAAGCTGTCAAATGCTTCTCTTCCATAAACACAGAGAAGGTACTGTGTGATAATTACATGATTAAATCACACATTACTGGATAAAATAACACCCCACCAGGCAGCAGTTTATTTCTTTCCAGGTGCTCACTGAACACAATACAAACCATAGGTAGGGTACAAACTTTAGTGACCTGATCTACCAAGGGGTTTCCATCACACATTAATCACATTTCCTACTGTGTCATGTTTTATAACAGTCTGCTGCTGTACACCATAGCCTACTTTGAGAGTTACACAAGTTGTCCTTAAAATCCTACTCTCAGCTTCTCCAGTGAAAACCTAATCCATTATTTATACAAGAGGAGAGGAAACGTATTTATATTTCATATGGTTGATGTAATTCCCAAGAGGTTTGTGTCAGAAAAGTATTATTTCTTTCTTTAAATAATTATAATAAGACAAAAAAGAAGAATTCTGTTGCTAAGTAAAAACCAAGGAAACCTTAATGCTGGGCACTGTGCTGGGAGAAGAGAACATGGTCATGGGAGTGCTGCTGCATATCCCTGCGTACCACAGAGCTCCTGCATGTGGAGGGCAGGAACATCTGACCCCACTGCAGCAGCTCCCTGGCATGTTTTCACTTCTGAGTTCCCCTTTCCACTCAAGAGGCAGCATAAAGTCTGGCTAGGACTGCCTTGCTCACAGGAAACCTCGGGGAATCAGCCACATGACAACACGGTCTGCTGCCTTTTCCCTGCCTCAGAGCTCTTTGCCTGGATGGGATGGGGACAGGATGTGCACATTGCAACTGCACAGGCAGCCTCAGAACCTTGCTTATTCTTCACATTTTCAGTCCTGTGCCACTCATTCCTTCCCCTGTTTCTGAGGAGGTAGTTCCTAGAACTGGTCCTTTCTCCACTTCAACCAATATACTTGGGTTTGATTGTGGAATTTAACAAGTTGCTTGATTTAAACTCCTAAATTCATTGGAAAGCTTCCCTCCAAGCTTTTAACCAATGCTATCTGCCATGAACAGTACAGAGTACAAAATTTAACTTGTCAAATAGGATCTGTTTCATCCAAAATACTGTCAGTATCCTTTTTAGACAGTCCTTCCCCAATGCAGCCTCCCCACCTCACTTTCATAATCAGGAGGATGATTTGCCTCCTAATTTCACCAAATCCCTTTCATGTTCTGCTTAATTCTTAGTGTGCCTTTAATGGACAAAGGACTTGTCTCTGACAAACAGCTGTGGACAAGAAATGCATTTCAGGAGAAGTTTCCAGTAACCCTGAGTGAATTAAGAATAATAGCCCATTGTAAGTAGATTGTAACTAGTTTCTCCACTCAACAAAGCAACATATTCCAGGGTTTCAACTCCAAACTCCTAGGAGTCTCTGAGATTCAAATCAGGTCCAAAGGGAATCTGTATCCCTTTGGTCAGCAATAGAGGCAGAAGCAGGGCTATGCAAAATGAAAAGCAAAAAGAAACTAAAACCCAAAAAGCAAGAAAATGTGATTTTATAGGATTCTTTACTTTCATGTTGTCTTTTTTGACGTATTTCTGGGAGAATGAAAGCATCTGTAACTTTCTCATGAGAAGCAGATTCGCTGTTAAGCAGATACTAGTAACTTCAATAACTACATATTACTGCTTTTGAGCAAAACAATGGTTGAAGTTTCAAATTCTAGTAGTCTTCCCCCACACAATAAGCAATAGATTATATTGCAAATACAGAAAAGCTTGAAATGCTATAAATTCTCATACAACTGACACGACACTTTTGTTTAGATGATAAGCACCCTTGTATTCAAACCTTCATAAAAAAAGAAGACTGAAAACTAATTTAACTTATTTTTTTTCTGTTTTAACTAGAGAAAGAGATCCCTTTGCTTTCTAGTTAACCAATATCTTCAGAAAACTCTTGTAGATACATATTTTCAAAGTAGAGTTAGAAATACAGAGACTCCAAATAAGCATGCCTTTTTACATAAAATTCCTAGACAAAGCAGGGCATCTACTGAAACTATCTAGCTGCAATTAAGTATTTCTCATGTGAGAGATTATAGGTGCTTTTGAGAATTCTAAGACTAGATTTTACTTGCTAAATTGACTGCAAGAGAGTGCCACCACCTATGACTCATTTATTTCAAATACCTCAAGTGGCATTGGACGTTCTGGGGAAGTTCTGAAACATTTTCTTTCTGTACAAGGAAATATAAATTCAAATACAAGTAAATGCTCCATGTTTATGACAAACCACAGATTAAACAAGGCATCATTTGTGAGGTATCAAAAATAAATAAAGTGACAATCATCCCAAAATGATGTCATATTTTGAGGTGTGAGAAACTACTCTCAGCAGTAGGTTTGGATATGTAGTCTGGAACAGCTCAGTACTGAGGGATAAATGATTTGGTGGACAAGCACACACTTAATTACACAGAAGTGGATTGCAGAAAGTTGATACTGAGATTTCATAGTCAGAGGAAAGGCAGAGCTCCTGGCTGCTGACTCCCAGGAGGCTGGAGCCATGGGAAGGAGCTGCCTTGGCCCCAGCCACCCAGCTCTGTGCGCCACTGCCAGCAGTGTTGCTGTGGGTTCACTTGCACCCTGACCACCCTGCTCAATTACAAGGATTGCCCTTTTCAAAGGGCACACTTGGGGTTTGATACTTAATGTCAAATTGATTTTAAGAGATCAAAAGATGCTTTTTCCAGGCCCTGAGGAGCTATCTGGTAAAATCTTTATAAAAGGTACCTCATTGACTTTCTGGAAGATAAAATGCTTTTTTCCCTTTGGATCACCACTTGGGCTCAGGAGATTAGCATTAAATACATCTCTGCCAAACACTGGCAAAGCAAAGATATGGACTTCATCAGAGATGAATACGATCTCCCTTTTAGCATAAATAATGGTCTAGACATACTCATTAAACAAAAAGGCAATATTTGTACCCATACTGACTATTGGGAAATCCCTGCATATACTGCAGAAATAGCAGCACTTCCATGTTTGTGCTCACTGTGAGGGAAAAACCCCACATTTTTACACTGATAAGGTTTTATGGCTTTGGATAGTACAGGTATAAGAGCTTTTCCAGTTCTCCAGGTGACTGCCTGCATTGCAGGTAACATTGCAAAGTAGCTACAAAATTCCTATTCCCCTTTTTACAGGCAGGTAACTGAAGCATGGAAGGAAGGGAAGTCCAAAATTCATTATATCGTTTACCTCCATAGCTCACACCAAATCAGTGGCTGAGGACTATGCATTACACTGACCCTCAATTAGTGAAAGTTTGTCCTCTGAAGCCCTCAAAGACCCTCAGGCTTGCTCAAGACAGAAACAGATGTTGCCAATACTCTGGACTCCCCTCCTGTCAGGGCCAACACCTGTGCACACACATGTATTCCTGAACACAAAGCTAGAGAACCTGGAGGCTGAACAAGTACAAGGATTACTTGGAAATCTAAACCCCAAATGAACTGAGTACAAATACTCTTGCTTTGAAAGTGCAACATTTCTGTGCTATGTATACACATGAATCCTTTCACCCAGGCACATACTACGTGTTACAGCCCTCGCTCACATGCTGTTGCCTGTGGATCCCACCATGAGTATGCAGACAGTGCTCCTCCTTCAAGTTAATTCATCAATTGCATGTGCAGAAAATAACTGAACTTTTAAATTTAAGGAATTCCTGCGTGAATCCTCTTTATGGAAGAGCCCTGTGCAATAACAGAGATGAAGCTCTATTTTAGACCATGGTCTGCTATGAAACTGAAAATCTTAGCTTTACAGAAGGTTGGCACAATTTCTTCATAGAATCGTTTAGGGTGGGAAAGACCTTTGGAAACTGAGTCCAACCACCAAGCTAACACTGCCAAGCCCATCATTATCCGTGTCCCTAGCTGCCACTTCTACAAATCATTTATATGCCTTTGGTGAGTCAACCACCTCACTCACCCACTCCAGCTTCTAGAAGCCAATTCTCACAGTTTTAGTCAGTGATTTGGGAACCATGTTGTCACAAATTGCTGCTGTTTATTGAGTGTTTGGTATTCTCTGGGTTCCAAACTACAAGATTCTGATTTTAGCACCAGCCTGTAATTCTGTGTCACAAAACTGCAAATAGATTATTTAGAGGGTTATGATGTTCTGTTTGAAAAAAAAAAAAAAAAGATATTAAAACCACTGATTTTTAATCTGTCTGAAAAAAAGACATTACCAATACTTCTCTTATAGCTAGGAATAATAACAGGAAGGCCTAGACTGACGTTAATAAAGTGTGCAATATTCAAGAACTGACAAGACAGAGGTTGATCTCCTTTCAGTGGTTTCTTTTCATCTGTGTTCTGTGGGAGCGCTAATCAAATCAATAAAACTTCTTGTAAAAGAACAGGCTATAAATATTCATAGAAAGTAAGTTTCCTTCAAGTCAAAGTGCTGTACTGGAGAGGTGAAAGAGTATTCCAAGAAAGGTCTCTGTATGGATATGGCAGTATTCAATAGCTCACATTGAGTTGCTAAGGCAATTTCTAAAGGAACTGGGTAATGATTGCTAAAATACTCTTAGAAGCTTAAACATCAACTCAGATGGCTCTGCCTCCCAGCACAGATTCTGCATTTCATTCAGCTGTCACTTTGCCCAATAAAGACTATCTCCATCTCATCAGTAGTGGAACTTCTGTGCTTTTTTCAATTATTTCCTTTTTCTTGTTGTTATTGCTTGCATTAATTTTACCTCTAATTCTTATTCTAGCAAAATTGAATCAGCTCCAAAGCCCAAAAACTCCCACTTGCTTATTTCCTCTAAGTGAGATTGCTTCATGGGAGTAAGATGCCAGGCTAACACAGCTAGAAAAACATGATGTACTTTAAAGTGAAAAGTTTATATTCCACCATTTCATGAAACTTTTACGAGCCACATATTCTTATCAAGTATAAACACATATCAAATATGGCAAAGCAACATTCATTCTGGGAAAAAAAATCATTAGCAGTATACTGATGTGGAGATAAAATACATTGTTCCAGGTGATCCACAGAAAAATAAAAATGGTGGATTTTAGATGTAGTGACAAAAACAACCTGACACTACAAGTTTAATGGACTTTGGTGGCTTTCTTACAATACCTTTCCTTTTGTTCTCTGGAAGCAATTGAAGAAACAGGCTTGCATTTTTGTTTACAAATAAATCAATTCTCAGTGAGTGCTGGGTAAAACAGGCTCTTGCTGGCCTCTCTATCCTGGGGGCAAAGCAATCCATAGGTTTTCCTGCAGAATGGAAAACTACTCTGCCTCGACATGTTTGTTTCCCCTACAAAAAATAAAATGTGACAAAAACACTCACAAATCAAAGCTGTGCCAGACTTGGAGCAACAAACTGGGAACACACCTTGGTGTCAGTGAAGTCACAGATTTAAAACAAAAACTGCAAATCCCACAATCCTGCACTCAGCAGATTTGGACCTCAGGCCATGACAAGATGATACAAGTGCTCAAAATGGGTGCAGGTACCCTGACCTGTGAGGTAAGCTGCAATCCTCTTTCTGGTTTTAAACATTTTTTCACACACCCTGTTTCAACTTCAAGAGGCTTTTCCCCAGGTCAGTGTTCAAAAACGCAATTATTTTGCCTCATTGGTTTTTTCTTCCTCTATCTGTTCTTCCTTGTAAGCTACACATACACAGCCCATGTATCCAGGGAAATCCTGGCTAAAACAGCAGTCCAAGGGAGATGATAGAAATACCTATAGAGATATCTATACCAGGATACAAAAATTCCTCATTTGCACATATTTAATATTTGTAAGACAAATAAAAAGAAGCAAGAGCTTTCAAGAGAAAATATATACACACACAGTATTTTGTGCATAATGTCAAATAGCTGAGTATTTTATTGCTAATAAAAATGCTTCTCTATGCAGTCCTCCCTACATATTATAAAACAAAAAAAGGTTAAGGTTAAAAAAGAAGGAATACTACCAAGTTTCTAAAATAAAATGCTCTGATGATTTTTATTCATAGTACAATTTTTCTAATAAGAAAATTAATGTTTTGTCAGCGAGGTTCACCAGGTACAGGAAAGTGTAAAGTGGTCTCTTATTTCTTGTTATTCTCTTTTTTCCCCTCCAGTAATCTTTTGGAATTAAGACTAATACAGAGTCTTAGAAACAGGAAGAAAATGAAGCACCATGCATAAATAACTTGCACTGAATTTCCCCTTTGACTTCCAACTACTTATGTGTTACATGCCTGATTCAGCAAAGCAAGCAGCGTGTTTAACTTTAAAAATGTTTAAATTTATCTCTGTTCAGGTAACATTTAAATAACTGAGCATGAGCACTCATTCTTTCAGCCTATACATCTGCAAAGATTAACAAGCACATACTTTGTCAAAGGAAATTCTTTGCAAATTTTCAACGGATTTTTTGACACTGCCATGATAGAAATCACCCTGTCACCAGCTCTTTAATTTCACAGAATTCCACACCATGGAACAAAAGATTTTTGATAAAATGTCATTATCCAAACCATTCAAGAAAGTGCAATTACAAGACTGCAGAAATATTCTGAGGAACAAGAATTAATTTCTGCTTCCACAGTTTTCAGATCTTAGTGACTTTAAACAATGCAGGTGTGTGGGATTTTCCTCTGCAGTAAGACTGCTTCAAAAGACAGTGGAAGATGAGCTCTCTATGCCTCACCAGCATCCTACAAATGTCTTTTTCAGTGAGAGAAGGGTCTTGCCATGCCTGTCCCATGCCTTCATCCAAGCCACTTAGTGAGCTGCCACTCTAGACATTCTCACTTAATTCTTTGGCAAACAAAGCAGTCTAAAGATAGGAATCTACAGAAAAGAAGTTTCTTATAAAAGTTTGTGATTCTAAACAGAAGTTCCTAACAGAGCAGTAGTTGAACATAAAATTATCTCTGTGCATGTTGTAAAGCCATTTAAATTATTATTGTCAGGCAGTGCAAAATAAATTCCAAATTTTGTGCTTTTAGTACACTGAAGTATTTTGTTTATATTCCCTGCTTGCTTTTGAAAAAAGTGAGTGTGGTTTACAATGGATTTACAGGAATTTCAGCACTTAACAAAATTGTGAGCAGTTATTTCCTTCACACCTTTTTTTAAGTATATAAGCTCTGATTTTTCTTTTACAAAGCAAGTGGAATCTTTTAGAAGTCTCTAATCCCCTCACCTGCACGTATGAAAGTAATTCAAACTGGGATAGAATGCTTCATGAGACACAGAAGAAGGCTTCCAGCTAAAGATTTTATATTTATATAATCTTCTATTTCAGCTCACGGGAGAAAAAAACACTAAAACAAAAATATATAAAAATTTACTACATGTAATGATATTTCTCAAGCATTATTCCACTTTTCCTACCCTCCAAAACCCTGAGCTGGGTTACAAATAGCTAAGCTAGTGTGGACTGATCCATCTGCCTCTACAAACACAGCTCTGTGGTTTGCTTGGACTATGGGATATGTGTATACCCTCCTCTAGAGTCAGGTGTGGAATATGGTCTCAGACCAACCACACCAACCTAGAGTAAAAAATATATATTTATATTTATTAAGCAAAGGGAAAATCAATAGGAAAACAACTTGAGCATTTGACCTCAAATCATCAGCCCACACATTTACTGTTTCTCACCCTCATGGCTGTGAGGCACAAGGTACAACCTGTCTCTTGCCTGGTCTTCCCAAAAGATCCCCAGGTATTCCCACCAACTTTAGATCCCAGTGGAGACTATCAGCCTTCTGTCCTACTTAAATCTAAAGTACTTGAGGGCATTTCATACCCTGCAGAGTCTGACAGCCCACCTGAAAGCAAATGATGAGCCAGGGAAGATACCAGAAGCTAACGAAGTCCTGGATTGCATTACCACTGCCAAAGAGTAAAATGAAGGCAGAAAAGGAAAAGGAATGGCCTTTGAGGAGTGCATATTGATGTCTTTCAATAGAAAAGTTTTAAGTTTAATGAATGAAGGTTTGATCTAGTTCCTACTTTGAATAAATAGCTTTACCAATTTTAAATCACAAAAGCTTCCATTTACTTTTTTCTCTGTCTCTCCTTAAGTGTCAGTACATGTTCTGAAAGCCACAGCTCCCTTTTCATCAAAAGCACAATATCTCTTTGAACTGAAAGACAAGTAAAACTTTTTCCTGAATATAAAATAATATTGTTTCTCTTCCCCTAAAACATGAAAGCACCTATGGAGATACAGACAGCACAGCAATTATTCAAGCTAAGGACAATAACTCTTAATGACTTTTAAATAGAACTGTCCCTGCAATGAGAAGACACATTAATTAAAGCATACTCTGTGCTCTTTTTCAGCCTTTTAAGGTGGATTAAAAGAGGGAAATAAGAGCAGTAATATTTATATATATATATCTTTATAAGAAGAGTAATATTATTAACAGCAATTTTCAGCAGATGGCATTTATTGATGTTAATTTTTCTATTGTTATTATCACACTCTGAAATGCATTGCAGAAAATAACATCTGCCAGTTTGCTCCACTGAAGGTCACTACTACTCCATTACTACCAGAATAAGCAAGGCTCATCCTTAATTATAGGGGAAGTGTCATCAACATTTTAGCTGCTGTGAATTCCATACTAGGTCAGTTTGGGAAAAAAATGTATAGAATTTAAAATTCCCCGGAATATATTTCAGGGAAAAAAAATCTATAGAGAAGGAAATCTGAACTTATTTTCTCTAAATGCATTTGTATTTTCACACAGAAGATATTTACTATTAAAAAACAAAACAATGATGTCATCTTCTTCCTCCAAAGATTTCCATTTTCATTTAGGAATATGTGATCCTGAAAATCACACCAACATGAGCAAGAATGTCTGTCCTAAAGGGCTTCTAAGAAGTCAAGTGTTGCAAATTAGTTTCTTCAATTTTTTTGGCAAATAGCAATAGCTGATTTTGCAGATGCCTGCATAACAATTGTAAACAGAGAAAACAATGCAATATATTGCAATCCCCAATATTAATTGCTTTATACTCAGCTTGAACAAGGAAGTTAGAGTTACTGTCTAGTGTCCAAAGAGGAAAAAAAATTCTCCTATTTTAAATAGGACTCCTAAATGGTAAGATATTACTCAAAACATTTTGCAACTTCAGCTGCTTTGCTTACATGATCTCATTTTCCTCAAGCAACCAGAATGGAACCTAACTGGTATAACTGGGAAAAGCTACTGTTTTAAAAATATCCCACCCAAGGCTTACAGTAATTTGTTTACACTGCTATTGTCTGATTCTACTGGAGACTATTCATCAAGAGAATACCATAATCCTCATATTATGAGAATTAATTTTCCAGCAAGGAATTAAGATACCAAACTGGAGATTAACGAAACTTTAACTTTTTTTTTTTTTTTTTTTGACCAGGACTTTTTTGAGGGGACCAGAAATATTCATAAGAGCATTTTATATATAAGAGCAGTTTGGTATATTTTGCAGCCTAATCTGTCAACACAAAAATGAGGGGAAAAAATATGCTTGTTGCCTTTTTGCTTTTTCAGTATGGCTCTGTGACCCTTGGTAGAAAAAGAGCCATCAAATGAATTATTTATGTTTATACACCAACAGATGTTTACACACCAACAGCAATATGTCCTGGCAGCCCAGAAAGCCAACCATATCCTGGCCAGCATGAAAAGAAGTGTGACCAGCACCAGAGTGGTCATCCCCCTCTATTCTGCTCTGGTGAGACCTTGCCTGGAGTGCTGCATCGCATCAGGGGTCCCCAAAAGGGGGATGTGAAAGTGTTGGTGCAAGTCTAGAGGAGGCCATGATCCAAGGGCTGGAGCACCTCTCCGATGTGAACAGGCTGAGAAAACTGGGATTGCTCAGCTTGGAGAAGAGAAGGCCTGAGGAGACCTTACAGCTCCTTCTTGTACTTAAAGGGGGCTACAAGAGAGCTGGAGAGAGAATTTTTACAAAGGCATGTAGGAATAGGAAAAGGGAGAATGGGTTTAAGCTAACAGAGGGCAGCCTCAGATTGGATATCAGGAAGATTTTTTTTGCTGTGAGGGTAGAGAGCCACTGGAACAGGTTGCCCAGAGAAGTTGTGGATATCCCATCCTTGGAAGTGTTCAAGGCCAGGTTGGATGGGGCTTTGAGCAACCTGGTCTAGTGGAAGGAGTCTCTGCCCATGGTGGTGGTGTTGGAATCAGATGATCTTTAAGGTCCTTTCCAACCCAGGCCATTTTATGAGTCTAAAAAATTATATGTCTATTCATATTCCCAAAGTGAGATTCAACAGTGTGGATCTTCTAATTCCTAAGTGATCACGTACAAACTTTATGGTATTTATCATCTCACATTTTAAATTTTTCCACACCAAACCAAAATATCTAGAGGTTCTCAGCTGGCTACCAAGACATTAATCAAAACCCTACTCCATCCCAGGTATTTCAGTAGAAATTAATTTCAGTAGAAAGAATTTAAGCAGCAAACTTTTCTCCCCAAAAGAAGACCACGAAGTTACTGTCATGTGTTTCTGTGGTCCAGCATACACTGGCTCCAATCAAGAGGATGAGTCCCTGGGGCCTAAAGGTTTTCCATACTGTAGTTTCTAAAATCAATCTAAAGTAGTGTTTTTGTATTCAGAACCTAACAAAAGAAAGAAAAACAAACATCCCACACTATAAGAATTACAAGTGCATGAATGGCCATAACAGTTCTTCCAGAAGGGACTGCTGGGAGTTTGGGTTCCTTGGTAGCTGAAGCCTAGAGCACTACATGCATTAAAATTATGAACAATCAGACTAGAAATATTTTTTTTCTAAACAATTCTACTTGAATTTATGTTTAGTTCTACGATTTAGAAAGATCAATATAGATAAAAAGTTTTGAACCTAAATAAATCCTTTACGAAATACCTACAGATAGAACCTATTCTCAAAAGAAATACTGTTCTCAAATTCATCCTTCAGTACAATAAAATGGGTAAAGATACCTTCTAGAGGAAGGCACACAAGTAAAGCTGAATGATCCAAAGCTGCCTCTGAAATAGCCATTACGAGAATAAGCAGACATAGGACTCTCATACAACCACACTCAGGAAGCAGAGAGAACATAAAAAGATTCTACATAATAGCATCATATTCTTTTCATGTCTTCAATTACACTAATGTAGCATCCACACACGAAAATTAATTAGGTGCAACAGATGTGCCTCTCCTTCTTGTTACTTCTGTCAAGAAAATTGCTCCAGAAATTAGCTCAAGCTAAATCAAAGTGTTCCAGAAATACAGTAACAGTAGCTCTTATGAATCCATATTGCTGCATTTATTGAAGTAAACAAGAAATGTCCTTCCAAAAAGATAGTAAGACTAAGCTTTGAGCACTCT
The DNA here is from genome assembly GCA_017589585.1 of Phylloscopus whistleri. NCBI lineage: Eukaryota > Metazoa > Chordata > Aves > Passeriformes > Phylloscopidae > Phylloscopus > Phylloscopus whistleri. Next base: position 3,407,162 of record JADMLD010000622.1, on the reverse strand, counting down.
TGCCCTCAGTGTTCACTTATAAAGGTTACGAATACATGCAGACTATAATGGAAACAGACCAGATCATGAGTATCCATAAAAAGAGACAGTCTCCTATCTGTTGAAGTGAAAAAGAGGAATCAAATTTAAAAATCAGAATCTTCAACAGTACATAAAACCCCTAAAAAACCATTAACATGTTTTGGAAACAGTTCTGAAAGTGAAATTTCAGGCTGCCTGTGCTGATGAGATGCCTCAGAACCTGGACATCACAAAATGTGGATCATGAAACACAAACCACCTTCCTTATCTTGAGAAGGTTTTCACCAATTAAAATGCAATTCAACTATCAGAATAATATAACCATTTTCAACAAATACCTCTAGAAAAATAATCTGCCTTTGAGGTTAAATATATTTTCCGGTACGTATTAAAAAAAAAAAAAAAGAAATTTAGGCTCATTTGAATTATATATTTATCTATTTCTAAACAGGCAATGCCTCTTCCAATTCAAGCAAAGAACACAGTGACCTGAAAATAAGTTTATGCAATGCTAGAGAGGGAGTAACTGGTTCTATATACCAAAATTATTTCCCTGCACATCTTTAAAAAGGCTACTGGATATGACTAAGCCACTTGATGCTACCTCCTCTATCCTGAACAATAGTCTCCAGATGCTCATTTTCATATATCAGTAGAACTGGAGGGAAAAAAATATATAACGTAACTGTGATGTCTTCAGTGGAGAAATACAGAGGCTGGATTCTGAGGGTGAAAAAGAGGCTGGATTTCAGCCTCTTCAGCTGAAAACTCCATGGTGTGCCTTGGCTGTATCGTTCAACTGTGTGCTCATAAACCCTTGGTACACACTAATAGAGTCCTAATAAACACCCAGTGCACTGCCAGTCTTCCCTACTGATCCCACTGTTAACCATCACTTCGACCAACTGAGAATCTACAAACTACCACACAATTTAGATTAGGAAATGCAGGTTTCCACATAAAAATATCCCCAAACCCAAAGTTTTCTCTAGTCAGTATCTAATCTTTGCACATGGCAGCATTTAGCCAACAAAAAATTAATTTCTTACTTGCAATCAATATTCTTGGATGCAGGCTTGCCTGTAACAATGGTGCAAGACTAGGAGAAACTTTTTTCTCAAATCAGCTTGAAAGAGAAGGAACTTCAAATCAATTTTTAGATTTGAACTGAAAGCTACACACTTGTTTAAGTGGCTAATGCTTCCTTTTTATGAACAATCATTTTAAATCCTACCACTCCCAAGCTGATTCAAGAATAAATATCACCCTGCAAAGTTAATGTCATGCATATGAAAAATACAGGGCTTGAAACTGAATGTATACCCTTGCCTTTGGACTGCCATGTAATAAAATTAAGAAATATAAATTATAATACAATTTCTTCCTGTTAAGAGCTCCTTTAAAGTGATGAAAAAATCACCTATTCAAAATTTCTACACATTCTTTGTGACAAAAGGTAAGGCAAACACACTGCTAACTCAATTCCTCTTTTTCAGGGAAGCAAAGGTATGAGTGGTGTCCTTCTGCCCCACTGCATTTCTAAGCTGGTACAAGGGCTACATCTGCGCACTCACCATCTTCAGATGTTACTCCCCACAACAGTTTCTGGCCTTGGCTACCAGCTACCTCTGTTCTGCTTGTTATCTTCTATAACATGGAGGAGGAATTGCATCTTTTATAGAAGTGACATGAGACGTCCCAGCTGAAGAGCCTTGAAACCTCAGAACATGAAAAGCAGGAAAAAAAAGGCAGAAAACTCTGTTTCACCTACAGTTACTGAGTTAATTTTCTTTTATTTTCTCCCACACTTCTTTCATAACATCCCCTGCAGAGAAGTCTAACAAACTCTTGAACCCCACAGAATTTAGCTCCAAATAAAACCTCTCTGACCAAAACCAAGACCAGAATCCAGGGCTCAGCCAGAGGCTCTGACCACAGTATGAATCCTCAGCAAAGTTGCTAAGACAGTATCTTCGAGAAGATGAATATATTTAGTTTTTCTAGCAGACATCAGACCTGCATAAACTAGATCCTTGCTAGGCCTCCCAAAACTCTTGAAAAATCCCTCAGAGACATTGCATAACACTGTGCTATTCCCAAAGGGACTGATTACATGCATCCAAGATCACTGCTGCTGTCACTCAAAACCACAAATCAGAAACTTAAGCTTACCTATCAGCCAAGAGCTTCAGAAGGACAAAATTGCAGAGCATGAAGAGCTTTCACCCTCCCACCACTCAGGGAAGTATCAGGGCAAAGAGAAGACCAAAATGTCACCACATCAACACCTCAAGTTACAGTTCAGCATTGGTGCAGCCATTCAGCTGTGAAAACATCTGTCCCATCAGCTCAGACTGGAACTTCAAATACCAGAGGTTTCAAACCAGTGTCACTTATATATACACCAGCTGAGGGGATCATTTTTGTCTTTGCACCCCAGAGACAAATACATTCAATAGACTTTTTACAGCAGCTACCAAGGTGCATCAGGCGCACGTAAACTAACACATAAAACATCATCCAGAACACAACCTTAGGCACAAAATACATATAAGAGAGCTCTGATTTTTCACAGCTGTTCAGCCTCTCTCCCGTTTGCATCAATTTGAAGAGAAATTTCCGTATGAACAGAAGTTGTTAACATACACTTATTTGTCTGGAGGTGGCAACAGTAAGTGACTACTAAAAGGTAAAGCCATATCCTTCTTGTAGAGATGCCAACACATACATATATTTAAAAGACCTTGATGCAAACACCTATGTGTAAACATATGTTCATGCCTTTAAATATACATAATTTGTGCCATCAAGGAATAAAGAACTTTATTGTACACAGATTGTGTCATACTGTTTTTCCTACAGAGTGTCTGAGCCGTGTTATTGTAGCCAAATATCAGAAGTTTCCATATTCTTACATACAATAAGACATTTTTCTGAAGGTCTTTCACTGTTCTAGTTATTTTAATTCCCGTAGCTTTGAAGAAGCTGAGGTAAGTTATGGGAACATCTGCATCTGCCCTACAACACAGCTACCCCTCTTAGAACAGACCAGAAAGTCTTCAAAAGCTCTCAGTGCAGGAGTACCTTACTAGGCTGGACTTGAAACCTTTCTCTATGAAAGGAAAAAGATTGTCAGAGAATACTTTAGCAGCATCAAAATAAAATCATGAAAATCTGAAGTATAAACAACAGAAAACTAGAATGGCATAGAATTAAAAAAATTAAGAATATATATAGTCAAGAAACCTAGAAGTATTTTCTGTAAAAGTACATTTACTCTGGACCCTGGTGGTATTCCCCAGATTGAAGGGAAAAACTATTTTTTCCAGTGTCTTTGAATTAATTTGTATTAATATTACCAAATTGCCTCACAGCAAGAACAAAATGTCATGACTACAGAAAGACTGTATGTCTCTACCACAGATCAAAACAGAAGAGTGAAAAACTCTGGGGTTAGGCATCACTGAACTCACAAATACTGAATCGAGATGTACTTCCACACACATGTTGTCTTCTAGCCTCAAAATCATCCCTTTTCCACAGGAGTCATCCAAGGCTGTGACTCACAGAGAACTCCCTCATGCCTCTCAAACCAGGCATACACACAGATGTTTGTAGGCTCAGGACCCAGCATTTTAACTACACCACATGTCACACAGACATTATTTTTAAATTTCCATGGTTGGATATGATTCTATCTGACTCATGTTTAGATTTACTAGCTGCATGTATCAATATTGTCAAACGTTAAATCTGTTTTTCTCTCTGGAATGTTTAGATTATAACTTCTCTAGAAATTTCTTTGTGATTTAGTATTTAGCTATATTTAATGATAGTGCCATATAAAATGTATTATGTGACAGGTTTATTACCAGGCACTCATCAGTGGACTAGCCCAAAAAAGCAGGTGATGAAAGTGATAAAATGAAGCATCTCCAGATGGTGGCCTCTCCCTTCCTCATTCAGATGTAGGCTGCAGCCTTCCCTGGTAAGATGGTTCTGTTAGTTCTGTGGTTATTTTTCCAGGTGAGTTCAGAGCGGGGGGGCAGATGGAAAAGGAGACAAGGTGGGCGTAGATGAACCAACACAAAAACGATATTATGAAAGGTATCAAAAGATGGGAAGAGAAGGAAATAGGCTGGAAAAAGCAGCCAGCACAGGATGATGAACACCCACTTGGGCTTCCAGATAACTCAGACAAACATCCCAGCTTTGTATGTGTACCCTATTTACAATTTTTCCAGAAGCCATATGCCAAAAAAAAGGCACAGCATCCCCGGAGAGAGAACACACTTTGCACTACTCTGTCCAGTGGTCTCTTGTCAATGAAGCATTCACCATCCCAGCTGCTTTCTCAGCTTCCCTTGCTATGAAATTTTGGTGTTAGTTAATAAGCAGATCTCTGTGGGAGCTTTTTCACGGAGGGCTGCAGTTGGAGTTTCCATCATCTCTCTGTGTGACTACTTAGCAACACGCTGTTCTAGCAGGCATCTGGCAATCTTTCACGTCTTCCAACAGCTTTCAGTACTTCCTTCCTCTAGCCCCTCATTAAACAGGTGCTTTAAGTATATCACAAAAAACCATCTTTTGGAAAACCTTGAACTCTCTGGATGAGGGTGAGAATGAAGCAGTTCAATCTTTGCTTCCAGTGCATGAACCATCTTACAACCGCAGGAGTGCGTGGCCAGAGAGGGGCAATGCTGTGACCTATTTGTCACTTGTCTGAAACACAGCACAGCACGTGTCCTCAGCAAAGGCATGCTGCTCACTGCTGCAAGCATCTCTGTTGGCAGGGAACATGCCATGCCCAAGACTGACAGGCCACTTCCATAGTGGAAAACTTTCTATATTCATACCCCTGCACATACACTCAGATGTCTGTCAATCGTAGGGTTTACAGAGCACCATGGTGTAAAGCCTCCCACTCCCACCAACTCATGAGGGGTTGGTTTCTCTAAAAGTCAGATACCAAATTTCTCAATGCTAATGAGAGCTGAATACGGCTCTCATCATACCATCAACATCTAATTGCTACTTCTAGGGGAACGTCTCTGCATTTCTTTGATTCCCACCTCTATTGCCCTCTCAAGGCTGCAGAGCAGAGGACAGGACTTTGTCAGCCAGGCAGAGCCTGGAGAGGAGATATCTCTAACATGAATCCAAAGTATTACAAATCATGTTCTTGACTGACAATTAATTTTGACTGCTTCATTACTTATCATATCTCCAAATTAATTTATTCTTAATCTGATCTCTTATTTTCAGCAAATTATAGAAAGGATGATTGCTTTTAATTAGTCTCCATGAGTTACCACTCAGAGAAGTATTAGACAATTAATACATAAGGTTGTGGTGCTCTAAATATCAAATATAAAACATGGTGGGAGAAAAAACTTAGTAGCACAGATGGGTCTTTACACTTCCACTGTCAGTTCTGTACTTGCTATTTTTATGATGATCCAGTAGCATGTCATTATGAAAATCTGATTTTAAAAATTAAGTGAGAACAATACACATTTTAAAATGTTTTGTCGTGAGAGTGGAGGCATAAACCTCTCAATACCTGCAAGATGGTTCAAACAATTCATAGGGAGCCCTCTTATTATCAGGATGCTAAAAGAACATAAGTGGAGTAAAATGATAGGAAAGCAAACTGTCTTTGAGTAGTTGGACAGAATTAGAAGAACAACAGTATTTCTGTATTTTCTGTAAATTAGGCCTACCTCAGCCAAAAAGCTTATCTGTTCTTCCAGCTGTTTTGAGTGGCTCTGGTAAAAGACAGTCCTTTTTTCCTACAAATCATACCTCTTCTGGCAAAATAATCACCTGTTAGTGAATTCTAGTCATCTTACAGCCATTTTTCTCAATCATAATTTGCTATGGTTTTCATCAGTATGTAGTAAGACTTGCTCATAAAAGAACAAATCCCTAAAAACCACATTCTTCCAAACTCTTAATACATCACAGAGTAACAGTGATCTTACCTTACTGCAATCTACTGCATACAACCATTCCCACATTTATGAACGGCCTTCACTGGACTCATCTGAGAAGTCTTTTCATTTAAAGATAATTTCAAAATTAATTTTAATTTTTTAATTTTTATTTTAAAATTTTTAATTTTAAATTAATTTTTTTTAATTAGAAATTTCTTTCTTGTCTATCTCTCCTGTTGTTGTCGTCATTGTTCTCCATAGGCATTTTAAACTCTGTAAATTTCTCCACTGTACAGGATTGAATATTCTCCATATCAAATTATCATGTAGGTTCATCAAGCTCACTACCACTGGGGCAACAGCCAGGGCTGGTTAACCTGAAGGGTGGCAGAACACGATGTAAAATACACAGCACAATCCTTGGTCTCTGCAGCACACTGATGTTCCTTCATACAAAAATCCTTCTGCACCAAGCTCCAGACAAACTGACAGGGTACACTTGGACATGAAAGCAATTCAGCTTTCTTACCACAGCAGTGGGGTACTCTATCAAACATCGCTCTCTCCTAAAATAATTCAAAGAAAATGAAAATGAAGAAAAAGTTGATATCTTACCCTGTAACACCAATGTAAAAATCAGCAGGGATGCTAGGATTTTTTTCCTATTTATGCAAGACCTACCAAAACCACTCTGCATCTTCAGAGTTACCTGCGAATCTATGTATTTAACAAGACACCTAGCAATGAAATCTTTAATTCTTGCAATTCAGCATCATCCCTCCCATCTGACACTATCTTGATCTTAATATTCTACTTGCAGCAATTGCTCAGTTATAGCGTGTGTGCATTTCTGATAGCACTGACTCATTCCTTCTCTAATTATTGCTGCAGAACCATACTGGCTACTGCTCCTTTTACCCCAATCACAGCTAAAGCACAGCTTGAAAATTGCAAGAGAAAACCACAGAGAAAAGAGTACCAAATAACAACCTCTCCAAGTTTTCACCCACCTATAGTGGACAAAGGGTCTACAGGTTTAGTTGAACGATCAAATCTACCTTTCATATTTGTCTGTAGATGTGAAAATTCTGAACAATTTAACAACAATGACTAATTAGCAGTCAAAAGTTCAGACAAGAGCACGAAATGCTTGCAAGTACAGATTTGAAAGCTATTTACTAAGTTAAAAAATATATATTAATACAAATTCGTCATAAGTCATTACAAATTTATAGAAGTCTCTTTGCACAGATGATCTACAAACAAAATGAGGCATTTTAGGCAAATGCAAACCTAAATTACATTTTTATGTAGCCTAAGAAAACATCACTTCAGGGCTCAGATGAAGCTCAATAAATCCCATAATGAGACACAAAAATTAAAAATTTCTCAGTCTGGATGATCTATAATGGAGCAGTGAATCAGATAATGGATTCTTGTTCTGGTAAGAACATTTTCTCTGCCCAGCTCTTAACTAGACAGTAGACAGATATATGGCCAGAGAAGTTCTTTCTCAAGCTGTTGAATTACACTTTCCAATTGTACTGTCCAAAGTGTGGAGCAAAGTTTACAGCCTCTAATACATGTCCTTTCATACCTACCATCTTTCCTTCCAACAGGGAAAAACCAGAGCAAGCCAGACTGAAAAAGTTTCTTGGCCTTCACAAGGCTCACTGCCACAACTCTTAGTGCCCTAACACATGCCAAATTCCAGGAAATGCATTTTCATGCACCCATTTCTCCAAGCAGCAACCGTGGTGGTTCAACAAGCCCAAATACTGGGCTTTTTGCAAGTAATCTGTGTTTTTTCTGGCCAGAGAGAATTCATCAATATGTGGTACAGTAAAAGCGTGAATCAGTATCTGCAGGCCAGTCTGAAGAGATGAGACAGTTTAATCCAATGGTGCTGGCAGATTTCTAAAAGCATTTGATGGTTTTAGTATATTCCAGTCAAGAACTGGAACAAGCCACCCAGGGGAATTACTGTACCTGGAAGTGTTTAAAAAACATAAAAAAGTGGCACTTGAGGACACGGTTTAGTTGGTTAACAGTTGAACTACATCTTTTCCAACCTCAACTGTTCTATAATTATATGATTCTATATTTGTGTCCAAATCTAAGACTATATTCAGACTGCCAACAGAACTTTAGAGTGGGTGCCAAAAATGTATAATCAAAGACCTTTTTAAACAATTAAAATTAACAGATTTATTGCCTATAGAGAATGTTATCTACTTAAAAATTGAAATGAGAAGCTCTAATAACACCTGACATTACTTTACCTTATTTAACTAAAAGATTATAGAGTAAGAATAAAAGATTTGCCACTACAGTGGAAAAAAGTTCCTGTCTTTTTAAGTTAGTTTGTTGTGGAATTTTTAAAACAGTATTCAAGTATCACACAAAAATAGATTATGTAAATTAGAAGTAGTACAGATCCTTAATCTGAGAGAACTTTTATGCCAAAATATTTTTTTTTCCAGAGCTAGGAGATAAAAAAATAGCAGTTTTAACTGTAAAATACAAGACATCTCTCTAACAGGTCATCACTTTAACTGAGCGATACAGACACTTGGGATGCTTGGCTCTGTTGTTACCTTTATGACCCAAAATAATTGCTTCTGAGAGTTTGTTATCAAAATAAACAAGACAGAAAACAGCCCAACAGCACAGAGCCCAGCACAGTAGATAACAAGCACCATGCAAAAAGCCTCAAGCCCCTGCAAGCCAAAGTCATCCACCCATCCGTATTTTCCCTAGCACCAGTTTGGTGCCACACTTTCCAAAGAATTCAGCTAAACTGAGCAAGTCACAGCTAATGCATGGCCCAATGACTTCAGAATCAAAGTCTGTAAAATTCACAGGTGAATGAATAATCCTCACTATGGCTAATTATGGTGGTTGAAAAGTTAAAAAAGACAACTAATTCTGAATTTGGAAAAGTAATTGTAGAAAAGAGGAGGGAATTTTCTACCTGTGCAGCCTCTTCAGACAGAAGAAGTTTTCACAGGTCGACAAAATGCTAACAAATACTAAAAGCAATCTGATCTTTCATCTATCTTACCAAAAGGAAAAATCCTTCCTGAACTAAAATAAGCTGCACAATTTATGCCAATGGCAGAGAGGAATTTATTTGTTAGGCCCACAAGTAGCAAGTGTTGTCAATCTGTTCTGGAAAGGTATTTAATTCAGATTATATGCCTGGAGAAAGGAAGTGAGATTGAAAAAATCTATACAGCAACACCTGATGAAAGCTAGGAAGAAATTATTCAGAAGTCACAGCGGCAGCCTGGCTATCAGAAACAAGGAAGAACTAAACCAACCTACCTAATTCTTTCTTTTGGTTACAACTTCAGAAATCCTCATGACATTCTAGCAGGTACAAAATGCCACCAGTGTTTTCAAATCATCTTTAACCAGGTACAGGTTTAAAACTGGATACTTGATCTTAAAACACATAATTTATAAAGAATACCAAATTGTGTGGTATGATAACAGTGCTTACATTCAAAACATTAAAAGCCACCTCAGCATAGATGAACTTTATGAAGAATTTACATTTTCAAGACTGCAGTTCTTTTTCCTGCTAAATACTTTCCTTACTATCCCTCTAAATATTAGAGTAATACTCCCATACCCACAGTATCTGAGCATATTGAATGACTTATTTCAGATGGACAACTGGTTTTGAGTAAGGATCCCTGCAGGCAAGGTACACTAACTGAAAACATGATCAAATTTCGGTCCAGAGAGACCTGAATTTACAGTTTGTGTTGTTGCTATGAAGCAACCACAGCAAAGATGCCCAAATGAAGTAGTGTCTTGCCTTTAATTACCCTTGGCTCTCTCCATACCCTGGTACTGGCCCAGCAAAACCCATCAGAGTCCCAAACAAATGCGAAAAAGGGAGGAAATCACATCTCCACTGAAGCCATGAAGACAAATCTGCAGATTTGTTCCCACAGAACCAAAAATCGAAACCCTTAAGATACTAATTTCTTCCAAAAATCAAACAGTATTTCTAAATGATTTTTAAAAAATCCCAACCAAACAAATTTTTTAAAAAATCAGAAACTGTCTCACCTAGAAGAGGATGATTTTTTATAAAGTAAATTAGCTTGAAGGAAAAAGATGTTGTTCTCCCTGATCCCACTGTGCAGCTCAGACTAAAATTTTAACCACTATTACTCAACATAAGAACACCTTGAGCAAGAGAGCAACTCATCATATGTTTTACAGGCTAATGGCTGTACTACCACACAACTTATTTGCTTTTAGCTGGTATGTAGTAGACAATTATCCTCCCTTTAGCTTACATTGCATTTTTTCACACCTGGAAAAGTATTTATTCATTGGTGAAACTCAGCATGACCAGAAGGTCGGTAATGCACATATAGACTTTCCTGCACCATCACCTAAATTATGCACCCCCCCTAGTCTCCCTTACTACCTATCTTACTCTTAATTTGCAATTAATGTGTGTCTGCTGTAACTGTCTGCTTCTGCCAAGTGAAAAATTGAAGTCATCAGACTGTAATGTTGTACTGAACAATTACATTTGCACTAGCAGTTCAAATTAGTATTCATCAGTTTTTATCCTCTTGATTTTGTACATATATCTGCATATGCAATGCTTGTTGCTGTAGGAATAAACCTGTACTCTTGAAAAATATGGATTTTTAACACACACTGAGATACAAACTACAACGTTTGCTTGCAGTCATACCAACTCATACAGCTCTTGCAAAAGGATGACACCAGAGGGTGAGATTCTCCAAAGCACAAGAGGATTCAATACAGACAAAAATCACTGAAAAAAAGTTAATGGATTTTGTTAATTTCCCCTTTGCCTGTAATTCTACCCATCTTCACTTCTGGTTTTCAGGTTTTCTTTTTAATGGAACCAAGCTGCTGGCAGTAATGAGAAATCTATAAAATACAGAGAGCTCTCCTTGTATAAAAAGGAAACACTTTCATAAAATGCTAATGGATATTCCCATTTGCTGTAGGGATACTTGAATGATATTTTACTCCATAATGCTGTTGGCACAAGGCAGCAGATTTTGTACTAGTGGCAGTTCACTTCAAGATATCTTTAAGGTCTTTTAGCCTATCAGTACTGCATCCTTTCTATATTCTTTGGGGGAAAAATAAGAAGTTATCTTTCTGATATCACTGAAATAGGACCAACTGGTAATCCTGACCAGCAGCTGGAAATGGTACAGCCAAATTTGCATGAAAACATTTGGGTGAATATGGGGTAAAGAGTCTACCTAGACCAAGTTTGTATAGAAACATTTGTGTGAATATGGGGTAAAGGACCCACCTAGGCCAGCTGACCCCTTTCTTCAGCAGATCTTAGCTCCAGTTCAGCACACCACTGGAATACTGAGGCCCAGCTATGCCCCATGAGCACTAGTGCCTGCCCTGCTCTGACCAGCCAGAATGCCAAGGGACATTCCTGGCACCTGGGAACTGTACAGATGATCAACCAAAGCCTCAATACAACACAAGCAACCTTCTTCAGATCTTAATTCCCAGCAAGATAAACCACCTCAGCCTACACTCAGATTAACACAATAGTCAAACAGAGTGTGATTTATATTAGGCAGGTGCTTACTTGGTATGAAAACCACATGCTATTCAGCCAGACTTGCAAAAACTGCTCAACATCCAGAACTCAATCTAGAAATACCTAAAAAGTGCTTACTTTCTATGGTGATCAATAGGCAGAAATTCCAGCTGATAGCAAGCTTTGCTTTCAAAAGGGACTCTATGCCCCCATGCTACTCTTACATCATGAATCCCCACTCAAAAAAACCAGAAAACTCAAACAATTTTATGATGGATTACAGCTGCCCTTCCCTCTTTAAAAGCTGCTTCTGCTTAGCAGCTCAACTAAACAAACTGGAAACAGCTGGGAATAAAGTAGCACATGAAGATAAACAGCTTAACACAGTCAAAACGTACCAACAGAGCATCCTGAGGGGCTACACACTGTGAACAGGTGCTTTTATTTTGACCTCTAAATCTTACCCACTCAGTGACCCTGATGTAGAAGCAAAGTGCAAAACAATCACTTCTTTCAGTATTTTCCAAAATCTCATGCCTCTGTTTGCTGATAGGATTTGAGATTCTCATGGTTGGTCACACAACTTCTTATCCAATTACAAAAATAAACAAAAAGGGAGCAGGAAATAATTCCATTCATCCTAGCATTCTGCACACAGTGTATCTCTACTTTGCAATTCTTCCTAGCACCCTTTCCTTTATTGATATCAACAAGCTTTTGTAACCTGGGAATAGAAATGGATATGATCAGGAGGCTCAGAAACCCTTTTCTGATCAGCCAGAGAAATCTGAATAAAAAATGAGAAATCTGAATAAAGAAAACAAAATTCCGTCTCATTAGCACGCTGGCATTAACAGAGAAAGCTGTGAAAACTTCACTGCTCATTTTCAGTGTAAATTGAGGACTCTCACAACTGACAAATTGACATTTTCACTCCACAGCACAACTCGAAGTTCCAAGCAAAACTGCTTTACGCACAGTCTGTTGTTTAGGAAATTACCAAAGGTAATGGAGTGATGGAAAGCTGTAAACCTGGCAATTTATTTTAACACAACTATTTTCAGGTTTTGAGGAAAAAAAAAAAAAAAAAAAGATAAAAGCTGAAAAAGTGCAAGTACATCAAACTGCAAAAATGGTACATCTTCCTTCTTGCTTTGCAAGATCCAGCAATAAATAGACACCACACTAAAACAAAATTGTCAGTGCTGCCTAGCAGGAAGCTTATCAAAGACATTTAAAAAGCTTTTTTATGAAAAAGCAATTTTAATGAAGTCACATCAGTGTAGAAGAACATTTCAGGTGGTCAGAAAAAATATTAAAGAACATAAGTATAGTCAAATTCAGTGTTACAATCAAAGTAAGTAGTTGGCAGAGGTCTGAATCTAAATTCTAAAATAATAAAAATGTGTTAAAAGAAAGATCAGGGCAAAAAAGATATGAAATGTCACTGATGATCACTTCCCTAAAGAGTCAGCATCCCTTCATACCATCCGTTGCCAAATTTCTTGTCCAGAATTCAGAATTTACCAGATTAAAAAAACTCCCTTGTACATTCACACGACTAAGTGGCTACATCACCCTAACCTGTTCTAATGCAGCCGATAACTTAAAGTACCAATATCACCAGAAATATCAGACCCTGAATAGGGCCCACAGAATATGCAAGTGCCTGCAATTTACCATGTGTCTGCACATCAGATTCCTGTGTGTCAAACCAGAGCTGGTACCAAAAAAAAAAAAAAAAAAAAAAAAAAAAAGAATTAAAAAAGAAAATCACTTCTCTGTTTAATTAAAGCTGTGTATCATCCCACAAACTTGCACTCTTTCAATTTCAGAGCTACCCTTGGTGTTCTTGAATATTTTCTTAGTCTCAATCTTTTTGGTCAGTGAGGCTCAATTTGTTTTCTGTGATTTGTTCATTCAATTTAATTCAATTTTTCTGATATACAAGCCCTCGATGTCTCTAACTGAGCTCTTCATCTAATATAATTTCCTTTCAGCTCTTCACCATTGTCCTTCCTCCACCACTGTCCCGGGTTCCCTAGCTCCCAGCAGCTTTATCCTAATTATTGCTCCTGTATCTTGTACAGTCCAAGTATTATTTCTTCGGCATTCAAGTCAGATAAGCCCTCTTTCCCACTGCCTGAGCAAATGCAGGAGAAAATTGAGGGCATAGCGGTAATACACTTTCAACTCACTCTTCCTGGGAGAAATAATTACAGAGGAAATCTTGTTTAGTCGCTACTGCCCTGGGAGAGAGTATGCTCAGTTCAGATGAAATATTTGGAGAAATGTGCTGCCAAATCCTAACAGGTCTCCCTAGAGCACAATTGAAGCACTATTTGTCAACAGCCAATAACTGGGTCAAATCCAGACACTTCTTCAAAAGTGCAACAAAAGAAGCAAAGGAAATAAATTAGAATGGAACAAATAGAGACTAAAAACTTAATTTAGTTCCAACAGCTATTAAGGACAGGATCACAGGGACAGGAAGGTAAGCACAACACTAACCTGGAACAGAGACTGAGCTCTAAGGAGATCTCTGGGGGATTTTTTTTTAAACTAAAAATTCTTTCTGTTGACATCTTATCAGATGAGATATACATGTTTAACACACTTTGAGAGTCAATGTGACTCTCAGGAGAGCAGCAGGAGTTTTCAATGGAGTCCTCTGCCGAGCAAGAGATGGAAGGAGCATTTCCACTTCATTCCCCAGTGACCCCTGTAGCACATCTCTTACTACCACATTTTCACAGACCATAAATTTTAACCACTTTTTTGTTCTGCATTGCTCTGCAGCTGGTCTTATCAGATGCTTATACTCAGCCTTGCCACACAGCTACTCCTGCAAGAAGCTATATGATGTCAAGGCACGGGCAGCCAGGCTGTCAGTAGAGGCTGAGATCCTCAATCTTGCCTTGATGAAGATTATTTCTAATAGAGGAGCCCTGAAAGAAACAGGTCCTATATTCCAATGTCCACCAAGAGTTAAGTTCATTTTAGTAATGAAAACAAATGCAGATTTAATTACTGATATGATGGAAAAAAGTCCCATATCAGAATATTTTTCAGGCAAATGTATTTTATGGGTTTTTTTTTTCATTTCAGGAGTTTTTCTCTAATCCCCTCCTCAATCACCTCAACATTTGCACTTCACTTTCTTCTACTTACCTCTTCTCTCTTCCCTTACAAATACATAAACAGAAATCCAAGTACTTACACTCTGATAAGCTGCAATCTTTTAAAATGAAAATTTTATGCTCATCCTCAGAATCTCTGATTCCTCTTTGGTGGCACAAACAAATAAAAAAAGTAACATTCTAAGATAAGCATGTCATGTTTCTTACATTTCTGAACTAGAGAACAAATTTTTCTATGTCATTTGCACATTTTTGGTTTTATGGTTATCTGATATAATAGGTAACACGTCTCATTATGAACAATATTTGTCTTTTTGTAACCTCAAAAGAGTTTTGTATATTTTAGTTGTCAGCACATTATTCTGTTACCTTGTATTTCAAAAATGCAGTGGAATGGTGCCAGAAGGGACAGTTTTAGCAGCAGGATTTTATTATTTTTTCAAATCAACAAGCAATGTAATAAGACTTTCTAAAATACCCTGCCTTCACAAGCAAATCTTGTGTCCAGCCAGTGGGAAAATGACAGAAGGAATGATTCCTTGCAGTGAAATTACATTTGAAGATACATAACTAATTGCAGCTTTAAAAATAACAAATCAGGTAGAAATTTCCAGTCAAAAACATACATTTATTTTTCAGTATCTTAGCTGCCTGCCATTCACATCTGTTCCCTAAAGTGTAAATGTTTACTTTTTTTTTCTTTTTGTATTTCTGTTGGTTGGTGGTGGTGGTGGTGGTGGTTTTTTGGTTTGGTTTTGGGTTTTTTGTGTGTTTTGGGTTTTTTTGTGTGTGTGGGTTTTTTTGTGTTTTGGTTTGGTTTGGGGTTTTTTGTTCGTTTTTTTTTGTTTGTTTGTTTTTTATTGTTGTTTGGTTGGTTTTGTTTGTTGTTTTTGGGTTTTTTTTGTTTTTTGGGGGTTTTTTTGGTTTTTTTGTCTGTATTTTTTTGGGGGGTTTTTTTGTTTGTTTGTTTGTTTTTGTTTTGTTTTGGGTTTTTTTGGGTTTTTTTGGTTTGTTTTGTTTTGTTTTTTTGTATTCACATTCCTTTGCACACTTCAATAATGGTTGCTACGCTTTTGGACCCCAAAACCCCATTTTCCCATAGCTAGCTGCAAGAACCTAAATTTTAGACTTTAGTCATGAATGAACTTCTCAAGAGGTTCAGTTTCCAGTGAACACGAGATGTTGGGTTTGAAAATCAAGGGCTGGTAGCAACGAAAGTGGAAAAGGACAAAAAGAAATTATGTGTTCTTCCTTTTTGGATTTGTTGGACCCAGTTTTTAGCAACTGCTGGATTTGGACATCACTGGGGCTGTGATGCATCCTTGGTGGCTGTGGCACTAAAGGAGCTCTGTTTGAAAGGATGCACTCTGGCAAACCACAGCTACCAGCGAGGTTGCTGGCACTGCCACCGTGCTCTCAACTGCCATCCAAGACACTTCATCTTCCAGGAGACTGGATAAACACTCTTCCCATATGTCTACCTTGCAGTGCTTGAAAAAATGATTACAGACTGCCTGGAATAAGAGTGGAAATAATGCAGCTCTTTTAGTTGAGACTCCATAACAGGCTAGTAGAGGTTCTCATGATGCAGTTTCTTGTGTTACAGAGGACACTGCATTTTTTATGTGCTGTGACACCAGACATTTGGGAAAACAACTTGCTGAGCCTTGGCATGTTTTCTTTATTTTTTCATTTTTCTAAGCACAGGTCTCAAGCTTCAAAAGGACAGGTCTGCCTTTCTGCCCTGCTGTCAATATACAACTTCCACCAGGCCTAAAACACAAATTTGGGAGAAATTGGGGTGTGTACAGGTTGTGTCTGTAAGCCCATTTCTGAGTTCAGTTACCTATTGAAGGAAATGATCCAGTGCCAGCAACAAGCTCTCAGAATAAAAAGAGGAGACATAAAGGTTATTTCCCCTCCTCCTCAGCACTGTCTCCAGGTTTATGATTAAGTTACAATTTTTCTTGCTTTTCTCCTCAAACCTCTTTTTTCTTTTCTTTGGTCTTGTGAGCAGGACTGACTGGATAATGACATTTTCAGGTAGACAAAAAGAGGTTCTTTTGTACTTTGCAGCATGCACAGTATCCCAGGGAACAATGCAATAATATTTTTCATAGATAATTTCATATTCCTATTTCCCTCTGCTACCCTTTTCCCTCTAAGAGACTGTCTGAAACCATTCCATATGCACAGACTAATAATCATGCAATTTCACATCTTTGTTGAGATGAGGTATATTTGTTCTGGAAACATATTCACAAGCAAGAACACCTAACTAAGCCAGTCAAAGCTATAACCCTTCCTGAAACAAGTTCTGTGCTGTAGCACAGTAGTAACTGCAAAGCTAAAACCGAGGACCTGCTCTAAAGAAAGCCTTGTGAAACTGCTTATGACTCTCAACTAAATCCACATTTTAGAAAAGATCTAGTAGCAGCATCACATCATATTGTATTCAAACTGGTTTTTCTAATTTTATATCAGGCACTGTAACATTTATTGAGTCTCACAAAGCATTGTAACAGACTTCAAAAAATGTTACATAAATACTAAGCCACGTTTTCTGAAGTGTTGCCTCTGTTTTTGTGAGCTGGCTTTGGAACTCTATGGACATAATGGCACCACCAGAGTGCCTTTTAGAAACCTACAGGAGATCCAGAAGATGGTTCTAGTCTGCTGCCAGCAGCCGCCAGTCAATATTTTTCATGTCAATGTTCCATACTACTGGGATACAACAAGAACAGTAACAGCAAAACAATAATTTATTGCTTAGGCAGATGCTAAAGGCTTTATTTATTATCCTCTCTCCCCAGAAACCAAATATTTGTGGGATGCAAGTGCTTCTGCCAATAAAGAAAGGCTTTGTTTTCATTAAAGGAAGGTTTGAGAAATTCTATTCATAGACTACTGGTTCCATCTGAACGTCTTAAATTCTTAGATATCACCAGGAAGGTGTGGGCTAAGTGATATGGTAAAATTATAGTAATAAGTGGTTTGGAAAGCTACAGAATCTGCTGCAACACTGGAAAGCTATCATTGTCTCTAAATAGTAGTAATCCCTTTTCTCACCTGTGAGTAGTTCTTAAGATATACAGACTAAAGGACATAGTATTTACAAATTTTATTCATGTTTATCAAAAAATATTTCTGTAAAGTTGTCCTATGAATTTATAAGGTTCTGTCTTTGTCCACAGAGAATATCTATAACTCTTGTCTGAAACCTATGGCAGCTCTCTGAAGATGCTCATAAACCACATTTTGACTCTCTTGAGAAACTGAGTTATTAGTGCCATATGCCCTCTAACTGGAAGGAATGCCTTCATTTTCCAAAAGTTGCTCATATATGAAAAGATTCTGTTTTGAACACAAAACCACTACTGGCACATAATAACACAAAGATTAAGGGAAAGCACACCCAGCTGTTTTGCTCACCACCATTTCCCCAGGTAATTCACTTTTCACCACAGCACCACCTTCTGTCACACCACAAGCCCTGTGAACCATGGGAGAGGTGGTTCACAGCATTAAGACAATGCCAACCACACTGCAGCCTCCAAATAAACTTGCTTTCCTTGGATCCCCAGATGAACTTGCTTTCCTTGGATCCTGAGAAAAGCTCAAAAGTGCAACTGGCTGGGAGTTTCCCGTCAGAAAGGGTCCATGATGAAAGAAACCCAGTCACTCCAAAGCCAAAATATTTAATGGAAGTCTTTTTTCACCCATTTTTTTTTTCAGGCTGCTGTCACGAAACCTGAAACAAATATTTACTGTTGCCTAGTTTGACCTGCTTCTGACAACTCTGATTTGCAGAAATGACGTGAAATATTAATTTTCAAATGTATTTCCTATTGGGTTATTTTGCCTCTTGGGAACAGTGGATCAGAGGCCTGGATGTCTTTGCAGATCCCTGCTCTCTTCTAAGCTGGGCTCACACATGGCTTGGTAGAATCAGGTCAGTAAATTAAATCAGAAAACACTTTGATTCAGAAAAGTCTTAGTTTTGCTTGGAAGGAAGATGGTGAGACAAAAAGTTCCACCGCTTTAAAATAATTTTTGAACTTTTAATTCCTTGAACACTTTTCATATGTTCACTTTTATCCTTATAGGAAGTGAAACAACTATTATGCACTTTCTATAGCACCATGGATGTTTACAACATGAAGTTTAGTGCTGTCCAAAGAGGATAACATAAGACTGTTCACAAAGCTATCCTTTCAAAGTTTTTGCTTTTTTGGTTATAATATTTAATTTTAATTATATTTTTCAATACTTGAGGGTTTTTATTGTCATGAGGAGGTATATATATAAAATCAGTACTTTTGCTACAAATCAAAGAGGTGAGAATTTCCTTGTTTTCACTAAACCTGTGTTTCAGTTACTCTAGCTGTGGAAAAATATCACATAGGCACACTATTTATACATATAAATGTAGACATGTTTATACTCAAACACACAAAAAATATAGTACTTATGCACTTCTACATAAACAAAGAAAAAAGGTCCAGACAACACTTGCAAAGAACATCCTCTTCCACCATAATGTAAATATTATGTAGAGGTAATTATTGCAAAGATGCTACAACTCCTTATACATTACTCTCAGTTTTTTCTCATGATTTCATCTTCAAATTTCCATCTATCTTTGTGAATGTCCTTTTGTGAGCTATGAGCTACATTAAATCTTTTAACTCCATACCCTGTGTACAACATTGTATTCAAAGGGAAGGAACTGAAATACCAAACACTGTTTCTTTTTACACCTGCTCAGAGGCACAGTGACTGTTTCAGAATTTAGATAAAATAACAATGTCGAATGGGAGAACACAGGCTTTAAATTCCATACATCTCAGTCATGGTTTAATGCACATGTGCTTTAAATCATGCCCTATTTAACACTTGTGACTGTACAGTTGACCAAATTCTCCCCAGAAAATATTTCCACAACCTCTTCCAGTCACCTGAGAGAAATGTACAGCAACATCTTTTTTCTACAGAAAAATCACTCAGCTAAGAGTCCTTTACAGACAGCTATTATTTCTGCCCCTGCAGCTAGAAAATAACTCTCTACTTAAAACAGAAGGTTTGGAAGATGTACCATTAACAAATATATGCACACACTGGAAATCAAAAGAGTTTCAGCTCATTGACTATAAAAAGATAATAAGCTGTGTCCTACCTATGGTGGTAATAACAGTGCCAGCAAAGAAGAAGGAACTTCCCAAGTCCCAGTGACTGATCTGAGCAGATGTGTTTCCTAAAGGTATGATTCCTGCATTTATTGCTGCCACTACTTGCTGCAAGTTTAAAAAGATTTTGTCAATATTCATGAAACAATTGTATTCATATACATTACACAGTAAATTGATTAAATCACTTATTTGATCCAAGCACTAAACCTGGAAAAGATCTGTGTTGCTTTGCTCGAGCTTTATCACTCAGTCAGGTTACAATTTATTCTTCAGCAACCACTCCAGGCAATTCAGAAGAGCTGTAAAGTCCAGAACATTGGGGAGAATGCAAAATCCACCATATCTGTGATATTACTACCTTGGTTAGAAGGCAAACACAATTATTTTTACTGCTGCAACTATTTGGTTAAGAAAAACATGCATTAGACAAAATTTATAATGAGAGTTTCCCACAATGTTCCTGTGTTGTGTTAGGCAAGCAAATGGACTTCTTAAAAACAGTCATTTTAAAACACCCAGAAAAAATGCCCATGCACTGTGCTGTATCAAATTCATTTCAAATAAAGAAAACAATTTTATATAACAAACAATTCAATAATTAAAGCAATTACATATACAATTATAAAACTTTCACTATAGCAACAAAAAATTCAGTCAAATATCAAACATGTATCTCTATACAACTATATACTTCAGAAATGTTGTTCTTGAAAAATTCAGTTCCAGTAAATAAAATCTACAAGCTTGCCACTAGTGACAGTTTCATAGTCTCAAGAAATAGGAAATTTTTCCTCTTTCAATGGTGTCAAATACTGTAAATTCTATTACAAAATATATTCCTGTTTTGTTATAACACAATTGCAGGTATATAGTGTATTTGAGTTAAAGGAAAAGTATTTTTAAACTTGAGATAAATATTTTGAAGTATATAAGTTTTCATTTCATTCTGAAACTTTAAAACAGGGTTTATTTCTAATCACCACACTTATAATAATTGGTGTCCAACAAAAGAAAACAGAGGAAGAAATACCACAAAGTGAAAATGAGCATTTTAACTAACTAGTAGCTCCTGCTTGGCAAGATGTACAACAATAATTAGGTACATAAATATATTCAGTGATAAGACAGACCAGAACCATCTTGTATTTGGGCAGTCTGTTGCAGAGGAACAGTGTTGTACAGTAGTAATAATTTTTTGAGTCCCAAAATACATTGATAATTTGGAAATTAAAACATTTCTGTTACTAAACAGTGCCTGCCACAGTCACTTGATCTGGGCAGAAATTATGAGGTAAAAATGCAGGATTAACTAGGACATCTATTTTTTTATTATGGGACTTAAACCCAACATTAAATCCAGCTTAAATCCAACGTTTCCAGTTTGCCATTTTCAAAGCTCAGATGCACAAAGTAACCATTTTGAAATCCACTGCTGCACCTCTGCAGCCACAGGGATCTTGCTGCCAAACCTAAACCATTTCCATCATCCAGGGTTGTCAACAGAAAGCCAGCTGGGGTATCTTTACACAAACTTTTAACTGCTTTCATTCTAACTTTTCTTTTTTTTTAAATAACAGAAAGGCAGAAATCAAAGAAGTGGAATTTTCAACCCTACTGAGGAAGGAGAAAGGATGGAGAAAGTGAGAGGGAAGAGAGTTTAATTTTCCTTTGTGTTGGAAGGATAAATCTACATTTGTACATGATGTACAACTTGGCAGGAGCAGATACAGCAGCACTGATATGACAGGTGTTTCCATCAGTGTAGGAAGGGACACACCAGACTAAGAGGCATGTGAAAACCATCCGTTGAATCGATTTTATAATTTACACAACACAGACATTGCTTTGATTGACAAGGAAGTGTAAATCAGTGTGCTGCATTATACAGAGCCCACAGAGCACAGCCTGAGTGCTGTTACATTTCAGGGGACTAAGAGCTGCCATCACAAATCCTGGTACCTGCACATGGTACCTCACACTCCCCAGTGAGGACATTATATCTCATCCAGTGAGCACTGGATCAATGAATGTCATTTTTTGAACCATTCTTGTTTCATTACAGTTCCTTGTACTGGATGAAGGCACTACCCAGAGCAATGCACCTGTTTAGACAGTCTAGCCAGACCAAGTTTTATACAAATCCAGATGTAAAATGCTTTCAGGGCTCTCATCATCACTGCAGGTTTTTGAAGCCAGATGCACCTCAAGGCCTTTTGTAAGAGAGGTGTTCCAATCTACACTGCTCAACAATCCACTACAGCTATGCGTTTCCTGGCTTCATCTACCATACCTACATTTTTCCTGGGGAAAAAAAATAGAACTTAACCCAAAACTGCCCAAAGCACAACAGATGGCTACAAAAGACAATTAGCCTCTATTATTATGTCTCTGATTTTATCCAACTGCTAATCAGGAGAATAATCAGGGCTGCTTTCAGAGACGCTTCCTTTCCGTACAGCCTCCTAAGTTCTGACTGCACACACTTTAGGGACTCTCTGAGTAGGAGGCTGCATCTGCGCCGTGGTGTTCCGATTGGCTTGGGTGAATTGCTTTGCCATTAGTTTATCTAACTCCTTTTGGAGCTCACTCGTGTTCTGTGAGCCAAGTCGTTCTGTGGCAGTAAGATCTGCAAATTACTTGTGGATCATTTAAAATGTATTTGCCTTTTGAGAGTTTGCATGTGCTTCGAAGTAATTTTTTTAAGTTCTTACGTTATGAGGAACACTTGAAGAGCAATTTATGATTTGTCTCCTTCATGAAATTGATGATCTAACAGACCATTCAGCTTCCTCTTTCTTTTCAAATGGAATACTCTTTCTTATATAAATAAGAAATATATTGAAATATATAAATAATATACTGAATATATAAATAATATATTCACATATTTGAACAAATCTGTTGTATATCACATATAAGTGGTTTTTTAAATAAGTTTTTTTTATTGCCAGTGTTTCTCGTTGACTTTCTTTGCACATTTACTGATTCACTTTTGCAAATTTATTGATTGTTTTAGGCATAGTTTTAGTCATAAAGGGCCAGATGATGCCTGCATCATCATTGGGCTCTTGTTTCCAGACACACAATGTTGTGCTTTCTCCTGGGCTGTGACCATGTTTGGGAGAAGCCAGACTAGATACCAGCAAAGCTGCTGCATTTTATTCCTTCAGAGTCATCTGTAAGAGTCTTCCTGACTAGCAAGGGTGACAGGTGGGTAAGGTTACTGGTTTACTGAGGTCAACACTACTGTATCATAAAGTCTTCAAATGTTGCCTGCAGAATTTTTAGGAAGAGTGACTGCATTTTCAGCTCTTTGGATCAGAAGATGACTTTTCTTCTTAGTCTGGTCAGCAATCATAAGAAGATCCTCATCTAAGACTATTCCCAAAAAAAGTTTAAGAAGAAAATAATATATTGCATAACTCCTAACACTTATACCTTTCAGGGTAATAATTTCAGAGTAGCATCTTCCTGACTTATATCCACTGCACTCACTTACCTGGGGGACTGGATATTAACACTCCTCTAACCCAGAATAAAAACACAGGCTTTACTAACTTCACTAAGTTCTCAGCCTTAGTCTTCAGGTAACAGCCTTATTATTCACTGTCAGAGCTGTCACATTCAGCTCTCTGCCACCTTAACTCTTGGTCTTTCAGCCTCTTTTTTGGCTGATGCCTTACTACTACAGCAAAGTTCATTCGTCATGAGTTTGACATTTTCCTTTCCTTCCTTCCTTCCTTCCTTCCTTCCTTCCTTCCTTCCTTCCTTCCTTCCTTCCTTCCTTCCTTCCTTCCTTCCTTCCTTCCTTCCTTCCTTCCTTCCTTCCTTCCTTCCTTCCTTCCTTCCTTCCTTCCTTCCTTCCTTCCTTCCTTCCTTCCTTCCTTTTCTCTGTCCCTCCCTCCCTCTCTAAATTCTGTCTGTCACTTGAGACTTTGTCTTATCCTAGCTGACACGGTAACTGCATTTTGAATCTAAAAGCAGAATCATAAAAACTCTATAATCTGTACAATCATCGTATGCTGCAGCCTTTAAACACTGTGTGATCTTAACACGGGAACTTCTTGACTTCTAAAAATTATTTTCCAGTATTAAAGTTAACTGACCTCCTCAGTGGTAGTTTTCTGGTTTTTTATTCCATATACAAAATAATTTGGTTTAAAGTCAGTTTCATTTCAACACTACAGAATTGGTCAGCATTAGAACAGGGATGTGGAAAGATTAAATTCTTAAATTATGCAGATTATTTCACTTGCCTAACCTTCTTCCAGAGTCTTTGTCTAGTACTTGTTTCATATGAGGTGACTGAGGACTGAGCAGAGGCTGGGTCACCCAGCACACGGCACCGAATCAAGTCCTCTATGCACAATAATTTTAAAATAATAGTCTATGGTTACACTTACAGCAATATGTTTTTCTTCTTTAATTATCTTTATAATGGTGGAAAAAATCAGGCCTTTTTTTTTTTTTTTTTGATAGTGAAGAGAATTGGGATTAAATTTTGACACATTTAAAAATTTTAGAAAATTCCCATTTTTTGAGTTAGGTGATTTCTTAGGCTGCCTCTGTACTGTATATTAGGATAGGAGTGAAGTGTTGTCTGATATCAAGTCCTCACTTGCACTACACCCACACATCCCAACTACTTGGCTTTGCAGTCACATTTGGGAACAAGCTTTAGTAGAGTATCAGAGAAAAGAGGCAGAGATTACTGAGCCCAGAGTGGATAGGCCAGGCATGACCAGAGCTTCAAAAAACACATAAGCATTGCTTTCACACCACACTTTTTTTTTTGCTTGAAATCAGAACACTGGGAAAAGGAGCTTGAGAACACAAATCATACTTTAATTCAATGTCAGTTTTTAATTTCCTATATAAATTAGAAACCCTTTCTGGTAAATACATTGTGCAGTTTTGTGCTATTCCTGTGTTCATGCAGGCATCTGTCTGTAGAGGCCATGCTGAACTTTGCTTTGCAGATTAAGACAAGGAATACTGTGACTTTTCTTCTGTCAAAGCAAAAGATAAAACAGTCTCTGAACGGCACAGTCATTTTCTGAGAACAGAAGACAATTCTAGGTGAGGGATTTCATCCTCTGACCCTGCAAGGAGTCAATGGCATTGACAGACAAAAACCAGCCTGCTGGCCAGAGAGCTACCATCCACTAAATGGGTCTGCAGAGACACAGGAAAATAAGGAGAGTTTATAAAGTGTGAAGGCTGGCCTCTGGTAGTCAACTGTTGTCTCACATGGAAATCAGGCAGAAATAAGTATGTGTCAAACCAGTCACTCCAATGCTCATCTCCTCGTTCCACACCAGGCTCTGAATACATGTTTTTGTACTGTCTTCCAGTCACTTCACTTCTATGAAATGATGTAACACAACAGTTCATTACTCTCAGCTCTTCCACTGAAAGATTAAAATAGAAGCACCTCAAATTATGCTTCTGATAAAACCCAGAGAGTGCTTTCTTTCGTTACCCAGCTTGTCAGGAGTTAGCTTGTGCTTCCTGGCAGTCACTTGACAAGTGATGTCAAAAAGTCAGATGTGCCTCAAAGTTTCTGAAAACCATTTCTCAGCCTGGATTTCTTCCTTCACTGCTATAGTTCTGCTGCTATTTGACAAGGGGACTCTACACTATAAAGATACACCTCATATGGCTCAGCTACTGAACAAGTTCTGTGTTTTTATTTCAGCTTTGGGTTACAAGGAATGGAAATCCTAGTTCTCAGTTCAAAGGCACACCAGGATGCTTTTAACACTTAGCAAACAACTCTCTAGCCTCAAAACACATGGTTTTGGGCCTTGATGTTGAAAGAGATTGCAATAATATTTGTATTATAATTCTATGACTCCTTGTTTTTCTTTTTAGTTTGTGTAACATATGAGTGTGCTCTACACTGGAGACTGGTACCCCGCACGCTGAAGAACTGAAGGATTCTTTTCACCCTCTTTCACAGCTACTTAAACTAAAAACATGCAAAAATATAACAAAAAAACATTTCTATTTCCAAATATGCATTACAAACCCCATAGATTTCTAGGTATATAAATTCTCTGTGTGTACATACACATATATATGTGCATGAATACATACATGCACGTTAGGGGAAGAAGGCTTTTCTTTGCTTCTTGAGATTACAGACTGCAAGAATTATGCAAACAGCTGTTCTGCAGAACTGACTTACTAATGACTCATATCTGCCACCCTTTCTAAGGCAAAAGCTGGCATTCAGATGCAATCAGGCTAAGCTAAGTTCTAGGTCCATAAAACTGTTCATCTGAAGGAAATGTAATCTTTACGGGTCTCAACACCGGAAGCAGCAAAAAAAGTTTGAGACCAATCTGCTTGGACAATGAAGTGACTAGGGCAGTTAGAATTTATTTGTTATTCTCCCCCCAAATAATGTTCATGAAGGATGAAAACTGCTTTAAAAATTCCATGTAGAGAATGACTACAGAAAAGGGAGCTGTCCTGTCCCTGGAGTACATGCTCCCAGGCAAGAGAAAGTTTGGCAAAAAAAAAAATCCCTCTTTCCAGGAACTGAGTACAGAACCAGAAGAGGGAGAACAGAAGGAGCCTAAGCAAGGAGTACACACAGTCCAGGGGCTTCTGCAACCCATCCAGACCTAAGCACAGTAGGTGGGTGTTTGTGTGGAGCACAGGTCTGGGTAAGGGTGGGAGCAAAGGTCTTTCACAGAGACTTTCATTTAATAAATATTTCTCCGATCTAGGGATTCAGGTAGAATTGAGGGGGGGAAGGGTTGTAGAAGGAGACAACTGCAGTTGAACATTTATTTCTGACCAGAGTGAAGCAGAAAGGAGACAGACACAGCAAGAGAGCCAGGGACACAGGACATTGCTGTACAAGCTAGGGCTGCGAGGACACTCAGAGTTAAGATACATAAAGCTCAGGTGCTCTGATGGGCAGACACCTTACTAAGGACAGACACATGCACAGGCCAACAACTCAAACTACAGCTCCTGTGCCTCATTTTAACTGCTTTGAAAGTCCTTCATTTCTTCTTTCATTGCGTTGGAAACATCATCAACACGCAGCTCTGCTACTGATATTTGCAATTTGTCATAAGCTTCATAACTGAAATGCAGATGGCACATTAAAAAAACTGATGCAATGGTATTTTGGATCCTCAGATAAATAAATAAAACATAGCACAGCCTCAATTTCTTCTATGCTGGTCTATCATTCTTTTCAAGACTTTTAAGTTTTACAAAGCTTATGTTATTTTTTACTGCTTTACAAAGCAATAAGGCTTCCAGGCTAGGATCCTGACATGAGAGAGTTCCTGCTTCTTTGGAGAGTCTGAAGGAATTGCAAAAGCAGAGACCAAGAATATTTTGTGTTTTTACTGATAAGATTCAAACTACCTCAGGAAGTTCCTGCTTAGAGTACCTGTAAGCTACAGCTCACAGGACTGAAAATGTCTGCAAATGTTGTGATTCAAGGAATTAATAAAATTTTCCTCAAGCTTAATAGGTTTAGTTAATAAATCTTAATCTTGTCTAAATAAATTTTGTATTTGTCTGAAAACAAGATCTTTGCATCTCTATGTTTTCTTATCTACAAAAATTATACAGCATAGTCAAATACCTTCTAATCTCTTGGAGGGAAAGGATTTACACTTCTTTATTTTAACAGTTTTCTACATAATCAGGGCTCAAGGAGCTTATCTGATTGAAATTAAATATATATCTGAAAAAATATTTTCAGGAAAAAATAATTTTCTTGTGGCTACAATGCATATTGTAAAGAAGCCTGTGAAAGAGAGAAAATTGGTTAATTACTGGTGGAGGTGCAGCTTAATGTAGTTACCTACCTTCAACTATAAAAATAAAGCCACAGTAAATACATACTTTAAAGTAAAATATTTTTACAAGAAATTAATCACATAAAAAGCTATGATGACTTTCTGGTGATGCCACTTTGAAGAAAGAAACACTGCTCCCATGTCATTCATAATTATGTCAGGCTTCCCTCAAGAGAGATAAAGAGGTAAAAAAAGCACTTGTCCTCAAGGGAGATTAAAAAAAAATTCGCATTTTGGTCTCATTCATAATCTAGGAGATGAATGGAAAGAAAAGGGGCAGTGCAGCTGACACAAATGTGAAATGAAAACAGGAATGGCACACAACTCTGGACCCCTGCATGGAGAGCTGTTCTCCCTACATTCACCACAAGCCCTCACAGAACCCAAGGAGAACCAGCTTGTGGGATCCACGTCAGTTTAGCTAATCTTGGTGGCTCATTAATTTTCTTTTTTAATTTTATTTTATTTTAAATGCAAGCATATTTTTGTGGCCATTCAGTTTTCAGAAGAACTCACATACCCTGAAAGGGGTTGGATTTAAAACTCTACAAAAGTATTACTGCTGAGACAGCTTGGTGCAGCACCCTGAAAACTTGTTCAGATTTCAAAATGAAGGCTTTATAAGACAAGAATTACCACACACAGCACTTGGAACACATTAAAACATTGTGCTTTTTAGTGTAAGAGTATTTTTCCACTTGTTAGGCTTTCAGAATAAATATATTTGAAGGATCTTTCTGCTAAAAGAACACGAAATTAACTACTTTCTATTATTAACTTATGTTCCATTGTACTTTTACTTGAAAATGCTTTATTAATTTTCAGAATTAACTCACTAAAATAACTATAATAATTCACACCAGCTTGCTGGGACAGTCTAGATATTTAAAATAATATAACTAATTCTTTTTCTTATTTCCCTTTTTTGTATGCAAAAAACAATGCATTAAACAACTTGCTTGGATATTAAAAGGAATTCTTTTTCCATTTTGGTTTAAAAAGGTTGACATGAACAAATAACTGCTGAGCAATGTATAATTAGGTGGTATTTACATAAAAAGCTGTTTTCTTTCTTTCTTTTTCTAATCAGCTTTTTCTTTGGCAAGGGGACAAGCAGTTGCTTCTAATTGCCAAGACATCCCACAACACAAAATACTGGCCACATCCCTAAGTCCTAGGAACAACATAAGTTCTGGGCAAGGAGAAGGCAAATTCACTTTTTCATGCACCTTATTTCCTCCATGGCATCTTTGGGATCCTCTAGAGGGAATGAGGCATATGAAAAGACAGTAATGACTATTTTATGACATCGCTGAATATCAAATTCAGTTCCCAGAGACAACCCCAGGAGATATCATGAAGGAAGGCACAAATACCCTGTGCCTGCACAGCACTGCATGAGAACATGAGTGCCACCTGACCATCAGCTCTGTAATCTAAGATCCCTTTACATTTGCTACCACACACAGGTGCATAAACATAGCAGGGAATTTTTCCAAGTTCTTGGCAATACGTTTTGTGCATCTGAGTTTGGAAGATATCTCTAACATTTTAAATGCTTAGTGGCAAGCTTGTTATAGGAAACAGTCAACATATGAAAAGAAAAATAGAATTAGATTGAAATAATTAGATACAAGAGCTTCAGTGAGAGAATTATTTCATTCTTTAATGCTTATTGTTATTTGTGTGTATAGCTGGATTAGTCCCAGGTTTCTATCAGCTTCTAGAAACAAAAAACTCAGTGGAGAGGGAAAAATTGTTGGACGCAAGACATAAAAAATCTTTAGTGTAAATGAAGATCAGGTTTATGTACTTTGTCACAAATCCATTAAATCCACACAGTCTGAACTACATTTACTCTTTTATTCTGTCACCTGATAGTTACTTGCATTGCATGGCAGGGCCAAGCTGAGAGTAGGCACAGAGAGAGAAACCAAAACACCATTCATGATGAATTGTAGAGTGTTCTTCTCCAAAAGAAGAAATAGTAGGAAAGAACCTGCCACATTCCTTTCTGCAGCTTTATAAGGTAGATATCACAAGTAACCTTTACCAAACCAATGCTTTCTCACCTGTTAATAAATGAGATCCTTGCAAGACTTTCCAACTGAAACTTTTTAAAAGTGGATTTTAACATCAGACCATGCACAGCTTGGTGTTCTGTTGCATTCTCATTACTCACCCAGGCAGTGTTTGTGCTTTCACAAGCCTCCCTCCTGGAGTATTCCTCTAGTTGTAAATTTAGATATCACACCACTGAATGCTGTGCACTGCCCACCTCAGCACCATTGGGGACAGCATCCAGTGATCCACTTAATGCTGTTGTTAATGTTGGCTTCAGGCTACAGCAAAAGGAGTTGAAATTGCCTGGAAAAACTGGTCTCTTGGGTGTACAGATATGCTCTGCATGACTTCTGCAGATATTTAATATGGTACTAAATGGAAGTGCTCACAAAATATCAAAGGAATTATGTACCTGGATGTACTTCTCAGGGTCATGCATTGCTGTTGCTCATTGCAGGTACCTTCTGCAACAGTGAGGCAACAAATTGCAGAATATACCTTCAATATTACCATCAAGTAACTGAAGTGCTTTAGACTGAAGGATTTGCAACACTGGACCGTGGAAGTGAGAGACAGAAGAGGTCATGAAGACCATGGGTTTTTTGTGGGTTTTTTTGTTTTGGTTTGGGTGGGTTTGTTGTGGGTTTTTTTGGGGTTTTTTTGTTTTGTTTTGTTTGTTTCGGTTTGGTTTGTTTGTGGATTTTTTGTTTTGTTTTGGTTTTGGCTTGTTTTGTTTTGATTGTTTGGATTTTTTGCCAGCACAGGAACAATGCTGCTGGACTGGGCTGAAAAGCTATGAGGAAAACATAGATCCCCTTTCTGAGGCAGCCAAATTTACCTCACTGCCACCCTCAAAGCACTCTATTCCATTACCTTTGCACATTTTCTAGGCTGCATAGCAGCTCTCTGTTGCCCCATATTTTACATCTATATAAAATATATGGCGTCTATAAAAGTATAATTCTCAGCTAGTACACCCTGAGGAGCCACACAATCAGTGTGACAATACTAAGTTTCAGGAATTCAAAACCCAGGGACTGAACTTGTGCCTGCTGAAGAGTTGGCAACAGTATATATTGTTGTACCAAGAGAGGTTCTGGGGATTGATGAGATAAAATAAGGATGGAGAGGACAGGAAGGGAAAAATCCCTATCCTGTGTGTATTTATAGAAACACACAACACTGTTTTAAACAGATTTGTGACAAAAGGAAGATTTTAGCCAAGGTGCTGGATACTCCATGGCTCCTGGGTGCTGGAAACTGGACTGTCATTCCATTTGTATTTTTTTTTTTAGCTGAATTTGTGCTCTCCAACTAGTCTCTCTGATGTGCTCAGCTGAATAAGCTACCACAGATTGTACTGCCTGTGGACAGTCTTGGGGTAGTCAAGCCTGCTTCAGAGTAAGGATTAAATTACAGAGCAGAAGTTTGTGAAGATTGAAAAAACCTGGTATGACAAGCACCTTGAACAATGACTAGCATGAAAGAGCCAAACCAGTATCTGGATTCCCAGAACATGAAGTTCAAAAAGAAAAGTTGCAATGAATTTCATTATTGTTTGACTCAAGGTAAATACTTGATTAAAGAAGACATTACAGTCTGTAAGCTCTGTAATTTTCTTCACACAAACTAATCATTCCAGCTCCCTTCTACATATTAATTTTCAGTTTTATAGCTTTCAGTGAATTCTTAAATAACATTTACTTTTTCCTTGCATGCACTATTTATTTTTATCCATACAGACATCCAACAAAAACTAAAGAAACAACCCATTACATTGTAATAGCAGTTAGACATAATCCCAGGGAGATAAAATATATTTCACTAATTTAGTTTTCATGACAAAGTGGCAACTAGGGAAGAAATATGACCCCGTATGTGAGATAGCAGCCTAGACACGGAAAAATTAATTTGAGACTCTTTTACCATTGCTTTCCCATTTTACTTTGGGCAAGCAGAATTTCCCAACCCTTAAACAACTTGATGTCATTCACTAGCAATTACTCTGCATAAAGCAAGGCACCCAAACAGGCTCCCTGTGCCCCAGCTCTGCTCCTATGAAAGGAGTGTAATAGGCACATTCCTACCCCCACATCATGGTGCTCTTTACAGAGGAGCAGAAGGGAACAAGCGCAAATTAAATTTCCATTTACCCCAAAAGCACACAGAGCAACCTCTTCCCACAATTCTCTCTCATCCATGTGCTGTGGGAGGCTGTGTCAGCTCCCCATGCTTCACACGCCTGTGTTTTTCTGGTTGTGGCAAGATCATTAGTGGAGATGGAAGCTAATGCTGATATGGTTATCTGTGCTCTGATGGTTGTACTGAAACTCATTTATTTTACACAGAATATCAAATGGGCGTTGAATGCTGATGAAGTGGTTTTTTATTATCAATCTGTGCTTCTGGGCAGAGAATCATAAATGCTAAAATATCTAAGCACTCCAGAGCAAACTTCAACAGTTTTTGCCTTTAGGTCCATCTCACAGATGATGTAAGATAATATCGCTTCAAAATTTCTTTTTTTATCTTCACGAGTACAGTATCTGACCTAAAAATTTCATAGGAGGATATTTATAGTAGCTACAAGAGTTATTTTTCATCAGAATGTGCTTGTATATTTCTCTGAAAGATTATCTCACATTCTGCTGGTCAAACTGCTGGAATACAGTTATTACACAGCATCTAAATCACTATCAGCAGCATCTCCTCAGGCATGCCTGGTCAGACTCGTGGAGAGAGGAACTGTCTGACAGGCATCTAAAGGGTAGCAGTTTTGGAACACCTTTTAGCAACAAGGCAGGGGAGAAATCACAAAATACAAGACATTTTCCCAGCTTACCTTTAAAATTCAGAAGTAATGTACCATTAAAATAATTTAGCACATCAGAACTCCATATTTAAAACTGAAAAAAAAAACCCCTGTGTCCACGCTGATGCTCAAGGCAGATTGGTCTAGAGAGGTAAAATCAACTTCTAAACTCCCAGACATATCTGCTGACAGAAAACACTTCCAGAAGTCTTTTCTGCCCCTGCATCTGGCATGCTCCAGAGTTCCTGCTCACCACAGTCCAGGTGCCCAACACCCTCTCCTGCTCTCCCTGCCCCATCTTGGGCTCTGTAGACTCAGATAGCCCCATGGCCACTGTTAACGAAGGAGTCAATCCTTGCCAACTCTTGGCTGTTCACCCCAGTCTCCCATTTCATTGTCCCATGCCCAGAACTGATGTGATTTGGCAGCCCCCTGCTATTCCCTCCAGTGCCACTGGATATCCATAAGAACATGGGGTTTAAGTTGGAAGGGGATTTATAAGGTTCCGGATCTAGTTCTGTGCTACTGCAAATAAAAATTTCCAATGGTTCTGAGACAGGTGACCTGCAAGGGTAAAGTCATGTTAGTAGAAACACAGTAATGTACATCATTTGTGGACGTGCCTTTAAGAAGCAGAGAAAATTGAGATTTAAGATCAAAGTAGGAAGTCCGTGGTACTTTCCTGTACTTAAAACAAAATCAATATAAAGAAACATACAGCTGGAAGGAACGCTAGTCTGATAAAATCACAGTAAATTAGGAGTCCTTTAAGGCAACGGATGGTGTAGCTTCTTCCTCAGAATTAGGCACTTCAAATATTGACAGAACTTGTAAAGCACAATCAATATACCAATTCCTTTGTGAACTATTAATTATATATATTGCTGATGAATAATCATTTAATTAGCATAATGGGAGGCTTCAGTGAAAAGGCCTTCTACCAAGCATACTGGACCTAAAAATAGCAATAGCTTCTCAACCATGAGGCTTTGCATGAAAATGCAAATGCTCAGCTTCTGGTCTTAGCACTTGTTACATCTCTCGGCCAATACAGAGCTTTGCTTATAAAGGTTTTGCCCCTGATCACTGCAGTACTGCCATCTATGATTTGCTCCTCTAAGGCAAGGTGATGAGGGGTTTGGTATGGATTACCTGAATCAGTTCATCAAGCTCTGTTGCATTCACACAGGAATGCTGAGATACAAACGTCTGCTTCTGAATCACAATGGTGGTTCTCTGGGAGGTCTCATGAGGCTGCTCCAGGGCTTTAAATACTGTTGCTCCAATAATTAAATACACGACTACCACCAGAAAAATTGTTGAGACTGTCTTCCATTTCATAACATTAATGGCCGAATCGCTTTCCTCCCGTGAAGCGAGCACGGTAGGCTTGGTGGAAAATGATAGTCTTGGTTTGGAGTTCTGAGTGGCCGATTTGGGATCCAGCAAGTCAGGTGCCGCCACTGGCAAAAATAGAAAAAGAAAGTTAATGTTTACAGTGCCACTCAGATTTATCTAAAGTTCTTGTCAAGAGATTAATTGAACTCTGTTGCTTCTAAATGGAATTCTTAAACTGCTGAATCTTTCTCTCAATCCCATGACACCTTACAACATATCTGTTGCACTGAGTAGTAGTGTCCATCTTACATGCACGTGCACGTTTGCAACACTTTCTATGTCTGTCCCCATTCGATATTGAATCCTTTCCCTTACACCTTTGCGTTTCACTAAATTACTCTTAAGGTAGTATTTGCTGCAGAGATTCTTTACATCTGCTGTTCTCTCAAGCACTGCTAAGCATCTTTCCAGCTGTGTTCTACCTCAGCATTACAGAAGTACCAGGAAAATACAAAACCTCATCTCTCTCACCTATTCTGTCCTATGCTGCAAAAAATGCTCTCGGAGAACAGTTGTGTGATCATTTCTAAACTCCCCAGACACAACAGTAAAAATAAGACGTTGCTCATCATGCCAGTCTTAACGGGCTAATTGTTTATTGATTACACCTTTCAGAAGACAGTGGTACAACACGTGTCCTTCCTGGAAGAGCCGTGCATTTGTTAAAGCAGGGATTTCTATTTACAGCTACTAAACCCCATCGGGTTAGGAAAAGAGTGTCTGAGTGTGTTAATCAAGTACTTGGATAACTCATGTGACTACCAGTAACTACATGAGCACTAAAAAAAAATCCTCCACATCAAGTGCAGGTAAAGGTCTTCTGTGGGAAGATGGTCACAGCAGTGACCGCACAAGCTATATTTAAATTGTTTTGAAGAACCAGTACGTTTTAAACGGCCAGGATAGCTCTTCCAGCCGCTGGTGAGAAAAGCCCAGATCTAAATCTAGAGGAAAGTCTCCCACAGGACGGCGGAGATGGGATGCGTCCCTGCAGGGAAGGCGGTGGTACTTGGCAGAGTCACCGCCTGGGAACCCGCCGGGCTCCGGCACACACCGCGGCTCCGGGAGAAGGGGTCGGGGGGAGAGTGGCAGCCCCAGCCCGGGCGGAGCGGGAAGCCGGGGCACCCCTCACAGCCCGCGGGGTGGGAGCCGGGCACTCCACGCGTGCCGCGGTCACGCCTCCCACAGCTCCGGCCCCCGCCCCACGGGCACCCGGGGATCGGGCACAGCCCCCCCCCCCCCCGTCCCGCACCTTGCCGGGGGGATCCCCTTTCCCGCCGCCGCCTTCTCTCCCGTGGCAGCCCCCGAGCCCCTCCGAGCCCCCAGGGCCGGTGCCGGGGAGCGCTCTCAGCGCGGCCGGGGCCGCCGAGCCCGCCCGGAGCCGCGCCGACCCGCCGCGGCCGCCGGCGGCGAACAAAGGAGCGGGCACCGGGCACCGCCGCCGGCCCCGCCGCCCCCTCCCCGCGGCCGGTGCGCTGCGCCGGGGGACGCCCGCCGCCCCCGCGGGGTACAGCCCCGGTAGCCCCCGGGAAGCCGCCGCCGGCCGGGATGCTCCGCCGCGGGGAGCGGCGCGGGGGCGAGGCGGCCGGCGGCGGAGCCGGGGCGCGGCGCGAGCGGGGCCGGGGAGGGAGGGGAAAGGAGCCAGGCAAGGTACAAAGGAGCCCCGGGCCGCCGCGGGGAGCATCCCGGGGTCCGGCGCGGGGGAAGCAGGGGCGCATGCAGCATCCGCAGGGCTGGGAGCGGGGAGGCACGCCATTGTGCTCGTACTCACTTCTTATTTACCGACCCGGTGCCCTCTCCTCGCTCCACGGGCAGGCATTTTTTCTATGCTTGGGTAGATACAGTTAGAGCAAATTTAAAAAAAAAAAAAAATTAAAAAAAAAAAAGAAAAGGAAAATAAAAGAAAGGCAGGAGCAGACCGAGAGGAAGAGGCTGATGGATGGGTCTGGAGGAGAGGGAGCGGCAGGGGCGGGCGGGCTGGCAACGCGGATCCCGCCGGCTCCCCCCGGCCCCGCGGCGTGCGAGGTGCCTCACGTCGCGCATCGCGCATCGCACATCGCGGCGCTCCCGTGTGTGTGAGTGCGTGCGAGCGTGTCCGTGTGAGCGTGAGTGCCCGTGTGTGTGTGTGTGTGTGTGTGTGCGTGTCCGTGCGCGCTCCGGTGCGCGGGGCGTGCGGAGCAGCCCGAGCCCGGCGGTGCCTTTTGTGGGGCGGCGAGCAGCCGCACCGCTGCTCGCCCCCCCCGCCCCTCCGCGCCCCCTTCCGCGCCCCCCGCCGGCGGGGGGGCAGCCGCTCCCGGCCCGCCGGGGCTCCGCGCCCCTCCGCGCCCGCTGCCCGGCCGGCAGATGCTGCAGGGGCACCAGGAGAAGATGGAAGGGGAGCCGGGGAGAAGCAGAGCGGTGTCTGCGGAGAGCAAGGTCTCGCCTGGAAACAAGCGAGCGGAGAGGAGGGAGAGAGGGAGGAGGAGGCACTGGCCAACCCAGCCGGCGAGGCTGGACCTGCCGGCGGTCCCCACTCCAACCCCACACCGGTCGCCTCGCCAGAGCCTCCCCGTGAACTTTTGAACTGTCCGAAATGTCACCGAATTAGCAGGAGAGGGGAGGCAGGAGGGGACAGACACCTTGGCCCTCGCCGGAGAAGGGCGCGGAGCTGAAGGGCCAGGCGGTTCCGTCCTTCCCGGCTCGGCCTGATTTTAACCCGGTGCTTGGCAGCCCTGGCGTGTTGCTGCAAGGAGTTAACTAGGTGGGATCTAGGAGTCAGGGATGGTAGCTGCTCTCCTATCACACGCACCGCCTGCGCACCGCCTTCTTCCATTTCAGTCTGATAGATACATCAGAAACGCTGCTTCAACTGTGCTTTCCTCCACTAAAAAGCCTGAAATTATTCTTGCTATCTTTACTGTGGGCTAACTCCCCTATTTCCCAGTCATCTGTCACCTGTGACTCTATCCATGGGTCAGTTGTTCACACCGAGGTGAAGAGCATGAAGACAAATCCCAGAAGAGGATTTGCCAAGAGAAACCAAAAACTGCTCCCACAACCACTCTATAAAAAGTCTAAAAAATTACTAACTGTAACAAATGGGTATAAGCCTCAAACATTTAAAGCCAGAGGCTGTATCTGTAAAATGGCCAAAGAGAGTCATACATCGGGTGTTTAATGGGCTATAATCCCGCTTAAATCAGCAGCACCATCAGCAAACACTTTAGAAGTCACTTATTTTAACGCTTCTCCATATCAATGTGACATAATACAAATGAGTGTAATATTGAGTTCCTTAGGACTCCCATTTCAGCAACATCAATCACACCACTCTCACCCAGTGTGTCCACAAGTCTCCACAAGATGCAGCACAGGGCAGGAAGCTGCCTCTGCTATTTCAGAGCAAGCTGTAGCTCATTGCTGCCCATCCCTGGAAACCAGCAGAGCACTTGTAGAGTAATGAGAGCAGCTGGGCCCAGTCCAACAACCCCTTGCATGCAGATCTTTGGTCCCAGGATTGGCTTCATCAACACAGTCCCAATACTCAAACACAGGAGAAATGTCTGCTTCTGGCTACTGGTACTCCCTCACTCAAGGAATTCTCAAAGCTGAAAGATTCTCACACCCGA
This sequence comes from Phylloscopus whistleri, assembly GCA_017589585.1. Classification (NCBI taxonomy): domain Eukaryota; kingdom Metazoa; phylum Chordata; class Aves; order Passeriformes; family Phylloscopidae; genus Phylloscopus; species Phylloscopus whistleri. The sequence continues at coordinate 3,369,590 of JADMLD010000622.1, read as the reverse complement.
ATATTTTTAATACAAAATACTAACACCCCCCCACCAAAAAAAAAAAACCCCAAACCATCGTATTTTCTCCTTTCTCTCCAGCATATTTCTTAATCATTAGCCTATGTAAACATTAGCTGTTCTTATCTCATGGAAAAGAATCATTTAGCAGGATTTCTTTGAACATCCTATGGGAAAATAGGCGTGAACGTTTTCCTCCATGCTGACCTGTGTCTCCATAAAATACTGTGGAAAATAGTGCTACATGCCTTTCTTTAGCAATCTAAATATTTGGAATGAGATTTTGTTTTTCCTTGAGTGAAGGAATTATTATTAAAAGCTTAAAAAGGGTCATATTTATTGCCTACAAATTGAAATCCATGGGAAGCCTTCCAATAGCTTCAGGAGGGTTTGGACCAGGCCTTAAATTTAGGGATTCCACCCAATGGGAAGAAGCCAGTTTGACATCCGCTCCAGGAGCGACTGCATTGGTGCCTTAACCTTAAGACCTGAAGAGCTATCTCTGGGAAAGCAGTTATTTCCATTAATTACCTAGTAAATATCTCCAGTGTTTACTTTCAGTTTACAGTTGGCTGATATTTTCCACCTCTTGTGATCCCAGTTGTAACCCTCAGTTGGGTCCTCATCTTAGCATGTACTTTGAGTGGACTTGAGCTGTGCATTCTCATTTCTAGCAGGGATATAAACACTCCACATACAGCAATGATCTTCAAATTTAGCAAGAAAACCAATAATTCTTCTTGTAGCCTACAATAAAAACTATTGTGAAAAGCAGTTCCTATTTTCTGGAGGCCTTTTACAGCACCAGCCTTTACTCTATGGAATCGTGCCCACCAACTGCCAATTTATTTTTTTTTTCAATGTACACCACACATTGTTTGAATACTGTGTGTGACCATTTTGTCCTCAAATTTGGAACTGACATTTGACCAGCTTGACGCATCAGGCCTGAGCTTTGTTAAACAAACACACTTAAATGCAGCGCTGACAAAACTTCCCACTAACCAACAGAGACAAAATTAAGTAATAAAGGGGCTAAAACACAGAGCTCCAGCCTTGCAAGCAAATGTATTTGCTGCTGAGCCAAGGAGATTTATCTGAAAAACTGGAAAAAAAATTTCTAAGATTAAGTATAAGCAGGTTTGTGTATTTCACACTAACATGAGAAAAGCTCACAAAGTACAGGACTGTCAAATGCTGTCTAAAAAAGTATTGGCATGAGTTTGGGATGACCACAATACTCACACAGACGGTGGCTGCTGGAAGCTGCTCAGCTCTTTGAAATGTTAAAAGTATGCTCAGCCAAGAGAGACAGGCATACAACATGGAGAGGAAGTCAAAGTTGCATGATAAACGTAGCAATCCCATATTCATGGAAATAACAGCTACAGATGATCTAAACGTAGCTGTGATAGGACAGGAGGTCACTTGCAAGGAAATAGTTATTCCAGAGAACTATTGCCCTATAAAGACCAATTTAAAAGTCTCAAGTAAAAAGTACTCTTACCTGTCACTAACACTTTCTTTTCCTCTTCCTAATTCAGGAGCCATCCCCTCCCCGAGAGGTCATGAAGAACACTCACTTTGTGCCCAGAGCAAGAGGCTTCTGCTAAGCCCCCACCTCTCTGGGCAGCAAATGCTCTTCTCCTTTAACCAGCTGTGTAATGGGAGGCACCACAGATCCCAGCCTTCTTCAATCTTATTTAGTTGCCAAGAATTTCTACATTCCCAAGGGACTGTTATGACAAGGGTTCCAGTGAGGGCATTGGCCTCGCTGACCTCAGCAGCAGCTTATTCATGTGGGCACCTGTTTAATTGGCCACAGGGGACCTGTGCCTTTGATCAAACAGTGGATTGCTGTAGGCTTTGGGACCTGCTGAACACAGCATGCCCTCTTCCTCCTCACATGATAGCAGGAAACCTCTGCCCCTCCTCAGAATTTGGCCAAACTGTACACCCATTCAAAGTCAAGGATAACCCTCTGCTACTGCTAAGTTTTACTACCAGAAAGCTTTGCAGAAACACTACTGGACTTACATAGTAAGTTAATTTTAAAGTTCATTTTACTTATTCAGCAGGACTTATAAATTACTTGTCTCTTGACTTCTTTGGAGGCATTAAAAGATCTCTGTCAGTTCTTTATGGATAATTATGACATTAAGGCCATGCCATGTCACTGTATTTCACCATTAGACCATTAGTTGTATTGTGCTGTGGGAATTTAAACTGAGTGAGGGACTAATGGCACACAGCCTGCTTCTCTTTGGAGTGAACAAGAAGGCAGACCATGTTCTTCACAGGCAGCAAGGATGCCAGGCTGCTCCAAGTGACTGTGCTGAAAACACAACCTCCCAGCACCGGGGAGAAGGCAATAGGCAGGAGACACTTGCAGTTCAGTGATTCTCAGCCCTCCTCTGCCTCTGAAAATGGTAAAGCCCTAAAACAGACCCATTGAAAAATATGTGATCTCTGCTAATTCAGATTTTGAAATGAGTTAAGCATACACAGGGCAACCAGACTATGTGCTGCAGAATCACAGAATTGTAGAATGTTAAGGGTTGGCAGCGACCCTAAAGACCATCTGGTCCCAACCCACCTGCCATGAGCAGGGACACCTCCTACAAGATGAAGTTGCTCAAAGCTGCATCCAACCCGGCCTTGAACAGCTCCAGGGTTTGGGCATCCACAACCTCTCTGGGCCACCTGTTCCAGTGCCTCACCACCCGCACAGAAAAGGATTTCTTCCTAATATCTAAATTAAACTTCTTTCTAAGTTATACCCATTACTTCTTGTCCTACCACTACAGTTCCTGGCAAACAGTCCCTCTCCAGCTTCCCTGTAGGGCCCCTTCAGATACTGGAAGAATGCTATGAGTTCTCCATGCTGCCTTCTCTGAGCTGAACAGCTCCAAATTTTTCAGCCTGTATTTGTAGGGAAGGTTCTCCAGTCCTGTTATCAACTTCATTACCTCTCTGGACTTGCTCCAACAGTTCCATGTCCCTCTTATGCTGGGCTTCCCTGATCTGGATGCAGCACTGCAGGTGGGGACTCACCAGAGCAGAGCAGAGGGGCAGAGTCACCTCCTTTGACCTGCTGGCCGTGTTCCTTTGGATGCAGCCCAGGATTTGGTTGGCTCTCTGGGCTGTGAGTGCACATTGCCAGCTCATGTTGACTGACACTTCCCAGGCATGTCAGGGTCCCTCTGGATGGCATCCCTTCCCTCCAGCGTGTTGACTGCACCACACAATATTAATGAGTTCTACCTCACTAGCAAGTTATTATATCCACTATGAGCACCTGTCCTACAGCGTGACAAATTACTTATTCAGCAGAAAAGCCATTGTTTCTCACCTCATCAATTACCAGAAAAAATGTTTACATGTGCTCATCTATTTTCATACAGCTCAGTTGTCAGTCTTAATTATGTTCTAATTCTTTCCATTGCTTGTAAGCCTTATCTATTTATCCACTTGCAGCAAGAGGGAAGTTGTTCTAGAACCTGTAAAGCATTCACTGTTGTAATTAATATTGTGAACGTGTATTTTTCTTTACTGACTTGCAAATCTCCCAGTGGGTTTCCTCCCTGCCTGTCGTGTTATCAGACCTAGTGGGATCTTTTTATCACATGTTCTGCCACTGTTCTTTTCATATTTGTTTCCACAAATCTATTATGCTTGGACAGCTTCAGAAGCAATGATTATAACTAACTTTTAGTGCCATTCTCATCCATGATAAATGCGAATTGCCATATGTCACCATTATTATGGATTATTTATGCACAGAAAAAACTTCTGACTACTTTGAATTACTGATCTCCTCGATGGACAGCTAGTAGTGCTTTGGGATGATTACAAAATGCTTTTCTGTAATCATCAAAATGTTCTACAAAATTGATGGTTTGTCATTTGTTTTCCATTTTTGCCATTGTGGTCTCTTCCAAACAGGAGGTTGACAATGGGAAAATCTAGATTTCATATATGTGTGTCCACACCCAATAGTACCAACCATGTAACTGATTTTCATGGTGCTACTGGATAACTTATGAGATGGAAACCTAATCTCTGTATTGTCTTTGCAGACTGGAAAAGAGCAGGGAATATTTTGAAAGAAAAAACCATACATATGACTGCACACCTCAGGCCTGACAAGAATGGTCAAAGTTTGTGCTGACTTTAAAGGGAGTTTTCCTTGAGTCAGTAAGCTTACTTTTAAACCATATCTTGAGGAGCTCAGGACTTTTTTTATTTGTAAAGTACTATATCCACATTTTAGGGAACTCTGGAATTAGTGACACAGACATATGACACAACAATCTGTAAATGAAATTAAATACAGACAGAGGACACTGGAAATCACCTAAAATAGCATTAGTGATTTTCTTTTCAAGTAATCCACAAATAAGATTTGGAAGAAACAAAACAAAACAGACAAAGAGAAAACAAGAGAGAATAGCCCTGGCAATACTAAATAAGTATCATGCAGGGCTAATGAAAGAACTTGCTAGCAGAAATAAAGAATACAAATGAGGCAATGAAAAGGAAGAACATTAAGTATCATCTATGTTTTAAAACCACCAGACTCCACTCTACCTGGCTTTAGTCACAGAAGTGTAATGAAATCTATGAATTATTTTCAAATATGCACAAGAGACTGTTTTCTGGCAAACTCTATGTTCAGCTACATAGAGATACGTCTGGAAAGGATGTTACAGATTTTTTTAAAGAAAGACAGCATTTGGTAGTCTTTTTTAATTATTTTTTTTAATTCAGTAGCTAGTTCTAGAGCTTGTTCTTTCTGTTGTGACAAAGATGGCACTAACATCATACAGGCAGAAAGCTGGGTGAGCAGCACCCAGTTTTCATAAGGTGTTTGGGCCTTATGAAACATTAATTCCTGCCATTCAGATGCCTCATGCATTGGCATTGCTCAGCACTTCCATCCTTGAAGGCACTTCCTTCTATTTTCTTTGAAGTGTGATCTTGAATTTCAGGGCTTGGTGATTTAATCTTTGACTGGCAGTTATGGACTGTGCTGGCAGGAGAACAGGCTACAGGGTCATTCTCATCTTTTCAGCTTTAAAGTGGCTTCTAATCTATATACTTGTGCTAGAAGAAAGGTCTTTCTGTTGTGTCCTGCCACTGATGTTAAGCATTCAAAGAAACTCAGCCATGGGCTTGTACACTTTTATGTTTTATTTTCTGTTGGTAGAGGGAACTTTAAAAGCTGGACTCTGGCTCCAAGGAAAATATAGGTAGAAAATACAGGGCGAGATTGGCCCATATTTTCCTCTTTGCACAGCAAATATAAATATACCCCAGATGTAATACCCCAGGAACCAAATAGAACCAGATGCGCTTAGGGCTGTGACTGGTGAGAAAGTTATTTTGTATGATCCCTTCACATAAAACAGCTAAAATTAATATAATGAAATTTCCATTCCGTTTTAGCAGCCTGGACATAAAAGCTGTTCTATTTCTAAAATTCTCAGCAGATTAATAGTTTTGTAATCACTTGCCCAAAAAGATTAATTGCCCCATCACATAAGAGGGCAAGTAAAATTGTAAAAAAAATCATTATGGTAATGTAAAGGGTACTCTTCAATAAATGTAATTATTTTTCTAAATTATTTATATTGGCAACAAATATAGCAGAAGTGACCCCCTATAACAATTTATGTAAACTTTCTGTGATATTGTGTATGTGTGAGTTAAAAAGGGGACTATAGCAAATTAACGAGTGTGATTGCCAGGGAAAAGTTAATAGAAAAGCCATAAAGAAACCAATTCCTGAAATTATTGCTTTCTTAGCTTTTCATGTTCTCTCTCATAGCAACTTCAGATATTATAAGAACTACAACTGAAAAAATTTACCTAAGGCTTTATCCAGTAAGAGTGTGTCAATGAAAGAAATACAACAAAAGCAGTGAGTAAGAAGCCTCAGGCTGAATATTTGCACCGGATTCTTGGGGACTTATTGGCAATTTCTTTATTTTAGAGGGAAGATCTGGTGATTTTACTAACTCATAAAAATTGCCTAGAGTACTTTGGAAAGTCAGTTCTGATCACAATATTATAACTACTAAAGTAGATTTTAGTAAAATATGGGAAAAAGGCCCATCCCTTATTCCTAACTTACAGGGTCACAGGGAGGGGGTCCCTCATCTTGCTAGCAAATCCACAAAAATACTTGTAATCCAGATGTGATGGATTTTGGATATCCTGGATGTATCTGCTGGACATCCCAGCAGAACTCCACACAGGGAGCTGTGTGGGAATTCAGAGCAAGCTGCTGCATGCAAAGGATTGTGCAGCATAACACAAAAGTATTGCCAGCTTCTGGAGGCAGGGCAGCTATGGTCTTCCCAGCAGCACACTCAGACTGGGAACCCTGACCCCTCAGCATGGCAGACTTCCTTAATTATAGTTCTTCCATGGCATGTAAGTGTTCCCTCCAGTTCTGGAGTTACCTTTTTGTCAGCTACTTTGAGGGCTTTTACATCATTTTGCAGATGAAAGACATAACATCTGATGTGGACAGAGGTGTCTAGAAGCAAAATATTGATCCCCGAAAAAAAGCAATTTATTTTAATTTTTGTGTGGCTCATTTTTCACCACTGGTGTTCTTGAACAAATGTTCTGCTTCTGGACACAAACACACTTCCCACCATGCTGCTCAACATTATGCCCAATTCTTATGCCCAATTGATCCAGAAAATAGCCCTTCATTTGGCTTGTTTGGAAGGCTAGCAGAACAAACTTTATGTAAACGGTAGATGTGGTTACTGCTTTCTTTGGAAACATAAATAAAAGAAAAGCCTCCAGATTTTACATAATAGTGCAATGATTGCAAGACTCTCTCAGGATAAACAAAAAGGACTCTAATTATTTCTTCTGCATAAAAGTATTTCTTCTGCATAAAGGCATTTAAATCCACGTCTTTAACCTTCCTGGAGAAAGTTTATCACTCCAGTGTTCAAGTAAGCCCAGTTCAAGCAAGCCACACTTAGAGATCACTGATCCTAGCACTCTGCTGGACTCCAGGGCACTGCCCTGTGATTTTATCTGATCTCTAGGAAATATTACTGAGCTATATTTGTTCTCACTTGCATATTTGTGCACATGAGGTTTTACACTTCAGTTATATAAATAACAATGCATCTCACATGGGTGCTTAGCAAGTTTCACCTCCCTCACCACCAGCAGAAATAATTTTACTGAAAACAGGTAAATGACCTGTTTACCCCCAGAGCAAATACTGAGCTTGTCAGGATGTTTTGCCTTCCTGTTGCACATAAAGGGTTTCTTCAGAGTCAATTAGCTGCTGACTTCCAGCTGAGCTACAGTGTCATAGAAGGGCACTCCAAATGCATCTTCATAGAGCAGAGACTAACTTGTATCAGGCAGGATGCAAGAGAACTGGATCCAAGCACCAGAGGGCTGTGGTAAGTATTTTGGAAATTATTTTGACTCCAGTCCCTACTAGCTACATGGGAAAGACAAACCAAACCACTTTGAAGCTTAGCTAGAATAAGATGTACCTACATGTTTTATTGTTTCATTTCTCGTACCTCTCTCAAGAAATACTCACTGATAATTTTTTAAATAACATTTTAGCACAATAAATTAGTTTTCTTTTTGACTGAAGGCTAGATAGAGCAAAGACAGATTTCAGGATGGCTGACAAACCTGAAACAGCCATGTCCGTGGTATGTGGCAAATCCTTCAGTGTATGTCAGTCTATTTGTACATTCCTGAGCACTCCAATATCTCCTCTAGCTCATAAGATTCAGTCTACTAAGCAGAAAAAACCAGATTCCAGATAGGAGGTTAGTCCTGCACTATTAATGTTAATCTGAATCATCCCAGCAGGTGTCAGGAATAAGGAGATGGCAAAAAAACTTGGGGAACCACCCTAGGTTTATGACAATCTCATAATCCAGCAGGTGTTGAACTCTAATGTTATGCCAGTTCTTCCTATTGGATTAAGGATTCATGAGGTATGAAACTGACAGAGGGAGAAGGAGAGAAAATATTCCTAGCTTAGTGATTATGCATTTTCTTGGCAGAAGAATTCATGTGTTCCTGCCCCAAGGACTGTTTATGTATTTTAACCAATGACAGTTTCAATAAAAAATCCAGGTACAGAAACAAATTACATCTGATCATGTCTACAGATATTTATGAGTGATATTTATCAGTCTTAGTCAGCAAACACTAGGTTGACATCATCTGCTTTCACATTCTTTACCAAGTTTACTTGTTTGGCATGTGAGAGGGCAAACCATCAAGGATGCTGCAAGGCGCAGAAAATTCCTGCTAACTCAGTTCAAACAGAGTAATTAACAGAATTAATCAATTTCAATTGAATGAGATCAAAGAAATCTCCTATCAGTTGACTGTTTAGAATAACTCAAGGAAGATTAATTTCTATTCTAGTGTTCTCTTGATCCCAATGGGTTGTTGATGAGAAGAGAGTAGAAAGCAAGCTTTTTATCATCAATCACTTTCGTTATTACTTGACTACCTGCTGTGTACAAGGATCCACACATTCCTCTATTTTTAGACAAGAAAGCAAGCTGTCAATAAGTGCTGAACTGCTTGCCATTCAAAATGACCACTCAGGGAAGAACATAAGCATAGTGGCTGCTGTGTAGAATATTTAATAGGAAGCTACATATGGAAAAACGTAACTTATACTTCAAGTGTCCCAGCCAGACACGTTTCTCTCAAAGTAAGTAACAATGAAGCTGTATGTAACAATTAATGATGTCTTAACTGCAATGCATCCTCAATATACCACTAGCACATACAAGACATCTGTTTTATCTGCATATTTATCTGCATATAAGTGCACTTACACCCTAGTTATAAGCTCTAGTTATTACTTACACAGAATGTGTGTCAGGCTGGAGGGTCACCAGCTTGTGAAGGTAATTAGGTGATCTAGTTGCCTTCAGTAAGGGAGGACAAGGGTAACTGGCTCTGTCTTTCTTCCAGTCCAGACTCACATCTCATCAGTTACTGTGTATTGATGCAGCACATTTTATTTACATCACTAAAATAAGATCAGCCATCATTATCTCTCTCTTATGGTCATTATCTCTTGTGATTTCACCTCCGCTCTTCTGGGCTTCGGGCTCAGTTCACAGTGATATAAGAGTCACCATGCTCTGCACTGATGCTTTTAATTTTAGTTAAACACAGCAGGTGCAGACCAAAGTTACAGCCTGAGTTCCCTGTGTGAGGAAAGTCAGTCACACACGGGAGGAACTCACAGTGGTCTTCCAGGAACTGCTAGCAGCTAGGCACTGAGCAACACCAAGGAAAGGAAGTGAACTAAACCCTGTCAAGGTCTGGGATTTAAATCTCTCAAGGGAGGAAGTGTCCACACTTCAGATTCCAGATGTTGTTTTGGTGGGCTATTTTTAAGTGCTTCACAAGGACAGAGTAAAAAATGGAAAGAGATGGAGGAAAAAGGGGGAGAACAAAGTCACCACTTAGCGCAAGTCAGTGGCTGAAACATCCACTCAGGAGACAGGAGAGGAGACCTATGCTCACATCTTCTACCTCCCTGTGAATGTTCTAACCAGCAAGCTGTTAGGTGGAGTATACTTAAGCCCCAAATATTTGGCAAGCTGCTTACGACTTCAGCAGTGAAGCATTTTCTATTGACACCCATGTCCTAACAGGCCAAAACCGAACACTTCCATTCCATTTTAATGTGTACCCTACTCAGACAAATTCCCATCGACTTCAAAGGAGGCCTGGAAACTTGGAGCAGTTGGTTCTCACATTCTGTGTGTCAGTGTCTGTGCTTACGCTCCCCTGCACGCCTTGGCACGCCCCAGGGTCCTGCTGCACGCAGCCTGCAGACCAACGCCCGGCTACAGCGTGCCAGGGCTCATCTTCCAGCTGGGCCTGAGCCTCCCTCGCCATGGGAACTGGGTCTGCAGGATTCAGGGACAAAGGATTGGTGCACACCTGGGTCTTGCCCCAGTACAGCAGTGACAGTCAGCCTGCACCTGCTCCTGAGCACCAAGAAATGGGAAGCACTCACACATACCGTGGCAAAGGAGTAGCCTGCCCACTTAAAGAAATCCCCATGGGTGCCACTTACCCACCATATTTAAAATCAGTGTGTGAACCAAGCCAAAACACAGTCACATATTAATTTAGAATGCCAATTATTCAAAGTGAGTTATTAATTTATTCCTTAACATAAATTTTCTCTCTATTACAGACTACCAACTTTAGGTAGGTAAAATGTGTGCACTGGCCTCATTGCAATAGCATATATATGCTAAACATTGAGAAGTGCTCTCTGTTTCAGTGATTCTTTGAGGTGAAGTACTGTTATGTCCATTTTTGTCTAAGGGATCTAGAAAACTGTGACTCGAGAACACCATACAAGGAGTTTCCTTTGACAGGTTGGAGTTTATCTCTTTGTGTGGTAAATATGCACTGAGAGAAGTGGGCCATTTTTTTTCCTTTGTAAGAGACATTTGTTTCTAAAATCTCCAAAACATATGAAGGATATCATGATCATGGATATAAAGTTCCTTTCATCATGCACATATTTAAAAACTTGCAATTGCCATTCTACATTTTTCTCAATGTTCTTTTGCAATCATAATGGCAATTTTAATTTTCTTTTTTTTGTGTGTGTGTATGGGAAATTTGCCTTCTAATTTTTCCTTTGCTGCCTATATCTTAATTTATTTTGGAGTTTTCTAATCTGTTTTTCTTTCTATCTCCAAATGGTTCTGGCCTTGTAGCTTATGCATTCTCCCTAGGAGAAGAATCACCACACATATTTCCAACTTCTGTCTTCCTCAATAATAAATAAAATTCTGGTTTTAAGGCCTTGAAATTACATTTCATTTGTACACAGCTGTTATTGAATTGACTTTGTCACTGTACAACCTGGGCTTTTTTCTGTGTATCCAAACTGATTTAGGGTTTCATATTGATCTGGGTATCAGTATCCAGTTTATAAGCAACAATACCACTCATGTTCAAGGGCACATTTCAGTCATCTCAAATAGGGCTCAATCTGAGCAATTGCCATGGAAAAAGCTTCTTTGTTGTGCAGAATACTTATATTTAATCTCCTTTTAGGTGCAGCTTCCCATAGATAGCTTTGTTTCTTGCAAAACTCTAGTTCAATCAAAGGCCAGCAATTGCTTTGTTCCCATTTGTTCTGACAAGGTGAAACTTTCACGTTACTTCTTTGCTCCATATGAGACAGGAATTGTTGAAGGGTTTTTTAATTATTTTGTCAACCCTTTTTATTTTTTTTTACTAAGACTTGTTTGTCAGCCCAATCTTCTGCAGCATCACCTCTTTTCTTTCTAAAACTTGCATTCTCATCCAAAAGTGTTCTCCAGACTGGCACAGTAACACAGCTGCTTCTAAATGTGAGTCAGAATCTCATTCCATATTTCTCTCACAATTTTGATCTCTCTACTGCAATCTGATCTCAAAATTAGGATACCATAAACAGCAAAATTCAGTTTGGGTTGTTGTTTTTTTGGGTTTTTTTACAATATTAAATAAATTTCTCTTTGGAGTGTTTCACTTGCAATTAATCCTCTCAGAATTTCCTTCTTTCAAAGAGTGTGACTCTCTTGACTTTTTTTTTTTTTTTTTTTAGCACAAACTGGTAATTAGACTGCTCTTCTTTAATCGTAGGTTATTAAATTACATCCACTGCCTGTGGCCTGAGGTTAATGAAAAAAGAAGAGTAGCTAGTTTTTGCCCACCTCACTCTTTAGAAACTTTTCTTTTTGAAGGCAAAAATCACTTCTTTAATCCCTCTGTCTGATGAATTTCATGAGAAGCCCAGATGCAATAGCTGAAGTCCTTACCTGCTATTCCAACTCCTTCATCCCTCACATTTTCTCATGCTTTTCTGACACCAAATGCATGTCATTTTTCCTGCTTCTTCTTCAGATAACATAGAGTGCTCTTAGTGGTAATTACTGCAAGTGCCCGGGTTGGATTTTATAACCCTGATGAATCTTTCTAATGGTTAACAGGTAAACTAACAAATATTTAGCAGGGATATTTAACACTGGAGCTTGGAAGAAATGGAAGCTGATGCTTCTCTTCTTCCTGTTGGTGTAGACCTGTTCTGGTTCAAAGCAACACATTGAACAGGAAAGGTTACATTTCTGACTTAGACTATTCAGGGTCCAGTTGAGCTTTAATCCTTGCTTCAGCCTGATTCTAAGATAATCTTTGTGGCCACAGGTGACGGGAAAGAAATTTTTATGAGCAGTTAGGCCTCCAATAACTGGACGGGGAGAGTTAGTACATTATGAATAGAGCCCAAAGTGGCCAGCTCCTTGAGCAGAAAGCCACCAAACATCACATATTTTTGGTACTGATCCTTTCAGATGACCTACAAATAGTACTGCCCACGGGGGCCACAGTGTCCTGGTTCCTGATCCTCGTGTTACCACTGTGTAAATACAAAGATATGCCCTGTAATAAGCTCAGCCCTTGTAGTGTGATTTAACCAGATTTATTAGAGGTTCTGTTAAATCCACCATTTTGCTCATACTGATTATTTTTGTTAGTATCAACAGTACACAGGAAGTGGGGTTTGGCCAGCAAGTTCCATCAGAGTGCTGTATGCCAACCCTGGTGAAGTGTCAGAGGGAAAAGTGCACTTAGTTCTGGTCATTGGCGATCCACAAAAATTAATCCAAAGAGGAACAGTAAAGATTTCTAGATGAATCATGTCAAAAGAAGCTGGAAGAGCTCAGCTCACTTAGTCTGGCAAAATGAATACTGAGAAGACTCTGATTGCTGTGTGTAGATCAATCAAAGAGTCTTTTTTGAGCTAAGGAACCAGGTTGGCAACAAATCTGGAATTTATTCTGTGAATAAATTTTGGCTGGAAATCACAAAAAGCAAGAAAAGAGCCAACTTTTGGAGCAATCTCTCCATAAGGAGGATTAAAACAAAAACTTAATAATGTAAAATAGAGGGTGGCCAATTTATAGGAAAAAAAATTATCTGACATTCTGCCTGCAAAAGCAGGAGTTTGGTCTCAGAGGCTCAGGGGAAAGATGGTCAACTTTCTCGAACCCGTAAATCACATACCCTAGTAGTCACAGGGCCACATAGTCTTCAGAGAGCTGTGGGCAGAGTAGATAGCTTAGCAAGCCCCAGATCTTTTAGTGCTCCCTGGTGGGTTTGGGCTGGATGGCCTCTGTTCCCCAGCAGCCTCCAAACCAACGCAGCCCAGTACCACACGAGCACTGTAACCCCAGCAAGGGAGTTCATCTGGCATGCAGCTCAAAAAAAAACCCAAAAAACCAACCCAAGTCCTTCATCCCAAACCCTGCCAGCCACACATGGATATGTAACATTCTTCCAACCCACAGCTCTCAGGTACCAGACTGTCTCTTCTCCAGGCTGAGAAGAAAAATCATCTGGAAGAATATCTTTCGGAATAAGAGTTTTTTATAAGTACTTGTTCTCTGATCTCCTGCAATTTTAGCAACAGTAGCATTAAGAACTACAGTGAACATTTTTATGCTAAATTATTATCATCAGGGTTAAATGCTGTACTGATAATTTAAGAAGATTTGAGATTTAAGATGCAATAACAGTGCCCTGAACTGCATGTTCTCCCAAAGCCGAAACACTCACAGCAAGTGTCAAAGCCAAGGGTATGTGCCATTTATTAATAGAAGATGAAGCTATTGCTGAGTTAAGAAGTAGCCTCAAGTTACTAGTATAATTAAAAACTGTGATTAAATATTAAGATGAATGAAATAATTTAAATTGTGAGCTGTCAAAGTGCCAAGTAAATAATTTAAAGACATTTAAAAAGCAGTGGGAACACCCTTTTCTGCTTTTGCTACTTCTTCATGTTAATAAAGCTTTTTTACCATTTCTAATCTAATCCTCACATTCTTCTCTGATATTTGCATATGTTAGCAAGGTTACTTTCTCCTACAATATATTTCTGTTTATAGTATGTGCTTGTAAACTGCAGAAGAGGCTATGCTTGTTCCTATGTGAAAAAGAAAAAGAATATCATTGGCAATAGGAGGACAACCCTTTCTGGGGCAGCCACAGGGAACAAAATAGATGTTTGTGGATAGACCAAGGAAAATGAATCAGGAAAGTGGGTATGGGCTGACTGCGAGTTGTTTGGTTATTTAAATATTTTCTTTTCAGGACTTTTCCATCTCCATTTTCTCTGCTGTTAAAAGTTATTTTTCTCACTTTGGATAAAAAAAATGCCCTTTTCTTCTTTCATCAAAGGGCACCAGAGGCCAATGCTGATGAAAAGGAAATACAAAGGAAGGCAATTGCTGGCACTAAGGTAAGAAGGAAGTGTGTGCACTGACTGCACGGGTAGTCAGGTGGTCAGAGGATGGATTACTGCAGGTCAGGGCCCCCACCTAGAATATTGAACAGTCAAAAGACAGCTTTACTCTCCTTGATCCAGCACCTTAGCTAGCATGGCAGTACCAAGTCAATGCCCTATTATCTCCCTGGTGGAGCTGAAATGCAGGTTCCCATGGGAAGCTTCAGTTAGACCAGTGCTTTTCTGTGAGCAAAGGTTTTTTTTCTTGAAGAACTGGCTTCTGTCATCAAAGATATTTTAATACACCTTAAAAAAATTTTCTCACTCTCTCCAACTCATGGTAGCAAAGAACAGAAACAGAACCTTGTTCCCACTATGCCAGATGTGCATCCCTGATGCCATGCTGTGTCTGCTACCAGCCTGGATGAGGCCATTGGTCCTTCATGACTGTTGTACATCCTAGGTGCTCTCTCTCCAAAGATGCAAATAGACACTCCATAGCTAAAGTACAGGGTATAATTACATCCATGCAGAAAAACTGTGCATGGCTAAGGCACTCAAAGAGGTGGAATAAGCTCAGTAAAAGCAAAGTTCCCATCCCACCATTTTCCCCACAGATTATAGGAAACAGATTTCTGACACTCATTCTAATGTTAACTTAAAAGTGCACAGTGCCCAATGGATCAGTAAATACTTTTTTGAGAAGCCAAAACAGAGCCTTCTAGACAGAAGCCACCTAGCTGTAGTATTTTGAAAGAATGTTTGAAAGTTAAGTAAAGAAAACAGTAGACTTTCCCCCCTTCTTAACCTGTGCGAGGAAGGTTAAGTCCTTCTCTGCTGAAGAACTGGTGATTTTTTGCCTAGAGGCTGCTTTACAACATATTCTCCTGTCATACAGCTGGAAGCATCCACAGTTCTGCCATCACTGTCCCTCCAAAGTTCTGTCTGCCTATACCCTTGAAGACACTTGAGTTTTTGTGAAGAAGGTGTTCTCCACCCACCCCTAAACCCAGGATTTGTGGAGAGCTTTTCCTAGGAATCCCAAACACCTTAGCAAAGCTTGTTGATAAGAGCGTTTCCTGGATATAGAAGCATTTTTCTTTCCTGTCATTATATCTCTTTTGAGAGACATTTTACATCCACCTGTTTTAAATACGATCTTTTAAGCCACCCTACTGCATGCCTTTGAACTTGTGAAGATGGTCTTGTCCTTACACAAGAAAGGATTCAGTTTTCTATGGAAGCAGTAGCATCTGTAACTTCTATACAGGACTTCATTCCTCATCTGCGTGCCTTCTATTTACCACACAATAGCAGTCTGGGTGAGCTTTTCATGGGGCTGTCCCCTTCAGCTGGATACTTATCTCAGTTGAATAGAAACCTGAATTGGATTCTTGAATACAAGTATCCCAGCCTCCTTACAGTCTGCATAAAGGCAAGATTAATGGAATGAAGCATTTGACAGACCAAAGACATGTATTTTGCAAGATTGGTAATATACAGTTTCTTCTCACTGAGAATTTTACTTATGCTAAAACAGTTTTTTCTTCTTATTTACATAAAGAATAGGATTTTCAGATGCAATTTTTTAATATATTGTGTATTGTTGATGAATACCAGAATAATACCGATTGCTACAAATTCCTTGTTCATTAAATTAATCTTTTATTACCTTTGGTTAAAAGGCTGATGTTATATATCACCTTCTTTTGGTTTTTTAATATCAGGCAGTATTTATTCAGCAAGAAAACCAACGCTCTTGCAGAGGTTGTGAGTAAGATTCCCAGAACACTTGCTCTACAGGCAAACAGCATCACAGTTCATGTGCAGGGCCCAGGCAACTAAATAGAAAAACTATCTTGTTAAACATCTGTAGAGAAATACTGTTTTCACTGAGTGTCAGCACTGATCTCAATTGAGTTTTACAATTAATTTTACTTTTGTATCATACACTTTGGTAAAGACAATAATTCTGCCCCATCTTGAGGAGAATAAGTACCGTCACTTTCTCCTTTGGTTTTGTGGCCTTTATTTCACAGGCTGAATGGCCCTTTCTCAGTAACTCACCGAGCCACTGTAAAGCCACAGCTGTCCCTTCAGGCAGAAATTGTCACAGGCTCAAAAAGGACTCAACTACAAGCAGCACATCAAAGAACAAGGGAAGCAGTAGTAGCATGTGGCATCTCCTGAGTGTCTTACCCTTGTTTGCTGATGGTATGAAGATACCTGATTGTGGCAAAAGTGTGAGAATGCTTATCATTTTTCATCACATTATTTCTAAATATACATCTTCCCACTTCGGTCCCAGGCCAGATTATATACGCAACTATGGTTTTTTATAGTCTTCTTGACTGATTTCAAAATTCCTTAAAAGTATTACAACATTTGAAAGTAGTCAAATCTGAAGCACAAGAGCATCCTACAAAAGGCCTTAAGCAAAGCTTAGTAGCAGTAGTAGATATAATTTCATAGAATCATAGAATGGTTTGGGTTGGAAAGGACCCACATAGTTCTGACCCCACTGCCATGGGCAGGGCTACCTTCCACTAGACCAGGCTTCTCAGAGCCCCATCCAGCCTGGCCTTGAACACTGCCAGGAATGGGGCATCCACAGCTTCTCTGGTCAATCTGTTCCAGTGCCTCACCATGTTCGTAGTAAAGAATTTCTTCCTATTGCCTAATCCAAACCTACTCTCAGCTTGAAGCCATTTCCCCTTTCCCTGTCTCTCCATGCCCTTGCAAATAGACTCTGTCTATCTTTCTTACAGGTTCTCTTCAGGTGCAGGTTGTAATTAGACCACTCTAAAGACTTTTCCAGGTTGAACAAACCAAATTTTCTCAGCCTTTCCTTGCAGGAGTGGAGCCCCACCCCTCTTCTCAAGTTGGTGGCCTCCTCTAGACTCACTCCCACAGGTCCATGTCCTTCCTGTGCTGGGGACCCCAGAGCTGGGTGCAACAATCCAGGTAGGATCTCAGCTGAGAGTAGAAGAAGGGCAGAATCACCTTCCTAAATCTGCAAATTCTGTTTTGTTCTTTGTAATAGCCAAAGTTACTCTGGAATTAGCACATCTTTACAGAAAGTTTGTAACATGAGTTAACAGTGATTTTCAAAATATTGTACTCATCTCCATCATTTTATTTCTGCCTGCCTAGACCTCTTCAGAGGCAAATACTTATTCTGGGAGAGATCAGACTACGTACACAGACTATGTACATGTGCATGTTACAGATGGACCCTGCTGACCTGCCTGCCTTTCTTCTGGAGAGCTGGCCAGAGGCAGTTTGGACAGCTGTGGTGTTGTAATAGTCAAATGTAATCTCATACAAATATGTAACCACAAGTTCGAGGCTCTGCTTGTTCACAAGAGAGGAACACTGGAGTGAAGGCAGATCTGTTCTGCCCTGTGGAGGGGTTCACAGGCATGACAAGCAGCTGCCATGGCCTCCATGACCTCCATGCTCACACCATGAGAGCACTCCCAAAAAGGGGTGAAGATTCAAACCTCAGAGCTATTGAGGCAGCATGACCTCAAGCCATGCGTTTATGGTTGGGGATATGATCTGAGCTCTTGTCTTCTGTGTGACAAAGATCAACCTGCACAACCTCTGGTACAGTCCCTGCATTCCTGCCACTTCAGGGATTGTTCTAACATCCCTGAATGTATCCTTGTCAACCAAGGAATGGGGCCAGAACAAGATTTTGAAGGCATCTTGTGGCAGCCTCTGAGAGTTCCCTAGAGGTAGCGTTACAAGCCTGAGGAAACAAAGTGTGGTGCTAGCAGTTGCTTTACCATTCTACCAACTTTCCTGTGTGTGCATAAGTACAATGAGTTGTTTTGTGAGCAAATACGAAGCTAATGGTTGGTGGGAAAATGGAAAGATCTATTTGAGGGAATAATGGCAATATTAACAGAATAAAATCAAATGGGAATGTCTCCCAGTGAGGACTTTTTGTTTTGTATTTTTGTTAAGAGTGGGAAAAAATAAAGGAGGTATTAGATAGAGCAGAGGAAATCCGAACAGATGCCCTTACCTCAACCAACGAAGAATCCAGCACACATCTAAAGCCAAGTGAATGGGAATTTTGCCTTATTCATGAATGCTAAAGTCCTGGGAACCCTTAATGCTAACATTATTCATTTTATAAATTATACTACAACCCATATATTTTTTATCTGGTCACACAATATGGTTTATATTTAAATTTAAGCTATGTATTTCAACAGTTTGCAAGCAATTTGACCTTTCACTTGCCTTTCTCTATTACCTACCAACATATTTTGTAGACAGTGATACATTTCTGGTTTGGAACATGATGAAAATGAAAACAGAACAACACAACAGCAAGTATTTTTCAGTGACATAAAGGATAAGAAAACTGGAGATTCTGTGATTACTGTGCAACTCAATGAGTTTTCGAATGAACAGCTCAGCAAACAACACTCCATTATTCAAATAATTTTTAAGAAGCAATTTTTTTCTGGTATTAACAGACACTCAGTTTGTAATATGATACACCATATATTACTCCAAATCTGTGAGGGAGAGAATGAGCCAAAATAATATTTCTCTTTAATAACTTACACATAGCAGTGTAAGTACCAACATACAAAACGAAAATACTTTTCTTTTTTTTTTTTTTTTTTTTTTTTTTTTTTTTTTTTACTTGTGGTGCAAGGCTTAGTCTATGTTAAATACAGAAATAAGCAACGCATTTTGGCTTAGAACATAGACTGGCAGGGTTTCTTCTATTTGTCAGTCAGTTCTGAACTGCTTGCTATGTTGGTGCATAATCCTACTGATTTTTATATATGGAGGCTTACATACTTATCAGGCAGCAGGAAAAAGTGAGGTTATGAACTTCCCTAAGTTGTCTTCCAGCTGATCTATTTGTGTCCAACACATTGTCCCAGTACGACAACAACAACGAAAACTACCAATTCATTTTGTGGAAAAAATGTTGCTCTTCTCTGGGCCTCTCTTCTCACTGCATACCACCAGTAAAAGACATTATATTTTAATCTGAATTCTGATCCCAAAGTAAATAAAATACTTTCCTAGTTTTGCCATCAAGCTCTTAAATAAGTGACTGTTTTAACTTGTGAAGAGTCCAAGACTAAGACAAAATCTTAATCGAGATGCAATGAGATGTTAGGATATATTTGGGGCTTTTAAATTGCTTCATATCCAGGCTCAAAATTAAAGGGAAATAATGGGAGTTTTGTTACATGTAACCAGCAATAGGCATTCTTCATCTAATAGAGTCAGGTTAGTGTTTAAACAAGTAGTGTGGGATCTACTTATCTCCCAGAAAATCCCTTTACTAAGGACACTCCAAATGATGGTACTAGCCTTTAGTTTGAACCCAAACCTATAGGTTTTGATGACATTTTACTGACATACATCTAATTTCCAGGGATCACAATTCTTTTGGGTATTGTTTCAAAGAGCAAATATCCTGCAGCAATGAAACCAACCTTTGATTCTTTGTGACAGTCAAATTCTTACACATTTCAAAGGAGTTTTCCATTCAGTTGAAAAGTGATGTTTGTGGGTCTATCAATGCATTAAATTATTTGTTTAAAATAACATTTGTTTAAAATCAAAAATTAAATATCCTAATTTTTACCGAAAACAGGCAGAGCAGCTTTACATGGACACTTTTGACGTTTACACTTTCTGGCACCAGAGGTTTACCAGCCCTGTGGCCTCACATTTGAACATAGCTCTACACAGACAACACTTCTAGAGCACAGCCATACATAGACAACACATTCTAGAGCACAGCCCTACATGGAAAACACATTTCCAGAGCAGTTTCCTGCCTGCTGGAAGCAGACTTCAAAGTAGACTTTTGCCATTGTCACTTGTTTGCAAATCCATTTCCTAAACCAGAATTGAAGATGTGACTCCACACTTAAAACAAGAAAGCTTCCTGGAAGCGCAACTTTGTGGCCCCTGGCCCCAAAATGTGAAGTTATCTGCTACAAAAGGACTATTCTTTCAGGAAAATAAAGAAGCTCTGCAGTCTTAGCATTAATTCAAGGAAAAAAGAGGCACTCCATGTACCTTGGTATTTATTATGCATGCTAGGTAGGGGTAAAAACATCTTCCTTTTAACTTTAACATTAGTTAAAGCATTTTAGACCTTGTGGAGCAAAGGAGTGATGTTCTTTTTACTTTTAAAAGCATATTCAGGAGGGAGTTTCAAATTTATTTTAACTTGAAATTTGCAAAATTTTATGTTTCAAACTCACTAGTTGCCAATTTAATGTTTTTTCTGTTCCAGGCATCCTGAGTTTTGTTTTTGATTTCATATTTTTTTTCTGAAGTAAATGTAGTCATAAAAATGGATTTCTGCTTGAAACATTATTGACTGGCAAAGGAATTTTTCTTTTATGCCTAAGAACAGCCTGTCTTTATTCTGAGTCCAGATTCTGGCAGGATGTGTGTTAAAGCATATTTTAGACTGCAATTATTAAAACCTCTTTCAATGTTATATAACATAGAACACATGAATCTTTCTTAAAAAAAATAAAAAACATTGATTACTTAGATTGCAGTGTCTCTGCAATGCAATGGATTTATTTCAAGAATTAAAATACAGTCTTCCTGTAGGAATGCTGGTTTCACTAAAGCTTAATAAAGAAAAAAAAAGTTAATGATGCTCTGTAAATTATCAGTGTTTCAGCAAAAAAGATTAAAGTAAAAATCCAGAGCTTTTTCCATTATAATTTTCTCTTATTTTACTGAAGTGGGGTTGCTTTACTTTAATCACAGAAAGTATACAGGAGCCAAAAGTTGCAGAGTTGTACAAACATCAGTTTGGTGCAGTTTGACAGAGGCGAGAGTTTAAAAGCTCTCTGCAGAAAGCTCTGTCTCTTTTTTGACAGATTAGTTTGCCTCAATAAGTACTCAGATCTTCTCTCTTTTTACCCTGACCATATAGAGTGAGCACTAAATGTCAGAGCCTTGTCACTGCTGGCTCTGGGCCACTCATCTTGTGGAAAGAACCAGAAATAAATGTGTTTTGGGTCAAACCTTCTGACTGTTATGGCAAGAAAGATGTATTGGGAGGAGGGGGTCCCACGGAGGTGGTGTAGCCACTGCTCTGAGACTGCTCATCTTGATACCCTTGCTCAGCCCACCCCCCTCAGCTCACTTCCTGGAGGAAGGCTCTAAGGGCTGGCTTTGTACAGGTGAATAAAATGCAAGAATAGCCTAGTTTGCATACGAGGTGTGCAAAAGAAAGGGGATTGCCCCCCCCCGCCCCCCCTTTCGCTCCTGCCTCACAACCCCAGCTCTGGACCATCCACATGGCAGGATTGATGTTTGATCTAAGGACTGCTGATATTCTTTGTTCTTTCTCCCTTCTCTGTCTTTATTTCTCTCCTCCTTTGCTTTGCCTGGGCCACACATAGCTGTCATATTCTACCCCACGCTCCCCACTGAAGTTTGTTGTGGGAGTGGGGGGACTGTGGCTGTGTGTTGTGGCTTGTGAGCCAGCACCTTCGAGAGGGTTCTGTGGGAGTTGGTTGCTTACTGAAGTGTACTGTTCAAAATCCAAGGGCTTGTGGAAGTCTGCTGTAGAATTTAAGAGCTAGTGAGCCAACATCTTTTGTGTCTAAACAGTGGGCTGGGCGCAGGAGTTATGGTGACTGCACAACAAAGTGCAGGAGTTCCCAGGCATGTGGTCCAGTATCTTTGTTCAGCCTGATTAGAATTTATAAGGAACATCACAGCCACTGCTGGTGCATTGGGACATCTTGTTCTCCCCACCAGAACCCCTTGCTTTGGCTCTGTATCCTCACACACCTGCAGGGCAGCTCTTTGTCTACCACAGTTACAGTCATTACAGAGAACAGAGCATCTACTTACTCCACTCAGTCCTGGTCATGCCATCTCAAACAATAAACATTGACCAAATAAAGCCAAACTCCATCTCTTTCCAAAGCACTGGACCTGAGGATGAACACTAAAGGTAGGTTTGTGTTCCTGCCCCTGTTACCACCAATTTTGATTTAGGAGAGTGCTAATGCAGCAACGCTTCAGGAGGCCAAAACTCAAAAGTCACAGGCAATTTTTACTCAGTACTTATTCCGAAAAATCACACTGGACAATTTTGCCCAAATATTTTGTATTGTTTATATCAACAGGAACCAAATCCTGTCTAAACTTTATGGGTTTTATTAGTCAACATGAGCAGGCAGAACAGTTAGGAAAGGAATTCTTAGTTCCTGGCCTAAACTCCTGGGGCTCTGAAAGAGGAAGTTGAAAAAAACCCAGCAAAGTTGTGCTGTGGAAACCTGGACTATGGTATATTACGTTGCACTGTGAACATGCATTTTATCTTTACAGGAAACACTGCAGGAATAAAAATATCCCTCTCCCAGCTCACTCTGACCTCCCTTTACAAACACAGGCTCTCTTTGAATAACTCAAAAAATCATAGAAGGACTCTATGCATTTACTGTAACGTTTCATGTAGCCCAGTATTTTCTCAAAACTTGAAACTTCTCAAAAGTGGTCATAATTACTTTGAATCATGTATTTCTTTTTCCTCTCCACCAGTGAAAAATAAAGAAGGATGTAATAAATAAAACAGTGGAAGGAATCCAAAAAGGTATTTCTCTTCATGTTATTTTGTGGCTTACCACATCATACTGAAGATTTCAGCATTATACCATGTTGAATGTTATGTCAATTTGCCTGCCAGCACAGTGGTTCCTTTCTCTACCAAAAGTGGATGTAGGAAGTAAATCCTCTCTTTTAATTGCAGATTAGTTTAGATGGGAAGTGGTTATACAAACAAGTTAAACTACCATCTATTTTATCTATGTCAATCAATCATATTAAAATAAAAGTATGAAGTCTGCTTAATCTCAACATGATGCCTCTCAAATTCTCAAACATACTTTGTCAGTAGTGCAGATCTTTTTGACTTCACATTTGACAGGTATTGGAAATTAATTTCCATCTGGTTCTTGCTCAGTCTTTCCCAAACCCTGACACTTTATCTTCTTCTAGACATTTTTCAGCTTTCCTCTGTTCCTGCACTTGGTATATGTCCAAATTCAAGATCTTGACCAAGTGGAATCCTCATCAAGGCCCAGGAGAAACATAAAACACACATACTAAGCACACATAAATTTAAATAATCTTTGAAAACTAAGTTCTTACAGCTGTAGCAGGCTGACAAATGCTTGGCTGTTTTTATTGATGTGGCTCCTTAACTAATCCAGAAAACTAGAAAGGTTAAAGACCAATTAATCAGAGGTTACAGGAATAAAACTGCATTCATTTGGCTGGAGCACAATGCTCTGAAAAATATTTGCAAGGTGAACTATTAGAATGACTGCCAGTTCTGGGGCACCCTTTTACTCTTTCTCCTCCCCTTTCCAACACAATACCTATTTCCAAAGCATTTAGAAATAGCAGAAAATATTTCTGCTATTCCTAAAGCATTTGGAAATAGCAGAAATATTTGTTCCTTCTGTTCTCCTAAAAGACTTTCACTTCAGCTTCTCCAGCATCCTCAGAGAAAGATGTTGAGTTGCAGTTTGTGCTATTAGACTGTTTATGATTTTTCCTTATTTCTATTCTTAGTTCACCTTTCTCATTTTAGATTATGTCTTTTCTGGAAACAACTGTCATGCAGATACTAAAATAGCACCAATAAACCTAAGGATGCACATATTAAATGTTCATTTCACACAACCTTCAAATCCCATCTGATCCTATTGGTTTGGTTTCATTATGGTTTTTTTTTTTTTTCATATTTAAAGGTTTTTATAGTATTTACTCCCACATTCCTATGATGCAGCAACTTTCGAGATGCGTTCCAACGTACCCTTCAGATTTAGTGCCACAGCCAAGATACAGAAAAGGCCTTAGTTCTACTAATCCAAGTTCCTGTATGACACTTCCATTTCAGAGAAGACAGAGTTACTACTTCCTTCCCTTTACTTTTGAAAAGTACTTTTTGGGTTTGAACATTAAGTTTGTGCAGTTTCTCCCAATAGGCAGCGAATAACTGAATTTATATTCACGCATTCTATAAAACGCAGAGTGCATAATATAGCATGATGGCTCTGTTCCATTATGCTTCATTACTAGGTTGGAAATTACTCACACAGTGTGTTTTTCTCTTTAGTACTCTATCATTCTAAATTATGGCTGCACTGTAGCTTACTCTATGTAGTAAATAATCTAAACACAATTCCTGCTTGGCACCCTACTAACAGTGAGCAACACCTTCCCTCCTAGGTGGTCCTGGGGCCTTAGTTGAATTCTAGCTATGTAATTACATTCAACCTGCCTAAAGTCTCCTTTAGACTTTGCAAATGTATTCTTCATTTGTCATGATTTTATAGTGGTGCCTCAAGCAATGGAACAGCTACACTTGGATGCTACAGCAATCTTGGTAGCTCAGTATAACTTACCTCAGCTGTTTTCCATTTTTAGAATCATGGGAAAAAAACTGATCATGGGATAAAAACCTGATAGAAAACAACTTGGTGATGGCGCTTGTTTTCAGTACTTAAAAATGAATGACTGATTGTATCAGCTTCCTAAAGGAGTAAAACTGCTCGTTCTTCAGCTTTAATGCCCATGATTGACAGGTTATCTAAAGCCTTTGACATTGCTTGAGAAAGCAGTGATAAACTAAATCTAGAGAAAAGTATGTAATCAGTGATAACTCAGAGACAGCAGAGCAGGAAGGGAAGTAAAACAAGGAGAAATCACCAGTAGGCTGGGACTTTTTAATCAGTAACTCCAGACTGAACATCCACCCCTGTGGTATACACCTTAAAGCAGTAAAAGTTGTCTAAAGTTACAGTTCTATTATTTCAAGGAGAATTGATCTTTCAGTTAAGAGGGTTAAGTATTTTGGACGGCATCACTTCAGCCTGATTAAACATCTAAAAGAAAGACAAACTCTAGTTCACTTTCAGAAATATTGAACATCAGACAATGATTCAAAAGAGACACTGCAATCAAAAGAGGCTCTGCAATCAACAGAACTGCATCAGAAAATAGAGTTCTGTTGCACAGCACTAAAGGTTCTGCTGTGAAGGTAGTAAGTTGTTTATGCCCAGTCCAAGACTATTTGTCACTAAAGTTTGTGTTTACCCTTATGCTCTGTGAGGACTGCAGACAAACAAGCAGGAGAAGAAAATTCCTGCTTACAAACAAAAACCACATACATAGCACTGGAAGCAGACATTTTCTAAGTTTTGGGGGAGAAAAAAGACCAAAAGAAAAAAAAACTCAAAAAAGCAAGGGAAATATTTTGAACCCAGCTCCTTCTGGTAGTTCAAAGTTCAGAGATGAGTAGACTCATCTCTAATTCAGAAACTTACAATAAAAGTTCCTGTCCTTTGTCTGATAGAAACCTGAAAACAGTTTTTTTCTGTTTCATGTGGTCTAAGCACTGAAGCAATAATTTTTTCTTTCTAAGATTTTGACTGAGATTTCCTCAAGGCCTGAGAAAACTTTGCACTCCAAACTTGCATACCTGCTGATAATTCCCAAATAAAAACACAAGGATTTCCAATATCTGACTGCAATAGTAACAATTCACATTAAGATGTTTAGGTGAAAGCATTGTTTTAAGTGTCATTTTTTGGATAAAGACCACTCTATTCATCAGTTTCTTAATTTCCAAGCTCCAAATTAATCATCACATTGCTACATGTAAATAAATATGCACAGTATAGAAGTGATATTTGTGATCAGGGCAAAGTCAAGGAGGTCTCCAGCTTCCCAAATAAGCATTCTCAGTAATAACATACTAGATAACTGGTCTAATTTTCCTAAATACCATGCAGATATAGCAAATCTTCAATATACACACAAGAGTTGTGTCGAGACAGACCTTCCTAAAAGATTGACATGTCAAAAGAAAGCCATTAACTAAAATAAGACAGCCTTATTTAGAATGAATATATATACCATTCAGGCATTTTCTACAATTTAATTCTTAATCAATAATCTAATTCTGCATTCTAGTTCACCATCTCAAGTAATGGAGACTGATTTAAACCTGTAAAGCATAACTAAAGAAAGTATTTGTCTTCAGTAGCAGTACTTACAGTAAAAATTATGTCTTGCTTGTGGGTTCCTCATTTGGTGATGCAATATTCAGAAGTCACCATGCTTTTGTTCTAAGATAAAGCATTTTCTTTATTGCTGTCTTTAAGAATTCTTCTAAGCAAGTCATCTCGTCATAACATATTCTCTTCCCAAGCAGAGTTATTTTCTCTCTCAGTATTTCCTGTCCAAAATACTAAATGTACAAATAAAGGTAAAGTGGTAAGTTACTAATTATGACACATGGCATTCATACAATGCTGTAAATTTTCATGGTACTTTACAGAGGGCCTCTGATACAACGTGTTAGGAAGTGCTTAGAAATCTGAACCAAAATTGTTTGGGTCTGTTAAAAGATTGAATAATTGTATCTGAAATGTTCCAGAAGGTTCAAAAGAACATACCTTCTTTAAATTAGTAAATGAAAACTAGCATTCCCATTAATTCCTCCCTTCTTAAGCATCATTCACAAAAACCATATGCAGCAAGCAGTCTAATTGCTGCTGAAAGGCCCCAGGATGTCAGGTGTGCCTCCAAGTAGAAAATTTGTTCCATTGTTTAAAGAAAGATGTGCGTTGCTACAATTCCTTTAGTTATTTATGAGTTTCCTAGGGAGCAGTCACAAAATAGGCTGTTAAGCATCTTTTCTCAACTGTATCAATAATTATTGATCAAGGACATTGATGAGGAGTTAGTGGTTTTAAGGAGGGAATAACATAATCTTTAGAATTTGGTTTTCTTTTTTGCAAGTTTTTTGAAATTTAATTGTCTTCCCCATCCCTCCTTCTTCCCCATGTGCTGCAATATTATATGTCAGATACACATTTTGAAAAAGGATCCTGATTCATTGATGTCCTTACCTTCAGTTGTCCACAGACTTGCCAAGTTCAGATGTCATTAATTTGAGGCATATTGCTTATATTTTCATTGAATTCCTTAAAAGAAAATGAAGTGATGCAATTATTCCATATTCTAGAAAATCATATCACAGAGCAATCTTACATAGAAAATCGGGTCCGTTAGTCACAATATTTGTGAAAATAGAATTGCCACTACAGTCACAGAACAAAGTAGACAAAGAAGAGCATTTTAAGCAATGTGGTAATATGGCATTCATATAATCTGATTCTTAAATTTCTGACACATCATTTTAAATATTTGAAGATATCATAAGGGATTAAGAGAAATAATATAACCATCTCTCTCTCTCTTAAATATTCTATATAATCTATTTGTAAATACATGCATGCACAAACAAAGGAATGCCTTCACTGGTGAAAGAAAGGCTAGCCTGATTTTAAAATGTAGCCAAACAATTACACATGCTTCATTTTCAAGCCACTATTTAATATCCCAAGCCTTTTTCAGCCAAAAGACCAACTCAAAATTAATACAATCAGAAAAAACCAGCACCTGTTTCTGAAGGCTGTGTCACAGAGAACTCATTCCCACTCCTATTCAATGAAAAATGAACTTTTGCTCATTAATTTCACGGGTTGCTAATCTGGACTCAGACTCCAGAAACAGAACCACGAGTGACAGAATTAAAACATGGTGCTCATGTACATTATGTAATTTCTTAAGATTGTCATAGAACTTCTCAATAGGGAGAAGTGCCATATGTGAGTCCCTGTGACAGATACTTCAATACTTTCACACACCTGAATTTTGCAACTTTCCACCAGGAGCTCTAATATTTTGCTTAAAGCCCTGAAGTCAGGCAAACATTGTAGACCACCAGGGTGGTTTTTTTTTTTTTCCTTTGTTTGTTAGTCTTTTTCTTGCAGTTAGAAGTTGGAAGTATGTGTTGTAGTTGACAAAGATCAAACAAAACAAGAAGACAGCAGTATTTTTTATTGACTTTGAAACTTTATTCTTACCAAGAGCCAGATAGCTATGGTGGAGATGGACATGAAAGTTAAAGGGAAATGTGCCTTACAGCAAGACTTATCAGTTTGTTGTTACTAATCACAAGTGTAAGAAGTTCTTTAAATTGGAGAATGTTTCCTATTTTTGCTCATTTACAGTACAGGGTCCCAGGTACTCTGTAAGTAACTCAACTGCTCTGATAGACACTGCTACTCTGCTCCCATTTAATTTGAAGTGATACAAGTCTTTTGATCTATGCTTTGTTTCTCTGTGAAAATAAACCTGTACATGCTACCACCTAAAAACCAACCAAAATCAATACCACAAAAAAAAACCAAGCCCTGTGAACTTCGGATAAAAAACAAATATGAAGTTCTTAGAACTACAAGAATCACCAAAGGTGGTCAAAGCAACCCTGAAAGCATACTGATGATGGGAGATTTTCCACATAGCATGTATTTCTGATCTGTTTTGGTTGCTTGGCTTTTTTTTTTTCTACAGGCAAGATCATTTGTCTGGTGCGCATGTTTATGAAAACACTTTCAGATGATTGATTCTCTTTTCTGAGGCCATTTTTGATAATTTTGTTATTACAGAAGCACAAATTGCCTGGTCTCATTTCTGTTAAATTGTGTAACTCATTTCTGTGAGCAACTGCCACAACTCCCTGTAAATCTTATGTGCCTGCACTTGGGTACTGACAATAATTAGGAAAGTATGAATTGAGTTCACTGCATATGAGACAGTTAATGAAAATCTTCATGTGTAAATCCAGAGTAGGAGAAGAAACTCTCTATGAATAAGAGACTAATTGACAAATTTTCTTGGAATTCCAAAGGGCATGAGACCTCTGCTGGGTTTTCCACTGAGAATTGGGGCTGATCAAATTATCTTTTCTTTGATAAAATAATGCAAATCTCATTTGTAGTCTAAGACTATGCAGCCATAACTCTGATATCAAGTCTCTTCATTATCTTCAATTTTAGTAATTTTCATTTTCTAGAAACTGAAAAAAATTACAGCTAGTAATGTAGTATAGTAACAGACCTCATATTAATTTCAATCTTGTCCTTACTGTCGCTTTCCTCCCTTTCTTTTCCCTACTCTTTTCTCTCCAACCCTGACACCAAAACAATTTTTTTTCAGGATCTCTTTAGTTTCTGCTGTAGATGGTCCAGAAGATTTTTCCACTCAGACAGAGAAAACTAGGTTTAGAAAAAACCCAGATATTGGTTCCATGAGTTTATCTGTTTTATGAAAAAGTTTGGGCTTTTTATTATGTTTGCTCTGTATTTTTGTCCATTTATTTATAATTTTTTTTTCCTGTGCTGATTGCAATTTGCAGCTGTGAATATATTCCCCGAAAAGTCCAAATTATGCATTTCAATAGAGTTCAAGAATATTCTTAACCCCTCAAAATTGCTTTACCTGTCTCTCTTTTTCCATCAAAAACTCCATGAATGAATTCTAAGTTTCTCTTGAGGACTTTTAGCACATGGAAATACAGTCAGTTTGTGCTGGTGTGCCACAACCACACAGAGTGCATACACACAGAACAATTTAGGCTTTGGAGCACAGCAGCAAAATACACCTAACCTTGGAACTGACCCCAGAACCATTTTCCCTAATGTACCAGAGAAATTTTTACTGTGTGATATCAGCTAATAGAAGACAGAAAGCATTCAAAGTTTCTGCCTTCTACCGTGATGTATAAACCTGTTGGTGTATTGTAACAAATAAAACCAATTATTCAAATTGCCCCTCTCTGAAGAAGCTAATGAAAGACTTTACTGCTGACAAAGTTCAGCAAAGTTCAGATGCTTTTCTCATATCTAAGGCACGGAAAGCTACCAAAAAAGACACTTGAGGAAACACTTGAATGTCCCACAAGACCATTAACACCAGCCAGTTACTAAAAATACTAGGCTAAAGACACCCACTTACTTAGTCATCTGGAGTAACTGGCCTCAATGCCTAGTATCTGAGAAAATAGGCCAATTCCAAACACAGCCCAGGTTCAAAGCCAGTGCACAGAGACCCCTGAACACACAGGAAAGTTGCTCCCTCAAAGTTTCATCCCATGAGCACACTTAGTCCTTGTCAAGGGGGCAAAAACCCAATAATCAGACCTCAACATCTTCCTAAACCTCAATATCTTCCTCTCTCTCTTGCACCTGAAGTTATGTCCTTTTCCTCTTGACCAAAACCAGCTGAGTTTCAGGAATTGCAGGTGTTGATTTTAACCAAACTGTGTGACTCACATGCTGCCTTACAGTGAATCTGCTTTTAATGAGCTGTTGTTTGTCCCCTTTTAGCTTCTAGCTATTGCTTCTCACATCAGCCAGAATGCTTGAAAATTTTCCCACAGGTAGGCTGTAAACCTGCTAACCCTTGAAATGGGCAAGTTTAGCATTTCAGTAGGCAAGCCCTAAGTGAGCGTGGGTAAATAAACCAGGAGTGCACTCTTTCACTGAATCTGTGACTGTCTTCATTGAAATGACAAATACTTTCCTTATTTAAATACAGACAACAGCTATATTGCCCTGTGAAGATGCAGCTTTCCTAAAAGTATATTTATTGTTCTATGTATTTTTACCAGATATGCCATTTATAGGGATAAAGTGCACCACTGAAAGAGTGACATAATTATGTCACTAATAAAATATTCAAAGCAAGTATTTTTCTTATCAAATCTTATCAGATTCTTTTAATCCCTTTAGAAATCAATGAAAAAGAGCACTTTGGAAACTTCCCACATACAACTCTAAAGAGGTAGAAATGTAAACTATTTTTCTATATGAAAATATGTATGTCTCTCAAAGACATACAGATCCTAAATAACCAATCCTCTACATAAAGGTTCCATAATGCTTCTCTATTCAATCTCATTTTACTGAGGCAATATTGACTGTATTCTACTGTAGAAATACAAATCCTTGGGCAAAATAAGGTATCTTTACTGCGCTAGAATTAGAAGAATTAGGAGTAAAACTGCTCCTGCATAATTCTTCAGTCCCTCAATTACCCTGCAATTACAGAAAAGTCATGCAATGCCTACAAAATTCTGATCTACTGCTACTGTCAGAGGCTGTTTGAACCTATGCACCTTCAATAGCACTGCAGGTAAAACTGTAGTATCAGCACCACTGATTTCAAAATGTTTGCAATGATGATTTTGTTTTTGTCTAAGAAATAAGAAACAGACCCACAGGAACCAAATAGTGAATTTTAGATGTAAAATCATATTTTTTAAAGGCATAGACATCTGTGTGCACCTGTTGGCACTAAAAGTATTGTTAAACAATAGGAACATTTTTCTGTGTTTTCCTACTACACATTATACTGATACAAAACCACAGCTGCAGTGAAAATAAAAGATGATGAACACCAAACTGAAGAGAAAATTCGTTTCACTGAGTGTGACAAGAATTCAAAAGATCCAAATGAGTAGTAGCATTTATGTGACTATTTTTATGTAGAAGAATATCCAGAATCATGTACTTGTAATGAGGCGTACAAAATAAATTAATATTTCGTATCAATACTTAATAATATTTCTCTTTCCTAATTTAATATTCCCTCATATTTAAGATTATAAATCATATAGAAAGTGTAAAAAAGCCACAAGACTAAGGATAGATATAAAAAATAGCACAAGAATGAATATGAGGAAATAGTGCTAGAATGCAATAACAGAAAGATTAAATAGCAAAATGAGTTTTAAAAGCAATGATTGATAGGGAAAAAAAAGCAACCAAGAGGAGGTTCAATTAATACTTCAAAATTTAGTGAAAAACAAAAGAAAGTACAGACTCATTACTTCACAAGAGAAAAAGGAAACAACAGATGATTCAGAAGACTGAAGCTTAGTGAAATGAGGAAGACTGTGCAATTAACATCGTCCTACTCACCTTGTTAGGATGGAGTCCCCTCAAGAATAAGACACTCCATGTCTCCGTGGAAAATCCAGGTAACACTGAGGTGAATTATTGGCAGTCACCAGGTTGTTGTTAAATTAATATTTATGCTGTGGCCATTGAAGTCTGGGAAGGAAAAATGAACTACTATGGCCATTTTACACAGAAGAGTGTGGCATGAGAATGTATTTGGCTTTTAGGGGAAAGCATAGGAGTATGACAACTTGTGTTTCTAAGAAAAGCACTCTCATCTTGAATGATATTGCATCAGCCTTAGAAATGGCCTCTTAGCCAACAGCTAGGAGAAGGAATGAATGCTCATGAAAAGGCTGCCAATTTGGAGGGGAGAATGGAGTAAGAAAAGGGAGAAATCTGGGTAACCAACAATCCAATTCCATCCTGTTTTAATCTGGCACAGCTTTCAGCTATTTACTGCATTCATTTTTTTCTTATATCATCCTCCCTCAAAGAAGAGAGAAACACCTCTCCTTAAGCAGATGATCTCTTCATACATGTTCACAAACTGCCAATTTCAGCCCAGCCAAGGATGGATTTTGAAAGCTGGATTCTGTTCCTCCTGGATGAACAGAATCAGATGGATGCTGTCTGCAGCTAGATCTGCAGTAACTTGCTATGCCCAACAGATCTGTGGAGCCAGGTTTAATTCAAAGTCTGTGAGACTGTATCACTAGAGAGAGACAGCATAAATCCATATCCCTAGCATGAAAATAGAGTTATTTACTGTCGCTTTTCAGAAACTGACTAAAACTTTGTTTCAATTATACAAGAGCACATTTCAGTTGTAGAAAAGTGGGTGCTTTTGTATACTTGAGGCAGATGGATGGCTGCTCTGTCTTAGAAAAAAACAGAGCTGCATGTTAGAAAAACAATATCCCATAAGATAACATTTAAATATTTATACATAAAATAGGTGATGCCAGATACTCAGACACTTTGCACATGTCGTTTGCATTCAATTAAACTGTTGTGTTGGATGATGGCAACGTGACATTAGGCAATCGTAATGAGCCTTTCTGATGAGTCTGACTGCCATCCAAGTAGGATCTGTGGAGTAAGACTGGCTTCCTAAGTTGTTCACATCCCCAACACCCACTCAGCATTTCTGCTATAAGTCTCAAATCTACATTGCTACAGCAGAGAGTAAATCTTACCCAAGAAACATCAACACATAAATGGGTTGAACCAAGAACCTGTCTAACAGCTACATTTCTCTTTCAGTGCTGCTGGGCAGTGTATTCCAGATGGTGGGGGCACTGTGAACATCTCCAATTGCCTTCATCTGAAGGAAGACAAAAGCTCCATGGCCCTTTGAAAAGGTCAGTATTAGTAATTCTCTCAGTAACAGCGTTAAGAAATCCAAGCCTGCAGGTTCCCTATTATTAAATACAATAATTATATTAATAGACATCTATTACAGATGTACCTCATCCTTTCTAATGATTTCATAACCACGAGGAACAAAATGATTTCTATTTCCCATGGAGTACATATGTCAGATTTAATGGTCTGAAAGATTAATAAGAACTGAGCTGCTAAATCCAAACTAGCATCCATGAAATCCAAATGTTCTCCATTGCACTGAAACAAAGGGCATTAGATATTTTCAGATCATGATCTGAAACATAATATAATCTTTTGCTGAGAAGGCAAAAGAAGTAAACAGAAATATCTCCAGCCATTTCTATACAAAGTATAGAGAATCACTGCTAAAAAGTGAATCAGTTTAAATCTGTATGCAAACTATTCCAAAGGACAAGGGACTTCAAGATTGCTGTGAACTGTATTGCTCTTCCATGGACTTATGGATATTTGGGTTCTATAAATAAGTAGTTGAAAGCATGCATTTCCTCCTACAGCAATACAGGGAGATGCTGCTAACTGGTGTGCTTGAGGAAGGGAATTTACTCTTCACCAATTCACCAGGTGAGGGAAGAGTCATACCAAAAATGGATCCTGTTCCTACTTCCTCCCGTGGTGCTAGCTCCATAGTCAAGAAAAAAATCTTATGTGGATACAGAGGTGTTCTCCCACTCCTGAGACAAATAAATTTATATTTCAAGGCCAGCATCATAATAGATGGGGGAAAAATATAGGCAAGAATGAATACAGGAGAGGACTCCATCCCTATATGGACTGTAGCAACTTGGAAAAGCAAGTTGAGGACAGGGACAGGAAAACTGCAGAAGCTTTCACACCTTTTGTTCCTTCCAAATCCTTTATAAGATAAGGTGGTTTCAACTGTCCCAGGGAAAGCTGAGGAATAAGTCAACAAGGCAGTGGAAGTAACCAAACTCAATTTCCTTCCCACCACTTACAATCATGACAAGGAGCAGTTAACCCAATTCCAGCCTTAGCCTCAGCCATTAACTTTTGCAACAGAAATAAATTTTCCTTCCCACATTGCTGGAAATCTTTGCAGCAGCTCTGTCACAACACAAGTAGCAAGAGAAAAACTGTTTGACAACCTTGTTTAGCCTATATCTTCCCTGTGATGTGGGAATTTTATCTCTCTGACCTTTCCTCTCACCAACCTGTCATTTTACATGTTGTTTCTGCATTTCATCCAAATGTTGCCAGTTACCAGAAGAAAAAAAACAAATCATCACACATATCCCTAAATCCAGCTGAAGGCACTAAATGTAACAGTGTGATAAAATGATACCAATTACATTACATTAAAAATCCAAGCACCTAAAAGCATGAAAATGAATAATTAAGAACATCAATCTGCTGCCCGTGATATCACCACATTAAGCCTATTTCAACATAACACCATTAACTGTCACACCTTGATTGTTTTAAAAATGTATAATTTTGTTTTCTTGATGTCAGTAGCTAAAAGTGCTCACTGAAAAGAGTGGGTTCTGGGTGGAATATAGATAGAAACAGGAAAGAAAAAAAAAAAAAAAAAGAAGGAAACATTACTTAGAAACAAGTTGTATTGAGTACTGCACCTAGGCTTCAACATGAAATACATTAACTCAAACACATACTGCAGTGGAGGTCTAGCAGAACCAGAAGTAAGCCCAAAATACAAAGACAATCAGATGCAGGATGGTCATTTAGCCCAGGCATAGGACTGCTATAGAACAGCTTCTCCAGCAAAGCCATTCTAAACTTGCAAATGGCCATCCCCACCCCTAAATTTCAGCAATTTCCACCAAGTTTATATTGCGTCTACAAAGTCAGGCCATGCTTCTGGAATGGAGAATGAATAATCTGTTACTATTTTACACCAGGTCATTCAAAATAGAAAACTTAATCTGATCTCTTTAATGTAAGAATTTCAATCATGCCAACCTGAATTTTTCTGCATAAACCTTATATGAAAGAGTTTGAATGAGCATTCATACAAATATTTACAATGCAATGATTGCAGTTATCTTTGTACTCTCTTTCTTTAAACCAAAAAGAGATATTTCCTAGACCTGAACGTGGAAAACACATTCCAAAACTGCGTTCACAACTCTGAATTTCACATTCTCACATGCAGGAACTGGGACCTGATCTGAAACCAGTCTCTTTTACACATCCATGGGAACTGTGCCATTCACTTCGCCCATGTTAGAATATCACCTATGTACCCATTTAACTCAGAGACTAAAACATCAGGGCTGAGTTTTGCAGGTTTGCTCTTGCACAATATTTTTTATTTGTTGCTGTTTAAGCAGAACTCCTTGCAGTACTTGAGAGACTGCTCATGTTATTTGAACCATTATCCTAAGGGGAGACAAAAACAGCTTTCAAAGGATTCAGGTAGTATCTGGAAAAATACATGAGAGAGATGAAACCTGAAGATGGATTTCACAAGCTGAAAGAGAATAGATCATACTGAATTATTCATCCAGCTCCAAACATTGATTAAATCCATAGCTGGTGGCTGAGGGCTCAAGCCAACACAGATTTACAACTGAACAAAATTTAGTACCAGAAATAGTTCCATCAGTAGTGTTGCAGAGCAAGCTGCAGTTTCTCCTTCTCTCATTTTTGAGATACACTCAGTTAAGATCTTATTATCATGCTTATATAAGAGAGGGGGAGAAGTTGACTTACATTTTTCTAACTTGCAGTTCAAAGACAATGCCTCTTTGCTTTACAAAAAGAGACTCTTCCATAACATTATTTTGTTGTGATAACACGTATATAAATTCAGGCAGTATGTGAGGCTGGATTTAAAACCATGTTAACTATTGATTAAGGAGTATTGATAATTAGTTTAAATTCTTGAAGCTGTGACAAGAGCAGACAGAAGGGGGTTTTTCTATCTTTAAACTGGCAACATCTGAGTAGTTGCTATTTGCAAATGTGAAGTATTAGGTCATGGCCATTGTAGGAAGCAGGATATCTGACCTGATCAGTCAATAGTCTAAAATGATTCAGAAATTCAGATGTCCCTAATCCTCTAAAACTCACAGAAATGTGCATGTTGCACAAGGAGGCTTGATAAAATCAGACTACTCTCATGGTCTGTTCCTAATGCACAACGCAGACCACTGCTGGTGTACCAAGCAGAGATTCAATCATATCAGATGGTTCTCAAGAGATACAGCTTGTTGTTTGTGTTCTGCCTATGGAGAGTTTTGTTAAGGGAAGCCAAGTACTGATGAAATGCCATGGCTTTGCAGGCTCTCTTTTTCCTGATGACTATATATTCTGAAGTTTAATCTGTCAGACTGGAAGAGTAAGAGGCAGCAGAATGCCCTACAAAGTGCCATGATTTCTGTACCAGTAGAGTGCATGCATCTATGTAATTCGTACTGAAATGACATTTGTCATCCACACACTTTCCTGAGGTGTTTAGGGCACAAAAGTATACAAAGAAGAGTCATCTTTGTTTTGTTTTTTTTTCAAGACAGTAATTAGAAAAAGTAAGAGTTGACTGGTGCATAATGTTTTCAAAGGATTCTCTAAGTCAGTTCTCCTATTTCATTTGGTTTTCTACTGGCAGAATTATATTTGCTTGAATGGAATCACTCTTGATCTAGTCAAGTGTGAGAACAAAATAATTTAATTCCTTTTCCTTTTCCAAATCAGCATTGTTGTGATACTCCCAGTTCCTTCAACACATCTATATTTTCAAAAAATATCATGGTACAAAAACTAGTCTTCTTTAATCTGCTCTATCTTGGTCAAATTCCAAGCTTCATGTCATTTTTGTTGCTAATATTACCTCATTTCACAATAAGTCTTTGTACATTTTTTCAGCTCATAACTTTCCTTAATATAATTGCTATAATTTTACTTTAGCTAGAGCATTTGAATGGTTGAGAAAAATATCTTGTTAAATCTATGGTAAAGTAGGGACTGAGCAATTATATGCTGGAAAGGGAAAAAATGCACCTGCAACCACACAAGACAAAGGTTGCAAAGTGCTTTGATGATCTGACTGTGGCTCTCTGATTGATGAACAGCAGTAGATATGCATAGAAGTGTGGGTGCCCCAAGTGTGTCTCTGCCTTCAGAGAAGCCAGAGAAAAGGAAAAACAAAGTGCTTTGCAGAAACCCACTCTCTTGCCTGGACTAATATGCATACAAAATAAAGAATATGCATTAAACATGAGTGAGTGGAATGCAGAAAGTATATGTCCTCATGTATACTCTGTTTCAGTGTATTCATCCAAATTAATCTCCTGTGCTATTTCTGTGCAGCCACTTAACACTGAACAAACGTGGCTCGCCCTTTTCTTGTGCTCTCATATGAAGCAAACTGGTGACAATTACCGTGAATAACTGGGAGATCCAGTCCCTCAGTCACCTGAGAAGTGGCAGTGTCAGGTGAAAGGGTATCCAGACACTCTGCCAGAACTGAGCAGGGAGTTCACCACAAGCAGCAGAAAACACGCAGTGCCAGGGGCAGAAGGTACCAACCACTACCTGCAGCTCTGTGGCCTTGCTGAGGCAAGTACTCCACCCTTTCCTAGACTCCGTGGGACAGACAGATATCAATCCCACACAACTTCAGATGCCACAAACATGGAAAAAATTAATAAAAATTCAGCTATTTTGAATAGGAAGGGAGGGCTTTGAGAATCTGCAGGACACAAGAACCACAGTAAAACACTTCTCTCTCTTTGTAATATCAGGGTCTTCACTGGAAAACACTTCCAAAGAGCATTTCCCTGGAACAGCATTAGTATCTGCACTTTCTAGAAGAGTAGCCCAGTCTTTGTAGCTGCTGCTTTTTTAAGGGCTGCAGGGCAAATATGAACACAAATTTTGACCAGTATAAGAAGGGGATGTGAAAAACAACAGCACACAAATTTTTAAGATTTAAGGAAATAAAATATTACAGAATTATGGGAGGAGGAAGGAGGGCGGGGTTTTGTTTGTTTGTCTTGGTAGCTAGTAAAATCAGATGGTGGAGAATTTATATTCAAACTCTTTTGTGTTAAAGTTCCCACTGGCTTTACCTACATCCTGCTGTTTCATAGAAATCCCATCACAATGAAATTCTTCTGTAGAAGACTACATTTTACCCACTGTTATAGTGACAATTCTCCCAGTTTTCTCTCCTCCAAAAATTCCTAGAAGGAATCATAATTTTCAGCAACACATACTTGTTTTCTATAGTTACAACAATGGGTCATACTAATCACATGCTGCATCAATGACAAAAGTCCACTGACTGGAAAACAAGGTACTGAATCCACTGGACAAAAATCCACGTTTGTGTTGCTAAAGAAATAATTACATCCACTGTCTGTAGCCAAATCCAGTGTCTGTAGCTATCCTCTGCTACTATATTACACAGAAATGCCTACAAGTAATTCTTCTGTCTTAAAATGTAAATTTTATGGTGACTCAAGGAAATGGAGGGTAAGTTTTTACAACTGTCATATGTCAGTAATGCAAGACCTATTTTTGCCAGTTTTTGATCAATATCTTCCCATTATGGTGTCCTGAAATTACAGATAAATCCCTGTGGAGAAAAACAAATTGAATATTTATTCTTTTGGATTTTCCTATTTGCAATGCTGTATAGAAGATTCCTTTCCTTTTAAGCCCAGGCTGTTTCAATGTTTTATTTTTATCTGACCCAAATATCCCAAAATCTAAAAGTAGCTGTTTTTATCAACACGCAGTCATTAAGAAGCATCACACCAAAATAAACAGCACGTTTTCTTTGCATCCTACCTTAAAACACAAGAGCCAAAGCAACTTTTAGACCATCATAATTCAGTGGACAACTCTTGTTCTCTTGCCTTCTGTACTCCTTAGATCTTTTGGTATGACCTGGAAGATGTTCCCACAGGAAGTTATCCTAGAGCAGGTCAATTGTCATCTAAGGACTTATATCTGGAAGGTGGCCCTTTTGTGCATGGATTCTGGAGGAGATCAGCACACCGTAGTGCAGCCCTATCATCCAAGAAGCTCTTCTGTCTGCAATGAGATCTTAAGGTATCTTGACTTGGGCATTTAGAAATCTAGAGACTGATTTAAATTCTGGAATATTCTGACAACAGCTGCTTTAAGCAGAAGTTACCAGATGGTAATATTTGTGTGGGTACCACGTCATCTGGCAAGGAACAAGCTAATGATGCACAAAATGCTTTGATGCACAGCCTTCAAGCAGTAAACTTAAAGTGATATGAGGCCATACAAGGACTCATCTACACTGCTCTGCAATTCTGTGTGATACAAATCATTTTTGCCAGTACAAGTGCACAGGTAAGGAGATACGAAGTTATTTGGCACATAATGGTTGTTGGTATTAAAATGAGCATCTTTCCTCAAAATGACTAATATTTGTGAACTTCTATGTAAATTTGCAGGAAGCTATAGATCATATTTTAGATGTATTGCAGTTGGGATGGTGGGTGTTTGGAACATAAAAATCCAGCAGTCACATGGAGATTAAAGCACAGGCCTCATTCAGTCACATTTTGGAAATGGAACACAATGACAGCCTAAAACCCCAAAACCAACCCAGCTTGTCAAGTTTAAGGAAAACCACTGGAAACTCAGGAAATATTTATTATATAGTGATATCTTCAACACAGACAAGACTAGAGCTGTTCCCTGCAAAGAACAACTTTGTATTTCAAGACAGCTGGTTTCAGACCTATCTGCTCTACGTATATGTGTAAGAACCTCTGATTCATCTCCTTTGATATGAATTACACGATTGATAACAGAAAAATGACAGAAAGAGTGGATTTTTTGCACTGGTCTTGCAAGGATGTATGAAGACTCTGAAGGCTCAAAGCATCAATTTCCTGGGGTTTTTACTTATTGAAGAAATCCACAGAGCATTGTTCACGCAGAAGTAAGAGTATCAGTATCTATTTAACCATGTGCTATTTCAAGAAATACATGGTTGTGGTTTGCATTTCAATTCTTACTCAAGAGTTCACACATCCTATTTGTAACCAACCTGACTATGGAAAATGCAAAACTAAAAATAGGCCTGCACATACACCTTGATTTCACTCTTTCATTCAAATCCTTGAGCACTTGTACTACAAAAATGAGAACCTTTTCAAAGTAAATGCTTTTACAGATCAGGGCTCAGTTGGAATCTCTCTGAAAATCATGTTGAACAGGTAGCCTGCTGATTTAAATTGCAGTGTTGAAACCTTTACAAAAGAACACAAAATAATACTGAGTGATTAGTTCAACATTCTTATATGCTTGAAAGCTCTGAATTTGGGAATTTTGTTTGTTTTGCTGAAAAATGTAGCTGGCTGCTTTGAAATAAATAATTTATTTCTCAAAAAATACATTTTTCATAAAAGATGAGAAGTCTTCTGACAGATAAACAAAGCTTGACCAAGGTCAGATAAATCATGTTCATAAATATATACCTTTATAAAGCACAAATATGTTACTTATTACTATTTTTACTTCTCTTAGGAAAGACTCCTTTAGGTATACATATGCTGCACTATCAGCTGTTTAAAATAAACCAGAGCAAAATTCACTATAGATTGTCTAAGTCTGTTACTGGTCTGTGACTCTGGTGGTTATCCTTTGCTCCTCTATCTTGCTATTTAGGACTTCTGAGAAAGTAATTATAGTGATAATTTTTGTCCTTAGAAATTTAAGACAGAATAATCACATCAAATCATATAAAATTATTTCTGTGTTTTCTTATTTGTTCTGTTGGACGATTTCTCCAGGACAACTATTATATTCAATATCCTCAGTATATTAGCATCCTGCAGTAATGTATTTAGGCTGGGCATGTTTATTATATTTATTAACCAAAGGAAGAAATAACAGAATGAGATGAAATGGAACACATACATCTTCTGTGCAGTTAGCAAGCAATGTATTTAATTGCTTCTCATTCATATTTGTTGATTTAACTGGAAGTCAACAACAGATCCTAAATTCAATAGAATTTAGTACAAACCAAATTCTGTTCCAGAGGTTGAGCAATCCTGAACTTTTAAGTAGTCCTTTATGGACTACTTTACTGCAGCCCTATATGGTTCTGCAGCAACAGTGAGGAATCCCCACTAAAATGTGTCTGGATGTCTACATTGGGAAGAGAGACATATCCTGCATAGCCTTGTGTCCATCAGCAAGGCTATGGCCACATAATGTCCTGCCCATCTGTTGTGTGGGGCTCTGGCACTTTAGGAAACCTGGACCATGTTCTCTCTTCGTTCTCCCAACACCTGAGGAATGAGGGAAGTTCTTGTGCAAGAGTGTAAAGCCAGAATCCTACCGTGCTGTTTGGAATGAACTGGGGAGTAAACAGGAGTGAGTA
The DNA here is from genome assembly GCA_017589585.1 of Phylloscopus whistleri. NCBI lineage: Eukaryota > Metazoa > Chordata > Aves > Passeriformes > Phylloscopidae > Phylloscopus > Phylloscopus whistleri. The sequence goes on along the minus strand of JADMLD010000622.1, from coordinate 3,327,646 downwards.
AGATCTACAAATCACCCCAAATATCAATGGCACAAGGCCAGGGGCTCGGCACCAGGCTACAAGTGCCTGAGGCCATCCCTGCTGTCCCCCACTCCTGAAGTGAAGCTATCCAGTCAAGGATGTGGAAAAGTGGCATGAAGCATAGCCTATTCCTATATGCAGAGGGGAACCAGTGCAACTTCCAAAAACTCCCATATCCACCCAGAACAATGAGACAGTCAGCTCAGCACCTGAGCACCTGTCTTTGAGAATTGACACAAGTATGCACACAGAACAGATTACTAGAACAGCATAAACAAAAATCATCTCTCTTGGCAGACCCTCACAGATTTATCATACCATTTATCTCGCAGAATTATCTATCATCATTTTACCTTTACTTACTCCATCAACACTTGAGCTTGGTCTTAACCAAAAATTTCACATGCAGCTTTAATTCCCCTGAATTTTCAGATTAAGAGATATGCCAGAAATTTTATTTTCACGTAGCTGGGCAATTATTCTTACAAAACAATAGTTCTCTCCAGTCCAAATACAGTAAGTGGGCACACGCTTGATTCTTCTGCCTGCAATTGTACAATTATGCTTTTCTTATGTTGTTTATTTGTCATGATTTCACTTTGATCACATCTATATGCTGAAGTATTCAGCTGATGGAACCATTGGCTTTCTTTTTGAATAGTGGATAATGAGCGATGAAAGTAGAGAAAATCTGCATCTGACATAATGCTGGAATTTAGATACATAATAAAACATCTCAAATGCTAAAGGATCTTATGGCTTAAGTAGCTGTTTTGTCTCCTGAATCATCACAGGACTAAAAGTGTTGCATGGAGCTGGAGTTGGAGACAACACAAAGAGTCATTTAGAACAGGCATTGCAGCCTTCAAATAAAATGTGGATGAAAATTGTAGAAACTCTGGAGGTCATTCTACTGTCATTAAAACAAATTGCAAAATTGTTTCAAGGGAGAGGGAGCAGGAGCCAGCTATCTGATAGGTTATTAAATGCTGAGCCCTATGTAAAAGCATATAATTTCTTCAATACTCAGTCTTCAAAGCAATTTGTCATACATGGTCTGGTTAACCTTCACGACATAAGAATTGTTCCTACATTTTGAAAATGCAGTAACTACAGGGGAATTGGTGATCCTCTAGCAAAAGTGGGGTAACTGTGCCTCAGGAGCTGCCTCATTTTTTTTGGCTCTGAGTAAATGTCAGTATCAGGATTTAAAACCAGAATTTCTTGGCTTTTCTTCTCAGGACAATATCCAAACACTGTGTCACTTTCTATGCTGCATGAAAACAGACTTAAAATAACACCAGCATCTTCCACCTTGTACTATGTATATCCCTTAATTTTAAAAATATTTCATGTAACCCTATCCAAGCTCAACAGAAAGAACCCATGATCTGGATCCAAATGCACCAAGTATAGAACTCCCCAAGGTCACACCTTCACTAGCTTTTTTACACCTGCACTGCCCTGCCTGCAAAAATAGTTACCCAAAGGATAACTTCTGGAGAAATTCCTGCTTTTGCAGATCTATTGTTGTTAGGATACAACAATATCAAAGTCATATAAGGCTTGCCAACTGTTTGATCATTGCTTTACACCCTCTGGGCAGAAAACAAGTACAATTAATGCAGCTCAATCCCTTAAGTTGAAACTGCAGAGATCCAAGAATCTCTTATTTTTCTAATAGCAAATCTGTCTTTAACCCACAGCACTACAATATGAATTAAATATAGAGTAGACATAATGCCCTAGTAAATATTCTAGATTAGCATTACAATTACTTTTACTAACTTTGCAACAAAGAAAAAATTAATAAAATCACTGCAGGATTAAGTAGTTACTGTCTAATGTTTCCAATCTTATTATGATTTATTCAAACCCATTACATGTACTTACATATGGCAGTTCTCAGAGGAGGAAAATTAAACATATCTTTGTTCAAAAATAATGTTTCGTAACAGGGAGCACTCCTAGTGATGCACACATCCTAACATAACCAGTAGCTGGATAGAACAGAGGCAGTTTTGTCCTAAAAGACATTTAACAAATGGGATTTTCATGTCAATCTGGGCCTGCCATTTTTAAGCAGCACCTCCTAATCCTCTGCAAGAATGGGCAAATGGTGTTGGATGCTTCCTAGGCCTTTTTGACACATGTCTTCAGGAGAACATAACCATGCTAATCATATATCTTCTAGCATACCAAAATAAAAACATGATCCTCATTGAGTCTGTAAAGACATTCACAGGGGTTTTTATTTTGCTTGTCTCTGTTATTGAGTACAAACTCAACTTCAGCATGAAGCTGTTAATGACCAATTTAGACAATGATTTAGATGTTTTACGCTCTCTTTACACCAATAAGTTGTATTAAAACATGTCTTTCAAATTGGTATATTCCATATATTGTTTAAAGGCTCTGATTCTAATAACTTTGTCCAGTTCAAGATCCTTTTATAGCTTGCTGTATAGGTAAGCAGGATTTAGCACAAAAGAGAGTCCAACTCCAAATATAGATGGTTGTGTTTAGCGCAGTGTTTGTTACCACATTAATTTCCTGCATTCCTGTTCCAACACGAATATAATTTCCCAGTGCAGAGAAACCTCAGTTGTAGACAGCTTACAGAGATCAGCCTCAGGCCACAAGTACTCTGGAAAAGAAAAGTTACTCTTTCCTAGGAGAGTTGTGCCATTTCTGGAATGAGGGATGATTTGTCAGCATATAAACGAGGATGTTAAGTATACTTCTTGGAGCAGGCATACCTGAAATTTTCCCAGAGATAGCAAAGATTATACTTTCCCTGGTACCAGTACTGGAATTATATATTCTCAGAGGCAAGGGAATAAGGAGTGACCACACTCTGCAGAATGATCAATTCTTCTCCTTCCTGCTATCGCCAAATATTTCCAGACCTTTTCCCTTGCTCTTGTCAGGCTGATCACTCTCTTTATTCGCCTATTTAAATTAGTGAGCAAGGAATGAATGTTTTATTACAATCATGAAGGAGTGGTTGCACAGGGAGTAGGGAAGGGAACACAAATGCAGGAAAGAAGGTATGTAGGTAGGTTTGGGTTTGGTTCCCTTTCTGCACAATTGTCCATAAGGATTAATGGCACTGCAGCATTTCATAGCACATATTGCCTTGTGTACAGTTAAATCATTTTTTAATTTGGAAACTTAACATTCAGCAAGAATGCTGGCTTGGCAGTACACAGCAGCTCCTTCATCCAAGGAAGAATTCACATCTCCAAGAAGGACATATTCCTTCTGCTGTCAGTGAGCCATTTTCTACTTTGTGCCAAAGTGTCTGCAGAAGTCTGTCAGTCAAGACAAAACACATAGACTCAAAAACTTGGCCATGCCATTCCTCACAGTCTGCTACAGACCCGAGAGCAAGGCAGACAGCATCTGTGGAGGATACAGGAGGAAAGGTGACCTCCAGTTCACCAATGGGTGTGAAAAGATAGGAGAGATGTATTGATTCTGCTATTCTGGGAACATCTCACCCCGACGCCCACGTTCACACACATCCGTACGAAACACTGCTGAAACCCCCAACACAATGTGGTGCATTGCATCCTTTGCACATTCATTCAGGACACTCCAAGGATGATGCCTATCCATCCTGCTTGTACAGCATCCTGTGTGGGAGTGTCCCTCTCTCACACTGCCATTGCTACAGCTCCAGCCTGTCCTCAGCCCTCCTGCTTTTCTCAGCCCCTGTGCAGATATTTCCGTATCATTGCAATTGCCCCAAGGCAGCCGTTCTTACCTTCACATCTTGCACCAGGGTCCTCACCAGCAGCAGCTGACATAGATCCTGTGACTCATGGTCACAAGCCTATGTATATCCTATGTGGTGCTGCTTTGGTTGGGAAGAAGCTTTGGTTGGAAACAGAAGAGCGAAGAGACAAAGATGGATGCACCATTCATCTCTCAGATATGACTGGAGGTACATGTTGCTGCAACAGATTTACAAGTAGACCAACACTTTTTTTCAATTTGTTTTCAGTGCTCAGAGTTATTTTTGGCCAAGAATGCTATTCTTTGAGTGTCTGAGCTCCTCTGGAGGCTTCTTCTTCCTGTGAACCGTGGACTGGTTCACTGAGCAGCCTCCAAGTCCTGTGTGGTAAGCTATCAGTTCCAAGAAGAATGAGTCAAGTGTTTGCCCACATGAAATCCATTCCCTGTTATTTTAGGAAGAAGCAGGGAGGCTCATAACTCATTCTCATCATTGCTGGGAAGCAGTCACCAGGTCTCTTGCACAATGCATTGAACTGTGCTTTAGTGATTTAGGCAATATAATGTTACAGCCAAGGTAACACATGACATGGCAATGCCATGGAATGTGCCCTTGTAACAAATATTAAATATTTCAGCAGATAATTTCAACCAGGATCATCCACCTACATCCAGATTGAGATCTGTTGAAAATATTATAAAACAGACTCATCTAATTATTTTTAAACTTGTTAATGAAATAATTGCGTTACTAACAATGACAGTAATAATTTGAATTCTTACTAATACCATGAATTAAATTTCACATGTGTCCAATAGCATTTATATTGCTTGTTTTTCCTTTGAATGTGAAGGGCTTGGAATCACTGGATCATGAGTTTTATTTTGGAAAAATGAAGCTCAGTCTACAAACCTATATTTGATTTTTATTTTTTTTAACAGACTGAATCTGATTTTCATCCTTCCTTTCACTGTCCAGATGCATCTTCTGCAGTGAACACAGAAAAGCAATACTCAGCAGTCTCAGGTGAAGTTGTTAACTCCTGCACTCCAAGCCTAACTTGACCTCAAGTGACCTCAAGATACCCTCCTTTATCAGACTGAACGTTTTTATCTTGAGTGTCACTCCAGACACAGAATTCCTGCAGTGCTCCATATGGCTGGTGGATGGGTTCATCGAGGCTGAGCTACTTCATCACTGTAATGCCTAATTGTAATGCCTAATTAGCTCCATGGCTTCAGGACCTGTAGATTCAACCAGCCCTGCCTACAAAGCTCGTGTCACGAGCTGAAGGTACTGATGGTGACCCTCAAACAGGCTTAGAGAACAGCACCACTCCCAAATCCTGCCTTCTCTTATGGTGCTGCATTCAGCTGTGCAGTTTCCTATGAGGGCTCAAGGCACAGTGTCTGCTCTACAGATGTTTGATGAACCAGTAAAAAGCACAGAATAAAATGTCATGCAAAACCAGAGTGGCAAGTGGCCACTGTAGCTGAGATTGAGGTTAAATTTACTCCTAAACCTTCTCTGTCAACAAGTTATTTAAGGCTTGCCTTTATATTTTTATCCTTCCTGCTGGTTTGAGTTTCTGGATCATTACTGCAGATTAATGATAAATATACTAGTAAAATAGACTTCCTCCCAGTGGTTGGAAACATGTATTTTAGAAACTTGTTCCTCTACCAGTTTATTTCAGTGAGAATTAAGGTTTCCAAGAAACAAAGCAGGCTATTTATATATTAGATGAGAAACAGTAAGGATAGATTTTACTTTTTAAATTTCAGCAAAAACAAGAGTAATTTATAACTGTGCCATTAAGATGTAGTCTGGAGAAAAATGAGCAGATGTAAGTATATTTCTAAGTACCCATCAGTTTAGCTTGGTGATGAGTGAGAATGCAGATTTTTTACATTCCATATGAAAAAAAAAAAAAAAAGATGCTGGAATAATCTCACCAGCATCTTAATTCTGCAGTCTTTATGATGTGCTTGGAGTTGCAGTATGCACAATCTGCACTGATGTTCACAGGGTAATGTAAGCATTGAAAGCTGATGATTTCTCTAAAGAAGTAAAACCTGTGCTTTAGGGACACTCTTAAGAAAATGGTCTCATCCCTGAGGGATAATTGTATATGGCAACCACAATCAAGAAATACTTTTCAATTCTAATAACTTGAATCTCACATTGACTCAAACGTGACCCTTTGCTAAAGTGTCCGCTTCGCAATGTGAGAGGTATGTTGGTTAAACTCATGTGACTGCAGCTTCCTGGAAAGAAAATTTGGAATAATAAAGCCACAGACAACTGCAGAGAAAACTCCCAACACATCACAGTGCACCCAGGATTTAACAGTATCCACTGAAATAAACACAGAGAGAAAGAAAACAGAGGATAACATTAATTCTTACGAAAATCCCACAGATGGATTAGGATTGCTGAAGGTTGGGATTATACAGTTTTGTCTTAATAGTTATGGTCCTGAAAATTAGGTTCTTAAGCCTCTAAGGAGTTTTTGCAGCACCACTGCAGCACCACTACATCTGAAGTGTTAGACTCGATGGCTTTTTTTACTCCAGGATTGTTCCAGTGTTTGGATTAGCCCTATACACCGAGATGGTGACTAAGAAATGTAGTAAGACAGATAGAAAAGCTCTTTAGATCTCTTTAGGGGATTCAGCAAGAGGGAGACTGACATAGTTTACAGTTTAAAATGGAATGACATGACACTTCTGCCTTCCTTACCAATTCTTTTGGATATATCACACACAAGTAGGGAAAAAATCTGTGGTGTTGATCTGCTTGTACTTATAAGACAGAGGATGGGGGGAGAGGGAAGCAGATGGGAGGGAAGGAGGGAGGGAAGAAGGGAGGGAGAAAGGGCAAGCTGGTTAATGTTTTTCTTTCAGCTTGTTTTTTATGAGTCACACCACTAAGTATTTGCATTAGCAGGTCTCCTGCTGCTGCTAGATCATTCAACTGTTTGTTTAGTTGCTGTGCCTCTTGAAAAGTCCAGCAACACTTTTTAGACATCTTTCTTGTATTTTATTAATGAATTAAATCTTTAAGAAACAAAATGTTCCTATCACTGTTCATCTACCTGTAGAAGTAGCAATCCCTCCAGTCTCAGTGCTATTACTCACTCAAATAAAAGGTTACAGAATCAGACCAATATTTATTATTACTTCACTTTATGTTCTCTCCTGACCAAATTGTGTCAGAAAAAGTGAAAATAACAACATAACTGTCATGTCACAATAATCAAGTTTAAAGTTCAAAGCTTCTTATTTCCACTTGTGAATTGAAATATAAAAGTTGCTTAATCTTAAACATTTGCCCAATGTTTAAACCCAAACACTGAGTATAACTTTGACCAAATCACTTTGAAAGAGTTGTATTTCTTTCTTTAGGTATGAGACAAACAAGGTCCAGAAACATATCAAATCAGAAGTTATGTACAGTAAGTGTAAGATTGCCTTATTCCTGCAAAACTGGGTCTTCAAAAAAATCTTGTTACTGACTTTTACAAAAGTAAGGCTGTAAGCAAAACTCTAACATGGTCAGCATGAAGAGAAGCTGTTAAGTCTAGTTAAAAAAAAAGGAAGAAAGAACAGCAGACAGTTTCCTTTTCTTTGTGAAGATAACCAGAAATTTGCTGTTTGATGATCTTTCTCTATTGCTTATTCCTCAGCATTCTGAATTTCTTTAATAGTTTGGTTTCAACGAACCTTTTATTTTTAATTTTCAAGAGTGCCAGCATAAGATATGCTAATTAAATATGAGCCACAAACCTGCCCTACATGAAAAGACAATAAAGGCACACAAACTTACCTGTTCACAGAGAAGGGTAGTTCAGACTAGAGATCCACTCTGTGAGAGAGATGGGGTCTCAAGAGGAGCGCTGGTAAAGGAAGCTCTTCAAAATAGCTCTGTATCTTCTGCATAAGATGTTTGTTTTGGTTTTCCTCCTCTTCAATCGAAACAACAACTGATGGGAGAAAAGTAGGTGTTTTGAGGATGTAAAAGGCTTGTCTTGGTTGTAAAAGAAAGAGCACATTAAGAGAAACTTTTCTTCATTGCAGGCGTGTGACCTACGCAACTTTCTCTTGGTGCAGCCCCAAAAGGCGACTGTGGATAAATGGTATCTTCTTACTCAGGACATCTGCTCCCTGTGTGAACTCGGACATGCCTGCCCTGACTTCAGTAACAAAAACGTTTTTTTTCTAGCTACTTGTTATTCTTGCTACACCAAGATAACTGAGAGAGTATGAGCTATAGCTCTTGTCTGTCTTCAGTAGAACTGTGGGTAATTAAAGGACTAATCAGTTATTTCTATGCAAATTAACTGCCTAGGTGAAATTTAAAACATAGCTTGCTCTTCAGAACATTTGTCACTTGTAGTGATCTGCTAGAAGACAAGAAGTGAACATACAAAAATGTTTAGTTGCCTGATTTAATTAATTTGGAGACTTTTAGATAGAGAGTCTGTCTTCCACTTGCCACATGGGCATGTTTTTTGAAGTGACTGAAGCATCTCTGAAGCTGTAAGTTTAACCTTCCTCCTGTACAATTACTGCCTCATTCTAGATCCATTCTTGCCCTATATGTCACTTGGGCTGAAGATAGCTTTCAGAGAGGGGACTTCTAGGGTGGAACGACAGGTTACTCTCTACATAAAAAATGGCAAGGCACTGCAACAATTTATGTACTACAACTCATACTCTTTCTGGGCCAAGGTATTGGTGTTTAAACCTCTTAGGGTATACACAAGGAGCACCAATGATCAGTATGTTCTACTCAGAGTGCCCTTGCTCACCTCTTACTCTACAGAGGGTGAAACCCACTGGCTAAAACAAAGCTGCTCCTCTGCAGTGGCTCGGGCACAATAAGTAAGAGTGTACTATAACCGCCTGTTAATTAAAATACTCCTTCAGATGAAGTGCTAAGGCACTATCTGGGCTCTGAAAATGATAGATTTTATCCCTGGTAACAATCCCGTGATGAATGTGCTTCAAAATTATATAACCCTATGCTATCCTTTGGTATAAAGGTTTTGCCTGATCCTATGACCTGTATTCTTCCACTGAGGTTTTTTCAGTTCCAGCTCTACACTGCCACACAGCTCCTCAACAGCTTTTTGGGGAGCTGCATGATCTGACAGGGAGCGGACACAGAGTTCTGGATAAACACATTTTTTAAAACTGCAAGAAATATCAGTGTAGTGCTCACATAAGGCCTAGTTTATCCTCTGGTCACTCAGTGCAGATAATGGAGGCCGGTGATAGAGTGTGTGCCCTGGGCTATGCGCTGGTTCATTACACACACGTGGCTCCCTTTAAGTTTAATGTGAATTTAACGTACCAAGGAAAGAGAGGACATACCCTTCAGGGTGAGTGCACGCTCTCAAAAAAAGCTGATGAACTCCCACAACAATGCCTGTCTCTGAGATAGCTCCAAAGGCTGAATATTGATAACTAAGCACTTCTACGACTGATACTTATGCTTCAAGTGTTTGTCTCAGTCAATGGCTCTTTACATCATTAACATCGCCCTGAACATTAAACGTGTGGGGAGCATTGCTGCTTTCAGATCTTGTGTTTTTTGTGATGCCTTCAGAGATGCCCGGTTCAGAAAGGCACAGCCCTCACAGGGCTGCCCGCCCGTGCTGCTCTTGTGGTCACTTCGGCCTTGCTCACACCTCAGACTTTTGGCACAGGTGCCCCTCTGGGCCTCCCCGGGCCGGCCTGAGGCGCTGGAGCCCTGAATGTTTGCTGTGCCCATGGGACCCTTCCGTGGGTCTCTCCGGCCGCCCGTGTGCGAGCGCTGCCGCCGCTCCCCGCCGCACAGGCTTCGCCAGCCGCTGCTGCCGAGCCAGACCCGCGCTCGCCTCTAAAAATAGCGCGGCCGAGCTATAAATAGCAGCGCCTGGAGCGGCTCGGGGTGCCCCCGCCAACGCCGCCGCTGCTGCTGCCGCTGCGGGAGGAGAGCGCCCTCGGGAAGGGCCCCCAGGGGAGCGGGGAGGGATGGATGGATGGATGGATGGATGGATGGATGGATGGATGGATGGATGGATGGATGGATGGATGGATGGATGGATGGATGGATGGATGGATGGATGAAGGGCGGGCACGGCCGGGGCAGGGCAGGGCACGGCGCTCCTCCCCGGGCGGCTCCGCGGGCCGGGGATGCTGCTGTGTGGGGCCGGGGCCGCGGTGCCTGGGCGGGCTCCCTTCCTCCCTCCTCCTCCTCCCCTGCCTCTCCCGGCCTGCGAGGTACCGCGGGCGGCGCGGAGCCAGGAGCAGAGCCCTTCCAAGGGGTGCCCAGCGACACCGGGGGCCATGGGCACGCACGGGGACACAGCGGGCACTCCCTGAGCACCGGGAATCCCTGCCCCCGTCAGGCTGGCAGAGCACAGGCACGGGTTGCCCGGTGACCTGTCCGTCCTCCCGGGAGACATCCAGAGGCCGCCCTGACACGGCTCTGCGCCTCCAGCTCTGGGGGGCCCTGCTGGAGAGAGGGGCTGGACCAAATCGCCCCCAGAGGTCCCTTCCCACCACCAGTGCCCCGTGATCCTGGGAAATCCTGTAGAGCCTCGACGGGAAATAGCAGAACTGAGGATCCTCCTTCACGTAAGGCTTCTAGGACTGTGCTAAAATTCAGTGAGAGCTCTCTAGTCTGGTGTGTTGCTGGTGCTCACGGCTTTGTGTGTTGGAGAAGGTCTCTTAGGGCAAACTTTGATTGCAGCCAGCAGGCCTCCAGTGGAGAGCTGCCGGCGCCTTAAGAGAGCGAGCAGCAGGGAATTGCATTTAATACCTCCTCCTTTCACTTCTGACGTTCTTTCTGCGAGGAACAGCAGGGCTCCCCTACTATGCTGCATGATCTCGCTCTGTTAACTAATTTCGCCTTGTAACAGGAATGCTCTTGCTTGCACGACGAAAATAATAATAAAAAAATCCCGTGTCAGTGAAGCCTGTCAGCTTCACGGTGCTGTGGTTTTCAGCAAAGTTGTTCTCTCCTACTGAATCTGATCTAATCTGTGCCGTGCACCATTTGAGAAGATAAGAAAGAGCACATAAAAATCAGAAAACTGTCCCACACCACTGTAGGTCATTTACTGAGAAGAAGAGCTGAGTCTCCATGATAAAGCCAGCCAGTGTTTCGCTGTAGTAGCTTGGTCAGTACCACCTTGCAAATATTCTCACATCTGAAGATATTCAGACCTCCTTCAGAGGGATTCATTGTAATCAGATACTTTTTTTTTTTTAAAGTTAACTGCTAGCAGAACGTGGCTTTTTTCAGAAAATAAGTTTAGTTGAAACAGTCCAGTACAGCTGCACATTTTGAAGAGTTCATTTTGTTAAATCTTTAGCAGTCAACAAAGCCCCTTTCAGCCAAGCCCTCATGTGATTTGAAGAAACTACTTGAGTACATAGTTTTGGAATACAAGATAGAGGTGTGGCCTCTCTGTTGCTCTCACAAACATGCACATACCTGCCCATATTTCTTCATACCTTCTGCTTGGAAACACCTGTAAGCTTCTAGAAGATCAAATTGTGACTTTATTGAGGCCAATGTCAACACCATTGTAGACTTTAGTGGGGGCTGGAGTAGGAACCAAATTTACAATTGTGATTGAAAGTCACAAGTAAAATGCACTTGCTCATTACAATCATTATATATTTTTAAGTGTTTTATTGTGCCAGTTGTAAAATATAAAAATGGGAAACAGATTTTATGGCATGACTTTTTATCTGCTTTTTCTTTTAATGAATTACAAAGAAATAAAAATATTCCAAAAAATGACCTGATACTTCTGGACTAGCATAGTATGAAAATACTAAGAAATTGCAACAATATAAAAAAAGTTCCCATCTGAATAAATGAAATATTTATGAAGTTATAGAAACATGATCATTCATACACAAGGAGCTGTAGTTGCCCCAAAATGCAGAGTCCAAAGATCTTTCCTAAGACACACCAAGGAATATACAGGTACAGCTAGGTAAATAGAGACTTAAAGATCTGGCTGATGCTGGCAGCCTGATCCATTAAGATAATGAAAAAGTCTAAACTCTTTTAGTTATTTACAACTGCTTGGCCCCCTTCTGCATGGGAAGTGAATTCCCACTGAAAGCTTTTATGTTTGTCACTCAGGAAAGCCAGATAAAAATATCATTTATTTTATCCTGCAATAGCTGATTAAGCCAAGATCTCATAAACATAAGATGATAACTTTACCACATATAATTCTCCCAAAGTTTTGCTGGTCTCAGCCTTGGCTGAGTTTATCATTAATATCTGATAACATATTTTTCCCTGCCTTCCAATTCCACATTAACTTTGTGACAGTGCATCTTTAGAGAATTTGGCTGTAAATCACGGGTTTAATTTTATCTCAGTACATTTAGACAGTGGCTGTCTTAAGTTCTTTAATTTAAAACTTTAAGTTGTTAATTTGGCCTCATTAGTTGAAGTGTCACAGTATACAGTTCACAGGAGTATTTGGAAAATTTTAAAATGCTGAGTTAATACTACTTGCCACTTCAGAGGACTTGAAATGTTTTCAAGGCAGCTGGTGAAGAGTTTGCCACTACAAAAATGTATTGATAAATACTGAGATCTTGTTTCTCATTCTTTTAATTGTGTTTAAAGACGACACAAACTGATATATCAACTACTCCATAGCAAATTCTAATAGACTTAGTGGGAAGAATAATTAATCTCTTCCTTTATTCAGAAGGTAACTTCTGGGTGTTAGAAGATGTAGTGTGAGGACAGGAACGGATTGGGTTATGTATTCACTTGCTGAAGGGGTTTTTTCAGGTACTTCAAAGGCAGTACCCTGGTGCTAGGATGCTGAACTAGATGGACTGCAGTTCTGGTACAAAGAACATCATTTTATTGACATATGAAAGAAAGCTTCTTGAACAGACTGCTCATACCCTCAGTGCCTTGTACTGGCTCTGTAGTTACCCCCTGAATCATGCCTCATGCAGCCTCATATGGGTTTTTTTTCCTTGGCATTTAGGAACAGAAGCATCGTTGTTCCTGCTATCCTTGTGCTGGAGGCTTTATGACTAGATAGAGCACAGCTGTTTTATTGGCTTTTGGCCACCAGGAGCTTTCTGCCTATACTGAAGAAATTTCCAGTTTGCTGGAATTTCCAGTGCTTCACACTCCCGTGTCACTGCTGTGGCCACACTTGTGGCTGCTGATGGCTTTGCTTTGTGACATCTGACACTGCTTGTGCCTCCCCAGTGCCGAAGGTGCTGGACTGAGCTTCCTGGCTACCCTGCCAAGCACACAGCATGCCCCTGACATGACATAAAGAAAAGAAGAAGTTCCCAGTTTTTTCTTTCCCCTCTTCAGCCATCAGTCTGTTATTTCTATCTGATGCAGCTGCTGCAGGAAGAGGCTGTATTACCTCTGTGAACTGTGGAAACTTGTAGCTTACTGCTGTGAGCCAGCAGGTTTCAAATGGGAACTGCAGTTCCTTGTGAAGATCTTATGTTCAAGATGGTCACCTTTGACCTACCACATGGCACATCAGTGATGGTTTACAGTTCTGGAGGTTGAAAAATGGAAAATAGAAATAATACTGTAATACTAAACAGCATGATGATTTAAAGGGATGAAATTATTTTCTTGTTGAAATCCTAACAAAATGAATGATAGACTTATTCATGTAGTTCATTCATGCAATAATGTAGTTTCAGCAACTGTTCTGAACACTGGTTCTATCCTACAGTACTTTATACCTGACAAAAACAGAGAAAATTCAGCAATTTGTCACTGTACAGAACAGAACTTGGCTTCAAAATTTCTTGCTTTGTCAGGCAATAACATTCCAATGTCATGTCATGTAGAAAAAGTCAAAGCATGTGCATCAGCGGAGGAAATCCAGTCAAGTAATGGAAAAAAATTCTAAAACTCAAGGGAGAAGAGACAGCAATTACCAGCTGCTCTAGTTAAATATTCCTATCTGTGCTCTCTTTTAATCTTTTGATTTATATTCTTAATTCTAAATTAATGTAGTTCACACATGTCCTGCCATACCTCGGCATGTAAACACTAGGATAAAATTAACAGAATAAGTTGTGTGAATGCTTGTTAATTAAGAGTGAATTTGCTCTGTTCTCTGGTGGTTTGGTTTTTGGTTTTTTTCCTACTAGGCATTATTTCCAGTTTCAGCCTTTATAGGCAGGAGGAGATCAAGCAGTAAATAAAACATACAAGACTGGTAGAGTTGGGGTTTCTTCTGTTTGTAGGTCAGTAGCCCTGATGCAGCTTGTTGTTTTATATTATTTACAACAGTGGAGATGAGTTATCAGCCAAGCTACAATGACAGAAGGAACTGAGTCTGAATAGTTTTTTCTCATTTATAACTTTTATTGTAAATGATATTGTTTATAGGAAGGCTGTAAAGTGGCAAAACACTTTACCAGTGCAGTCTTGCATCTGACTAGAAGTTCATTTGGTCAAATATGTCTCCAGTACTGGCCATAAGTAGATGTCTGGGAAAGTCTAAGAACAGGACAAGAGCACAAAACTTTCTCTTTTTCCTTTCTCAGCCCTTTGGGGAAAAATGGCCTTCAATCTTTGGTTGACCAGTGTGGTGGACACATAAATCTCAGGGTTTTCCAACAACACCCATCTCATGTTTCAGTGCTTATTTGTACTTAAGTTGTTTCTCGTGACTCACTGGCTATGCTGGGCTATGCTTAAATGTGGGAGATCAAGACTCATTTTGTGAGGCACATGCCTGCACAGAGTGAAGGACAACTATTGCCCTGAGAAACTTTAAACCTCTGGTTTAACTAGACAAAACAGATTGGAAGGGGAAAAGGTCCACATCACGGTCTTTGATTCTCTAAGCTAGGCACTAATTATAAACATATTCCTAAAATCTGACAGATAGTACATTGCTGCACAGGCACTACAGCAGAACCTTTCATAACAGTTTGAAGCTCAAGGAAATTTCCATTGCCACAGCACTCGACCTTCTTCACAGGGAATAGAGAGAAAACATTTGCTTGCTCTGGGGGAGAGCAGAGCATGCTGATGGAGTAGGCTGCACATCCTTGGCTGGATGCTGCCACAAACCTCCCAGTAGAGAAAGGGATACTCCAACGTGTAGACTATGTCCAAGGTGAGCCTTGGACATTGATATAAGGGAGAGACTGTATTGCACCCATCCTGCTAAAGTCAGTGCTCTCTCTGCTGAGAAGTAAAACAGATTTTTGGAAGAAACAGGGGGGAGAGGGGAGTAGATGTGATTTCAGGGCTTGAATTTTCAAAGGAGTCTAAAATAACCAAAGTAAAGTGCCAGCTGCAAGTTCATATCCATCAGCAGAGACAGCATAAATTTATTTATATCTTGATTTTACCTGCCTAGGAAGGGGCCATTTTTCTTGTTGATAAATGTGAAGTGTTTCACTTACAGCGCGCTTATTTTAGAAACCCAAAAAAAAGTTCCTGCCTTTATTAAAATAAGTACTTGACTGTGATGCCCACTGAAATCCATGAGCTTCCACAGCATGGCTGTGTACTTGAGAGGTAGCTCAGTTACTTTCTTGGGCAATCATGTAATTTGTGCTTCATCAACTATAGTTTATATATTAATGAATAGGCTCCTTGCTGTCAAGTTCTTTCATTTGGATGCTGAGTAAATGATAACAATTTGCAGATGAGCTCTGGCCCATGAGAAGCCCAATAGGAGTCATTCTTTATCCTGCAGGGCAAGAGTAGAGGCTAATCAGTACTTGAGCAGCCCACAGATGTTTAATTGGGATAAAAGGACTGATACAATTAAGGTGATCTTTCTATTTATTTCAGAATCTTGAAAGCCTTACTAGGAAATTATGTATCTGTCCTGGATGAAAAGAAATAATTGATCTATATGCAGAAATGACATGCAGGGGTGAAAGTGTCTGAACACTTATAAAAAGAAAGACATCCTCCTAATATACATCACCAGTTACGCCGTGTTCTGTTTGGCTAATGACAAGAGATAGAAAATAAAGAGCAGAGTCATAATTTTTCCACATGCTTTTGTGGTTTTCTTATTATTTGTCTCCTGTTCTTATTTTGCTGCCTGTATAGACATGCAAACTGTAACACCACCCTTATGCATCAAAGAAATTTGATGAAGGACTGCCTTGATCTTTCTTGCTTTCATCTGTCTCTCATTGCTCCTCCATGTTTTCTCTGTAGCTACAGGTGGATACCACCCAGTGACAGCAAAGACATTTGAAAAGGAAACATTTGCTCTGTTGAGGGGCCTTGCAGCTGACAGGCACACTGCTAAAATTGGATCCCATGATCAGTGGGAGGATGGCCTGGGTTTGGGTTCATCCCTATCTTCACAGGGGTTTGCTAGGGTATCAGTTATGTAAGTGTAACAGTTACTTAATTTGCCTCCAGCTCCTAACAGTTAATCATGTGGTTTATGATATCAGATAAACAAATACCACAAAATACAAATATCATCATGTTCATCCCATACAAGTATGATAAACTTTAGTAGAGGCAGTTGAGTGACAGAACTGTTCCACAGGAAGATCCAAAACTAAGGAAAAGAAATGGTGCCTTATCAGAATAAATATTAGAACCCCTCTGCTTGTGCCTTTACTTTTTTTTTTTTTTTTTCTTTTTTTATTGATTGGGTCTGGAGGGTCTGTCTTGATTCCCAGATTCCAGGGCTTTCAAATTTTCATGTTTTTTAGCAATTTGTACCCGAGTGAGTCCCGAGAAGCCCAGGGGAGGGTCTCCCATGGCTTCAAGACTCAGAGATGGGGCATAAGCTAAGTTCTCAAAGGTCTCAGGTTTTGTGCTGCTCTGCAGGAAGGCCCAATGTAGTTTGGGGTTTCACAAGAGAGAGGATGGTCCTGCTACTTCCACAAAGCTAGTGGGCCTGGAAACAGCAAGTGTTGGACAGGCTGCAGACCCAACAGAGGGGAGAACATATGGTATGACTGAGTCCTGGGAGCCTCTGCTCTCCTGCAGCTGGCAGGAGTCCTTGCAGACCTTAGTCATGAATTTAGAGAAACCCTGTTCTTTCTCTGTGAAATATTTCTCTTTTGACAAACCAACAGTGCCACAAAAAATATTATTTTTCTGCAAATCTTTGGACCAGCTATAAGTCCTGCACAAACAATAGTCAAGCTGGGTTGGTTTTAATGTTCTGGATTAAGTTTGTAAATGCTGCTTCCATAGCTGATGCTTGACAAGGGATCCAGGCTTCTACAGGTATTGAGTCAGGGACCCAGAATAATTCCAGTCCACTAGGAAATTAATGTGGATTTTAGGATGCTGAAAAATAATGCATGTCTGTTAGTCAGGTCTGAATGCCAAATGTGTATCTTAGACACCGTAGCTCTGCATTCCTGTGCATAAAGGTCCATTCCTTTTTACCCTAACCTGCTCCATCAATAGAAAACCCCTATTTCAAGCATAAATGCCATTGCTTACTAAGTATAATCAAACCTGTTTATGTTTCAGAACTGTTCTAAACTTTCCACATTCTCATCAATGGGAATGGCCTTGTATATGTCCAAATTTCTAGCCCACTGTAGTATGTGGAGATGAATCCTAAAATATGACTATGTGAAAGAGGATATTTTGTCAATAGAGAATAATAGCACAGGAGACTAGACTGATGTTGGAACCTTCTCAAAAACTAAAACTGCACTTGTCACTACCTTTTGTACTGAGAGCCAAATTTTTCAACACACAGAGCCCTCAAATCTGGGAGCTGATGATGCTCAGCAGCTTACTGAGGACAAGTACAAAGCTTCAGAAGCAAATCCCTTGTTTTTGGAGAATGATCCTCTCACAGCAGCAAATGGTTAGTTGTATGTTTGAATCTATTCACTGATTGCTATATAATATAAACCAATAGGTAAAGCATTTTAGCATCTATCTGTCTGCTGTAAAAAAGACCCTAATTTTTTAGCATGTAATTTACAGTCTGTGTCTCCTGTTGAAAGAACTGTGCATGGATGTAAAATAGCAAAGTATAATGCTAACCAATTGAAGTGATTTATTATAATTCACTAAAATTAAAGCAGTTTGGCACAAATGAGAGTTACTGCTGCAGTGTTTCTGCAGGGAGACAGATTCAGGTGTTACAGAAATGCAGAAAACACTAGGAAATTGAAGAGACTGTGTTGACAACAAAACAAATCATTAAATAGAAATGAGCCCCTGCTATATCTGGGTCTTGTTTCCTCACCTAACAACTGCAAGATCAGGGCTTAATTTATAGTTGGGTAGGTAAGTATTGAGTGTGGTATAGATTCCCTGCTGTGTCTTGCACAGATATAACAGAGGTGGTCATAAATCATGATGGATTAAAAAATTCCTCCATTCTGAAATTATCCCAAAACACAATTGTTTCTGTTGCTGTACCTGAGTTTAAGCAGAGGTGAGACAGAAGCTTTGCTCTCTCTGTCTGTTGTGGCTCAAATTTGAAACTTCACAAAAGTAAACACCATCCTTTCAAATGCTGTAGATTACTTGTTTTCATTCTAAGAAAAGGCAGAAATAGCATCTGAATAGGAGCTGAGCTGTGTGTAAAGCCCACAGGACTTTAGCTTATAAGGAACACTGACAACTAACTACTTTCAACAGACTGAACCTTTCACATTCAGAAACTTTACCAGACAGTTCCCTTGTTACATTATCAGACATTTTCCTCTAGAAAGGGGTGTTCATCACTCAAGGCCTGCTCTTGCAGTTAACTGGAGGATGTTGCCAGTAGCATTACCTTGCTCTGCTTCCATGTGTGGTGTTGATCACCCCAATGAATCTTCAGAACCTGAACTATCATCTGATTTGTTTTCAAAATACTTCTTGCCAAAATAATTTCTTTTTTTTTTTATGTCTTTCTATGGGGAAACACACCATTCCTTTGAGATTGTAGGGCTCCCTAAGTCAAACATGGCTGCAGCTAAAAAATCTGTGAAGTGTTTCTTCTCATTTGAACGACAATTCTGCATATTTCAACAAAGTTAAAAGTAGATGTCCTGAGGTTTATTCACAGGTCTGATACTCAGAAAATCAAGTTGCATCTCCTTGCCATTAAATCTTTCATCTTGTTACAATGAACAAAGCCAGTTTTTCAGCTTCCACAACAAAGACAATACTTTTTCTTCCCCCTAACTGCTATTTATCTGGTTTGCAAACTTCAGTTAGAAACTCCTTGGGTCTGGTAATGAGTGCCTGACTGTTTGTGCAGAGCCTGGGACAGTGATCTGATTGAGACTTCAGGAAGTCACCAGAGTTCAAACAACAGCAGCAACATTCTGGCATGAGTCAACTGCTGAAAATGCTCCTGTAAGGGGCTGGTTAATTAAAGATCTGCCATTACTGTGACTTTGTTCCATCACAACAACTGTTTAGTGCCTGCGTCATAGGTTACATGTGCACGCACTTATTAAATTAAATGTACTTTTGCCAAAGAGTTACAATTTTTGACACATGCTTCTTCCATTTTATCTGCCCTCACTGAGAGCAGCTCCCCACTAATGTTTTTCTATTTCAAATAATTGTAATTATTGAGCTGAAGTGGTAGGATTGGACACAAGAAGATAAAGAATTACTCTGTCCTAAAGTTGCACATGGTTAAGACCTCTTTTAATATAATATCCTTCTATCTTTCATGCCTTTCAAAGATGTTTGACATTAAAAAGAAAGCCAAAAGAAGCTGAGATAATTTATATTTCAAAATAAATAATCAAAATTATTATTAGTAATATATGAGATGTAGCTAGAATAATTTGTTTCTAAATCTTTAGCCAGTATATATGAATCTATGATTAAGTTCTACTATTTTCCAAAACATTACTAAAAATGCTTAAGGAATACAACTAAATAAATGTCATTTAAAAAATAACCAAATATTTTGATGTGTTACCTTGGATTTGAGAGCAGTAACTTCCTTTGCCCATATCCTGTTGTGACTACAGAAGGATGTTTTCAAAAGACAAAAAAAAAAGCTGACCTTTTGATGATTTTATTAACTTAGGGACCCATGACAATTAGAAATATGAGCACAGAGGAAAAGCAATAAAGTTTACTCTGCTCCCATTTATTTCATAGCATTTTTATGTTATGTCTAAGGTGGCAGAGAATCTGATACAAAAAAAAAAAGAAAAAAGGCACTGCTCATAATCTTTCCAGCCTTTGTTTTCTCAGAACACTGCCTAACGCTCTTTGTTACCTGCATCCTTTTATCTTTAAGAAGGCCATTCCAGACAGGTGATTTTGTTAAAAACTAAGCTCCCAGTGTGAGGCCTGAATTTCAGAAGCAGTTGAAAGTGCACTCTCTGAAGGAAACAGCCTCTTTTCCAGGTGTCATCAAATAAGGGTCTCAAACCTGACTAAAGTCTTTGCTCTTAGATTTTGCTTAAAGGTGTAAACATATGGTTTGTGAACTTGCAGCAATGCCTTTGAAACCAAAAGTTATTCTGAAATATGTGTGTGAGGACAAAAGAAAAGCTTTCATTGTTTAAGGGGCAGAGACCCCTGGTTCCTCCCCCAAATTATGACGTTGCCTTGAAACCAAAGAAAGAATTGTATTGATTTTTCCACTTCTGATGACACTTGGTATGTCCTTTGACATTCAGGATCATCTCTAAGGAGATATTTCCTTTACAACTGTCAAATCAAATCAGGCAAATCCAAGTTCACAATTAAACAACTTCTACTGCCAGACAACCCTTTGGAGTATAAAGCTACTGAGCACTTGGTTCCCGTGTGCCAGTTGACTTATCTGCTTAAGAAGCATGGAATTTTATGTGTGGGTTTAAAGTGATAAGATTTATCTGGTGGAGAAGATTATGCATGCACATTGCAGTGCTACTGGCTTGCTTCACATTAACGAGGAGTAGGCTTAAGATGAATCAAAATAAGTCTTTAAACTGAAGACAGTCTGTTTAAATTACAGTTAAAATTATTGCTGGAACTTTTGCATATAGACAAATAGTTTCACTGAGATGAAAGTAAGCTAAAAATGAGGATTGAAGTTTAGCCTCTGTGATCAGATTTGCAAATTAAAGTACCAGCTTTTCCTTAATTTTGGTGGGATTTAGGGACACGAATGGGTTGAAAACCGTACCACTGGACAGGTAGGGACTGAAATCCTCTGGATTTCCTATGAGTCTGTGTCAGTCTGACTCCTGTGAACCAATGTGGTTTTGGAAATTGAGACTTGACCCTTTCAGCTGTTGATTTTTGCCTGTTAGCTGTAAAATTAACCCTATTACTTGTCTGAGATAAATAAATCTGTCAGCAGTGCAATGCTTCTTCATAAAATTGGTGGAGTTCTGTGTATGTGGAATTTGTCTTCTTGCAACCTGCCCTTAATTCAAAATGAGTGGGGACTTGTTTGCTTTCTTTGCTGTGTTGGATCTGGCTTTTCTAGTTCTGGCTTCTGTGATGTAAGCCTATACTATTTTGTGGAGTATCTTTAGAAAATCTTCAATGCTGTGCTTTTTTCCCCAGTGATTCCCTTGGGCACATGCAGCACAGTAACAGACTGAGCTGCTCCTTTATGTGCCTAAGATGTTTAGCAGATATATCTTTCAGATTGCAAAATATGTGACCTTTGCACAATGCCATGGCTCATTTTTGTGGTCCGTAGAAAATTGCCCTGTTAATGCTGTTGTAACGGAGAATTTTCCCTCAAAGTATCTGGTGTAAAGGGTCCTATTAACTCAGAGGGATTAAACCAAACTGAGGAAATCTGGCAAGGAAGGTAATTCCAAAGTTCCAGCCTTTCCATACCTGTATCAGTTTTAATATGGCACTTTGGCCAGAAGACAATTCTTCAGTAATTCCCATAAGGACCTGCAGAAATATAATGGCAATTGTTAATGTTTTCATTAATACATAACCAATCTATATTCCTTCCCTGCCAAGGGTCCCAGATAACCATGGTGCCTACATACTCCTTGATGGGACCTTTCAGAGGACACATGAGTCTCAAAAGTAGCCGTAAGTACTCACATAATTACTTGAAAAGTGACTAAGTGCTCCAATTTTGGAATAACAGCTTGAATGTTATGACACTATTAAAAATACATATTTTATTATTGAAACAATGTAAAGTAGGTAAGTCCTTCCAGTATCTGCTTCATATCTCACTGTCTTAATTTAGACAAACAGCATTCCTGTTCAGGATCTTTGCCAAGCACCTGTGGAAGAACTGCTGGGAAGCTGTTCTGCCTTAAACTTCCCTTATCAGAAATTCTGTTCCAATGTACCTTCTCCAAGTCCATATTCCCACTTGTAAGAATTAGCAGTTAGCAGTGGTGCAAACTCTTTTCAGTTATATTAAAGAGAAAAATAATGGAAATGTTACAGAGAACAGACTTTTACCCCAGCAAAGGCAAAAAGCAGTGACTTTGAATCAGAAATGTGTGGTAAGAGGCAAAGTCACCTCTTGTGTTTTTCAAATGCTTTTTTTTTTGGTTTTCAGCTACATGGAAAAGACATGTTTTATCACTGTCATTGTGTATCAGTCAAACTTTAATACTGCTACAACTGGATTTATGGTATGACATTATTCCTCTAGACATGATAAATTCTCCAGACATGATCTGCAGAGGCAATCTCTTGCAATTCAATCAGTGGAAAACAGGTAAATTAGTCATCAGGAAACTAGGTAAATTAGTCATCACACAAGTACACATTCAGGACATAAATTGCTAGGAAAGTCACTATAAAGCTGGAAATAGAAAAGAGTAACTTTTTTATTATTCTTGGGTCCTGGTTTCCTGGAGATCTTTTCTCACGTGTAGAAACAAGATGTAAATGTATTGGAAGTACAATAGTCCTCAGAGTTTGGAAAGATTTCTAGAAACAAGCAACTTTTTGTAGATAGATCTGTGCTTATATATAGAACTGAAACATTGAAAGCTTGGATCAAGCAATTTGCTGAATGTTGCAGCAAATGAGATCTGTGTAAGGCAGCAGAAAATACAGAACTTGGATTCTGTTCAAAAATGGGCTTAAGAACATTGCCTGTCTTTGAAGCACACAAAAGGGCTGTTTCAATTTGACTTGACATGTGTTTGCACCGTCAACAGAGCCTCTTAACAGGGCTACTTAAAATTCCCAGTAGATTTCTATTTCCCATTTCCTTCAATTTGAAGTTGCTCAAAGAAAACCTAAGAAAAAGTTGTTTGAAGGTGTAAACTTTCCAGTGAGCTCAAATAAGATGGCCCTCTGTAATGGTGGGAAATACCTCACTGGACACCTCCTAAGTCTCCCCATTTCATTGTTTTTACCCATAAAGCCTTTTCATTGAGAAAGGGATGTGCTTTTCCATGTCTTCTGTTCAGAGATATGGAGACACAAAAACACAGAATAACTTGCCAAAGTTCAACAGAAAGTCTCTGGCAAAGAAAGGAATTTGCTTTTTTTTCCTTTCCTTACATAGGAATAACCACAATGTCGCTTATTGCACAATGTCAGTAATTTTCTGGACACAGCATAGAGTTAGATTTTATGAAAGACAAAAATTAGATTAAACTACTAGTGCCTTGTATATCTTTAGCATTTCAAATTTGGGGCAGTTATTCATTTTGAGAAGAATGTTCTTTTTATAAATGGATTTTTCCTCCCTTTTTAAGCTTTGGATATTTTTTAGATTACCACTTTGTTTTTCTGCCATGCTTTTTCACTGCATATATTGAAATCAGATTGTCACTGCCAATCAGGGAAAGATTTGGAGCATTTACCAAAATACTTTCTCCACTCCCGCCCCCCCCCCACTTAGTGACAAGACCCTCTAGCTGCTGTGATTTAGGACTTTGCCATTCCTTGAACTTAGGAGAGCCACCCCACTTTAAACCAGCTAGGGATGGTGCTGGATGTTACTGAAGAGCTTGTTCCAGTTGTTTTTGCCAGAAGGAGGTTAAAGCACAACTGGCAAAATTAATGAAAAAAAATTATTTTTAGAAGTTTTGGAGTGAACAACTACAGATCTCAAGCACATAAGAGCTTTGAAACAGAATAGTACTGATTAACTATTTCATTTCTTTATTATGGCATTGACACCCATGAATGGTTTCCCTGAGTAAAATTGGACGTGTAAAGGTTCATGATTTGAAAGTTTGTCAGCTTTGTATTTGTCTGCTTCAGGTACCAGATTCCATTGTGGTGCCTGTACTACTCATGCTCAATTTAATTGAGAGGAGGTAAATGCAGTTTGCTCAGAATACTGCACCAAGTTCTCCATTCTTCATAGCAAACATGAAGTCACCATTTCTGCTGATGTCTCTGCACCTGCTTGTGTTCTGGTGGAGGTTGTGCCTATGTGTTCCATGCACAATCAGAATGGGTGGCCCTGGAGCTGAAGAGCACCTTTCTTCAGCTGCTCATGTTGGGATGTGCTGCTGCTCCTGGACCAGCTGTTGAAATCAAGTCTTCATATCAATGCCCTTCTGGCAGACTTTGAGTCACTTGCAGGAATACATCAGTGAATAATACTAAGTGAAGCAACAAATCCAGCATTCAGGTGTTCTGTCCTGCTCTTTCTTATGGTGCTTGTTCAAAAGATGACACCATAAATTGAATGTAATCAAGCTCCTTGGCAGTGAAAAGCAGTTTGTATCACTGGCTCACTTTGGTAGGCAAGAGATAAGAAAAAGCAACCCAGCAAGGATGCAGCCAAACTGAGATTAGAAGGATTGATTCCCAGACTCTCAACCCAAGGTCTCCTATTCTTTCAAAACATAATAAAAGCTATGAAACAAAGTTATTAGCTTAAATTGTACTTTGGGGACGTGAACAATGAAACAATAATTTATTTTGTTGGCTCAGAAAACCAAATCTGGATAGGGTTGGATGGGCTGATTACCCTTAGTGTAAGGGTCATTCTGGGTCTTTGGATGGAAAGTTAGGCACATTAGGTTTCTGATCTCCAGTATTCTGTTGATTTTTTAATACTACATGCTAGTAACTTTCCATCTACAAATCCTGTCTGTTAGGAATTAGAAGGTTTTGAGAAAGAAATAGATTGGTTTGTTTTTTTTTTTGGAAGCAGACTGAAAGAAAATTACCTATCTTAGCCATACTGACAGGTTAAATATTACAAGTAAATGCTCATCTGCTTCTCAGCTTCTTTTTCTGGGTTAATGAACTTATGTCATACAAATTTATCTGAATCTGGGAAGTCTGGCGAATTTGAGATTCAGAGGGGTGTCACAGTCAGTCTGCATGTTACACAATTCAGTTCCATGACCTGGTTCCTCTTCTGGCCCTACTTCTGTCTTTGACTGTATCCAGTCCATTTACCAAACTACAGAGCATTCAGGTTAGATGTGGTATCACCAAGAGGTGAGATATTAATATGCATTTTTCAGTACTTCGTAATATTAACTTATAACACTATTAGCATTAATAATAGTATTAATGCTCTCTACTGTTATTTAATACTCTCTAGTATTAAATCTTTCAGAAGGCAAATGCTTTTAATTATATCACATATTAAACAGTGAGATCCTCTGTTATTCTCCAGAGTTCAACAATATCAAAGGCTCATGCATTACTTATTGCAAGCCATAACTCTCAGGTACTCAAAAACATGAAAACTGGGAATAATCTGCCACTTGTTCAGGTTAACTTTCTGTGCTATTCTTACTTTTTGAAATAAAAGAATGAATACTGGCTTGATGTTACTTCAAGCAGGAGAAGACAAATATTACAGTATTTCCAGAACTATTATAACCTGAGCATTGCTTGTCCCACTGAATAAACTCAGGTTTTTTTCACCCACAGCTTTTTCTCCTGGACCTTCCTGCAAGCTCTCCAATCAATACATCATTCAAGACCACATGGCTGCTCATTTTAAGAAGCTGATGTCTGCTGAAGGTGTGCACAGTCTTTAATTATGACAATATCTGAGTAGGTAAAAGGTGAAATCAGAGTCAAGGTTATGTTGGTTGCCCCTATTTTTGGCTGGCTGCTGAATTTCTTCCTTTTTCTTTCCTCCCTCTCTCTGTCACTAACTCAACAGGAGTAGGAGGATTTAAAAGTGAGGCATAAAATGATGTGCCCTAAGAAATATGTAGAACACTCAATTAGAACTGTAACCTTGTCTTGGGAGAAGCTTGGGAGAATTCTGACTTGAAAAATGTAGAGAGTATAGAGAAACTGTTCCATGAAATGACAAGTTTGTGTGAGGAAGAAGAATGTTATCTAATTCCCCTGTTTTTTTACTCACAGTTTCTGTTTAGGTGTATATGGCAGTGGACTAACAGGAAAGGTAAAATGAGAACTGGGGCAGGTATTTGTTTAATTGGGAGGAGCTACTGAAGAGTAACAGTGATTTTGATGTTTAGACATCATGTTTAAACAGCTTTTGATGTTTAGAAAGTTACAGTATGAGTCCTAAGAAGCCCAGAGGGAAGTTCCACTAACCACATGTGGTCATGTTTGTGAGGGCTCTTCGAATGCCCTCCCTCCTGCAAATAACCACAAATGACTAGAAAGAAAATTCAGAATAAAAAAAAAGTCCTCTGTCAATTGTCTGGAGCTGTGTAAACTTCCAGGTGCTTCAGGTGCAGATGAAACAGGTGGAGTTGAATGGGCATAGCTGTAATTAGGTTCCTGCAAGACTTCCAGTCCTCGGGCTCCAAAGGCTTTCTGACCAAAAAATCCATTGGTCACACTCAGTGAGCTTTATAATAACACAGAACTGTTGAACAATAGATGAGATTGCTGCTGTGGGGTTGGTTTTGTTGTTTTGGTTTTTTTTCGACAGGAGACCAATCCTTTAATCAATTTGCAGTGCCAAAAGCTTTATCTTAAACTACTTTGCTCAAATACAGTGCATCTTTTCATTGTGGTGTCAGAATCACTCTTTGAAAGTCTCATGACCTCCACCATGCTACAGTTCACGACCATCCCACTCATATTAGGAGTTGGAAGCTGGATTGCTGCTGTGTACTTTCCTGCTCAAGTGACTTTTGCTTTTTCATGGCTAATGTCATAGAAAGAGTGAACTCTAGGAATTGTAGAATTCACGTCCTAGAGCTTTACTGATAAATATACAGAATATACTTATAAATATACAGAAGCATCAGGACTAGTTTGCAGCAAACACTGCCATATATAATCAAAATTTTATTCTCAACTGGTGAAGTCTAAATGAGGGAATGAAGGTCAAAAAATTAAAAGAAAGTAACAGGTGCTTTGCAGTCTTGTTGTCAATTACACTCTTACAGCTCAGAAGAAACTACGCAAAAAATATTCTTAATATAAAAGGAGCCAAGTGCTTTGTTCTCAAGCAGGTTTCAATTTTTTTTTTCAAATGTCAGTCCTGCTCCTCTGCAGCAGAATTCAGTCAATCTGCAAAGAGATTCTCACAGTAGGTGCTGATCAAAACTTCCAGTGGCTAAAATTTCTAATTCTTAGGTGTTTCATTATCTGAATTTACACTTCTCAAAAGTCAGATTTGAAACCTTTAATCTTAAAACACTTATTTTACTTATTATAGTGCTTCATCTTTCACACAGGTTTTCCTTGTAGAGCTAACTTTTGCATAAATATCAAAAACTGCAATGTTGCAAGGATATCAAGGTTATCTTCTGTACATACCTGATGCTGTGAAATGCTGATTTGCCACCTGTTCTGTACAGCTTTACAAGAGATTTCAGAATTTTGTGCCTCTGAAAAATCTGGTCAGGGTATAAAGGTCTTCTCTAGTATCCTTCCAAATATTCTCCAATCTTTTTGAAATGCATCTGCCTTTTGAACAACAACCAGCCCTGCATGTCTAAAAACTTTGGAGCACTTGTACAAACTACAATTTGCTTTGACACGGGGCAGTAATCACAAAAGTAAAAGATGGAAATGAAGTCAGTGTCCTTCGAATGCAATTGGAATATCGAGCTTCTAGGAGATTACTTTTCCCTCCACAGTCAAAAATACTATTTCCTCATATACCTCAATTATATCCAGGGGTATGCAATCTGGCATAGAGTTCCACTGCCATCCTTAACATCTCCTGTAGGGACATAGGACTTAATGAAGGCTGAGGAATGCTTGATTCCTCGAAGCTTACTCCATTTAATCTTTTACAACTAAAACCACATCACCACATAACAGAAAATGTGGTGTGCAAAACTGTCTGTAATTGCATGATGAAATAGCTCATTTTGCTAGGAAGATGATGAGAAACTGATGACCTTGAGCCTCAGGACATCTTGAATCACATCTTGGAGCATCAATTGGCAGTTTCCCCTCTCTGATAGCAGCTGCATAGTCATCCATGGAATATAAACTTTCTGTGTAGCAGCAAATGCCAATACAAAATTAGTATAGCTTTTCTCAAATTGTAAATTAAAATGAAGGCTAATAAATGTAGCCATACTGGCTTTAGCTTCTACACCTAAGTAGACATGGGTGGAAGCCACAAAATCAGATCCAGATTTGATACTGAACCAGTAACAGCACTGCTGAGGCACTTATCTTGTGCTTTTATGCAGATAGAAGCACGGGGTCAAATCCTCAAATAGTATCATTGCAGTTGTAATTGGTCTAACACAACTAATTTCACAGCATTTAGCCTATGCTAGATTTTGAGAACTGACCAAGGACAAAGATAATAGAAGAAAATTGTGTTCCCTGTTTCAGTAGGGAAAAAAATGGGATTTGGTGTCAGTAAATCTGCATTATTAATAACACTAATATTGTGCAGTCTGGTACTATATTCACATAGGGAATCCAACACCTTAGGATTATCAGTTTCATCTCTACCCATTTTGCTATGATTATTTGTGATGTTAGTGTTTCATTGGACTGAACCTACTTTTTGTTAATACAGCTGCTGTTGATTCATCTGTGCCAAAGAGTTTGCACACCAGTGTTAAATGTGAGTAGTTTTATTTTGGTTTCTTTTGAAAATATGTCTGCCTCCATTTGTTTGGTTTGGAAACACTTGTCTTCTTTTATGATAAAGGTGTTCTGAAAAGGCATATATGTGCCAAAAATATGCATTTTCAGGGTTAAACCAATAGTATCTGGTATCTAATCTGGTATCTTACTTAATTGTATCCAGCACTTGGTTCCTGTTTGCACAGATCCAAGCTAACCTGCAAAGTGTGGGACTTGGTGAAACACCTACTGCAAACAAGGCTGTTGGAGTCATAAACATCTTTAGTTTTCCAGTCCAAATTCAGGACACCAGTCCTTTGAATTCCTTGTTATTCCACGCTGGTTTTTTTTCATTTCCGTAGTGGCTCTGTGTGTCTCTGGACATCAGGCACACGACAGCTGGAACAGGTTTGGAGGAATAAATGGGGGTTTGGTAAGAGAACATTGCACTGCACCTTAACGCCACCTCTTGGCTGAAGCCTGCAGGATCCAATGTCAAGGCAGAGCCTCTCCTGCCCTTCCCTTTTTGATAGGAAGGATGATGGATGAAAAGGGACTCCTTCAACCTTTCCCTGGAAACACAGCCTTCACTTTGGAATGTGTTTGGTTTCCCTCATTCACCAGGTTGTGAGGCATATTCTTCTTATCTCTATTCTATCTTATCTCTCCCTGATAGTTACATGCAAGGCAGCACACACACTTCCTACACAGACACCTCCTGTTTCAGGATGAAGTTCAAAAAGCTGGGAAAATGGAACCCCCTGGTTTTCCACAGTGCATGCCTAGTGGGAACCACGTATCTGAGACCTGCAGAGGGCCGCTGCTCTGAGCAGGGCATTACGCACTCAGAAGCAAAGATAGCTCGGAGGCAATGGTGAGATGCAGTTGTCCCAGCAAGATACACAGAAGTCAAGAAGGCAAACATAACCCTTGCCCACAGAGAGTCAGAAAAATGTATCATATGAGATCCTCATTAGCAAGAGAACAAGTTCAAGATCACAACACATTACAATCAAAACTTCCTTAACTTTGTTTTTTAACTCCTCATACTCAACAGTGTTTTCCTTTTATTTTCAGAGTTGTCTGTTACATAATTATTTTAAGAATACTGTTTTGTATTAATCACTTTAACAGTGATTTAACAGTGATTTAACAGTGCTCTCTAATAATAGAAAGAAATGCCATGGAAAGTTTTCTGAGAACATTTCATTTGACAGAGAGATGATCCTGACACAGAAGTGCACGAGGAGTAGAATCTCACCTCCTCGAGAATATCAAGAGGACATAGAGTTTGTTCAGCTGGATTTGCCACAATAACAAGTGATCCTAGATGATGTATCAGAGGGAAACAATATCTATGTTTCTTAAAATGCTTTCTTAGGAGGAGACTCATCTTACAGAGCTGAGCAGAATCAAATTCTCCTGTGCCGTTTTTGTTAATTTAGAAGCCCACACTGAGCACAAGCTGCCTGATGGTCATAGGAGCCATAGTGTGATACTCCCAGTCAGAAAAAGTGAGCACCCAATGTAGCTTCTGTCAGTAGCCCACTGGGGAAATGCAAATCACCTTTAATATTTTTAATATTTATCTTCACTAAAAGACACTATGTAGAGCTAACTTCTTTTTCTGACATGTTAGCTCAGAAATATCTGGCTGGGCAAAACAAATTTTATCCCTCAAAGAGTAAAACTCAAAATTTAGAAGTCACCATGAAAATGTGCATCAGAACTTCTGTGTTCTGAAGTGTTAAGTAGGGCAGTAGCACAATGGAGGTACAGTTGCTGGTGTTGGGGTTGATGTGCAAATCATTTGAGCAGTATAAAATGACTTCATGCCTACAAAAATAAGTTTCTGTTTATTATTTGCATAATCAAATATAATTTGCATAAACAAAATAAATTAAGTCTGTTTTGCTAGCCCACTGGAATAAGGACAAAACAATTTTTCTACTTAATACAAGATTACAGTATTTTTTCTTTTCATGTACAATTTTCTCCCACAACCATCTCCCAGTATTACTTTTGCTAGTTACTAAATATGGAGTGCTTTTAATGCTTGACATTTATTAGAACTTTGACAGGTACACATTCTGAAGCCATATATTTTCTTCTCTGTTTTCAATCCATACACTCAGTTAGGTATAACCTTGTTTTCTAAATGTGTGAATTGTGTTGGATTTTTCCAAATGTGTGATCTGTGTTGGATACCACACGTTTCAGTGGTAGGCTGAAAAGAAAATTCAGGTCACTTGGTAGTGATAGAGGCATACCAAAACCTGTAAAACTAAAGAGAAAGACTGAAACAGCTACAAAGATTAGTTCTGAGAAGCCAGAAGAAAGTACAGAGTGCAACACTTTGTTGCATTTTAAGAATAAATGCACAGCAGATAAAACACTGTAAAGAACTTGCTAATATTTCTTATAAATAAACAGCACAATTTCACAGGGTATCTGTAGTGTTGCCCTGCAGATTCAGAACAGACAAAGTGTGAGTTGTGTAGTGGATAGGACTTTCTCCTGAATGTGTTCAGGTATATTTTGGATTTTCAGCTCTAGGCTTTAGAAGGACATTGCTTTAAATTTGTTGCTTCATTGGGCTTTCTGCACTTCTAGATCTCACGAAGTTACTGATGTTGCAGTGGGTAAGAGTGCCATTGAATAAGCCGATTTTTTTTCCACAAAAATTCTTCTAATGACCTTTAAGTATGATTTGTAAAGAATACCAAGTGCCAACTTTCATCAGTTTGTGAGAATAGAATAGAATAGAATAGAATAGAATAGAATAGAATAGAATAGAATAGAATAGAATAGAATAGAATAGAATAGAATAGAATAATTCACCTGGAAAGGACCAACAACGACCATCCAGTCCAGCTGCCTGACCAATTCAGGGCTGACCAAAAGTTAAAACCTGGTAATAAGAGATTGTTCAAATGCCTCTTACACACTTATGGCTTGGGGAATTAACCACCTCTCTGGGAAGCTTGTTCCAGTGTTTGACCACCCTCTTGAGAAAGAAATGCTTCTTGATGTTCAGTCTGAACCTCCTTTAGTAAAGCTTTGAACCATTCCCACATTTGTGTCACTGGATGAAATAGCAGTGAAATAATAGTTGTGTCTCTTTAATGTCAAATTAATATTTGAAATGCTCCTGAAATTGCACAAACTTATGACAAAAGTTAGGGAGAAACAGTTAAGATAAAGCTTCCTGAGCAGTTACTTCTCTCCAACACAGAGCTGGCTTTGTTGTAGCTGCAAAACTGCATCTCAATGTTCTTTTGCTAAAAATCATGGGTCATTTTCTGGCTTCCCTTAAAGAATGGAAAAACATGTGTCTGTCCCGTGTCTTAAGAAAGGTATATTAGCTGGAGATGCAGCAGAGATCAGAGATATGAGAGATACAGTTCATCATCACAAGTGTTCTTATGGAGATAAAATTATACAGAGGTGTTTTAAGAGTCACAAGAACAGAATAATTTATGAAAGTACTGTGAAAACAGGAATTCCTTGGCCATTCCAAGTGTCTGTGTAGGAGGATGTTTACATTTCTTACTCTCAGCAGAAGGCACTCTTCCTAGAAAGAACATCTCACGAGTATGGGAAAAGGATAAGGTGTGCTGCTGAAGGCACCTCTGACAAGGTTTCAGAAGAGTGTCTCAGGGATCAAAGAAGAATTCATGATCCAATGAACTTGTGAAAGTTCTGGGGCAATAAAAAGTTATGAGGCATTGTTTCTATCTGAACAAAGGAGAAAACTCAGTGCAATTTTGGTTTAAATCAGTGCTTTATTTATTTATACAGCACTGAGCCTGAGAATTAAACTTTAGCTGTGGCATCCAGAAGACCCTTTAAACTTCTGTTATTAGGAATTAATAATTAACAATTAATATTGAGCAGTTGAATCAAATTTTTGGACTTTGAAAGCATAAGACAGCTCTAGAAGTCTTTTCTTATTTCCATGTTACAATGATGTTCTGCCCCAAATCTGAAGAGCCCAAGTTTGAGTAAGATCTCCTGAGGCTGATCAGCTCAGCAAGGAGAGCAGAAACCTTGGCTGATGTACATATGATGCTGCTCCAGATGAGCTGGGAGAAAATTAGGAAAAAACACTCATGAAAGATTAATCAAAGCAGCCCTAAACAGGAGATCCATAAAGGTAACCCACAAATCCTACAAGAGAATGAGCCACCCAAATTGTTAGTTAATCCTGCAGTTCTGAAAACCTCTTACTAAAGCACTTTGACTCCAACAAGTCCATCAATACAGGGCAGTGCAGTCGTCCAAAGCACCCTACCCTAATTCTCCTCCTACTCTCCTGTTTCAGGAATGAGAGTGTGCCTACCAAATGCTCTCATGCATTTTTTGGTCCTAGTTTTGCAGTGTCTGCTCTGCTTCCATTGGCAGAGTACTGGGTATCTGTCCAGCAAAACACTCATACCAGCATGGTGAAGCTGTGCTACGAAGTGGTCAGGCCACTCTAGCCAAGTTAAAGAATCTCCTGAAGAAAGACCCATGGTAAATCTGTCTCTCTGAGCACACTTTCAGGTGTTCATGACCTTGGTGTTAAGACAAAGCCATTCCTTCTCCTCTTTGTTGAGCTACAATTTCATTACCAAGTCAAGGTCAACTACCAAAGATGGCAAGATGAGCTTTTCAGATCACTGTATGTTTTACACAATTCCCTAGACTTTTAAGAGTTCAGGATATACATTTACCCCAAAGGAATTACGAGCAATATTTTATGTAAGTACAAGAAGCCATGTGACTGTTGACTGTTTCTTGTTCACCTTTTGGGAAGTGTTGATCGTATAATTGCTTCATATGCCGTGACTCATTTTTGTAAATATGAAACCCAAACACACAAACAAATGTGTGCAGAAACATATGCTTTAGTAATTGGAAAAAGGAATAATAGCTTTCTTTAAGAGGAATTTTATTTTTCCGTGTACCAGCAGAATATTTAAGTGGTTAGATGTGGCACATAGTGGTCTTTTTATAATCTGTGTTTTTCCCTTTGTAATTCTCTGCATGAGACAGACATTAGTCAAAATAACAATTTCTATTCAGGTTTTAGCCAGCTGGAAATGAAGTTGCTTTGTGATTTTCAAGCCCATAACACCTGTGAAAAAGAACAAGCTGTTTCTCCCAACAGTTCAAAGACATACAAAAATCCAGAATTTTCTCCACAGTTTCTGTGAAGAGTATACAGTCAATATAAACATAATTTTATCTTTACAGATGAGGAATCTTAGTTGCCATGAACCTTGGGCAATTGAACAAATCATTTAGCAATCAGTGAAAATTAATGTGTTTATATAGGCAAACATCAATTTTCTACCATTGCAGGCTTATGTAGGATTAGTGAGATGGTTTTTAATAAAAAAGTTTTGTAATCTGTAAAAAATAAATGCTTATACCACCCTCACAAGAGAGCTGCAATAAAGGGACAATAAATGTATGACTACTGCGTCATTCAGCTGTTATCCACGATTAAACATCTTGTCTAGTTCATAAATTCTTCTTGTCACACTACAAATCCTACGCTATGCAGGCAACTCCATTTGGGATCTGAGTTTCTTTACAGTACCACTGCACATTTCAAGATCATCTTCTGGGAGTATCTGCCCAAAATGATGCACCAGCTGGAGCAGAGTAGATGAGTGTTATCATCTGCATTTACAGGGAACAAATTAAGACACCAGAGATTAATTAACACACCTGGGATCATTCTGGAGCTGGGAATTATGGGATAGTTTTTCAAGTCCTACTATAGTGTTTTAATCACCAAACCATCCTTCCCATCAATTTCAGACTCTGTGCTGTTGAAAGGGGTATTTTTAAAAAGGGAGGCAGAGTGTAGTGGAAGCTATTGAAGAACGTAGAGAACAGGAGTCTTTCCCCGGCCATTGTGCACTGACTTTGCCTTTTGTTGCCAAAGGAGAAAGTAACAATCAGTCAGTACTTTAAGCAGGAGTGAAGCATCTTGAAATTCCTCTTGTACACCACATTCTGGAATTCTTTACTTATACTCACTAAAAGATTAAAAAAAAAAAAAAAACAAAAAACAAAACAAAACAAAAAAAACAACCCACATTTTCCCTACATAAGTAAAACACATGTC
This sequence comes from Phylloscopus whistleri, assembly GCA_017589585.1. Lineage (NCBI taxonomy): Eukaryota > Metazoa > Chordata > Aves > Passeriformes > Phylloscopidae > Phylloscopus > Phylloscopus whistleri. The sequence continues at coordinate 3,292,883 of JADMLD010000622.1, read as the reverse complement.
AAAACTTATCTTTGTTCAAATAAGAGACAGGAGTGTGAACTCTCCTAATTTTGGTGAGATCTACACAGGAATTGTCTCGCGTGCTGTCAGCTCCATTGAGAGCCATGAGTGTGTTAGTAGGGCAGAACCAGTCAGAGCAGATGTGGGTTATGGCCAAAGGTTTCAAGCAATTCAGCTATGTTGGAAAGGTCTGTTGTGGAGAGCTGATTACTTTTTGTCTTCCTCCTGGGGAAATTCCTGTTAATGGCAACATGAGCACTTAGAGTATTAAAAGGTGCGGATTTTGGCACATGGTTAGAAAACAACATGGCAAAGAACAGGCTGTGCCACTTAAAAATGCTTCCTTCCTTTATCTGGTGTTTCAGAGATGTTTCTTCCCCTTTCAAATTGTTGTTATCCACTCACCTGATAGCATTGCAGCATTTAAATATTGCTGAAACAAGTCATGCTGAACCAAATTTGGGGGCTTAAAAAACCCATGTCCTGTAGCTTGATGTGCCAACACAGGGTTTTTGTAAGGACAGCTAGCATAGAAAAGTGCCTCTGAAATCTAATCTAGGTATTTGAGCCTCACTTACCAGTGGTTTCTGTTGAAGAAATGGTCTTCTTTGCACTGAAATGCCAAAATAAGCAGTTGCCCCACCAGACAAACTGTTAGCAGTGCAGACTACAGCACCTATAGATGTGAACTTCACGAGTAACCCTCCTTGTATCCCTGTGTATTGCAGTAGCCAAAAAACCTAATATTACACCAATTTAAAATAGCAGAAAAAAGTGAGAAAAAATGTGGTTTTGGAGAAGTTGGTAGGTGATTTGTGATGACTGACACATGTCTCTGAGTTTCACAGGCACATCAAGAATAAACTGCTGTGGTTATATAACCCATTTTCTCCTAAGTCTTCTCTGCATTCATTGCTATTTCTGAGAGTTGTGCAGAAAGGGTTCAAATGTCCAAACCTTGTTTATTTACATCCCACTTCTCATTAAAGTGTTCCAAAGGCTAATTTACTTGCAATGAGGATGCATTTTTATTGTTTAATTTCTGTTCTGTCTATAGGTAGTCCTAAGCAGGAATAAAGTTACTTCTTAACCATCCTTTTGCACAATTAAATGCATTCAGCTCCTTACTCTCCTTACTCTTTGGAGAGTATTTTCCAGAGTTCATCATACTTCTGGATCTTGTCTGTATCCTTCCCAATTTGTAAATGCTTCTTGAGTAGTAAATTTTAAAGTAGGATGTATAATTCCAACAGCAGCTATTGAGGAGGCAGAAGTAAAGGCTCCCTGTACTTACACTTGAGGTTTCCACTCTTTATGGGCAGTGGTATTACACTAATTTTGGCTCCACTCTTGCTGTGGGAAATTACCTGGGCTGTTTGTCTAGAAGAAGGTATGGATGTTTTTTTTTAGTGACACTGATTACCAGATAAGACTCTCCTTCTCTAGGTAAGAGCCTGCCTTTTCACGGTGGAGATGTTCCATTACCCATGCTGAAAAGTATGCTGCTTCCCTACATCTACATCACTGAGAAATGCACATCACTTTGTTACAGTAAACCACCCCTTTATTATTCATGAGTTCCCAAACTGTAGTTATTCAAGTTTTATGAGAAATGATTTTATGTTTTCTTTCAGGTAAATGAAAGAAAAAAATTAATATTACAATATCAAAAGTGATCCTTGCTAATTATATTTTCAGATCTCCCGTTCTCCATTTCTTAAACACCTGTAATTTTGTTCTAATTTCTTAGTCAAAATGTCATGCAGAACATACAGAACAAAGCCAGGGAGCTTACAGAAGTCTTTTAAACAAACACCTTTATCTCATGGAACCACAATCAAAGTCTCTTTTTTTCTTATCTAGTTAGCATGGTTCTGTGTTTAACCTTTTTGACTGGTGCTGCTCACATTACTTCAAATGAGTCTTTCAACAGCCTTTCAGTTGTTATGCTCAGGACTGATATTAGCCTGGAGTTCATTTACCACTTTTGCTCTTCTCTTTTCCCCACAGTCCTTCAAAACCTCCTTGTTGTTTCAAAAGTCATCAGGAATTAAGCATCAGCCAACTGTTTTAAGACTCTTGGTAGGAATTAAACAAGAACTCCCACTCTGAGTCAAGAATGAAGGCATGAGCCAAGGTGTGGCTTCTATTTCTCACTATAATCCCTGAGTTTTGTAACATCTGGTAAACAAGGGAAGCCTCTTCTGGTTTTATATCCCATGGTTATACTTGGGCCATAATGTTCTTCCTTAGACCCAAAAATAACCTTCTCTTTTAGGAGGCAGCTGTGCATGTAATCTGAGGTGTTTAATGACCCCTCTTCCTATGTAAGACAAAGATAAGTACAACTAAAAGGCACTGATTAAAACAAACAAACAAACTAAGAAACACAGATTTATTTTGTTTCCTTCAGAGGAACCAATATTATCAGCTCAGCTGCTTCTATTATATCGGGTAAGTTTGTGCCCACTCATTTTGTACACAAGACTTCCACACAGCAGCAAAGGAAAGACAGGTATTTTATCAAATGGCAAGCAACAAGAACTGCCAGGAAAACAGAGTGGGAACTAAAGTATCTGATCTTCCTATGCTTTACAGGGACCAGATTACAACCAAATCCCTTTTATTTTCTCGACTTTTGTCACATTGACAAATATAGACACCCATACAAGTACCAGTGAAATTGTACTCTACCACTGATAAATTAATGCCTGTCACGGTAGGCAGGACAATAATTTAGCAAGCAAATGAGCTTCAGAGAAAGGCTGTTGAATATATTTGCCTAAATAACTCCTGCACTGACCACACTACTAGATTCTATTCCTTGGGAGGCAGTTCAGCAGTTCTTAAACTCTTCAGCTAAGACATGAGATCAGAAGGCGAGGGAGAACTAATTTTTGCTTTTCTAAAAGAAAAAGAAAAAAACCCCAAGCATCATGAAAAGTTTTCAGGCTATTTTCTATTTTGTTCTTGATCATTGCTGTTTTAAAAAAGCATTTGGAAAAAGGCATAATGGCCAGGTGGTTGTTTTCTCCTAGAGGGAAACTGGAGAGCAGGGCTGGAAAATGTTTAGGCAAGTAAATCCCTTAGCAGACATGTCAGCAAACCAGGATCTGCTGCAGGACCCCTCAGTCAGCCTCACCTGGTGGTAGCAAATACAAAACCCAGCAAGTGAAACTATCAGGAAAGCGGAGGGAGAGTTGCTATGAGGCATTCTGCCCAGGAGCTTTTGCTAACTCCTCAAAACATAAAACTATAATGCACTGGAATAAGATGTATTTGAATAGGCTTGCTGCCATGTGGCATGTTTATAACTCATATTTATAGTCAAAATATCAGTGAAATACTAGACAAAAGCTGTTTAAAACCTGTGGCTCTTTGACCTGGAACATTTTATTTTCTTGCCCTTGGCAAGGCTTGCTGAAGGCTCAGTTGTCCTGCCTCACCTGTGCCCATACAGAAGGCAGGAGTGGCACAGATGTCACTTTTTCCTGAGACCTCCCAAGCCATTGGCACAGTCCTGAAAGAAACCTGGTACCCTGACTGGTGGCACTGTTGCACAGACAACACACAAGCTGCCTTGCCTGCTGTTTTTCACATGATTTTAGAATGCAATTAATCAGAAGGGGGTTCCTTTGACTAGGCCTCGTGAAAACCGAAATAAACGGGGAAGGTATTAATATCTGCATGAGTGCCACTGAGCAAGTACATTTTGTTATTTGTTCCAGTGAGTTGTATAATCCTGCTTCCCAGTCATCCAAATAGGATTTAGCATTGTCAACATGTTTTTCTTAATAGGATGATGCTATGAATTCATGTCTATGCAAGACTGGAAAGCCAGATTACATGCCTCGGGAGACTATATATTGGTTTTAGCTGTCAGTGGCATCCGTTTTTTTCAATGAAAAGGACACAGCCCTGAGGCCATTTTAGACTGTGTGATGGTGTGCCCCATATAAGACCCCTCACAAACTTTGGAGGAGCCACCTATTTAGTACATAAGTGTTCTGTTTCTTAAAATGTTTCAGCTGTTTCTTTTCCAAAAGAAATAGTACTGTAAGACTAACACCTGGTAACCCTCCTGTTAATTCAGAAATTTGCAACACTAAATACAGGTCAGTGCATCTCCCCTTTCAAAAAAAAAAAAAAAACACCTTTAGTAAGAGCTGCTTCTCCAGGTTTCAGGTGTTATTCTGTGGCATTAGCGAGATGGCCTGCAATTGCATCCCTTCAGAGGAGGAGCTGTTGCTTCTCATTAGCAAAAAATTTGCAAACTATTGTGAGGGCAAATTTTGGTCTCTTGCCACAGCAGCAGTGTAGGGGGACCCTAGGCTGATCATAAACCAGTTGTGAATTTTGACAGGAACAAGTCATTATTAATCAAAGCATCATCACACTACAGAAGCCACATGTCACCAGCTTTCCTTGAAGCCTTTCCAGCACTCTAGAATTACATCTTCAAATAGCCTCTGCAGCTGCAACCAAAAGGGAGGGAGCAGAACACGTTTCTTTGCTGGCCTGCCTGGCAGTATTGGCATGTGCTACCATGTGACAGAGCTCCATACGATGAGGAAATTCTGACAGAGCTGCATTTTCAACTGAAGAGGTCATATGCAGCTCACACGGCCGCAGTGAACCGCACTTTATGGATATTTTGTGTGAGTCCATAGTTTCGGCTAGAACTGAGGCGGGGGCGAGGGTATTTTTTAAACATCTCTCTAAAAAAGAAATGTGCTGTTGCCCACCAACATACACTTTCTCTCTGAGCTGTGCGTGGAAGGAACACAGCAAGTAAAAAGAGTCGAAAATTTTAGCCATGCATCATTCCTGTTTGCATTGGTGAAAGCGGGGTTCTGACAAAGGATGGTGAACTGTGAGAAGCTTTGCATTATACATAAATATGCCCCTTTGGGCTTCTACAGTCTTGGGTAAGTCATATCTGCTTCCTACCCCTGTATTTTCTTCTTATTATTTTATAATACTTAATATATAATATGTTACATATTAAATTCTATAAGATGTTATACAGCAATAATTATTGTAAGGATGAGTGTTCTTATTTCTACTCTCAACTTGCATATTTTCAGAAAGTCATGAAATCATGAAATGGTTTGGGTTGAAGGGGATCTTAGAGATCATCTGGTTCCAATCTGCCTGCCATTGGCAGGGACACCTTGCATTAGATCAGGTTTTTCAGAGCCCCACCCAACCTGGCCTTGGACACTTCAGGATTGGGCCATCCACAGCTTCTGTGCCAGTGCCAAAGGGCTGAGTCTGTTTCTGTTCATTTTGTGTGTGAGGGACTAACAAAAGGGTCACCCTACTCTTCTTAGCCTGAGTTTGACCAGTGCAGAATGAGGACTTTCTTGGCACTGCAGCCTGCACAGACCACAGTGGCAGCCTGACATTGGTCATTCAACTCTTAGTATGTAGACTTGCATCCTTACTCAACTGCCTCAGCTCTTCTGTTTTGACCTGTCTCAGCTTCTGTCTAGGATAGGGGAAAGGATGCACAGGGTGGCAACAAAATGTTACCATACTCTCTTATCCCTCCAGTAGCTCTTTACTAACTGTGTGAGCAATGTGTGAGGAGTCCTGGCTCACACTGATTTCAAATTCAGGTGTGCGCTGAGCACAGAAGCAGAAAGAGCCAACTGTAAAAGGTAGAATGATTGCCTTCTCTTTTTGCTACTTGGTATTAAGAGGAGGAGACAGAATAGTCTTTAGTGGCCAAAAGGAAGAATTAAGAGCAATACTCTATAACCTGATCATTGATTTAACAGGAACAGTTTGTATTTTCATATTTACATGTACAGACAAGGACCAGCAGAAAAGAGACAGACTAATTCAAACCCTTGAGAAACACAAGAAAGATCTTGTACGTGGTCTTCCTGCCTCACCAATCAAGTGCAGAAGTATTTCTCCAAGCCAGCAGAAGGTATGTGATGTTCTGACAGCATAAGACCTGTCACACAGGCAGCATTGAGCCATGTGAAAAAGCCCATTTTCCCCTTAGTTAGCTGTGCTCTGTGGTGTGGGGAGTGCCTGTAGCACAGCAGTTACATGCAGGTTTGTTCAGTGTGGCTTTTTATGGTCTAGTCAAGCAGAGATAATATTTGACTCAGTTTTGCTACCTGGCACCTGTCCTCCCACTGAACTGTTTCTGTCCCTACATGGCTTACAGTGACAGGTACCCATGTTACGTGACTAAAATGTGTTCAAGAGGACACAGTGTTTTCAAGAGAATGAAATTCCAATATTTTTCTGTATATTCACACATTTTGCACTGTTTTGCAGTATTCCCTGAATTTTAGAACATTACTTACTGGTAAAACCAAGACTCTAAAGTAATTAATCCTATTTCTATATATTCTGCCAGATACTCGAAACTGGACAACCCCATATTAATGTGAGTAGACTTGTTCTTCACCAAATTCTTCCAGTGGACCTCACCTCAACAAATTCTTGCAAAACATTTCATCCTACTATAGTCCAGTGTCTCTCTCATGCAAAAATTCCTCAGCAGACTATGTTTAGATTGTAAGACTTTCTATAATTTGAGAATCACAGTGGGTTTACCACTAGATTTCCAATGATTTACAAGCATCATCCAGTTCATCAAACGTGCATTATTTTGTTTTGTAAAATCTTTCTGCCAGTGAGATGAATAGCAAAACAATAGATCAAATTGATCAATTGATCAAATGAGATGATGCCATGCTCACACCTGCAAAGGCACACAAAGACAGAGAACAGGAGATACCATAGAAGTAGGACTGTGAGACTGCCATTGAGTCACCAATTCCATAGGCAATAATACACAATGTCCAAGGAAGAGAAAAAAGTCTCCCTCTGTCAGCCCTGGCAAGGAAAATGGGATTTCTGTAATTTCCCAAGACCACTTGCTATTAGAAAGTTTAGTAAAGAGAAGAAACTAGGTAAAGGACTGGTTAACTAGCTGAAGCATAGCAGGATGGCTTTACTAACTAACCACTAACTGTAGTACCCATAACTGATCAAGTCAGTTACACCTTTTCAAACCAATGGAGCTAGCTTGAAAATGGTTTCCTAAAATTCCTCCTGTGTGAGTCACTTTGTAGGAAATAGTGTCTCTAGTGAATTCTTGTGCAATTTATCTGTCAGTTTTGTTCTTTAACTTACAGACAAACGGGGCGCTGTTGGAAAATGGTCACCCATTGTCCAGTCAGAGCAACTATTCCAGAACAAGAAGAGAGCAACCCCTCTCTGAATCACATCAGAAGTTCACTTCAAGGACTCTGATGCTGGTTCCTGCTGCAAGAAAGACTATCCCAAACACTGCTCTGTGTGCTTTGTCTCAGACTCCAGTTCACAGTCCTAGTGCCCACAGATCATCGGCTTCACCCCTCCTGCAGCCTCACATGCCTTTGGGCAGTCACAACAGGAAGAAGTCAAACTCTGTTCAAAACTCTGTTCATAAAACCTACTCTGGGGACCTCCTTGACAAACATGCAATTTACTTTACAGAAAAGAAGCAGTGTTTTACCCCTCAGATCTTGAAGACATCACATCAAGCTTTTCTTGTAAAATATAGGTATTATAATCCTCCTTCCAGAAAAAGGAGCTCCTCTGTGGGCAGACCATCAATTAAATCAGCAGGCATCAACAACAAAAAGAGAGAAGGCTCGCACAGGTACTGACATCAATGCTAAAAGTTACACAACTTTGTTTTCAAACACATCACTTAAATCATAACTGTTTCTCACTGTGTTTTTAATCTTTCAGATTTTTAGAAGATGCACATATGAGACCACATTCTGCTCACTTGTCTCAGCAGCCAGTTGAGGTTAGTGTACCCAGTGAGTTACAAATTAAAAAGGGCAGAGAACACTGCTCGTCCACAATATTGTCCTGGTTAAGTGGAAATGAAATGGATAATGGATTCAGTGGCTTTGGGGAATCTTTGTTAAGTTCAAAACCAAAATATTCAACTATCTTTTGAGAAGCAACCAAAGTTGTAATTGAGAAATCCAGCATGCAGGGCTAGATAGGGTCATCAGGCATCTTTGAATAAAACAGGAACAGCTAAAGTAACTGGTCTCCCTGAGAAACACAAATGAGACACTATGTGATGTGGAAAACAGTGTATCCCAACACAAATCTGCTCTTCTGAAAGCAGAGCTCTTTCCTACTTGACTGAACTCTTGCTTTTTGGTTGGTTTACAGTCTTTCATTCCATCCAAATAATAACTTGGAGCCCAGAAATGTCCAGACAAAGTGCTATTCACTCAGTCTACGGTCACTACTGTAGAATACCATGCAAGATTTTGTCTGGAAGTTACACTCCATTAGTCATCTGGATTTTCAAGTTGAATGTTGGATTGATTTAGGAAATTTTAGTCCACTTAAAAATAAGGGCTGCTTAACAATAGCCAAAGCATGCATGATAGAGGAGTTTTGTATAATTCCTTGGCCCACGTGGCTCTTCACAGAAGCCATGCTGAATTTCTACACAGCTCAGCCAAGGAACCACATGCATGATTTGTGATAGCCTTGTGCTTGATAGTACTACCTCAGTCCTTGTTCCAACCACCAAAACCTTCATTTAACAATATTAGCAAGAGAAGCTCCTACTCTCATTTGATGACCTGATCTGATTTTCTAAGCCCCCTTTCAAAAACACAAATGTATTTTGCATGTCCTTCTAACGAAAGTGCTGTTGTATTTGTATGGAATCTGTAGAGATTTTCAATTTCGACAGAAATTCTGGTTTTCTTTATATTTGCATCATTTCTCTCAGGTTATACAAGCTGATTTCCATTTCTGCTAACATGAACCTACCCAATAATAATATTTGTTCATTATTTAGATGAGTGATTGACACCCAAGACATTTATTTCACATAAGCTGGAATGTGATATAGTTGTGATTTTGATATGTTATGGAATGAGATGATTTCCCCTTGGTCTCTGAATGGAAATAAATAATGATAATACAAAGATAATTAAACAAATAATTTACTTTATTCCCCCTTTCATTTTTTGTGGCAGAACCATGAATTGTGGAGTCATGATTTACTACGTTCTCAAGGATTACAACTTGAAGAAGTGTAAGTCAAATGTTTGTTTGTCCCTTTTAGCTATTTCTAAGTTTCATATCAAAATATTCAAGTAGAAATCTAGCAGAAAATTGAAAACATGACACAAGAGCCTATTACCAATGGCTATATGCAGTGAGTAGAGGGATTCTATTGGGAATAAAGGATTCAGCGACTTGCTTGGGAAATGTGGGATCAGAAAGCTGGAAGAGCTTTTCTGGGTCATGACACCCCTCTTTACTGTAGGCAAGCTAAATATGCTAAGACTAATTAATAAATAAGCAATATTAAATTATCTTCTGGTACCTACACTTTGTTCACTGGCACTGATTATTCACAAAAGGCATTGATCTTTTAGATTAATAAATTAATGGATCAGAATATTTTGGGAGTTGATCAACAGAATTGTCAAAATCAGTAATTTTAAAACTTGTAAGTCTGATTAGCAAAAAAAGCGGACTAGTGAGTAGATTAAGCACTTTTTTTTTAATTACTCTAAAACTACTGCCTCTTTAGTTGGTATTTTAAACCTTATTTGTATTCTGTGTATGTTAAAGAAAGACGCTGACAGTTTGTGTGTTTGTATAGAGAAGAAGAGTACCTTTGCTTTCTCCAGGATCTTACAAATGATATTTTGATTAGAAACTGTTACCAAAAAGAGTAAGTGCTTTGCCTTTAATATTTATTCCTTTGAGAAACAAAATTTTGACAAATCAGTGTAAAGAATTGGTGGTTTTAATGACAGCAAGGTGTAAGACTGATTCAGTTTAATTGGATGAATACTTTTGTGACTGCACTGTATGGGAGTCAGTCTAAACTGAGTAGCTGAATAGAAAATACTCTCAGCCAGCCTTGTATTTCCCACTGCCTTCTAGTAGAAATATGGAAATATCATGTTTGGTAACCTTGTTTTAAAGTTCATTCCTTTATACAGGATGGTGATGGATATTATTGTTACAACTGTCTCATTCCAGTTCCCAGCCAAACTTGAGCTAGCAACCCATGCAGTCTTCCCTAGCAAAGTTCATCAGAGCAAAATTCTGTGTTTAGAGTTCTTCCTCGCTGCTATCAAAGCAAAATAAACAAATGCAATGATTGCTTTCTTTAGGATATGTGCAGTCTCAAGTTGATGATCCACACATAAAGGTTAGAGCCAAACACACATCATGCTGCCAGTGTCTAAATGCAGCAACTTTTTCTGGGCTCGTGTTCTGTACATTCTAATAGTAAGTCAACACATTTCTAATATTTAGAGAGTGGTGATAAACCACAGAGCTGTTTATAGCCCTGCTAAAAGTGACAAAACTGGATGTCCCTTTCCTAGGCAATTTCTTGCCGGCATCTTAACTGGAAGAAACTGCTCCTCTGATAGAGAATTTTACCTCAATGTTTAAGATTTTAAATGCTTTGATGCTAGAGAGGTGTCAACCCCCCAAAATCTATCCAGCTCAGCCTGACACCAAGCTATTTCTTTTTCAGTTTAGAAGATTTGTGTTAAAATCCTTAAGCCCCTTAAAAAAAAAAAATACAAGTTGACACAAGTTGTTAGTTTGTTTTCTGAGCAATCTGTTAAAGATAAGAGAGGTACCTCCTTCTGTCTTGGTATGGAAAGACAGGTATCTGCCAGGGAAAGCTGGAGTTTCCCTTGGAATGGAGAATGTAAACCCCTCACCCCCTCCAAATTGTAATTTTGCAATGAAGGGCTTTCAGACAAAGATTTGGGAATAGGAATAGCAGTTCTTTACTAGGAATATTAACAATACAAATGTAGTAGGAAAAAAACCAAAAAAATCCAAACAACCAACCAAGCAAACAAACAAAGAATCCTCGAAAACCCTGACAGAGTCAGAGCTACAACCTGACACCCTATTGGTCCAAAAGTAAGTCCTCCTGGAGTGGCAGATGTGATTCTGTTGGAGCAGAGATCATCCTGAGAGAAAAGTAACGTGATGAGAAGGGTCCAGTCTTCCTCCGGGAATCCGGTGGAACCAGATCCCTGGTGTTCCTACGTCTCAGTTTTTATCCAGGTAGGAATGGTTGGCTCCCCCCACTGGGTGGAGCATCTCACAATGGGATGATGGAATGTGTTGTGTCCTTGGTGAGCCTTAATGGCCCATCAGCAGAAAATATCCCCCTGGAGGGAGGACGGGCAGTGAAAGAGATAAGGAACACTGCCCCACCTGGTTTGAACAGTTGGCCCATTATCAGAAGGCACCCGCCCCCCTCCCCCCAGAGTTACAAGAGATAAAGAAGAACATCTCCCCAGCTGCTTTCAACAGATGAAATAGAACACAGATTTTTGGTTCCATAACCAAGACACCTTCCTTCTAGGTATTTTAATTTTCAGACAAACATAAGGTCCAAATTAGAAGTGAATTTTCTGGATACACTGGGAGGAACACTAGCAGATTTGAAAGACACTGATTCATTTACATTGAAAAGTTCACAAAGTATAGGGCCAGCCTATACATACAGTAAAAAAAAGTTAAGGATTTGTGTGTTTGTGTCCCTGCTCAGCCCTGCAGGATGAGAAGACTACTCTGCTGGCTTTAGAGGGAGGTGGTTTAGATGCTGTGTACTCCTCCCTCAAAAAAAAAAAAGTTTACTAAAAATATGTGAAAAATCATCCATTGTGTTCTCAGATTGTCTCTAATAAACAGAACTTGCTCGCAGAAGAAAAGTGAACAATCAATAATATCCTTTCATTTTAAAGCACAAGATTTAATTTCTAAATGGGTTTTATGTCTAACTAGGAAAGAGACACAACTTATGGCCTTAGCTACCCTGCAGGATTAATATTATGGAGACATTTTAAAGTTTCCATTTATTTAGGCCAATATTCTAAAGATATAATCATGAATGCCCTCTCAATTCTAATATACAGTATAAAACCTGTATATTAGAATACAGGTAATATAATAGAAATAATAGAATATAATTATACCAAATATTTTGGTATAAAACCAAATATATCAATGAGTCCTCCTGGTCATTGCAGACATTGCTGAAAATGCAACCATTGGGTTAGATTTAATTGTGATTGCAGAACCTGGAGATCTAATTTCTCTAGTCAGATAGGTCTTTATTTTTACCAATTCACATATCCTTTGCTCATAGATGATCATGGTTTTAAAAAAGTTACAGAAAGAAGTTTCTGAAGACATCTTTTTTTCCCTAGTACACCTGCTAAGCAAATTAAAGAGTACGAAAGTCCAACCTTCAGTGTTTCCCTAAGTTACTGAAAAGGAGACCCAAGAACAAAGAGATCATGCAGATGACCTCAAAGTAAAAAGTGCTGGCTAAAGGCAGTTCCAAAGCCCTCTTTGAGTAGCACCATATATTGGGCAAAGGAACAAGAGCTATAAATAATCCAGGAGGCTGCCTGCAGTACCTCTCAGCACCCCCTTAGCCCCAGCAGTGTCACTCAGTAAGTGTGGTGGGACAGAACTTGGCAGTAGCAACAGAGACTCAAGCCCTACCAAAACACAGAGGGGGACTACTACATTGTGATGGGGAGCACCAGTACTCCTGTATTTTTATTAAGAGTGGAAGAAATTAGAATTATATACATGAAAGTCTTTCCCTAAGGTCCTGCCAAACAGCATGCACTTGGAATGACAATATCCAACAACCTTAAGATGTTTAAGATTTTAGTTTTTAAATCCACTTACAGGTGGATGGGGAGGGGATGGAGCAAAAGTGGAAGGTTGGGATGTATTTTAAGTGCTCTGAAAAACAGGCTGAGCAATTTTTCATTTTTAAAGTATATGGACCTTGAACAGTTGAGGTTTTTTGCACTGATGTTCCTTTTTCTATTTTTAAGGGCATTAGAAGATGTATTTCAAATGCACATTAAAAGTAAGAGGCATAACCTTGATGAGGTGAGCAAAAAACATCTAATATTAAACATTCTGTCACCTTCAGTAGAAATGTTGTACATCAATGCTGAGCAACAATTTATGGCAGATCGACTACTACGCAATTTTAATAAAAAGCAAGGAGAAATTCCCCCTACCAAAGCAGCAGTAAGGGTGTTTTCCGTAGAAGGCTGGTTTTTCTGTACAAGTCTTCAGAGAGATTTTTCTGTACATTTTTTGTTTATCGCTCCAATAATGTTTCTAAAAGAGAGATAAAGTAGTTAGCATGCAGAATGGCTTTAATTATATAAAACCTGTTCACAAAGAACGTTTGCTGCTGCACTTTTTTGCTGTGACTGCTGTTTTCTGGAGTGGACCAGCGAAATAGGCTTGGAGGCTGTGACCAAATCCAGTAAGAGGACTATCTGATTTAATAGCTTGAATTTAGGAGTTTGGTCACCAGAGCAGAATGTAAAACTCTAAGCCCAACATTAAGGCTCCCCAGGTGGTGCCTGCTGAGAATGATACACCTCAAAATGCTTGTCTGGACATCTCCCACGCAGAGAGGGAAGAGGCCTGTGGAGAAACAGTAAGAAATGCCAAGCACAGATACACAGCCACAGTCCTGTCTCTCCTGTCTTCAAGTCTGGCACCTTATCTAGGATGAGCAAAAGCACATTTGCCTGTATTAATCCAGGGTTTAGAGCCCTCTCCTGAGAGCACAGCTTGTAACTGCCCTTTGAAAAAATTGGAAAGAGGACACAGTTGTCCTTTTAAAAGTCATTCTCAGAGAAAGTGGCGTTAGTGGTGTCGCCGTTGTCTTTGCTGTTATCCCAGTTTGGTTTAAGCACTTGCCCATGAAATGGGGAAGGCAGGCTCCAAAGGCTGAGAAGACCCAAATGCAACACCTCATGAGCAGATGGCTCAACCAGGCTTTTGAACTAATTCCTCTAGGTTAGACTGTAGGAGCAAAATGGGAGACATGAGCACTGCAAACTGAGGCTGCAGAACTGATTTAAAAGGCACTAGGTTTTTCTGCTTCCCAATAACTGATAATATAAATTCCTTCTTCTTTACAGAGTCTGAATTAAAGGGGAAAAAAGAGATAAAAACACATTCCCAAGGGCCTGCTGCAGACCTGTGGGCTCCACAGAGGGTGCAGAAGTTCATTCACAGCCTTCCTTGCATTGCCTGCCAACTGCTAATTGGAGGGGCCCTGCCCAGTTCACAGGGCTTGGGGCTTTTTCATCCCGTGCTTCTCCCACGTCCCACAGGGACTGAGCCTGCTAATTCTGGCCTTGAGTTCCCCTCAATTTGATGCTTGAGTTCCCCTCTAGACCTTAGTTTAAAGGCCTCTCTACAAAATAACATTTCATTGGGTCTGATGATCCAAAAATTTCACGGTCAAGGACTTGGAGATTGCATTCTAAAGCTCATATTGCTGCAGCAGACTCAGGTGGGAACATTTCTGAGAAACTGTCACAGTGTGGCTTTTAAAGAAGCTACCTTGGCTTATTTGTTTCTGCAAATTTGTAACCATTTAGAATTATACTTCCTTCAACACTAGGCATGTGGGCGTTGCACACGTGATTTGCACATTGAATAAACAACAATCAAAGGAATTATAAAATAATTAGAATGCAGAATGCTATTTTGTCTTTCAAAGTCCTACTGTTAAGGGAGAGGTGGTGTTTTGGTAATTGTTCAGTTGGTGGACTGACAGGCAGTAGGTGGAAAAAAGTGTTTAGGGAATGATCTGAGTTGAAATTAGTAAAATTTAAGTTGGTTTTGTGGGAAAAAAAACTCAGCAGCTGCACCTCAGTTTGAGAGGATATGTATTTTACATCTGACTAGAGGATGCTGAGCATATTTGTAAGGTCAGCTGTTGCCTTAGAGATAGAGCTGAGAAACCTTTAATAGGAAACTGAAGGTACATGATTGCTTCCAGAAGGATGAGTTTGTAAGCAGAAGCAGATTTCTGCTTTGTCCCACTGCAACATGTTTGACATCCAGGAACACATTGCTCTGCACCTGAGTTGAGCTTAAGCCTGGTGTCTTCAAAAATACTGACTAAAATTTTTAAAGAAATTCAGAAAAGAGGAATAAAATTGGCCAAGAACTGATTTAAAGATTATTGTTAATCACATATTTGCATGTTTAGCCATGCACCAATGAAAGGACAAAGAACAAAACTACCTGTGAATAGGCAGAAGAACACAGCACACACAGGAGAAAGAGGTGTTCTTTGGAAAGGTTAAATAAGAAGTGTAAGCATAACATACACCACGAGAATTTTGTGAGCAGTGACATTTATTAGACCAGGCACTGTTCCCACAAGAAAAATAATGGAAGCTGAATCACTTTGAGGCTTTTAAAAGTGAATTGGCCAGTAGATGGAAATGAATTTCACAGCAAGTGGACTTTTGTCCTACAAAAACATATTTTTCTCTTTTATTTTGTTGTCTTCAAACCAAACTCTTTTTATTTCCTATCACTACTTTCTGGACCAGACAGACAAGATAAGATGGAAACACATGTCAAGATGCTTGCAATGTCTTTTTTTACCCACGCTGGATGCCTGCCAAATTGTTGTTTGGGTACTTCCTTCCCTGGGCTCTGCTCTTCTGTGTACTTGTTATCCAAAACCAACACTCCCTTCTCCAAATTCCTACTGGCATTTGCTCCAGTGTAGTGTCTGAGATCTGCTCCCTGAAATAATCTCCTTGTTGGTCTACTGCCTGTTAAAAATCGTGAGGGTGCTTAAACCCACCCAAATGTGTTGCCACCATCCGTGTTTATCCACACACCATGTCCAAGCAATCCTCACCACTTACAAGGGAATCCACTGCTCTAGAACCTGCAGCCTCTTCTCCAGCTTTGAGAGAGAGTAGCACCATTGCTTTTCCAGAGAAATGGTCACATACTCAATGGCATGTTATATGGGGACTGAGGGAAAGAAGAATACAATTAGTTGCCTAATTCAATTAGGAAACAGAGATAGGATTTTTTTTTTTTTAGAACATGCAATCTCTAACAGCATGCCCAAGAGAAAGCATGAACCAGTCCTTCCAGCAAAATTTATTTCTACTGCTCACACTGTTTCACTGCCTCTGCAGACTGCATTCAGCGGTCCACATAGAAATCTTCAGCTGAGGGCTCTTTTCATCTGGCCAGCTCTGGATATTCAAACATTCTTTTATGATTAAGCAGGAAAATTTCTTTTTCTACCACACAAATTAAGAAAGTGAAGAGTTTTTCCAACAAATTTTCACAGAGGAAAGAGGTTCCCCCATTTTCTGTAGTAATGAAATGCTCCCCACTCAAGAAATCTTATAAAAATTGAGTTTTATTATCTAGCCACTTGCTCAAATCCACCATCAGAGAGTTTTACACCTTGAGAAGTGCAAGGATGACATATCTGCTGCAGAACCTGATCCATACTCAGGCACATTTTGAGAAGCTATCAATTCCATAAAAAATATTTCCTTGAAAAGGAAAAAATGCTGGTCCTTGCTAAAAGGTACAAGTAAAAGGGTAGCTCTTATAATCCAGGAAAGTGGAAAACATATCTCCTGGGCTTGAAATAGCCACTGAAATGGGTCTGTAAGTGCATCATTTCAGGAAATTGATGGGAAACTAACACAGCACCTGCAGGGGTGAGGGATCCAGTGCCCATCAGTCTTCCATTGAGCAAACTGTTCCAAGTAACTTATTTCTGGGAATTTTATCATATAAAACCAAAAGTTTCTGAAGACACAAAGTAATATCTTACACTTGCCTTATGTCTTTGCTTTTAGGAGGCCCATAAAGTGTTCATTTTCAAAAAAAAACAGTGTAATGACACCAAAAGTTTTATCTCAGGTGAGGGAAAGATGGAAGACATCTGATAAATGGCACCCTGCAGTGTTACCAAACATTTCAGGACAGAAACCTAGAACAGTACAGGCAGCTGAACACCACAGTGGTGAGAAAGCTGAAAAGCCACTTTATTCAACCAAATAAAATCATTTCCTTTGATTACTGGGCAAGCATGGCCTCAGTGATAAGACCTGGAAGAAAGTGCCATAGGGCCTTTCACAGCCATTAGTGGAAAGGTCTATTTTCACATTTCTAAGGGAAAAAACCCTCTCTTTTTGATGTACCACACCTCAGCACTATCTTGAGTCACACTGAAGCAGACACAGGAGAAAGCAACCTCTGCTTAATCCCTGGCATTATCTTCTACATGTTCTTGGCCCTTCCTTTCTCTGAGTGCCATACCCTTTCTACTTAGCCCATGGTGCCTCATGGGATTGCCTAAGGAGACACATCACAAATGACTGTGGTTTGGGATGCTAATGCAATAATTAGCAGCTTAATCATCAAAGTGAATAAGCAACTTACCAACAGTCCCTTTCAGCCCTGTGAGCTGTTGCCATTTATACAGCGTTTTGTAATGGACCACAATTAGATACTGCACATGGGAAAGTTTTAAAAGTAAACCAGTAAAAATGAAAATGACTGCTCTGAGATGAGCACAGCACCCAAGTTTATACTTCTCACAACAGAAAATGTCAGTGATCTGGTATGTGGAAACTTTCATCCAAACCAGTACTGACCCAGTGGCCCCATCACAGACAGAAGGGGAAATGTCCTGTGAAACAAGTTCTCTTACCCGTGTGACCTGAAGTAGGAATATTCTATCTTGGCAAATTTTAGAAATTCCAGCAGGAATATTTAATTTCAATTCCTTAAATTTCTTCTGAAGTTTCAACTGGATGTACTGATTTCACTGCCTGCTCTGGCCATTTAGACAGCAGAGCTCACCCCACTTCAAGTGCACATTCTGTGGTGTGCCTGCAGGAGCAAACACCCTTTTCTCTTCATGTTGCTTATGCAAACCAGAGTTTCCAAACATGACTACAACTGGAAAACTGGACAAGTACCTCACAAACACGATCCACCTCACTACCAGAGGACACGTGTATGGTAGATTCTTCACACTGCATTGGTTACTTTGGCCACTGAAATCAAGCCTGACCCAGACCATGATTTAGTTATAGGTCACCAAGCTTTAAAATGAGGTCTAGAGGGGAAACTCTCATAGGTAAAACACTTCACTCACCTAGTTAAACACAGCATCCAATCTGATGGCTCAGCACTGTGCAGGCCTGGCCACAAACTCTCACACTTCCCAGCCTTCCACAGCCTTGGCTGCTCTAATGGATTCTTTTCCCTTTTGTTGAAGGTTCATTTTAGCAGTCAAGTCAGCAAAACAGAACACAGAAGATATAAAATTACCTTATAATATTTACAAAGAGCAGCCTTGCAGATAGGTTTGAATAACTTCTATATTAGTTCAGAAATTTTTGTGAGAATTTCTTTGGAGTCATGGAAGGGGTTTTAAAGTTGCTCTTTTCACTTTCTTGGGTATTTCTTAATGTCTATCATAAGACATCAAGGGCATAAACTTCTCAAAAGAAAAAAATGCTGCAGACTGCAAATCTCATCAGTCAGTTTTGACAAAGCATGTGCATGGAGAAATCCACTGGATTTTCAATCACAGCCCTATCACAAAGAGTTTGCTCCATATTTTCTAAACACTAATATTCCGAGCAACAAAAGTGACTTCTTTTGAAGTACTGGAGATTTTCTGTTTCCAGCTCATGGAGAAGTGTCCCTTATCTTTAACATGTTTCAACAGAACAACTAATTTTCTGTTAAAGTGGTCAAGATTGAATCATTGTTGTAATGACCTTCAAATTGAACCACAGTTCTAAAATTTTCCCAGTAAGCTCCTCAGAGCTCAGTTTTTTCCCTTCATTTTTTTCTCCCTTTCTGTATGACAGCTTCCAGAGTCCATTCCATGCCATGAATACCCATAGGTCTTCCACAGAACAAAGATTATTATCATCTCTTAATAAAGCAAAGTTCAGTGAGGGTACTCTAGGAATGCTAATTGATTAAACTGTAATCCATTTTCTCCTTGATTCATTCTGACAGTGATATTAATAATTTTCTCAGCCTTGAGCAAGTCAAACCACACTGGTCAGGTGCTCTCAGTCCATTCTGCAATCATCTGCCATTCAGAATCTACTCTTGTACTTTCCAAGATATGTGAATTTTTTACTTGCTTACTAACTAACTACCTGCAATCCAGACTGCTGACTTTGTATTTCATCACCATTTTCCCTTCTCCCAGTGTGATTATACTGGATCACTGATGTTTCTTAATTCCAATGGTCTTGGCTCTTTGTTAGGCTGAAATAGAGAAATACATGGGGTCACAGCAAAATATGAAAAAGCACCTGTTTTTCTCCAATGAATTCTGGATGTTCAACCTGGTATCTTACCTATGAGGAACTTGAGCACAAGGTCGGCATAACCTTGCAGTCCCAAACCATGATATAGCAATCTTCCACATTATTCTCACACAGAAAAGGTTGATTTGCTGCTACTTTATGCTGTGTGTTCCATGGAGCACTACTCCATGGGAGCTTATTGTTGGCAGGCACTTCCCATAGAAGGTGCTCCACCAAAAGGAGGGGGATAAAGGTGAAAGCCAAGTGCTTTCTAGAAGTTACCTGCATTGTAGGTGCCTAAGACACCCCTGTACAGGCACAGAAATACCACGGATGATGCTCAAGCACTGCTCATGCTGCAGCAGCTGTGACCTGGAAAAGAGGTGCTTTTTTCTAGCCTTTTCTGGTATTTAATGTAGATGGGAACTGCATCTTCCAGAATGGGATTTTCCAGAAGAGTTTAGCTAAAAGATAGATAATCTAGACTGCAAAATCCCTTGCAAATGGAAGACAAAATCTCTGGGACCTGAGTGAGCTAGAGGAAATAAATGAATGAGGTAATGGGGACAGAAGAGAAACACCTACTTAACTGAAACCTCATTTCAGTAGTTTTCTCCAGTTAATTAAGTATTGAGGAAAATGGATGCAGAAAGTACATTTTAAAGCAATCAAGTACTGCCAGAAATCAAACCAGCAATTTTAAAAGAGAACAACACTGCTCTCTGGCATCTGACAAAATAAGATATTTGACAGGGAACAATATGTGCAGTACTGGTTAATTGGGAGGCGAGGAGAAGAATAATCATAGCTGCATTACTGAATTTATAGAAGTGTCTCCAGTGTACCACAGGGATGATGTGAATTTGTGGAATCCTCCTGCCTGCTACAGCAAGCCAGCAATCACTTACATTCCCATCAACAATTTTTTTCAATGTACCCTAGACAGCAATGCAGAAATAGCAACTGTGGTGGCTGAGCCCAGGAGAATTGCCTTTAAAATGACTGTAAAAACCCCCACTTTCCTCTGCTGATGAAGAGATATTGGATAAGAAACCAGTGGGAAAGAATTAACACTTGGTCTCCTCAGTTAAAGCTCACCAGAGCTGGGTACAACCCTTTCCCAGTTATCTGAGTGTGGAATATGGTGATGCCAGCACCAGTTCTACAGCAGGGTAGGTTGACTGTGTGTTTTTCCAAAGCATCAGCTTTAGAGGAAAGACAAGACTAGTTTCCCCATTTTTTTACTTCTAAGCTGTAGCCAAACACCATGTGAACTCAACCCATAAACTCTGCTACATTTTTAAGCTCTGGCAGAGCATTCAAGGCTATATTGTCTTCCTGCAGCTGGTTCACCAACCTTCCATTTTTAACATGTCATTCTAAGCACATTAAAATGATGCTTTCAACACAAGAGTGCTGCTTTGTCAAAGAAGTCAGCAATGGGGATGGAGACACCTGAACAAACCAATCATTTGGTACCCTTCCCACTCATTTAAAGCAGTGTAAGGGGATGTGCACTTCATGGGAGATTCTTATTTAGATTCTTTGATATAAACCAATACTTTCATGTGTAACTGCCTGTCTCAGCAGTAGGTTTGTTGACCTAAAGATAGTATCAGGAGCCAGACACCAAACACTTAGATAAAAAAGAAGTAAAAGAGCAACTAACCAAGTTAAACAAGCAGTTAAGCAAGTAGGAGATCTGGGAATCCAAAAATAGATTCTTTCTTCTGTAATTGCTCACAAGAAATTGAAGAGAAAGAAAAATCCCATAGGATGAAGTATCAGTCTTCTCCATTACTACTTCTAGCCTCCATGATTGGAATCTAAGGTAATTATGTTAGTCCAAAGTTAAGTTAATCCAAACTATGCTCCCCTCAGAAGAACTAAAATCTTCAATCTCTCAGTGCCAAGCAGTGCCTAAAACCACACATAAGTGGTTTTAAATATCAACAACAGTGCTGAAAACAGTACTTTTCAACTTGATGTCAAAAAAATACAGAACTCCCTTTTCTCTATACTGAAAAAAAAAGAAAGAATTTATGCAGCCCCCAACCACAATTAATAACTTCCAACTTCCCATTTTGCCTCTAAAAGGAAAAATCAGTAGTCAGACGTGGATACACAGTCTTCATGAAAAAGTCAATCTTCCTTCACAAGATCAAATATATTTACACTGCATTTTATGTGGTACTCAGCAGGACACCTAAATAAAGGAGCCCTGAAATAAAAGAACCTCTGTATCCAGCACAGAACAGATTCTCACTAAGCCTCCATCTGTTTCATTTATGAAGCACAGTAGCAGAAAAGCAAAATACAAAGAGCTGCTGATTTTTCTATGCATCCATCAGACCTTTCACTGAAGTATTTCAACAGCTGTATTGTCAATAGAGATCATGATTTGTCTGCTGTTAAAAAAGCTTCCAGGAATAAAACCATGCAAAAAGCCAAACAGATTTAGCTGTTTTATAGCTACATCCTGTTTTTCTATGTTCCACAGAGTTTCTGAACTCTACACTGAAATAAGTGCCTGGGTGTACATATGTCAGAGAACATGCACACACACAAATATATTTTATATATATATAATACCTATAAAAATTCTATTATATATATTATATATATAAAAATTATATACTTTTTTTTACAGAGGTCATATCCTATCTCCTGTCTCTAGAACTATAGACAGACTAGTCCATATAGCAAGCAAATCCACAACATTACCTTTGAATACTGTTACTGCAGTCTGCTTTTACCACAGTCCACCTTGCATCCAGTTGTCAACATCATCAGGTTCAAACAGCAGCTTTCAATTGCTGTTTTCTGCAGAAAATTACTTGCAGCCTTTTGTAATTTATGGTTATTTAGGATAAGATGGCCAAAGAGGAGACAGGTGGAATAATTTTAAAGGTTACACAGCTGAAATCTCAAACAGCAAGAACAAGGCACCTGAGACTACTTCTGGGACAAATCTGGAGTGTTCTCTAGCACCTGGGCCATGGAATGGCACTGTTTTTTTCCTACAATGTTTACATTGTTCAGCAATGTTATACCCTGTGAAAAGGGAACTTGTTTGTCATGTGTTGTACAGAGAAGTTCCCCATTAGGTGTGTGTTGCACTTTTATCTGTCATCACCTTCAAGGTTTTAGCCCACTATTTGCTTTGTGGTCCAAAACACACTTCTGATACCAGGCACATTTGGATTCATCACTGCTCCCCCTGGTATTTTTCTTTCTGCTTAAAAGTCTATCAATTTGTATCGACTGTAGGGCACACCAACCAAATCAGCTGGATAGTGAGAGTGTGATTCTTCTTTCAGCTCCATCTCTCTCTCCCACCAGCTGGATGAGCAGACTCTTCCAAGTGGCCCCAAGCGAGCCAAAAAATGTAGGAATGGCAGCACTGACCCCAAGGGAGGAACTGCAGGGCAGTACAGAGAACTCATAATCACCCCTGCAGCCAAGTGGGTTCCACAAGTCAGGGCAGGATCTGACATCTGAAACATTTTAAATTCTGACACCTGAGAGATCAGTTCAAGATTGGCCCTTAGTAATAAGAATCCAGGAAAAGCAGCTGACAAACTCATTTTATGTTTTTCTTTCATTACTAGGTAAAAATGAGAAGAATAGTTCAAAGTCTGAAGAAAGAGCTGAACATCACAAACCACCCAGACCCTTCCATCAGCTGTGGGGGAACATGGCAGAAAGATGCCAGCATTCTTGCAACAGGCTTTTAACATACAGCTCTGGACATTTCAAGGAGCATTCAAAACCACTTGGGTCAGCAAACTAGATTTTACACCAATTACAATGTAAACCTTGGGTAAAGAGGAAAGTGAAGAAGAGCTCCAGCTAATGCATCTTCCTGTGATGTAACACAGTATCACTATGGCAACAACCAGGTTAGCATGCTGAGAACAATAGCAGAGCACCAAAGACATTTTTACACAGGGACTTTCACAGTCAGAATAGAAAGCCACATCCAAGTGTCCTTTCATTCATTACAGAAAGATGACAAAACACATCCTATGCAATCCTACTAGGAATCCTGATGAGGCACTCTGATTTATTTGCTCTGCACGCTTGATATACAGATAGGTTGGAAATTATGTTCTTGACAGACCTTCCCTCTGTGGATTGTGACCTGAAGTCTCATCAATTTACAAGGGAATGTAGAATATTAAGTCCCACTATCAATAGATTTAGGCATTAATCTAAGACCTCTTTAAAACCTTAACCTACAGCAAAAAGCTAAGAAAACAGAGTACTCCAATACATACTACTTGCTAAAAAAAAACCAGATTGTAATCTTTCAAAATGCAAACATTTCACACTTAATAAAATCTAAAGGCTTACAAAATACAAATGCAGCCAAGCGGGAAAATAATGTAACAACTGAAGTCTCAATGCTTTCTTTTACTGATGATAGTCACTTCTTTCATTATAAAACTGTTGTTCAAATTTTTCTGGTTAAGATTAGACAGCTTTCTAAAGATAGATGTTTTTTCCACACTCTTCTCCAAGTGGGACAATTTTCAAGGCATCAGATTAAAATAGAAAAACAATGGTTGGGATAAATAAAACACACCAGTTTTGTTTGGGTTTCTTCTATTATCAGCTACCAAAGCTTCTTCATACCCATGCTTCTACCTCAAGACACTTAGGTTTTTTTTTTTAAATTCTGTAATTCCACAGATGATCCCTAAATAATTTCAAGATACAAAACTTGGTCTGAAATAATTTACCTTTTATGAGAGTTGACAGTATCCTGACATAAGATGAGGCAATAAAATGCATTCTTTAAGGTGGGCCCCTTTCAGTGCCTTTAGAAGATGTCTTTAGGCATAGTGCCACCATTGATTTAATTACCTAACACTTGAGTTAAAAACAACTTAAGATGTTTAAGAAAAAGCCACAAGATCTACTGCTAGGGCACCTAGCACAGGTGTATCTCGTTACTGAAGGATAGCTTGAGTGGCAAGATTTTGATCTTTCGAACAATGAAAAATATTTTCATTTGCCTGATTATGTTACATACATATGGTACAAATGTTGAATTTCTTTAAAGATTTTTTTGGTTAAACTGATGAGTAGATCATCTGCTCTTCTAAACTGACTGCATTCTAACAGACAATACTGTAAGAGAGGCAGAATAATGGAGATACATAAAAAGAGAAAACCACTCTGCTTTGAGGGTAGTTTGAAGTAGAAGGTATCATTATACTTTGAAAGTTCAATTTGAAACAAAAGTATTGTCTCTTATTTTAAGAAATCTTTTTCAAGGAGTAGAAAACCTTATTACACACTTTGTTGAAAGAAGAAACAACATCCTTCTGACAGAGTAAAAATAACAATGTGAAAATGCCTCTCTGCTGTGCATCTTGGAGTTTTAGGGCACTACTGCTCATGTACAGGGGCTTGATTTCCCTAATCTCTGGCCAGGCCAGGCGAGGATAATGTGAATGATCAGAAAGGAATTTCTGTTTAGTTGGATAATGACTGATGTGGTTGATGTCACACTTTTCTATAGTGTTAAAAATCAGTCTGTGCTGCTAAGCAAGCCCAATGAGACCTTTGAGATCCACAAGCTGGGGTGAGCATTTTTGTAATGAATCATCATAAATTCAAGTGCAATAGCATGAACTGGATGGAGTTACTTCTCTTGTAATGATGATACCAGAATCTTAAATGCTATTGGAATGAAAAAGAGGTAACCTAGGGCAATTCCATACAGATATTTCTTAACACCTGACCATTTCCCAACACTTCCACTCTTGTTACATCAGGTACAGGTCTTCATTGATTTTCAGAGAGACAGATTTGAGGTTAAGCATTGTCAAGGTGAAGGGTGACCTGCAGAGGAGCAGCAGACAACCACTGCTGGTGGAACAAGAACAAATTTCTTGTTACAGGGTCCTTTCTGGCCAGGTACAAAGTGCTCACACCTCCCTCTTGCTTAGGATTCCTGGCCAGCCAAGGGCCATTTGGCAGATGTGAAGATCAACATAAGACCTTCAGCTAGGGAAGTCTAAACACTGTCAGATGCTTAGTTTCATGGAAACAAGATGGTCCTCTTTGGCTTTGTTTTAATCATGTCTCCCCTCTATTTGCACAGTATTATTCCATCAGGAAGAAGGGACACCAACACACAGGACACTAGACCTGTGCACTGGATGCACCTTCAAGCTGGTTCTATATTTTTGTCTTGCACCTAGAAATTAAAATCACTGCTTCATTTTGAATCATCCAATAGTGTTTGCCACATTTTTCCTGGAAATGAATATTTTTAGATACTTGAGTTTATTTTCCATTTGTACATCAACTGTTGGTACACAATAAAAATGGCAACAATTAACTACACGGCAACATGTGGCCACTTTTTCTGTGGTTTAATTTTTTAACAGATTTATAAAGAAATATTTACAGAAAATGCTACAATCACAATTCTACAATTACATATAAAAGGAGGTTGTAGCCAGTTGGGGGTTGGTCTCTTCTCTCAGTTAAACAGCAATAGGACAAGAGGACACAGACTCAAGCTGCATCAGGGGAGGTTTAGGCTGGACATTAGGAAGAAGTTCTTCATAGAAAGAGTGATTGGGCATTGGAATGGGCTGCCTAGGGAGGTAGTGGAGTCACCATTCCTGGAAGTGTTGAAAAAAAGACTGGATGTGGCACTCAGTGCCATGGTCTGATTGACAAATTTTTGTTAGGTCATAGGTTGGACTCAGTGACCTCAAAGGTCTTCTCCAACCTAATTGATTCTGTGATTCTATAAAAAGATCAATTATATCTTTTCACTATTATTTCACAAGTTTAAGTGACTATTGGTATTAGTAAATATTCACAAAGAAGCTCTGCAGAACCCATATATCCTTATTCATTGGAGAAAAGAAAGTGGTGCCCCCCATACAGTTCAGATATTAATTTTACAAACTGGTTTGGTTCACCAGTTATTCTGAGTAGTGACTAAGTCAGATTTACTGCACCTTACAATTTTCTTTTTGCTCATCTTTCTCAGATAATTCTTGTTCATTTAGGGAATTTTTTGCTTTCTGTACCATACAACTCTCCCTAGCATTATCAGAGAGAGGTTTTGGGGATTGTTTACGCAGGCAAAGTGGTGACCTTGATGTAGAATTCATCGGTGGAAAAGCTTGGGACTGCTGCTCATCATTTTCCTGTAACACAAACAAAAACATTCTTGTTTACTGGTAATGGAAGACCATATTAACTTTCTGCCTTGGGTCTAAAGACTTGCTGCAAAAGACTAAATATTGGGAATTTGCAAAAGACATAGACACATTGAAAGCAGAAAAACATCTGTTTAAGGCACT
Organism: Phylloscopus whistleri; assembly: GCA_017589585.1. Taxonomy (NCBI): domain Eukaryota; kingdom Metazoa; phylum Chordata; class Aves; order Passeriformes; family Phylloscopidae; genus Phylloscopus; species Phylloscopus whistleri. The sequence goes on along the minus strand of JADMLD010000622.1, from coordinate 3,266,332 downwards.
TATCACTCTGAATACACAACACAGTGAGGCTTGATAACTCTTGCTTTGTTGTGGTATGTGATGAAATATCTGCTACACTGCTGGCAAGCTATTTTCCAGGAGCAGAAAAAAGCTACATGAGGAACAGACAGTACTCTTAAGCTGTTTACCAAAATACCTGGTAGTGTGTACCAAGAGCTGTATTTAATTTTTTCTGTACATATTCTGCAAACATAAAGCATCAGTGCCACTTTTTTTTGCTGACATCTGGGCAGAAACCATTGCTTTCACATTTTGACCGATGTGCAGTCAAAGCACTCAATTTAAATTCTGCATTAAATTCACATAGAAAGGTGAATAAATTTGCATATGAACATGACAGGCACTTTTTAAACACCTTGAGAAATTTGCGACAGTTTGAAACTGGGTATTTGAAATACAGCAGATACAAGTACTTGTCAAAGAGAAGGAAACAAGGTTTACTTCACTTTCAAAACAAGACATATCATTTACTGTATTAATATAAAGCATGAAACAACACGTTTTAATGGTTTCAACAAATGATGAAACAATATGAGCAATCCCTCCAGAAATTCCCAGGTGTATGTCATCTTGAAATAAAACCAAGACACATATTCAGCAGTGTCCAAGAGAGAAAGGCACAAATTCCTGGCACTGATGACTTTTGCATATTTACACTTGGGGGGAACAAAAGCAACACTGAAATCTTAATTATGCAATCTAGTTGAAGGTGAGGAGTAGCCTGTCCTTGGACCTAGACAATACAAGTTTAGACAAAGAGGAGGAATGTTTGGGAAATCCCTTCTCCAGTTAAATTAGAAAATATTATTACTGATTAATTGTTATTTGCTGTAACCCTGAATATGGTCAGCAAGAGTCTACAACAAGCTTACACCACACTGGCAGGTGGTTACTACACAACTTTCTGTGACCGAGGCTTCCTTTTTTACTCTACTCAGATTCTTTACAAGCAACACCATTTGTTTCTAAGGTTATAGGGAAACAGACATAAAGACAGGAGTATAAATAAAATTTATTGGCATCACTTAATGAAACAGCAATAAAACACAGACCTCCAGGCAATGTCTGTAAGAAGCAGCAACTCTTGGCAAGTGGGGTGATTATCCCTTGAAACAACATACACAAATCCAGTGGATTCACTCTCACTGCAAAACACTGATTTCTTATTGCTATAGTTCCAAAAAATTGTGGGTCTGATATGATTTGTTTTCCCAATGGTGCTTTCTGGCCTCAAAAGCTATACATCCACTAAACTATGTGGCATTTGCCTTTACTTACTTTTCGTATCTTGCCAGTGTACTTTATACTCTAATACAAAATAACTTTAAAAAATGGAAAGAAAAAGAAGAAAAAAAACCCAAAAAGCTATGTGCAAGATTCTGTCAAAAGAATTGACCACAAATGATTGTCAAAAGGATACTTTTGTGTAACCTGGAAAACTGGAAGGATTTTTATCTACTGACATATTTTTGTGTAGCCCTAATACAAAGAGCTAACAATAACTATTCTCTTACTGCTCAACCTGAGATAACATGGTTACAAACTTTAGAGGAGGTTTTGGACATTTCTGTCCTAAAGTAGGAACAATTTTCTATAATCTGCAAAGCATTTGCATCATCTTAGAAAGAACACATTGCTCTGATGTACTGTGAAACATTCAGCAACGTGTCTATTACTGAAAATACAAAGATAATGTAAACTTCAGTTACTAACCTTTTCTTAATAACAATCCACTTTCAAAACATAACTGTGTAGTATTTACTTGCTTTGATAACATCAAAATCTGGTAAGCATGAGCAAGCTGGTCTAGTGGAGGATGTCCCTGTCTGTGGCAGGGAGGTTGGAATTAGCTGATCTTTAATGTCCCTTCCAACACAACCCATTCTTTATAATTCAAATGTTCCCTATTTACATGTTTAATAGCCTCTCAAGTGTCTGTAGTTATTCCATACCTTCCAAGAAAAGCTGTTTGCAGAAAACTTCAAGTTCAAACTCCCAGAGGTTAGTGGTTTTGGTGGTTACTTTCTCTGCAACCTAAGAAGCCACAGTACAAGGAATATCTGCTCTTTAATATCCATTATAAGAAATTGAAAATATACCTGCATTGAATTCACATTTCTCATTGATTGTTCCTATGAGCTCACAAATATCAGCACATGAACAATTTGCAGATTGCTACTAAGTCAAGACCTATGTCATGTTTCAGTCATTCAGTATTTATGATCTTCTCTCCACTGCGTTGTTGAGGAACATAAAGAATGATATGTCCTCAAATTTACTTGGCAAGATGAATACATTTAGTGAATGTGTTATTAAGTCTTTCCCATGACTTTCATACCCAGATAAAATTTTTCCAAGTTACCTTTTGTGGTTTGCTGCCACCAGGTGTCGAACAGCAGCGCTCACCAAGATGGCCTGGTCTGCACTTCTGTGAGTCCTGTGTAGGCAAAGGCCTTTTCTCACTCGAGGAAGCCAGATGGGGGCTGGATCTGAGGTGCAGTGTTGTTCTACGTAAAATGTAAGGGCTGACCCTGACACTGGGGATGTCAGCAAAGCCTGAAAAAAAGAAAGATTCTATAAAAAACAGCTAAAGCAACCACACTCTCTCAGATGGATTTCTTTTTTCACAATAGGAGTAAAATAACTGATTGAAATAAATGAACTGTTCCACTGGAGAAAATGGAACAAAGAGATTGCTGAATAGATCTTGCATATTCCAAAATTCAAATGCAATACTTGGATATCACAGAACAACCATTGAATTACAAGAGCAATTCCATAGGAAAAAAAAGCCTCAAACAAGTGTTTGGTCTTTTTCTTTACAGATACATTATTATGTAGAGAGTAATTTCAAACTGAAATCCAGTACTGGTTAATTCACAATACCGTGACGTGATGCTCTTGATTTTTAATACTTTCCTCTGTGTAGAACTATTTAGTTACAGACTGTTTATTATCTCTCTATCTAGCCTAAAAGTCAAACATGAACTGGCACATATGTCCTCAGAACAGGGCTATTTTTAGCAGATACAGTAATGCTAGTAAGCACAAATAATGTTTAGCCTTAGAAATCCTGACTTCTGGGAGTGACCATCAAAGTTGAGGCTATTCAGTATCCCTATGGTTTGTCCTTTAATGATGGCAATTACATTAATTATTAAGGGCAACTTAACAGGTAGTTGAACTTACTTGATATTTTTCAAGCCCTGATTTGTGGTGTCTTCTCAGTTACCCTCTGCTGCAGTGAACCCTTATATGGAATACCAGGCTACCTAATTTCATGGCATTCACAGCAAATGGAAAGTGAACTCTCATGAAGATGTTAACATCTTACTGCTGTGGGCAAGTCAGTTTCAACTCAGGGAATTTTAGTCAATTTAATGTTTTCCAAATTAACACACTTTTAATTACTGGTATTGAAAGAAATAAAAGCACACAAATAAGCAAACACTTGGGGAACACACCTGGGCTTCTCTCCAAACACCACTCCTCCCCAGTTTCTGGTCTCCAGTTGCCTCACTGCACACCACACCTGTGAGTGAGGTGATGGTAGCACAGGAGACTGCCACAACCATTTAACTTTTAACAGAATGGGACTTATTAATCCAACAGAAATGTGCTCTGCTGGTCTAACACCAGTGCCCCACAAAAGCTAACTTGGCACAAACTGCCACATCTCTCATTGACTCCTTTCACCTTCCATCACTGTCACCAAAAATGTTTGCATGGTCACCTACTCAGAATGAAAGCCATTCAACAGAACAGAAGAGAAAAGCACACCTGCTGTGCTCAGAGAACATTTGCCTTTACAAGACATAAATACCTTTTTGCACTATTTCTGGAAGCCCATCCAGATCAGAGTCAGTGTTGTCCTGACGCTGCAGATTTTGAGAGAGATCGCATTTCCTTTTCTTTTTCAATGAAGTCTCTGGAGCAGGAGATCTTGGTTCTCCGTTTTCTTTCCTGCTGTCTTCACATCTCTGCCTTTTACTTGAAAGCTTAGTGGAATCTTCATCTGACCTTCTGTCTTTGACAGAGCGTTTGCTCTTCTCTGTTGATGACTTCCCTGAATTCAGCAAAGGAGTGCTGACAGCATCACTCGCTCCCTGTTTCAGCTGAGTATTCAACAAACTGACTTGTGTCTTTAGCATCTCATTTGCTTCCTCTAGTTTATGATATTTAACAATTAGAGAGCAGTATTTCTCCAAGTTCTCATTTGCTTCTCTGGTCTTCACTACTGCAGATTCCTGCAATTCTTCCAATTTTAACTTAATTTCTTCTGTAGTGGCATTATCATCAGCATCTTTCAAAGAAAAACAGGACTATTTATATAACTGACATAATAGAAGATGCATGTGTAAGAATTTATAATGCAATGGTCAAGCATCTTTTAATTACACACGTTCTGTAACAGTGCAACTATAAAAAAATGACTGTGAAACAAATTCAGTAATGTGATACACATAATAATGTCCCTGTTAAATAGAGAACAAGCATGCAAATTTTGAAAAGTATTCTTGACCAGTGCATGGGGAGACATTTTCCCTCTCATTGTGTAATTTCTGAACACTCCATATGCACCCTTAACTTGCTTTAAGTATCATTTACAATACAGTGCATCTCATGATGTGAGCTAAAATACTAAGAGCAAAGCATGAGAATCAGAGGGAAAAGCTTGCTGGAAAATGATAAAAGAAGTTGCACACAAAACTGACGTAATAAGAAAAATATCCCTTTTCTTCAACACCAAAAATGTAACATTTAATGTATTCATTCAGAACCTAGTGTTGTTTCTGAGAAGAGAAACAACTTTAAGAGAAAAAAAAAGATTAGCTAGATTTTGAAAATGTTTGACATTTACACTTATAATTTTTTATCCTAGCTAAGAATCATGCTCTAGAGCTGCATATGCAAGTGGACATTTCAGCGAACAAAAAGGTTGTACAGATTAATGCACCACTAAGAAAGCATTTAGACAATCTAGATTCAGTTACCTTCTTTATTATGCTTTGCCATAGTCAGATTTTCCCTCTTTAGCAGCTCATCATGTTCAGCTAGTTGTTTCTGCAACATTTCCTTTTCCTGTTCCAGCTGCTTACAGGATTTCATCCACATCTGCACTTTACTGTGGGCATATTCATTTTCCTTCTTCAGCTGAATTATAATGTTACTATTATCAGCCTAAAAAATAAGAAATTTAGTTATTTCACCAGAAACATAATTCCTCCTTTTAAACATTAGAATATCAAACGGAGTAAGAGAATCACTGAAGTTGGAAAAGACCTCCAAGATCATTGAGCCCAACCTTTGACCAAGCACCACCATATCAACTAACCTATAGCACTAAGGGCCACCTTGAGTTGTTCCTCCAACAATTCCAGGGGTGGTGACTCCACCACTTCCCTGGGCAGCCCCTTCCAATGCTTTGCACTGTTTCCTATAGCAAAGAAATTCTTCCCAATGTCCAACCTGAACCTTTTATCCTCCCACTCGTCTGGTACCAACCTGTGTGCAAATACCACACAGTGAGCACAGCTAGGAGCCTTCTCTGCTCCATTGACACTACTGTGGGTGCTGTTTTCTAGCACACATCCCCCAGGATTTTATCCTTGGACTGCTCTTATTAAACAAATTAACACCACAGTGGAGGGCCCTAAGAATAAAGAACTGTTGAGCAAGATGAGTGTGTTGTAACTCAGTGTTTACTTGCATGTAAATGGAATTAACTATTTCTTCAAGAGTGCCTTTAGAGAGATACTAATTCCTAAAGTGAGAGAACAGAGTTGGAGCCCAAAATCAATCACAGCCTGAAGCAGCAACAAAAACAAAAAACCAACCAAACAAACAAACAAACAAACAAAAAAAACCAAACAAACAAACAAAAAAAAATCACCCAGAAAACAAGAATAAGGCAGGGATAGGATTATTGGTACAGAAGTTCAGTATATGGACAGTGAAGCTTTACCTGTGCTACTAAAAAGCAAACCAAGAACATGAGGAACTGTTCCTGCTTATCAGTAGCTCACAGTATGTGGAGCTCATATTCCAGCATCCCTGAGAACAATTCTGTCAGAGAATTACACTAGTTAATAGCTGTAATGAGAATTCTATATAAAATGGAACTGAAAAAGCTGAATCAAGAGCAATCTATCAAGACTAATGCTTAGGGATAGACCATGGTACATTTTACCATCAAAGTAATTCACAAACAGAAAACTGAGGCACTGCAAAGTCTCTTTGAGTGAATTTTAACCACACGTTAGCTCAGTTCACTGTAGTCAATAGACTGCTGTGTTTATGGTCACAGAAACCAATTCTAGGTGATCCCAGTCGTGGCACACAGAACAGAATTTTTCTAATGTACATCAATAGTAACAATGTTTTCTCCAGGCTCTATGTTCTCTTTAGTGAAACAAAAGCTGTACCGAAGTCAAGCCAAAGTTCTGGTTCCCAATCCTATGTTTATTTTATTACACAGTGTCTGGAATCTCATGCAATTGGTCATACTTAACGGTTTTTCTTACCTTAGTTTTTAGGAGCTCCCCTAAGGCTTGATTAGCTTCTTTAAGGGAATTATTTAGCTGCTCTTTATTTGACTTCAAATTCTCAATTTCCAATTTTTGTGAGCTGATAAAGTGCTCCAGTGAACTAATCTTCTCATGACAGGCCTCAATTTCTACTTCATTCTAGAGAAAGAAAATGTACTTAATTACTACGATACCAAAAGGGACACAGTTGTATTTTAAAGATGTACCTAACAACATATCACAAACCCACAGGAATCCCACAGCAAATTTAATAGTTACGTTTTGAGGAGTTTAAAATTGGAAGGGTAATTTGTCTCAAGTATGTGTTTTGAATACTAGGATCTTGCCTCTAAGAAGTCAGAAGGAAATCCTTATGCTATAACTTGCTCTTACATTTACTTTATATTAATAAGAATGAAAACTATTAAAAAACAATTATAGTAAGTTATTTGCCTGTGTCCTACTGGCCTCAAATAAATGTTCACAGACATTTCTGCAGAATAGTTGATGGCTCTTTGCATAGAGCACATCTGACAAACGTATTTCCAACAAATGTGTCCTTGTATCATGGTTAAATTTTCTTCTCTATTCCTACCAAAACAACCATTTCCTGGATTAAACATACTGTTGCTTTCCCTTTTTTAAGGTTATAGTCCCAGTGAATTTTTATATAGATTAAATGCTTACTGAGTTGTGAGATAAATTCACTTTGAAGTGCTTGCTATATGGAAAAATGTTAATTTTACACTTACTAAGTTCCAAGGTAAGTATATGTAGATTTTGGAAATAATGCTGATCCTATTGCAAAAGAATTTATCTTTGCTAATAATTTTTTTTAAATACATAGAACTGAATTAAAAACTCACAGCACTACTCTTCCTGTTTTCTGATTTACCTTTTGGTTCGCTTCTGTCAGAGCATCCTGATGCTCCTTCTCTGCTTGAAGTAATCTGTCTTTGTATTCTGATGTTTCTCTTTTAATTTCACTTTCTTTTTCTTGTAGTTGATTCTGGACTATCTCCAAACTCCTGGCCAGTTCATTTTTTTCTGAAGTTGTTAGATGCAGCTGAAGCTGTAAATAGTAATAGTACATTCTTTGGTATTTGGAATTATCTCAATGGAGAAAGAGTTGACCCATTAAACTGTTTAAATCTTTAAATCTTTGAATTTTCAAAAGCAATTAGATAAGAAAAAGATATTTGACAGTGGCTAAACACACTGTAATCAAAGCAAAGAACACAAAAGGTAGGACGGGAAGCAAAGGAAGGTTTTCTTAAAAGAATACAAGGGCAAGTTTGCCAACAGTGTTAAATCAAGCAGCACTGCCAAAATCAGAGCTAACCTCTTCAAACATTGTTCCCTCTGAGACTGACTTGAGAGGTTAAGGGTCACTTTCCTCACCTTCTTTAAGATGACAAAACTTTCTAAGCATTTTCATTTTCATCTACTTCTATTACTTGTTTTTGGACAGCTGGCCTGTATTTCCCTTTAGGATTTCTGAAAGTTGCAGAAATCCCTGTTCTTTTCCCACTCAAAATCCTCAATGCCACAATAGAAACAAGCTGGTGGTGATAGAATTTTGTAAATAAAGTTAGGTCAGATGACCATATAAACTGGTTTGAAGACAACATTGTTCACAAATAAGACCTAAAGTTGTCTAGATGATAAAATAACTTCTTAGAATTAAATGCAAACAAATTAAAAATAAAGGCTCCAAAATTGTTTCTTCCTTGACTTTGTTCTGAATTACTTTAGCAGTACTGAAACACTGAAAGTAGTTTCAAAAAATGTTTTATTTCTTATCTGACCTCCTCAGTCTGATGGTCAAAAGCCTGAAGTAGAGAATTTCTCAATGCTGAAAAATGTCTAGCTAAATAGCAGTGGCCTTTATGCCACAAAAACATCGTTTGGATGGAAGGAAGAGAGAAAAAATGATTAAGTAATCATTTTATCTCAGAAGAGAACATTGGATTCTTTGAAATTTGGAAGCAATAACATCTAATACTGTACACTATCACTGACTCCCTTGACCAGACCCCACCCATGTACTGTACTTGAGCATCTGGCCCTCTACACAAAGATACTGCAGATGGAGTAACTTACTTTGTTCTTTTCTAAATGCTCTTGAACACAGTGCATTTCTTCAGCAAGCTTATTTCTTTCTTCCTGTAATTTGGCAATCTTCTGTTCAGTACTATTTAGCTTGACTTGCAGCTCAGTTTGACTTTCGGTCAGCTCATTTACCTGAAATAAAATTTTCCAGAATTATTTTTAATACATGTGTCATGACCTCCAAGGAATGTACTTATATGTAACAAGTAGTTTCTAAAATGGATTGTTTTGTTCCCATAGTTGGTCAAGTTTTAAGCAAGAGTCACAACAGGGTAATGATGTTTTCACATGGCAAGTGCACTATTGTTGTTTCACTTTCTTTGGAGCTACCAAAGTATTTATTCTTGAAATGAAAACTCAGTCACCAAATCCAATTTGTTCTTCCTCCTTTTCCTCTACAGGAAAGAGGAAACTATCCCACATTATTTAATTGCTTAAACTTCCATGTCTACTTTCAAACTACCTTCTCATTCATCCTACACAAAACAATGCCCTGCTTTCCAGCTCTGTAACTTCAATGAAAATTTATGATTGTACGGAAAACGTAATTTTAAAAATAGGATGTTTCCTGCAAAAGTCTGAGGTTAAAATTATTTTAGGATTTCATTTACTAAGGAAGTGGTAAACCCAGAGGACACTTTATCCTTGCTCCTACAGAGGGAACTCTACCCTAATGGAAATCGTATTACCTTTTTACACAGAGTGTTCTTTTCACAAAGTGTAGATTCCAGCTCCTTCTCAAGGTCCTCGTAAGACATTTTTAGAACAGCCAGGATATCTGGACAGGCTTCACCATCAGAAAAATGTTGCTTCTTCAGATTCAACTCAGCAATCAGTTTCTGCAGCCTCTCTTTTTCCTGGTGCCAGCATTTAAGTTCATGCTGCATGTGAGTCAGCTGCAATGATAGTGCTTCTGTTTCTTTCACCTGCTTTTCAAGAGCACCATTTTCCTGCACCTTTTCATCGAGTTTCTGTTTACAATCCATCAATTCTTGAACAAGTACTTCCCTTGCTCGATCCAATTTGATGTTTTCATTTTTTATTTCCTGACATTCCTGTAACAGCATTATTTTGTCTTGCTCAAGATGAGCCACCTGATTAATCAGGACTTGCTCTTTTGCTCTAGCATCTGCTTCCTCCTTGCATGAAAACGCTAATTTCTCAGTCATATCTTTGAGCTCAGATTTCAGCAACGCCACAGTATTTTCAAACTCATCTTTGATTTGTATCTTTTCTTCCTCCTTTTCTTCCAACTGCTTTGCTGAAGTCAAATTTGAAGTCTCTAGTTCAAGGAATCTTTCTTGCATTTCTTTTAACTCTTTAGCCAAACATTCTTTTTGTGAGGTGAGGACGTCAATTTGTGAGTTAGAACATTTCAGCTTTTCAGTCATCTCTTCCATCTCTGTTGCTAATGTTTCTGCCTCTGCTTTGGCAGTCTCCAGCTCAATAATTGTATCTTCTAGATTTTTCTCTGACATTTCCAATTCCCTTTCAAGCCTCTCTATTTTATCCTGAAGAGAGTCAGCTTTCCTTTCCTTGTCTCTCAGCTTTTCAGCAATGTGACGTTTTTTCTTCTCATCAGACTCAATTTTTACTTTCAGCTTCTCAATTCCACATCGCAATTGGTCTGCTTCTTTCTGTGCTGCGCTGAGACTTGCAGCAAGTTCTCCTTTTTCCACTAACAAGCCTTCCAAAGATTTGGAAAGCTTTGAATTTTCCATTTCTGATTCACCTAATTTATGCTGCATCGTTCCCAACTCTCTTGCAATCAGCTCTTTTTCTTTCCTTGAATCTGCTGCTTCATTCTGGAATTTTTCTTTTTCTAAGGTGAAAGATGCAGCATCATTTTCTAAACTTTGCAGCTGCTGAAGAAGATAGTCTTTCTCATTGGATAATTGATTTGCATCAGATTTTGCAGCCTCAAGCAAATTTGCTTGTGTCCTCACTTCATCTTCTAACCTTCTAATGAATCCAGTAGAATCCATTTCAGTTAACTCTAATTCTTTTAATTTCTCTTGTAGCTTTTGATACTTCTGGTCCAGCTCTTTTTTGCTTTCAGACAAAATATTCAGTTCTTGGCCAATATAGTTTCTCTCAGCTGTGACTGAAACAAGGTGCTTTTGTAAGCTAGAAATAGTTTTCAGATTAACTTCTCTGTCCCTTTCTAATTGCTGACATTTTGCCTGAAGCATTTCAATGTCATGCTCTATGAACAAGGCATGGTTCTCAATATTAACTTGCCCAGATTTTGGACTCCTCCGTCCATCTTCAGCTGCAAGAAATTGTTCCTGACCAGCTGTCTTGGTCATTTCTAGCTCATCAAACGTGTCTGCTGCATCAGGTGATCTAACTTTACATATCTCCAGCTCAGACTTTAGGTTCTCAGGTTCTTTTTCTAATGAGGCTACTTGAAGAGACAATTCCTGCTTACTGACAGAACCTGATCTTCGTTTTTCCTTTATGTCACAGTTTTCTTCCTTAACAGCTACAGTAGCTTCCTCTAGTTCTGCAAAAGCTGAGCTATTTGAAATTATTTGTGCCTCCTGGAAGTTCATCTCTAAGTCTGATTGCTCAACTTTTATTTCTAAATCATCATGGTTTGGGTTTTTTTCTATCTCACAGATCAGCTTCAAATTTTCAGCAGTCTGTTGTTCTGCCTTTTCCTGAAGCATTTCAGTGGTTGTTTGATTCTCACAGAAATACCCAGCACTCAAAACCCTACTATTGGAAAATGACAATGCACTGGCATGGTCTGAGGGGCTGGTTATTTTTCCTGACATATTTTTACACTCATGTTCTCCAGAAATTTTCTCAGTGTAATCTTCCATTAATCTTGCTTCAACAGTCTCCGTTTCATTTTCACACACAGAGGCATCTCTTGCAGCTATTTTCCCAATGGGGATTATTTTAAGATTATTGTTTTTCAGATCTGAGTTTTCCACAGGCACTCTCAATTTATAAGGACTATTGTTTTCTTGTTCTACGTTCTGCAAGGAATAAGATTCAACCAATTAAAAACAAAAGGGAGAGGGAAGAATATATGTAAGAAAAAAAAACAAATTAAGTTTTAAAACTTTTCTTGAACTAGTAAAGTTCCTGCTCTTATGTGAAATAAATAGGTATCATCCCTCCCTACTTCACAGTCTTCTTTCTTACAGAAAGGATTGTCACTTATTTATGCACACATGTTTGGCTAAAAGGTTTTAAAGGTATTGAGGGAGAAATTTCAGATAGATTTGCTGAAAGACTATGTGCAAAGATACCATGTCCTTCTCTATTTTGGGAAAACAGGTATCTACGTGACAAAGTGAATTATTATTAGTATTACTAAAGGGACAAAGGTTACTGCTCAAGTATGGATAATTTTTCTTCTTTCTCCAAAAAATAGTACTGCTTATGTGGGGCACAATTTTAAATAGATTTCACTGCAAAAATTCTATTTGGGTGACCGCAAATCAAAGGATTTACATAAAACTCATTTGCATGACAGCAATTACTTACATTTTCAATATCTGTGCACAGCAGTGAATGAGAACTTAAATCAAGGACCTGTAGTTGGAGTCTTGCTGCTTCCAGCTCCAAAGAGAGATTCTCAGTTTGTTTTCTTTCTGCTGCCAGTTTGCGCTCCATCTCCATAGTCACATTATTCAGCTTCTGCTGCCATTCTTCCTTTTCAGATAGATTTTGCTGTTTGAGATGATCTATTTCTTTCCTTTCAGAAAGTATAACTTCTTTCAGCTCTTGTATTTCCTCATTTTTCATATTCTCTTGAACATGAAACTGATCCTCAAGCACCTTGATGGCCTTCTCATATGTCTGGCAGAGCATCTGAAGTTCTTCAATTCTATTTTCAAGGTTAGATTTTCTTGGAATACTCCTGAGCTCTCTAACAGAGTCCAAATTGTGATCATTACAACAATTTTCAACCAAAACCTCTGTTGCATCCTCTGAAATTACTTCTACAGAACTGTTTGTCTGATTCATTTCCTCTGTCCATTTGCATGAACCACTGCTATGAGAATCAACCACCTCACTTACTTCTAACAAACATGGATTTACAGAAAGGTCTGAGGAAGGATCCGTGGCCTTAGTTTCATCTAATTTAGGCAGTGTCTCGTCTTGGCTGTATGACAGTGACACTTGCACAGAGCCTACATGAGCACTGCTCAGACTTGTTGACAATGAAGAATTTTCTGCTTTCAGTACTTCAATACAAGACTGCAGCTCACATATCTTTGAGCTCATACTACAGTGCTGTTCATATAATTTTAGGTGTTCATTCTGGAAAGTCAAAAGCTTCTCTCTTACTTCAGCAAAGTGCACCTTAACTTCTTTGCTGGACAACTTTAAATCTTCATAGTCAGAAGAACTGCATTCTTTAAGTCTGAAGGACATTTCCTTATTATCAGAACGCATTCTCAGATCACTGTCATCACTTTGATCCATAAGTTCATCAGGAGGAACAGCTTTCTCAGCTTTTAAATTGCTATCTGCATTCATTATATCATCGTTCTCTTCTTCCTCAATACCTGTGGTACCATTGCTTTTTGCATCTTTGAATCCAGAGGCTAAAGCAGTGTTTTCACTCTGCAACCTCTCACACATCTTCTCAAGCTCACTCAGCTGGTTTATTGTTACCTGCAAAGAGGATGCCAGCAACGCTGATGAAGGACTTTTGTCTATTCCTCTTTTGCCACAATCCTGGAAATGTCACCGTAATTAAACTCCAGTGAGTGGCCATCTTCCTCTAATACTGTAAGTGAAGAATCTGCAGTTTTCAGTTCTTTAACAGACAGTAGTTCTTGCTGCAGTCTCTCTTTCTCTCTCACACTTTTCTCAAGTTCTACTTCCATACCTTTTAAAGCAGTCTCCAGTTGCATAACTTCTAACCTGCGGTTCTCTAGAGAGAGTTCACTGTCCTCAAAATCCATTTGGAGGAGCTCAAGTTTAACCTGGTATTTATTCAGCTCAATGTCCTTTTCTTCCATGGATTTTCTCAACTGTTCTGAACAGAGTCTCTGCTCACAATTAACATTGCACATTAGAGGTTCATCTTTTGTTGGCAGTTTCTTCCCCAGTTGCTCCTTTTCTTGAAATACAAAGCCACATTTCTCTTGCATTGTATTTTGTGTTGTCCTGACATTTAACTTTTCCTGGCTTAAACAGTCAAACTCCACAGAAGGCACATGTTGGATGTTGGAAAATTCTGACTGCAGTTGCTGAAGTTCATGAACCAAATCCTTTTTTAATTCTTCTGAGGCTATTAGTTTATGTAAGATATCTTTGTTCTCACTGAGTATCTGTTTCTCTTGTTCTAATTTTGCTTTTTTTTCATCTAATTCCATTGTTTGCTCTCTCAGAATGTTCATAATTTTTCCATTTTCATCTTCTACTGATTTATACTTGGCCTGCAAAACTTCAAGCTCTGTTTTGATTTCTTCAGCTCTTGATTCAATACGCTGTTTTTCCTCCTCATGTTTTCCAGACATTTCAGAAATTATTTCTTCTCTTTCCTTTAAACTATCATAAATATTTTTATTTGCCTCCAGTAAAGTTATTTGTTCTTGCTTTAAAGCACTGCTTAAATCCCTAAGGGCTGCATTTTCTTCAGTAAGTTCATCAATTTTTTTACTGTATGAGCAAATCATTGAAGACATGTCCTTCTTCTCTGAACCCCATGTTTCAGACATGAGCTTCAGCTGTCTTAGTGAATCCTCAAGCAATTTATTATTGACCTTTAAATCCTGAAGCTCAGCTTGTCTGTTTTCTAATCTTTCATTCAGAGTTTGCAGTTGCATGTCCTTTTCCTCAAGAATAGCTGAAGTTTTTTCAACTAATTCCTGACGTGCTGAAATCCCCGCTTGCAGGTCACTGATGTGCTGCTCAGTTTCTGTGACAAAGTTTTGGTGCACCTGTTCTACTGCAAATAACCTTTGCTCTGTTTCATTCTTTATTTGCAGTAAGTCAGCATACTGCTGCTGCTGATTTGAATTCAGCTGCCTTTGAGCCACCAAAGAACTCTCAAGAAACGAGATCTGCTCCTGTAAATTGACCAGATCCTTAGTTTTTCCCATTTCTAGATGAGCTCTTGCACATCCATGATCCTCAGTGCTGGAGTCAGATGCTGCAAATGGCAAATTATCTACAAGAGTCTTATCCTGTCTGCTTTGTAAATTAACTTCTCCATCCTCTGTCGTTTCTGAAGTATCTTTTGCTTTTACGAGACAACACATTTTTTCATATTCACCAAGCAGGTCATGATAGCACTGCTCCCTTTGCAGTCCTTGACTTGCTGTCAGCTGTAACTTTTCTTCTACTTCAGCAACTTGGTTGGTGAGCTGGAATATTTTACAGGACATATTTTCTATCTCTTTGCAGTACTTTTTATCAGAACATTCTGCTTTCTGTTTAAATTCATCAAAAGCTTTTTTTTGTTCTTCTAATTCTGCACTTTTACATTCCAGCATATCTTTAAGTTCTCTAATCTCTGTGGATTTCCTGTCACTTTCGGTTTGCATCATTTGAAGTTTCTCACTATGCTCATGATTTTTGCTTTCCTGACTTTGAAGGGAACTCTCCAAATCATTAATATGAGCCAGCATACCTTCCTTTTCAGACTTAAGTTTATTTATAAGATGATCAGTTTCATTTTTCCATTGAGAAAAAACAGTAGCCTCTTTCTGCAATTCTTCACATTCTCTCTGCTTTAATTCAAGGAGTCTCTGCAAAGCTTCTGATTCTCCCTCCATCTTACTTATTTTACAGTCTTGTTCTTTAATATGATTATCTTTTTCCTTGAGGAGACCTCGGGTAGACTCTTGTTGCTTTTCCATGTCAGCTAAAGCTATTTTCAGGTTCTCAAGTGAAAGTGAGCTCTCTTGCCTTTTGAATTTCTCTTCCAGTAACTTCAACTCCATTTCCTGAACAGCATTCTTATCTGTAGAAAAAAAGACCATCAAATCTTTGCCAGTCAATACTGGCAAGTCTACTGATAACTTTCTAGATGAGGTGTGACTATTTACTTTTACTATTTTCAATTCTCATTCTACTGCAAAGCATTATTCCTAAGTTATATCACAGAAGTCTGTTTATATTACTTTAGGCTATTAGGCACTACATACAGTCAGCTTTCCATAAAGGAACTGCAAAACAGAAGTTTTCTATTTAAAAGAGGTTCTATGAAAACAAATTTATTGATAAGTTCAGTACACTTTGATTATTTTCAAAACAGCATATCTTCAGGAACTGTACATGTTCATAGAGAAAAAAACACCTTTTCGTTGACAACAGACTCAATGTTCATAAAAAACACTAATCATGTCCCCCAGCAGAGACTTTTTACTTAATTCACAATGATATTTACAGCATTGCAGGAAACATTCAGAAAGAGTTCTGTAAACTTAAAATCATAACTCACTTTTCAACTCTTCTGCAAAATTCTGACTTTGCTTTAGAGATTGCTTGATCACATTTAGTTCTTCTTCAAGCTGGTGGACCTCTTGCAATTTCTTCTCAAGTTGACAGTTGAGAAGATTTTTCTCCTGCTTCACTTCCTAAATCAAAACCAAATAAGGCCATATTTCATGTAAATTGATAAGAAGATCAACTGACTCAGTTCATTTAAAGATATTCTGTTAGATCCTGTTAAGACTTTGGGCATCTATGCCTGAGTTCCTAAGCACTGCTTGGAAACACAAGCTGAATTTTTTATTCTTAACAAGTTGACAGCATCTGAGAGATGCTGCCAGTTGACACAGTCAGCATGCTCCTTGTTAGCATAGAACAAACAGCTTCACATGACCTCACAGAAAGAGACAGGACAGGACAGATCCTACAAAATCTGAGCTGATGAAGTCAGGCTACTTTCCCAAAGCAGCTCGGTAAACAAATCCCTGCAATGGCATCAAAATTAACATGAAATGTGTAGATCAGATTCCAGCTGTCATCTCATGTAGAGACAAGTTCTCTTTCCACTGAACATCAACAACATGGCAACACTGGTCAGATTTTAGTTGGAAGTGTTTACACTTTCAGACGGTTGCTTTGCAATTAACAGCACTGTCCTTCAAATAAACTGATTTTTTAAAACTCTAAACAAGCAAACAAAACACTATCACCACCACCACAAAAATACTGGGTAACTACATTGCACCCAGGAAACCAAATAAAAGTTCTTTTAAAGAGACTCATCCTTGTTCTCCAGACTCCTGTGCTCTGGACAACAGATGGCACAGAACTGTCATGGCCTGAATGGAAACAGACTGTCAATTATTCATCCATTTACTATTAGCAGATGGGCATCCCTTCACAAAAGCCAAACTCAAGAAATGGAAATGTCTGAATGAAAAAAACTAAAAGCTTGCTGGCATGGCAGGGTTGTTTTTGCAACAACATAAATAAATTACCCTCAGAACATGATGAAAATTGTCACTGTCACTTACAGCTGCCTTCCCTTCTACTCACAGCCCTCCCCACCCATAGTTTACAAAACCCATCCAGTCACATATAAATTCCAATGAATAAGTTTTCTAGCAATCTTAGTAAGTTTTCAAGGAAGTCCAAGCTCCTAAACCCCTTGTATTTAAAGCTGCATGCAGAGATGCAATACAAGTACATGAATTAAATTAAGCCATTCATTACAAAAACTAGGGTGATCTATGGAAAGAAAAACAAACAAGTTTAAGGAATTAAAATGGCTGAAAGGTCCAATTATTTCAATTTGGTGCAAACATTTCCAATATCCATAGAACCATACATTGGGTTGGAAGTGACCTTAAAGCTCCCACCCTTCTGCCAGGGCAGGACCTCTCTTGCCAGACTGGGCATAGAATTTTTCCCTAGTGTCTAATCTAAACCTACCCTCTGTCAGTTTGAAACCACTTCCCCTTGTCCTGTCACCACATGCTTTTGTAAACAGTCTCTCTCCATCCTTCTTATAGGTTCCCTTCAGCGACCAGAATACCACAATTAGGTTACCCCAAAGCCTCTTCTTCTCCAGACTGAACAAACCAAATTCTGTCAGCCTTTCCTTGTAGGAGAGGTGCTCCATCCCTCTGATCATCCCCTTGTTGGCCTCCTCTGGACTTGCTCAACAAGTCAATGAATGAGGGAGAGCCAGTCAGCTGGCCAAAACCATGCAAAGTGCTGTTCTAGCAACAGTCACATTCCAGTAGCTGGGAATGTTCTCAGACATTGCAATCCACCAGCAAGAATGTACTTAATTTTCACAATATACTAAACCTGTATAAATGTTTGCAGCGATCTGAACAACACCCACTATTTTACCTTAGATTTTTGCAGAGAATTTAGAAGGTAATTTTTTTTGGCAGAGACTACATGAGGTTATTTTATATCTGCTGATGACAACTGGCAACAAGCAAAATGAGAGTGTTTAACAAAACCAAACCGTGACAGGGATTACATAGGTATCCAGCTGTTTTTCCTACTTACTCCTGATTCTCCAAATAAAGGATAAAATTTGCAATGAGAGGTCTCTAGTGGCAAAACTGTAACAATTTCAAGTGTAGCTGCTCTGGTTGCCACCTAAGCAAAACAATATAACTGAGAAGACAGATGAAACCTTAAAGTGAAACGGTTTCTGCATCTGTGAGTGAGGTAGTTGGCAGCATACAGAAACTTCTCTGAATTTACCTTCATTTGGGAGAAAGTTTCTCCAGCACTGTGTATTTATTGGACTGTTTTATTCTAAGAGAGATTTTTTTTTTTTGAGAATATGGTATTTGTACAAAATCATTGAGTTTAACAGTATGAATCAAAGCAGCAGTCAATGATTCTAGAATTTACTTTCAAAATCAAACATGCCTTTTATTATTATTTGATTTTTATTTCAGAACCAAAAGTAAGAATCTCTTGAAACACAATCTATTTTTTTTAAGTCCAACATGAACTAGAACCATATCATCAGCATTACAGCAACGAATCCTAACCACACAGCTAAGTCCAGAAACTGCACTAATTTCTACAATACTGGGGAAGGCCTCATTTTTTGTTACAACTAGGATGAGTTATTAAGATAGTCCACAAAAGTCTTTAAAGACTGCTTATGGGGAAAAACACAATTGTGAGCAAATGCTCTAGAGTATTAAGTGTTTACAAATTGCTGGTTTATGATATTAATTCTGCCAAACACTCCTCAGCATTGCTCACCTGAAAGCTTCTTGTCAGATCAGCTTCCTTAGCCTGGGCTGTTGATAGAGCCTGCTCTGCTCTGCACAGCTTCTGGGTGAGATTGCTGGTGTCATGTTCTAAGCGTTGTTTTGCTGCCATTACCTGGAAAACCAACATTGCAATCACAGGCACAACTTCTTCCTTTACACTCCCATTCTTGAACTCAACATTCTGCTACAAAATGAAACCACGTTATTTTATCCCACCATGAACCCAAGGGTTGCTTTGCTGTTGTTTAGAGAAAAGCTGCTTATTGCCTTTCCACTCCTTTGCTTCCAACCAAAAAGATGGGATGTCTCTGAAATACATACATGTCTAGACTGAAATAAGATTAATTCATCCTACTTGCAGCTATATCATCACAATGGTATCTGTAGGATAGAAAGGAGATTGGAATACAATTACCTTTTTGCTAAGCTATGTGAATCAGAAAGTTAGGATCATAACTGCAATTACTGCTCTGCTGACACAGATGTTAAAAAATGAACAGGTTTTAACTCTTCCAAAAGAGTCCTAAAATGCTCCAGATTAAAAAGCAAGGAAATTACACTAGTGGGTCAAAAAAAAAAAGGGTCTATTACGAGGTCATCAAGTAATAAATTATCTTTCTTTGAGAAGGAAGTAAGAGTCACTTATTGTCCTCCCAAATAAATAAAATTTTCAGTAAGCTTATACAGCAGAATATCCATATAATAAAGAAGCCTCCAGTAAAACTTTTGACTGAATGTAGTCCCACAGCTATATTTCTAAAATAAAACAAGCCTGCAAGAAAGCTGTTAGCAGTTTTAGAAATGATGTTTCAGTTCAGGCTGCCTGCAAATGGGGCTTCTCAATATAATTTTCAGGAACTTGTGGTCTTTTTTAGAAAATCAGCTCTGCTGCTTGAGAAATGCTCTTAATGGCTTTTGGAGGCTTTTAAACATTCCTCTTTTCTGGTCACCCACTCCTGAGGCTTGTGCTGCTTTCTAACCTACTTAAAGTTGGGAGTCTGTGACAACTAAGGTTTTAATAGCTAGCTGCTACCAAAGCTGTGGAAGAGCTCCTTCATACTGATCATCTTTATAGGAGCCATCACACTCATCTGATTTTGTGGAGAACCAATTCAGGAAGTCAAGCTGATAGCAAACACTTGGTTCTGTATACACATATGCTAATTTAAATGTAATATTTTCTTTGCTCTTTTATCTCCTCTATCAGCTCTCTCCAGGATCAGATGAGGAGTGCATGGGCAGGGTATATGAAAATGGGACTGTTTTTCCAAAGGGCAACAACCTGTTGGTCAGTAGCTTTATCATCAAACTACAGCTCTGCAGGGTGGTTTTATTTTTTTTTTTTTTACATAAAGGGTCTTCTGATCAGCCTTAGCTGCTTCTTTCTCAGATTTATTTTACCTGCACTGTCTGCATTTACATCTCCATCCCTGTGAGAAGTGGACTAGCCACAAACTTTTAAAAGCCTATAATTCACATTTAAACACATAGTATTTCAGTAAGAAATTGTAAATACAAAACATCTAATACATACTGTAAAAACATTAATACAAAATGCCACATTAATTATTTTCTTGCTTTATGTATAATTAAATTAAGGCAGTGCTGTTGAGACAACTAAATACCACTCCAGCAGTGGACTCTAATGCTAAAAAAAACCTACTTTGTCAAATTCTGCCTGCAGAACATTGAAGTCATTTTTGGCTTGCTGTAGCTCCTGATTCAGTTTGCTTCTTATCTGGTTGCACTGCTGATCCAGTGTTTGCAATGAACGCTGCTGACAAGAGAGTTCCTAGAAAAAAGTAGCAGAGAGGCAAAGAAATTAACATTTTATGTTAATGGCCACAGAAGTCTCTTTTTTGGTTACTGCAGAAATAACAACTGATTTTCATCAGCAGGTACTGCCTGCTCAGGGACACTTGTCTTACAGAGCAAACAACAGTTTAAACCCAGCTTTGATTCATGAGGCAAATGCTGCATAGGCAAGAATGACGTTAATCCAATTTGTGTCATCTGCTTAAGAACTTAATTACTGTAACATTCCTGTCACAGAAAAGGAAAAAAACAAATCTAAAACTAATGAAAATAATAGTGTTAAATTTTTTCATACTAAAGGTAAATTTCATTAAAGAATTACATTACAGTACAAGTGGAAAAGTTAATCTCTGCTCTTACTTACTTACCATATTATAAGGTTGGTTTTTTCCACAATATTACACAAATTTTTTAAGAAGATGTAATATAGAGCCTTTAAATAGGACTTGACAGACTAATATTATAAATAAATGAACATTAAACAAATATTAAAAGAAACCTATAACAGCTCACAGATCCTAACCATTGCAGAAAAAAAAAGGAGAGTTCTTCTCAATTAATGGCCTTGCTGAATAACTTAGAACAGCAGTATGTGGGCTTACATATTAATCTTATGAAGGTCTTTTTTAACAAACTAAAGAAAGGAAAAAACAGGACAGAAGGTTCATAAGCCTTCAACCTGTCTTTTGATTAATACAATGATGCTACAACTATTCAAATACAAAGATCAGTTGTTCCAATTTACCACTTCTAGAAAAAGTTCATTATCAATTTGACATCCTGAGATAGCATCTAGACGAACAGACTTTGTAAAATCACTTTTTCACTCAAGAGTGCTGGTAGCAGCAATGTTTATTGGCTATTGCACCAGAACTCCTCTGCCAATTATTTTATCTATTTTATCTAACAATTTGGTCTATTTTACATACCTTATAGATAAGGTTTCAGGTTAAACATTTGACACAATAAGCAGTCTTCCTCAGAGCAATGCCCTTATATTCAATCCCTAAAGCAAACTTAAAATGCCCAACTCAAATAGCACTATCACTTCTAAATCTGTGTCTTGGATTTCCTAACACTGATTCCATTATTAAGCTTAAAAAGAAAAATACAAAGAGTTTAGCCCTAATCTAAATCAGCCTTAATGTTGTTAATACTAAATAATTTCATTCCAGAAAAATTCCTGGGATAGTGCAACATTTTTTCTCTCTGCAAAAGCTGGCATGATGGAAATGAGAGACACTTATGCTAATTGACTATATTAACATTTTCTGAGCATGAACCAAAATAAGAATAATATAATCCTGAAGAAATTCTTTTCTTCTGTGTGAAATACATGCAAAATTAACTCAAACTCCACAGAAATAACTGAGTTGGTTACTAAGTTTGAGCTCACATATACATAATTTTATGAAAAAAGGATCCTAGTTTCTCAAGGATTTGCATCTCATTCCATCTCTCAGACATGTTCTCTATTGTCCAGTGAATAGCAACATAATCCTGCACCTCTCCAACAGCCTCTCCCTACTAATGCAATGTTTGTTTTCCATTTTTTCAATTACCTTTGCAACTTTTACCTCGCTGTCAAATGTGACTGCAACTAACAGAAAATCAGATACACAACAAAAGCCAAGTGGTTTTATCTCCTCAGGAAATCCAAGTTAAAAAGTTCTCCTTGCCTTACCTGTTGGTATTCCTTTTCCTTTGCCTTTATTTTCTGTTCTAAAGACTGACGAGCGCTCTCAGCATTTTGTCTTTGGCAATTCAGTTCTTCTGACAGCCGCTTCACCTTTTGCTCCAGCTTTTGGACCTACAATAATTTAGTTATCAATCACAAGTGTCAAAGGTGCAAGTGATGTTTCATTTAAATATACAAGCCTTCACATAAAAAAGCCACAGCTGTCAGCTACTACAACTGTTCCAGCATTCATACAACCACAGTAACTTTAGCTGGCACCATGTAAATTAGCAATCCAAAGTACAAAACTCATTCATTCTTCTTCATGTTAGTCAAAAAATGTGTGTGTATATAGAAAGAGTATATGTACCTTTATATATATGCATTAGGTGTGTATGTGTATACATGAGTGTATACACACAATAATAAAAACATCTTTAGATGATATATAAGATAACTTTATATATCACATATAAGATATCCTTACATATATTTAGATAATAAATAAATCAATGTTTTTGACAGTCTGCAGAAAGATGCTACGTCTGGCACTAAGAATAGTTTGCATTTTCAGTACCTCAGGTTGCTACCAACTAAAGAATGACTGCTAACTGCTAAGCTAACATGTTTAGACTGAAAAGAAATGGATATTCTACCAAATTTCAGAGTGATTTGGCAAGTTGATTTGGACAGAAAAAAGAAGCAGCTATCTTAGTTTATCATAACAGCATTTCTTACAATTTAAACTCTAATGAAAAAAAAAATCAGCAGGCTATGTCTAGGTTCACCTCCACATTAACTTGTTATTTAACTCAGTTGATTATGTAAATATTACGTCACCCAAGAGAGTGAAGCATTGTTCACCTAACTTCCTGAAGAAAAAAATGTAATTTTTATTCCAGACCAAATCTGCTAATGCAAAATATGTATTTTTTCCCCCAGAGAGTAAGAAAAATGGCAAAGGGTGAGTGAGACTCTCTTTCTTTAGCAACAAGAGCTGTTTATTGAGTTAATGAAACAGTAGAAATAAGACAATAAGAAGCAGGTAATTGCACTGGAATGTCAGGTGATTAGGCAGAGACTGCAGGGCTTGTGAACTCCTGTAAGATCACATGAAAACACGATTGCAGAAAGGCTGCAGATCTCACAAGGAGTGAAAGTACTTGGTAACACAGAGGTGCTGTGCTTGAGGTCTGTGAATAGTACCAGTGACAGAGAAGTGCACAAGGAGGGTTGCCAGGATTAAATCCAGGCTACAAGGCACAAACTAAAATATAAAATCTCAATGCAGTTCTACTTTCAAAGTCCAGGGTGGGCAGGCAGAGGTCCAATCCCAGAGCAGGAAAGAGGAAACAGAACAGAAAGGAGCCACCTTCAGATGGCAGGACCAAAGGAACCTTCTGAGGCAAGATGCACTCACTGCACCTTAAGGATGGGCTGCACATCAATTCCAATGGTGGCAAGTTCCACTTCTTGTTCTTCCCCAGGCATGTTTCTAGATACACAACCTTGCCCCTTCCCTTGGGCTGCTTTTAGTCCGCCTTAGATACCTTGGTAAAACACTTCCAACTATCTTAAACCCATAGAAAATTAACAAGGGAAAAACTAAATACATAAACCCCTAATCTTTTAGGAAATCCAATCAAGTAATTTTTGGAATCAGATAAGTTAAAATTAAGCCCTTTCCAGAGAAATTGAGCTCTCAGACTGAGTCAGAGCTGTGTCTTCCCACAAACTCATCATGATGACAGTGCCTTTATGAAGGCAAAGGACTATGTCAGGTGTTTGATTTTCCCCTACCCAGCCAAGACTACCCCTAAAGTAGTTCCTCACAGAATTATCAATAGGCTGTCTCTCTGAGAAGGCAGAGTGACCAAAGGTTTATTTTTTAAGAGCCAATACAGGAGTTGTGGGAAACATTAGCTCACCAATATACTTAAGTAGCATGCAGAAACTTGCTGACAAACATGGGTCATTATTCTACAAAGAGAAGATACACATACAAACATATTTTTCCCTATGGTGTAGATGAATCAAACTAGTAGAGGAAAAAAAAGTTAAAAGATAAATGAAAATATGAAGATTCAAGGAATTATGACACCTATACACTAATTTCAAATTTGTTAAGTGTTGTGAAAAGGAACTTCGTAATGCAACTTGATTAATGAAGGAAAAGATTTACTTGTTACTTTCTGCAGTTTACATTACTTTAAGCACTGGCATTCTCCCTTTGTGCATGATCATGAGCAAACATCTGAACCATTTCAGATTTTTGTGTATTTACATACAATCTGTAAATTCTTGACTAAGCAAGTTGTACTGTTCTATTGATTTTTACTATGAATTCAACTCCTTACAATTAGGCTGTGAAATTCCATTTAGAAACTGCATATATTCTTAATCTTGCACTGCATTTTTACCTAGACATTATTTAAAACAAACAATTTACAATACAAGGACAATGCCCCCACAACATCCTGTACTATAAGCAACAAATTCTGATTTTCAGCCAAAGATGCAACAGTCTTTTTCAGGTCAGAACTTGCCACCAGATGTCATTGTTGCTCTATGCAACTTGATCAGTAAATATTTTTCAGAATTTGAGCCAATCTTACCTGAGTATGAAAATTATTTCTTCAGGTGCTGTAAGAACATTCCAGAAAATGGGCAACTGCTTACATGTATTAATATTTTTACATATAATACATATCAAATTAGCATATGCCTATCAAAACTTGATCCTCAGTAAACGCTCAAGAAAATTGAGAGTTAGTCTTAGTCTGAGAACCTTGGTTCTTACTAAATGGCTGAAAACTGACACCTAGGAATACTGGAAATGAATTGTAAGGACAGTCAGAAGATGTGTGAGGCAACGTTTTACCTGTGTGGTAGCTTGATCAAGCTGTGTATTTGTTTGAGTCAGTTTATCTCTGGTTTTGTTCAGAATTTTATCCTTCTCGGTTAATTCCAACTTCAATCTGTCCAGCTCCAGTTCAGTCTCTTGATGTTTGTTCATATGGGACCTCTTCAGTTTTTCTTGAGCTTGCAATTGCTGTTCTAGGTCTTTAATAATGGAATTTAGTTCTGAATTTAAAACACAGTAAAGATTAGGGATACTTTCTGCTTTGGAAGGTACCTCTTCCAACACACTTCCAAGTATTTAAAATGTTTGATAATTACCCAATTCCTGACAGAGGCAGACACCCAACAAAATTTTCAGCAAGTTAAAACAAGTTTTAACTGCATTCTACTATGACAACAATAACAAAAACTATCAAGGCTCCAAGACAGTTGACTCTAAATCAATAACTCCTACCTCATGAGAAAGAACACAAACATGAGAGCTCAGGAACAAGTGCTGCAAAGGCAAAGACAATTTGTTCCTCTGCTAGTTTATTTTTGTTTGGTTTTGTTACTGTTTTTAAACAGGCAGAAACATGTCACTACTGTACTTTTTTTTCTTTTTGTAAGTACATCCACTACAAGCATTTGCTTGGGGCAACTGTGTTTCCAAAAGGCTTTTCAACTATTTGGTAACTGTAAATGTCCCATTTCATATTTCAATCTTTTCCCTGTCTCAAAACTACATACATATAAAACTAAACCAAATAATATTCTCACTTCAGTAAGAGTTTAGCTTCACAAAACCACAACACAGTAGAGACACAATTCACAGTAGAAAACATGAGTCAGCTACAGGAAGCATTATCCAGAATGACTTATCTGGGGGCAGTTTTGGTGGTTGGTTTTTGTTATGTTTTGGTTTTTTTGTGGTTTTTTTGGTGGTTTTTTTTTGGGGGCGGGGGGGGGGGGGGGTTTGGTTGGGTTTTGGTTTTTTTGGTTTTGTTTTGTTTTTGTTGTTGTTAAAAGAAGTCCTGTCTTCCTGATTCTAAATTTGTATGGATTCCAAGTTGAAAAAGCTACCAAAATTGAAGCTGCATGTGTGGTATTTGAATGAAGAGTTTGGAGAGTACAAGGACTTCTAAAAAAGTGTCCAAAGCTGTCCAAAGAGTACAAATAGCAGGCTCAAGTGAATGCTCAACATATTTCCTCTTTTGCAACTATAAGGCATCAGGAATGAATATTTCTTCAAGTCAGTATGTGCAATACAAGACCATATCTTGGGTTTCGATTGTAGTTTTTGCAGTATACTTCATTTTGTGCTTCCAGTAGCATCCATCATGGACCAACTAAGCACGTTCAATCATCAAGTTTTTAAGATAGTTTTTGCTCAGTCAAAAGTATCAATAGTATAGAAAAATAAGGAAACAATATAACTGAATTTAACAGTGAGATGCAATGAAATCCTGAAGAGATTTTTAAGCTTTTAAGAAGGTTGTTCTATGAGCAATGGGATTAATGGGAAGAAGCATTTTTCCTTTTAGATGACCTCCCCTACTCAGCCCAAAATTACAAACTGTTCCCTTCTAATTCTCATACCCCTTATGTAAAAGATACCACAGCTTGTAGGTAATCTCTGTGTATGGCTGATCACTGAAAACACACCAGCAGCCAACAGGGGCCAGCTGCCAAAGGCAACAGCAAGTATCTTTCTCTTTTCCTTGCTAAAGCACTGATTTCAATAGCTTGTTTCTATCTGCACACCAGCTTTCATGAAACCATACAGGAGACTGCCTCTGGGTCTTAAAGAAATCAGATACCTTGGTTCTGTGCTCTTAGCTGGATCATGAGGGAAGAATTCGAGTTCTCAGCAAAGCTGTCGTCAAACTCGTTCTTCTCTGAAAAAATACTTGAATTTGTTTCTTTATCCCATAGAAAGGAGGATGCTGCAGAACTTCCCTTTGCAGGTGTTTCTTGGTTTCTAGCTGATGCCTTTTCCTGTTGCCATGAAAACACGGATGAGGAAGCCTGATGCCGAGCAATCTCTCTGTGACTCAAAGAGCTTTGAGGATGAGGCTGATTTATTTTCTGTGTCCAAAAAAAAAAAAAATAAAAGGATTTACCCTTACACAGTTCCTTATCCAACACATAACAAAATAACTAATTTAATATTAAGTAGCTAGTAGGTCATCATCACTTCACATTGTTGTAACATCATAGCACCTACCAGTGCAAAGTCCTGATATGTGTCGTTAATTTTTATGCTATGTAAATTAAATAACTTTAGCCCAAGTATCCAAGCATAGCTGATACTTATAAATACAAACCAGCATATCAAAAAAACTATTTTGATCTGTGTATCTTTATAAGTAACATACATAAATTTTTGTCCTTTTCAAGAGAGATCCCATCATTTAACTCCTACATTTTTTAAATTCAAAGCCTGTATTTTTGTAGGCAAGTGAAGACAAGTTGCAAAAAAATAGAAGTCTAGACTAACATATCTGATATTCGACCAACATTTAGTTCTACTAGAGAAGCACAGGTACATTCAAAATAGATTTAATAATTTAAACTTATAAACAGAGTATTCCAAAATTGGAATTCTAAAATCTGCCAGGTACAAGCTTTCAATATTTTCCCATAGAAAAATAGAACAGAGCAAAAAAAAAAAAATAGATTTTTTTCCTCCTTCCTAAGTGAAAAAATCCCCAAACAAACAAAACCTCAAACAGTAAAGCCCCTATTGTTTTTTTTAACTAGATTTTGAAATGAAGCTCATTTGAATTACTTTTCCTTAAACTAAATCCCTAAACCATGTAATACTCAGTGTGACTTCTCAGTCAAACCAGAGAATATGCTGTTATCTAGGAACAGCTGTGCCAAGACCTGAAATTATATTGCATTGTCCAGAATGCTGTGTCCAATCCTGTAAAATAACTTAACAGATAAAGAAGAAAAGAAAATAAACCATGCATGTAGTAATCATTTCCCCCTATATGGCATTTAAATTTATAGTTTCTGAGACAGAAGTTTGAATTCAGAGCTAGCTACAGTGACAACCAGATGCTTCCTGGAATCATAGACTTGGAGTCCAAATGTATCAGGTATTCCTTTTTCAAATTATGTTTTCCTGATGTACTGCTTCACTATTTTTTTTAAGCTGAATTTGACTCACAATCTCAATTATTGCAAGTGTTACAAAATACTGTGTAGTCTTCAACCATATTATTCAACTCTTTTTCAGGACACTAATCAATATACTGAATAGCAATGGTAATAGTCTTTACCATGCCTTTTCAGGCTCCTCTGTTGACCATTCCCCAGTAAAAATGGACCAATTTTTGCCATTCTGCACTCAATCTTTTCCTTTAAATTTGCAAGAACTCCCCTTATATTTTTTTCTTCATCAGCGTATATCCAACATTACACTGAGTCGCACTTAAGTTACACATTTTCTGATTTCTTCTTAAAAGAAAACCCCAAAAGGTCTGGAAATACACAAGGCATGATCTGCCTTTATCAGTAAATGGTTGACCTTTTCTCCATACACCTACACCATGACATATGGTGCCATGTCTCTAACAACTTGCCCAGGACAAGAAGCTGCCTGACTGTATTTCCAGGAAGCAGCACTGTCAGTGTTTTGGATGTCACCATCCTTGTCCCCTTCCAGTGTCAAGAGAAGAATGAGGCAACATTGCACATCACAGTAATTCAACAGTCCCACGCTGCAGTGTCCTATCAATCAATGGGCAAATATTCTCTGTATCTGGTGGGGTAGTTTTTATTACTATTCATTTTATCAATCTATTTTAAGACTACTTCCAATTTGAGGCTGTGCCACAGATTCAACCCCAATGAAAAAAGTCTCTGATACAGAAAAGTTTTTAAACCTTTACTTGCTAAGTACCAAAGATAAAATTATTTCACATTTTCTGCAATGGCTTTTTCCTTGAGGGCTTTCACATCTTATTCATCTTGCTCTCAGAGATTGGCTAATACTGTTCTTCCTTCCTATATGTTTGAAAGATTTATGGGTTTCTATTTTCTGGATGTGAATTTTGTCTTACAATCTTTTTCAAGGCTATTTTATCATCCTATTGTACTTAACTTGGCATAACTGACACTGTTTTATCTTGTCCTTGCTTGCAAGTGACTTCCAGTTTCTGAAGAACGTGTTCTCATTTTTAAAGTCCTTCTTTCCTTTGCTATTCAAAGAGGATGGCTTTTCTGAATTCTCCAAGATTGCTTCTGAATGGCAGTACACACAGATTAATTCTATCTTTTTCTTTTGAAAGTATATTTTATGTGATGTAGAATATTTTTCACTAGTTTTCTATTTTATTTCCATTTCAAGTTCACTCAGTGGTTATTTTCTTAGATATCACACAAACCATTCCTAAGAGATACTTACCTTAAGCTGGACAGTTCTGAGTTGTAATTCAAGCTCTTTATTTTCTTGTACTTTTTTCTTGTATTTCTCTTCTAGTTCTTCAAACTTAGCATCTACAAAGACATGATGAATAACTCTTCATAATCTGCCTTAGTCCAACCAGTTTTTCACCCAATCCAGCCAGGTTTCCTTACCCCTATGGGTCCCTTCCAACCTGAAATATTCCAGGATTCAATGATCTTAATGAATTTAAGACTGCAGCTTTCAAAGCAAAATATCTCCCCAGGAATATAATTTTAAATAAAGTTAGGTAAATCATTTTAATCTTATCCCTATTTCAGGAGTGCCATGCTTAGTGGAATGCTTGGCACTGCCACTAACTACACCCCTTTTCAGATATGCATAAAGTAAAAGGAACAAGAGTGTAAGAGATTATCTCAGATTTCCCACTGGAGTAAGACTGAGATGCCAAACTCACAGAGCACTTGTTCATAGCACTGAAAGAGGTAAATAACATGTATAATATTGAACACATCAAAGTTTTTCAGCATAAAGAGCATAAGGGTGTCTGGCTACAGAATTCTCCGCTTAAGGAAACTTCCTGTTGTTTTTCCAGTTCATTCAAGTATTTTAAATCTTTTTGATGCCATTAATTTGAAGATAGAAGCAATGGTTTGAAGTGGATATAGACCATTTGTTGTGTAGATTATCATGCACAGTAACAGTCTAAGCAAAAATAGTTATCCAAAGAAATAACACATTTAACCGTTGACTGCATTTTAGTTAAATTAACTGCTGTACAAGGAGAAAGAAATTTGCTCCTCACAACACAAAGGGAAAAGTTTCAAGAGACACTAGGAACAGGCATTCAAAAGATTGCTGCAGTCTATTGAAGGATATTTTATTACTATTCCATGTCCATCAACGTAGCATTGAAAAGATGTAATATTTGTGATCAATCTGCACTAATAATTTTAAATTGAAATCTAGGGTGCTACAAATTAATTATTCTCGTAATAACTTATATATGAGAGGCTAGGCAACTCAGTACAAGTGTAATGTTTAAAATACTCAACCTTCCAAAAAAACTGACAGTCGACTATGCATGCTGGATGAAGAAAAGGATCATTTACCATTGTTAGTTTGAACTGGTGTTAAAGGAGCAGTGAAACTTCTCTGTGGAGTGCCACTGAACGATACATCTCCTGCAGTCAATGTTTGCTGACTCCTCTCAAGCTCACATTTGCATCTGTTTAGGAAAGAAGCAGCAGCATAAATTAATAATGGAAACTAAAAAGTTAATTAGATATTTTTAAAAGCCTAACTAACATACACTAATAAATTATATGATTCTAAGAACTTAAAGATCAAGTCAAGACATGCCCACTGAAAAATTCTAAGTGGTATAACACAAAAATATGAACATATTTTATTTAGAGTTCCAACGTATTTAATCAAGTACATAGGAGTCAAAGCTAAAACACAAAATCAAACCCCAAGTAGATGAAAATCAGATAGAATTGCTTGAGGTCTCACTGTATGTGAGCAAAACATACCCAAATCACTGTAAGCACATAGAATATCAAACTCTTACTCTTCAGGAAGCATTTTTTATGGTAGGAAACAAAACTTTCAGTTGTGTTCTGGTACTGCACACTTTCAGAAAACTATGTATGCCTCATGAAAATGGAAGGGAATACTCTCCACTCAACAGTGTATTTTTCATGTATTCCATTTACATCCCTACCCAAAACACTACAGCAGACACAAACCATTTTGTGAGCTTGAAGAGTTACCAGGCCATCAATGAAACCACATAACAAGTTCAGAGGCCATACAGTAACTTTTGTCCTGCTCAGAGAGCACAGGCTGATAAGATGATAGTCCCAGGCTGTAGCCCACTGCATCAGTGACTCCACATTTGCCTTTTTTATTTCCCCCTCTTTTACAGCTCAATGCCAAGAACTCCTCTCCCAGAGGACCATCAGTGGGGATGAAGTGGCAAATGACCACACACCAAACAAAATGCAGACAAATACAAAATCACAAGTGATTGCCAAGAATGAGGTACATGCAGTAACTGATATTTTGTAACGAACAGTTATGTAAAATAATATAATGGGAAGGGGGAACTAGTAAATCAGACTTAATTTTGGGAATAGATAAACGGAACACATTTCCTCAGCTCACAACCTCTTTGTCCCAACATTTAACAGCAGATACAGAGAACATTAGGGAGGTTCTATCAACCCTGCTGATCTCACTAGATTCTTCACTGATGGATCTCAGCAACTCCTTGCCCAAAGTTGGTGTTTCTACATGCCATAAATTGTGTTGTATTATTTCTCACAGCAGTCAAATACCTCAACTTGCTTTAGTTTTCACAAAAATCAAAGAGAAAAAAAGAAAAAAGCAAACAGCTTCTTCTTTCTTTGCTTCTATTAGGACACGTATGAGGCACGAGCAATATTGCAAAAAAAGGATGAAATAACCATTGTAAATATGTTAGAGATATACAGCAAGTCCTCACCTTTTCAGTTCTTGTTCGAGCCTTTCAATGTCCTTCTTGCAGGAATTCAGCTGACCTGACTGGATGTTTACCTGAGATTCTTTTACTTGAAGATCATGTGAAATTTTCTGCTTTGCTTTCTCAAGATTATCACACAATTCCATCAAGCTCTGGTTTTCTCTTTTTAGTATTGCAGATTCATTTTTTTCATTTTCGACCTAGTTGGAACACAGAGATATTTCTGAAATTATCTCTATATTTTGGTGCATTTATTTTTTTTAATAACACAAAGTTTACATGCTGTTATTTTCTTCCTAACAGTTCAAAATCCTGACAGCTCTAAAAACCTCAGATGTACACATTGTTTAAATATTCTTGGGTGTGAGCAAAACCCACACTTCCTTAAACTCAACTTAGTGAAATTAACAGTTTCTCTTTATTGACAAGATATGAGCTCTTCAAAAAATTCATCAGTCCCTAAATACTAATATTCATCATTAGTCCACATTATTCACTCATCATCTCACTTCCCTTTTTCCAGCCTATCTTCAGCAGCCAGAAGACCTTGGCTCACTCCACCAAGTGTGCACAATAATTATCAAAGGTCACAGCTTTGAAGACAGAGTCTGGCAGGAAAGATGCCTCTCTCCTCCCTGGAGGAGCATCATCTTTGGCCCAGTGTTGTTCTTCTGACTGAAAATTGTATTTTTGACTGCTGCTTCTGAGAGTTTTAAAGCACCCCTTCTTTTTGTTTGGGGAGCACAGCAGTTCCTTAGAATGGTTGAAACAATTTCCTGGAAACTCACAGGAAAAAAACTCAAAGAAAACTGTTATGCTTAAGATTTTCTAGAAAGTTGTAGCAATCTAAAGGGAATAACAGGCAACCTTTGGAAATAGTCTCTGAGCTGTAGTCAAATATTACAAAAAAAATTTGAACCAAGTGGGTCACTGCTGACCTCAAGCATGGTAAGACCCTGACCAATCAAGTCTTTAGTCCCCTGGTTAGAGGGATGACAGGGTAGAGTTAGATGAGGTGTAAAATTACAATCCTGAAAACAAAAAGGAACACCAAATCTTAAACCCCCAGTCTCTACAAGGAAAAAACTAGGGAATAACATAAACAAAGATTATAGGTATCTTTAGGCAAGGTGAAATAGGAAGAGGCTGCTGACTGTGTAGCTCTGGTATATAAAATAGGCTCAGTTGTTATCACAGATTTTAACAGGTATAACAATGAAATGTTTATTTTCCTAATCATAAAGAGCTGTAGAAAAACCTCAAAGTACACATAAATACCTAGAAACGGACAATCATGCCAAAGAGATAGGAAGCAGGAATTATATTAACAACCAAAAAGAACTAAACAGAGGGAAGAACATGATGAGTATTAAGTAAGATGAACATAAACAGTTTATAATTCTGTGCTACCTCTGCTTTCAGTCAGGGAAAAGAAGTGAAATACTAACCCATTCCCTAACAACAACCACCAGAAAATAAACTGTTATAACAGTGTTTGGCATGGATAATGGCATTTTGGGTTACCTTCTGCTTCTGTTTCTGCAAAGCTGCCTCCAAAGTCTCTAGCTGGTATTGCCTTTGTTGACGCTCCTTTTTAAGCTTATCCACTTGACTTTCCAGCTCATGGATCTTCTGCAGGACTCTGGGGGAGAGGCCCTCTTTCCATTCCTCCACAGCCCAGCTCATACTGGCCGGACCCTTGTTTCACATCAAATGGACAGTATTATACCTGAAACACAAAGGCAGCTACAATGAGACCTTCCAAGAGGTTGAGTAAGCGTCCCTTTTAAAGCAATTGCATTTTTCAAGCTTAGCAGCGACTTAGAATACAGCATTCCATAACGTTACAGGCTTCCTGATCTAAACACCAAGCAGCACCTTAAAACATTAGGTCCTATTTTGACACACTTCTATGCAGTTAAGAGCAGATCATAAAACCTCGCTCTAATGAATCTCCTGGCAACAACAGGGTTTATACTTAGAGCTCCGTTTGACAGCTGCACCTCAGGCGGCGTCTCCTTGCGAAAACACACGGCTCCGTACGAGGCGTCAGCAACGCTTCTTTATTTACTTTTCAAAGCAACGCGGCTGAGCTCGAGGCATCTCACAGCAACAAAAACTAGAGATCAACGACAGGTGGAGAGAGCCCTCACGGGACAGGGAGGCTGCCTGTCACCGTCAGCCCCGCGCCCGACCGCTCACTCACTGTTAAGCGCCGACCGGAGCCCGGCGACAACGACGCGAGCCCGGCGACCGCTGCCGACGGCCGGGCGCTCCCGCCGCGACTCAAACCCGGCGCCACCGCCCCGCGGCCGTTTGCGCCCGCCCCCGCCATGCCGCGGCCCTGCGCGCTGATTGGCCCGGCCGCCACGCCGCTAGCCACGCGGCCGCCGCCCCGCCGCCAATGGGAGCGCAGCGCGGAGCCGCCCGCCCTCCTGAGTGGCGGGTTCGGAAGCGTTCAAATTCCATTGGAGGCGGCAGCGCAGGCGCACGGCGGCTCTGAGGCCGGTGCCCTCAGTCGGGCGAGCCCGTGCCCTCAGTCGGGCGGGCCAGGGATGAAGATGGGGAGAGGGGTGGGGATGGAGGCAGCAGTTGTGGGGTGTAAGAGCGGTGTCACATCTTTATCCAAACCTACTTTCCTGACCCCAAAGAGAGCCTGAGTTTTGAGAAATGGCACGATGACGAGCTGTCCCGGTCGTCAACCGTTCACTGGGGAAGATCAACGGAAGGATCTCGAAGGGATTTCGTATTCAGTTCTGCTCCCCAAACGAGCTTGGGGATCGTTTTTTCTTTAGGTTTTTTTTAAGGCGAAGGGAGGCAATTTAGCCCAATGTTACACATTTTCCACCCAGAAATACAAACACAATTAAAATAGTTGTATAGTACCAAATAGATTGTAAGTATGGTCTAACACAGAGCATAGAATGAACATAGCAACAATGAAGGCTGAAGCATTCTAAAGTTCCTGTGAAGTTCCCTGGGTACCTCTGACTGGTTTTTCAAACCCTCGGTATCCCCCTCCCTGTCCCCCCGACCACCTCTCTGAGGGGAGTTTTGGATTTGAAGCACAATGTTCCTTTCCATCAGAATCCGTGACTTGTGATTCTATGATCTGATTGTCATTTTACCTATTTAAATATCCTGCCTCTCATAATCGTTCTGAGAATATTTACTCAAGCACTGTTCTTTTAATCATATTTAGGAAATTGAGTTAAATAAATCTTCCCTGAGAGGTTAAACAGCTCACCAGTTGGCTGATTATAAATAAATATGACACAACAAACTCGCCAGCACATTGTTAAAAAATCTCCAAACTGTGTCCTGAACAAAACAAGCCATTGCAGTGATGGAACTGATCCATCATAAATACCTCTTCCCAAATAACAATTACAAAAATGCAAAACAATCGAACAGGCTAGAAATTTCCATGATGAACTCTATGCAGGTGTTCCTGAGGGAACAGCACAGAGAAGCAGTGGAGCAGGAACTACTTTAGAAGAGTGGAAAACCCTCACACAGTACTGCCAAATAATTAATGGAAGCTGAGAACCAGTCTGAACTGAAGGGGATCCTCTGTGTGGTGGACAAGGGGCAAATGTTCTTTAAGAATAAAATACTCATTACATGCTACTTTCAAAAAGTGTTTCCCACTGGACAGTAACAAATGCTACTTAATCAATTGTAGAAGTTGAAGTGTTTTCATTTACTACAGATGATATTACAGTGGGACTACTGATGGACATGGAGCTCTAGCATTTAAACCAGCTCATCGTGATTAATCCCTCAGGGAAGACTTCAGTGAAACAGCTTCAACTCCCCAAACTGGTGGCATATTTTCCAGAAGGGGACGAATGGATAGAGACAGCCTCCAGCATTCTTACAAGGCGTGAAAAATGAAAATCAGCTGGTATGTGCACAGCTTTTAAGATGCAGTCTGATTAACATCTGGATAACTGAGGCTCAAGGAAGGGATCTTTGTCAACCTAAATATGAGAAAACACTTCTTCTGAAGCTGATTTCTAAGAATGGTCAGGTTTGTACGGGGTTAATGATTTACAAATAAATTCTTTCATATTTGACAAACTTTATGTAACTATTGCAGGAATTAACTAATTATCATGAAAGATAAAAAGACTCATAAAGAGTACAGAAACTTGCTTTTTCTTTTGCCACATCAACTTATTCTGCACAATGCCTTCATAAGTGTCAAGACATTAATTGCCAGAAGTAAATATAAGAATAAAAATATTAGGAAAAGGAAGATTGAATTATGAGATACAGGAATAAAATCAAATACTCTGAAAAATAATAACAAGTTAAAAAGGATGTTAATAGCAGCCATCAGTTTGTCTAACACTTGTAATCATTTTCATTATTCTCTACTAGCTAAAATTCGTAAGGTCATTCTAAGAGGCTCTCAAAATCCCCTATTTTAGAGTTGCCCATGACTTCAAGCAAAGACTACCTCAAGTCTTGTGAATTGGTTTTCTCTGTCCTTGAAATTCTATTCAGTTTTGTTTCCAAATGCCAAACATCACCACAAACATCATCATTTGCATTTTCTCACCTGCATTCCTTACTGCAATTTCTAGTAAGGGGCCAGAACAGTAAGTAGAATACAAAAGCCACTATAAGTTAAATTTGTATTGTTGCAGCTTATGTCAGAGTGTGTGATGGAACAAAACCAGAAGGGGAAGAAAGGAAAAGAATGTCTGATGAGAAAATCTCCCCCTGCTTGGACACTACAAGAAGCGGAAAGCAGATGGAGCTTTTCCACTATATTCTTCCTTGCTGGACTCAGAATCCATCAGGAAAGGCCAAATTCATATAAGTGTATATATAAATACGTATGCACATCAAAGAGCACTTGAGGAGCTGCAAGCAATCCTGTTCACCCAGGAAAGAGATAAAGGGACTGGGTACTCTGTGTCTGATGGGGTTCCACCTTCCCAACTTCCCAGAGGCAGACACTTTGGGTGTGAAAGAGAAGATGGATCATTTTCCTTAGCCTCACCCAAACCCCACCCTGTACTAAGTGATGCCTCTTGCCTCTGGAAAACAAAATTCCCCATCTCTGCCAATGCAGGAAAATAACTGAGAAGAGGGCGGCAGTTTAGGTGTCAGTACTGCAGCTGCATGTTAAAGTCTGCACTAATAGAACCAGCAAGATACTCTTGTAAAATACATTTGGTTGTTTGTACACCCTTAGATTCCCTATTCTTCACGTGGTTTTTCACAGAACACACAGCTTGTTTGGTGAACAGAATGAATGTTAAGGTGGATGCCATTGGGATGCATAGAGAACCTTACACCTTAGATTTCTCAACTGCCTTTTGCTCTTAAAAATGTTTTAAGTGACCAGCACAATCTTTTTTCACAGTTTATTAACAAAATCAGGGACCACAGCATATCACAAATTGTAACTCTGTTGCCAGAGGATTTGGGGGCGTTTCTTTAGTGAGCATTACAGTATTTTTTATGTACCAATTGAAACTGTTACTGAAGCGTTGATGCTGACACCTGTGCTAGGGTCAATTGGATGAATGTATTAGTGTATCAAATACCTACAGTTGCTCCATTGTTTGGGATCACATTGGCTAGTACAGCCTACTAAACACCAGTGGGGAGGTTTCCTAGTACTGAGAAGGTGTCTGAGGCTACCTGGCTTGTCTAAGGTGACACAGTGAATCACATACAGGTGCTGAATAGGGACCCACAGGTGCAGCTCCTGGCAGTTTAAAACACTTCCGGGCAACGTTGCCACACTGCCACCCTCCCTTCTGTCCCCCCACCTTGCCACTGCTCCTTTGTGACAGCTTTGGTACCCATCTGAACTGCCAGGTGAGAAGGTTGAACAGGTAAAGGGATATTATGTCAAGCAAAGACCTTGCTGGTAGCAACAGCATGTACACATGTGTGTACATGGGCTGCAAGCTGCTGCACTGTCTGGTCAGATAAATAAATGCCTGTCCCAGCTCAGCAGGTGGAACAGGGATATGCAGGAGAGAGTGAAGAGGGCTATGGAAACACCAGCTTGAGTTAAAACATCATGTAACAACACCCTAAGTGCTCTAATCCCTAACACCTATCTGTCACAAGGATCATAAGAAACTTTTACACAATAAATGAGTTCTTGTGTTTTATAGCCAGTGTGTTTTACAGGGATAAAACTATCTTACAACTTCTGCTTTCAATTAAGTCCCTGATATATTTAGGGCAATTACTCTGAATACTTTTTATCACAGGAAAGTATTCTCTGACCTTTACATGCAGTGTAATATTATTGTGATTTTTTAAATAATTTACAATCTTCTGCAGAAGTCTGGATTTAAAACTGCTAAGCAGTTACAAAGATAGGCCCACTACAACAAGCAACAGTAAATTATTTAACCATATAACCAGGGTGCTTGTTAGTTGATGTTAGCAAATGATAGTTTTGAATGTAAATGTTACTTCTTTAACACTTGTTAGTATATTAGAAGGGTGGAGGAAGAAAGCAAACATCTAAAAGGAAATGTTTTTTTATGTAAGTGAACATACCACCCTACCTGAAGATGGGTTTGCAGCTATAGCAAGAGTTACAGTAGTGAAAAGGTATTTATGTCTCCCTTTCCTGTTCCAAAAACATTATTTTCAAACACTATGAATACAGCCATTAGCATAATGCTTAAAGGGCTGATGTACAGTTAAGAAAATGATAATTACGGCAATTACATTATGATCTGACACATCAAGTCCAT
The DNA here is from genome assembly GCA_017589585.1 of Phylloscopus whistleri. Lineage (NCBI taxonomy): Eukaryota > Metazoa > Chordata > Aves > Passeriformes > Phylloscopidae > Phylloscopus > Phylloscopus whistleri. Next base: position 3,227,497 of record JADMLD010000622.1, on the reverse strand, counting down.
ATTGTCTAGGGCTTCAAATTACCAGTTACTAAACTGTAAATAAGACTGGAACACTTTTTCTTTAATGTTGGTTTCCCTCTCTTTATAGTTCTGTTGCCAACTAGAAATGACAATACCAAGCAAATGTTTCATGCTACGTATGTTAACACAAAAAAAATACATTCATTATACTATCAATCACTGCTGTATCTTATGGGCAATGAGTTATCAGATTTCAAAGGGCATTTGGTAAGAGGAAACACGTGTCCTTCCTGGTCCACTATTCCCTAACTTTCATGGATCTATAGCTTGCATCTCCTTTGGCCCCCATTTTTGTTAGAACTGTATGCCTAACCACATACGAGTACATCTACTGTGAGTGTCATTCTCTTCTAACCCGAGAGAAAAGAAATTAAGAGAGAAGTGTACTACATATGAACTAAAAGGCATGAACTTTTTTATAGCCATCTCTGACTCCTGCCACCTTTACCACCACCTTTTTACAATGGGGAATTTAGAAAATGCCAGCGGGTATGTTAGGTTACCTCTGTTTCTTGTCAGACCTCTCTAAGGTTTGTTTTTTCTTTGGCTTACAATAATCTTCTCCATTACTTTTTAGTACTTTATTAACTCTTCTTTGTCACTACTTTTTGATTTCCCTTTTCCTCAAAGGCCACCTCTCCCAGTGGTATCCAGCCATGATATCTGCATGATGCCTTCACAAGTCCGAGTCTTGCTTCTTTGTTGGCTTCTCTATTCTACATTCTTGATCATTTATCATGGCTGCTCTTGCTATGCTTAATCTTTAGTTTGAACCTCCCCTTCCTATAAACTACCCAAATTTAAGTCTTGAGCACATACTTTGTTTCTCCTTTGTTATGATCTGGATGCGCATAAGAATTCAAGTTTGGTTCTTTCTAATCGCTGGCCCCAACTTCAGCTTTTTGTCATGGAAGTTGTTTTGTGTTTCTATTATTTTTTGAACATCTACATTTTCCAGGGAAGATACAAATCCATACCCTTCGGAAACACCAGTTCTGTCAGTAGTTACTTTCACCTCACAATGCTCAGTATTGTATCATTTAAAGAAACTCCAAATTTCTGCTTCATTCACCCTTAAATAAATTCACCAACCAAGACTGTGTTTGGCATGATTTTTCCTTCTGGCAAAACATGACCTTGACTGACTGTTGACAAATGGTGTTACCTTCTGAAATACTTTCACAGTGGGTCTCTGCATTTGCACACATCATTCACAGAAGCTGAGGTTGTGCCCACACACTTAAAACTAAATGAGGCTTCTTAAACAAAAACAATATGACCAATATGAACTTTTCTGAAAAAAAAAAAAAAGAAGAAAAACACAAAAAACCACTTGAAGACAGGAATGGGATTTGTTTTGTTTTGATGGGTTTTTTTGTTTGTTTCTTGGGGTTTTTGCCCCAGAAGCAAAAGGCAGCGCTGTACAAACTTCTGCCTCCTCCATTGGATTGTGTACAATGGATCTCATCTGGATTTACATGGGACTGCTCTCTATTTGAATCCCTATAGATTACCTTGAGCACAAGTAATTCTCTCAGGTACTGGACACTCTTCTCCAAGGCGTTCCACCTGCTTGGGCACACTACTAGATCATCCTGGAAAGAAAGCCTTTCCCTCACGCTTGACAGGAGTCATCAGAACGACTGAAGGACATGTTCAGCACACTGAATTCTTTCACATATCAGATGGCTTTTTTGCTGGTATCTCCTGCTCAGCTTCCAATTTCTTGCTCAGTGCAAGTCTTAGAGAAGCCTTTCCAGTCATCATTATTGCTGTTAAAAGGTTAAGTCTTTACCTCATTACCCTGCTGACTGCTTGCCATCTGATTTAACCTAACTGGGCTTTAGGTCCAGTGTGTCTGCAGCCTGAAACCCAGGATTTAAGCTGAAATATTGGTCCTCCAATAACCAAGAACTCATTGGGAGGTAATTCCACTGTTATTTACTGTACACATATATTTGTAATATATATATATATATTTATATGTACATATTACTTTTATGTATTCTCTCTCTTACCTGAGAATCTATACTTGCTTTTTGTTGTGTTCACTTACTGGTCAAACAATTTATTAGACAGTGAGATAATTAAGAACATCCCTTACACCATTCATGACAAACAACTTATTAGCCTCTACCTATCTTAATGTTGTCTGTAAAATCCTCCAGTGTTTCTCTGTGAAAAGTTTGATTATTTTAGACAAAAGTACACTCCTTTATCTTACACTCACCATAACCACCCCAACATTACTTCTGCCATTTTTACAGGTAAGCTCTACAGGGAGTTTTCAGTCACCCAACTAATTGTAGTAGAAAACCCATCTCTAACACTCATAGTTTATGAGGCACTAACTGAAATGATCCAACAGACTAAATATGGAAAGAGGAAACAACTGCTCTCTACATCTCAATGACTTTGGTTATTATTTTTATATCCTCACCTCTTCCAAGTCTAAATGCCAATAGTTTTATTGATATTTCCTGTATTATTTTTGTATTAATCTTTTTCAGGAAAATGTTTTTATGTATTTCAAGTGTTTTTGGAGCATCTAGCTTATCACACAAATGACAGTCAGCATAGAAAATAGTATTTATATATACACCTCTCAGCATCCCAAATTGCTCTATCTCAGAGCAAGTTCCCTGTTTGTTTTGACCAAAAGTGAGAATAAGAATCAGAGCTCTTTTAGAAATAATACACAGATTCCAAAAAGCTGAGACACATCTAGCTGGGGTTTTATTCTTTTACAGTACACTTCAGAAAATCATTTCAGAAAACTTTAAAATCTGGAGTTTGAGTGCTCTCATATCCAAGCATGCTCTTAGACCCACTTCACAGAGATAAGCAAACATTAATTGGCTCAATTCAAGTTACACAGGTTTGTGACAGTCCCAAACCCACATTTTAGATTGTGACATTAGCTCTTTGCTTTCTCAAGAAACCATTTATCTCTCAGTGGTGACAAAGTATATTCAATGGGGTGCCCGCATTCAGACACATAAATCCATGCTGAGATGCATGAAGATTATCAGAAGTGGGCAGCAACTAAACATCTACAAATCAGTGATGTGTATGGACTTCAATGCACACCAAAAAACTAAGTTCTGCTAAAACCTAGTAATTTTTTGTGGGTTGGGTTAATTTATTTTTTCTTTTTCTTTCTTTCTTTTTTTTTTCTTTTCTTTTTCTTTTTTTTCTTTTCTTTTTTTTTTTCTTTTTCTTTTTTTTTTTTCCAAGAGGCCAGTGTTTTCAGGAATTTGAAGACCTAATACCATGCTAAATGGTACGTTCAAAAACATCCGAATTGGTAATGCATGGAAACTGTAAAAATGTTATTCATTCTGTCATTGGACGGCAGTAGCAGTTATGTAGTAGGCTACATTCATCTTCCCAAACCCTTTGGAGTACTGGCAACCACGGAATCAAAAATTCATTGCTTTATTCACAAATACTAAGAAGTTTTTTTTGTTTTACTGCCATCACTGGAGAGCTGAAAAGAGACACAGGTATTAAACAAGTCCTCAGGCAGAATACAACTCTAAGCAAACTAGAATATTCAACACAGCATAGTTTATTTGCACAGATAATCAACCAAGACTTTTTCTGGACTACAAAACTGGGTGCTGGCTTACTTGTGATAAGCCATAGAGTACTATAACATGTTAGCTCATGCTTGGTGGCAACAGGTTTGTTTTCCAACGTTGTGTAATCCAAATTCCTTTTCCAAGAGATGATTTTGAGAAGCACTATTAAATGGAATAATTAACGATAGCACTGAATACTAGAGAAGTAATTTTTTTTTTTGTGGTAAGCTTCAAACATTAAAAGTATCAGTTTATAAAGAACTAATATGATTTTAGGAATGGGAATCTCTTGCTAGTGCACTAAGTTTCTGCTTACATTTCAATCAGATCAGTGTACCCAGCTGTAGCACATGACAGAGATTTTAGGAACACAGTTAAGGTCACATTTACAATACAAATTGGGAATGTGTTGCAACTGCATTCTTTGATTTGATTGTAATGTAGATGACTGTAAAACTAATTAAACATCATCTACTGTTCACAGGAGAAACCACCAGCTGTTGCTTAAGTACACTTTAAAGACAGTTTTGTATGAAACAGGTTATGACATGGTTTCACCAACCAACAAGGACTGAGATTTTTCTATGTTTTAACAAGATTCTTTAACACACTCAAAATATGTTTAATACAGGTTTTGCTGTCAAGGTGCTAAGCCACGTCAAAATTTCTTGCAGAGTTTCATAAAAAAATGTCTCCCATATTTTGACATAAAGTCAGTTTTCCTCTGCTGATAGCTAACCATTTGGTCAAGCTGAATGGTGTTGTGCTTTATTTTCATGAGGGTTTGGGAAAACATTCAGGCCTACCAAATCCAAAATTTTGGGGAAAAAAATTAAATAATGTCTCTCTCCTATATGTTGCTTTCATCTGGAAATCAAAAAGCACCTTAAGATCACTATCATTATCTCAATTTTCAGACAAGAAAACAGATATAGGGATGTGCTCACACATGCCCAACATCAGCCAAAAACCTGATAGCTAAGGTAATTGGTGTACAGTTCAATGTCAGTGAGTTATTTCCCATTTGTTGAGATGTTTCTATTTGTTTGTTATTTGGATATTTATTCTATTTTGTAGAGCACTTAATACAATAATCCTGGTGATAACTGTACAAGGATCCAGAGTAAAAAATTAATTATACCAGAGCAGAGGAAATATTTTTGAGATAGACTCCATAAATCATTATAGCCAGTCAATAAAATCTCTGAATATAATTTAGAAGTGTCATGTTTTCAGGTTAAAAAAAAAAAAAATTGCTGCAAAATTCCCTAGCAGCATAGAAAGACAGTACATAATCCAGCCCACATATGACTGATAAAAGATTAGCCATCCAAGTTTTCTAGACAAATTTGAACCAGCACAGGCATTTGGAACCAAATCAATAATTTGTATCATTTTTACCTCCAATTCTTGAAACAGTTTGAGTAACACCTAAGTTAGCTTTAGTCTTTTATTAAATCAACTCCCCAACTAGCAGATAAGAATGGTTAGTTTTAATCCCAAATTCATATACTCCTGACTGCTCTTGAGGAATAAAGATATGTGTAGAGATTGCAGGTTTTAATGGTCCTAGAAAACTGTAGTAGCACCAACACAGCAGATCTGCATAAGGAAACCTCTTTGCAGGAACTGGCTATAAAGCCTGGGAAGTTTGGTGTTTTAAAGCACCTTCTGCTACAATCTCTGAAAGTCTAATACTGATATTAATCACTGCATTAAGTAGTGTCATGAAAAGTCATGATCATCACCATTCCCAGTTTCGGGAGCTTCTCTTAGTTGGGTAAATTTGCAATGCATTTTATTTTGCAGAGTTTCTTGAGCCGACCTTGCTCTTGCTGAGAGGCAGTATGATTTTATTTATTCTAGTTAATTTTATTTCTTCTAGAGGATCTGATCCTGCAGGTAACCAGTTCTTCAAATCTACCCCAAATCTTCCCATGCTTCAGCATGTCAGTGATTCTTGCAACATCGTTTCCTTTGCAGTTAAGATCCCTAAATAAGTTTACTTCAAATGCAGAGAGGCCTGAGAAAGTGAAAGCGACCAGCTGCAAACTAGGAATCCGACTAAAAAGCCTTAGGGAGCCAGCACACCACCTTGAGGCACAGATGCAAAAGTCAGTATTTACTGTGTTAAAAACAGCATCCTTACACCTGGCCCATCATGTGAGGACGGGACGGTAACCAAACAAGTTAAACCCTAGTCTTGATGTGTACTACCCTCTTTTGCAGCTTTCTACTCAGTAAGGTAATCCCTTTTCTGTATCAGTTCAGAGCACAGCAGCTCCATGATCCATTTTATCATCTCATTCTGACACCTGATATTTCTTCCAGATTGTTACACTAAGCTCTCGTATCTACACATGGTCAAGTACAATTCAAGTTTAAATCTTAAATGGTGTCACTTCTTGGTGCCTCAGTGTAGCCATATGTAAAATGGGGATAATTACTTACTTCATTAAGGCGTGGTGCTTGTAAAATGCTTGAGAGCCTCAGATGAAAAGGAGTGCTTGCAAAATGTAATTATAATATTATTATGCCAGAGGTAAGGCATAGGCTTGTGATTCCATGTACAGTGTTTAAATACAATTACTTATCTATCAAAATCAAGAATCTGTGCTATTTCTCCCTCTCTCAGCTCCTGATCCTCTTACCATTAATAATCTGAGTAATCCTGGCTCCAGTGAATCTGCTCACTTACTCCTTCTGTAAGGTGTACAAGAAACAAACAGTAACAGCAACTCCAAAACAGTATCAATTCTCATTTATCTCTATTTTTAATAATTTCGCCTGTTTGCAAGAGTCCTTAAGTTCCTCAAAGTGTCACAGTTGTTTTAAAGGGATACCTGCCTTTGCATTTCTGTAGATGCCCATTGGTACTAGACATATTTGTACACACTTTCTAGAATGTGGATTGGCTTTGGAATGTGGATAATTTTAAATAAGTGTAGTTTTTCAGGCAAAAATAATTTTGCATATTGCCCATTAGCTATGATGCACAAGAGCATCTACACATAACTTCTAATATTCACATTGCTCTTAAGCCTACTTGATTTGGTGTGATATATTCAACACTGGTGATAGCCTCAACCTTCCTGACAGTGTTCCTACAGCGTGAGGTGTTCCCAGCTCCTTTTGTCATATACACCAGGTATCAGATGGGCTTTCCTACATCTGCCAAGTCCTGGGCATTTTGTGTAATTACAACCACCACGTTTTAGGCCAACTTCAGGTTTTCTTCTGCTTGCTTCCCTGCAAGGCACAGAAGCATGAGTGTTTTTCCACCACGGGTATTTTACCCTCTGTGCAGCTGGAAGAGCAGAGATAAATAACCGCACTTGTAGAAATGAAGGTCACACAGTAAGCAGGAGATGGAAAGGGCTGAGATGGGAAGAGCAGAAGCAAAGGCAGGAGGAATGGAGAGAAACGATGCTGTCGTGCAAGCATACAGGGGATGTACAGGAGCTAAGAAAGGGCAGAAAAGTGGTTACAGAGAAGCAGGGCGGCACCGCGCCTTCCTACGGGAGGGCTGGAAGGAGGATCTCAGGCTCTTCCAGGCCCACGTGTGCAGAGCCTGTCTCAGCTCCCCCCCTGCCCCTTCCCAAAGTTTATCTGGGGATGCTCCCCCAGCTTCCCCGGTGCTCCCGGGCTGGCCGGGCCGACACGTGCGCGGAGCCCCACGGCGGGAGGGCAGGAAAGGGGCAGGAAAGGGGCCGGGAAGGGGCAGGGAAGGGGCAGGGAAGCAGCCGGCACCCGCACCTGGTAGCTCTGCCCTCCTCGGGAGAGCCGCCGCCGGCACCCGCCCGGATTGGCAGGAGCCTGCGCCCTCCTCTTCCTCCCTCCTTTTCCCTCCTCCGCGGGGTGGGTTTCAACCCTCCTCCTCCTTCCTTGGGGAGGGGGTAAGAGTTAAAAAAAAGAAAAGAAAGAAAGAAAAAAAAAAAAAAAAAAAAAAGAAAGAAAGAAGGAGAAAGAGAAAAGAAATCCCAAGTCGCGTCCCCGACGTCTCCGGGCCCCGCGGCCGCAGCGGCCGCCCCACATTCCTGGCATTCCTGGGCCGTGACTCCCCGCGCCGCCCCAGCCCGGCCCCGGCCCCGCCGCCTCCGGCTCGCCCGCCCGCCGGCCCCGCTCGCCCCCGCGGGACACCAGTCCCCTCCCTCCCGCCCTGCCTCCCTCCTTCCCGCACCCCGCGGCCGGCAGCAGGAGCTCAGGGCGCCCGGCCCTCCGCGCCGCCACCGGCGGCCGCAGCGCCCTCCCGGCCGCCCCGCCGAAGTTCCCCGCGGTGGCCGGGCCGGGGCGGCGGGAGCCGCTCTCCCTCCGCAGCGCCCGCGCCCGGTGCCGGGACCGCCGCCTCCCGCGGGCGCGCACAAAGCCGGAGCCGCCGCGCTGCCCAGCAGGTAAGGAGCCGCCGAGTTCGCTCGAGTTCGGGAGCGTCCCCGCGCAGACTTTGAAACAGCCCGAGCGGTGCCCTCACACTCGGGGAGCGCGGTCGGCAGCGTTTGCGTGGGGCTCGCCGTGCGCGGCAGCGGGCTAGCACAGCTCCGCCGGGTGTGCATCTCTGCCTGTGAGCCACCAAAATAGCCCTGCTTGGGTTACAAATGCCACTCGGTGACCTGCGATAAGCGAGCCTTGGACGGTCCGTCCAGCCCGTAAATTTAATGTTAGACACCCAGATAACACGGCATTTGTCTAGTCAAGAGGTATTTGTAAATAGCGAGGAACGGGCAAGGCTCCGTGCTGGGCTGCCCCTATTTACATCGCGGCATGCCCGTGTTTGCCTTCCCCCCCGCCCGGGGCTTTACCTTGCTCTTTGTTAGTTACAGTCAAGCCTAAACTGGCCGTCTTCAGCAAGTCTCTGTAACTCTGCTGAGTGCTGCAGCAGAGATCGCGGCGAGGCAGGGAAGAGTGACATCTACTCTCGTTTCTGATGTGGCAAAGTCGATGAATTGTTAAGATCTCAAACCAGCTCACTTTATTGGGGTGTATTTGGGACGAGTATTACATAATGTATGTGTGGTATGTGGATATGATGTGTGTTGGAGCTTTCCTATCGAGTATGTTTTATCTCTCTGATTTGCATAAAATACTCGTATGTTTCCATTATAAGCAACTCTTTGGTTGTTTCTAACTTTAACGAGGTGGGAACAGTGACCTGTAAAAGGCTCAGATTCAATCTTGTTGCCCAAGAAGTTTTCTGGGATTTTTGGCATGTAGCCTGAAACCATAGCAGAAATGCTTTTACCAGAAGCCAGTTCTTTTTTCTTTAAACTCTATGCAGATAGTTGCTACAGGGTTTGGTTATTCCAAAAGCACTGTTACATTCTTCAGAGTTTGGAGAAATATTCACGTAAAATGGCTCCCCCCCAAAATCACAAGTCACCACCTGCCAACTTCCATATTATGAGAGGAGATAGTTCTTTTTGAAGAGAGATGTGAGGGGAGGCAGTCCCAGCAGGGACTGTGTTCTTATTATCCAGCTGAGAATGTCCCATCAAATATGAGTGACAAAATACAGATTAAACAGCTTTTGCTCTTGGCCTCTGGGGGTTTTGTTGCTGACATCTAGTACTTGTTATGTGGTATAAATTAGAGCATGTATATTACAGTAATGCCAGCAAGCTTTAGGACCTGTTCTGTTATTGGCAGTACTTAAACTCTTTCTGGAGTCTTTAGAAGGCTGTGCCAGAATTGCTTACAGACAGAGGGCACTTGTGTATATCTCACAGGTCATGATACAAAACTTGAGAGCTTCACAAACTTATAGGCTGAAGCACAGTCCATTAGCTAAAAGATAGTCCCTAAACTCTGTGGCAGAGCTTGTGGGCCATCAGTTCTGCCAGTGCATTTGTGTGTGAGAAGCTGTAAAGCATGTCTGTCTTGATGCATCCTCAAGGAATCCAGTGGTGCAGACCAAGGCCGGAGCGAGGGCTGCTGGGCTGATCTCTGTACTGAGCAATATGAGCTTTTGTATTTACATTATATTTAGAGTTTTACACGTGCCTTTTAAATGTTTCTGTAATGGTAGCAGAAGTAGCTTTGGTGCAGCGTGGTTCATGAGAGTTAATTAGCAACCAGTGTTAGTACTAATGACTGACTTTTCTCCTGGTCATTCTTGTCCAGCAGAAGCCCATGAGTCAGTTATTGTAACTTAGGTATGGAATGGCTTTCTATGAAATGCATCTACTCTTATGCACTTAGCAAATTGCTTTGGCCAACAGTGGCTCCTCCAATCATGGAGAAAGTACTTTACATATATACACACAAATAGACTTGTGTGCATAGTTCTGATAACTCTATGGCTTCCTTTTTCTATGTTTATTTGGTACTGCTGAGCCAATCGGCTGCTCTTCATTCTGTTTCTCTTCATGTGCAGTGAGGCTGTGTTTGATTAATTGTTACTTAAGCAGCTCATTTTAATATGGATTTACGTTTAGCATAGGTATATGCAGTATGAAAAGTGTACTTGAACTCCATCTCTTCAGCTGGAAACGAATCCTCTGTTGCAAGGGTTTGTCAGCTGCAGGGGGAATGGATAAAGTGCTGGTAGTACACAACAGGTACAAAGTTTTCAGCATGCAGTGTTGCTCAGCACGTCCAAGTCCTGCAAAGACCCACCCAGGTACTTCAATTCACGTTCATGAATAGTGCCTTTGAAACCATGGGATTTCTTTTATATACACACTAATAAACATGTATGCAAGTCCTTGCAGGAGCCAAGCTATAATATTTAGTATGTGGTGTATTTGTGCGTGTGTATCCAGCTCACTTGTAGGAAGATTTTGGTATGCTGAGCAAATGCCGTAAAAGTTTTTTTTTGTTTGTTTGTTTAAGTCCACTATGAAGTACAGCAACCTTCACCTGTTATGCTTTGTGGAGTTCCATTGAAACAGATCCTGATATTTGAAAAGAACGCCGTGCCATGTAGATTTTCCTCCTGTAAGGAGGGAGTATGATACCAGGTTGTGCACCAGATTCTCTGAAGTTTTATGTAAAAATGTCAGGTTCCTTTTTTAAAATCTACTGGTTTTCTATTCAGAAACTTCATGAAAGCTGCTTCCTCCACCTATGAAATTGTGAAAAATATTTATTAAAAAGCAAGAATTAAAGAGTAGTTCCTAAAGGAATGGAGGTAGACCTGAGCAGAAGTCCATGTTTGTGGTAAAAATATGATTTTGGTTTCATTGTCTAACGTCTATCCTCCTGTGATTGGTGCAGGGGATCTTAAAACTCAGACGGCAGGTGCAGCTTCCTCTGGTGGTGCTGGATTCAGTCCATGTCCAGAGCAAGGGTAGCCTGTCCCATGGGGTGCCCTTGCTCTCCTTTTGGTTTGCTGTGCACGTGGAGCTGAAGACGTGATTGGTGAGGAGACATGTCACACCCTCTGAAGGAATAGGGCTCCTCACCCATGTGGAGATAGCCCCAGGAACAGGAACTGCAGTCCATGACTCTTCCCCTTTCCTTTGAGCTGTCAGAGGGAATGAGGAGAAATCATAAATGTGAAAGGAATTAAGGACACAAGGTTATGGTGCAGCACCAAGTATGTAAAAAGAAGTGCATATTTGTTCTAAAATGTATTTCCTACCTTATCACGGCTGTTCCTAATAAGCAGTTGAACATGTTATTGTCAGCTATATGTGAATAGCTAAGTGATTGTAAATTTAGCTAACACTAAGAAGGTTTTCTGACCAAAGGACTTTTCTGGACAGTGTTGGGTATATGGCATAATGGATGCATGCTATCTTGGGAAGAGGAGAATGCTGACCCCTCTGATGTCCTCTAGCCATTGTGACAGTGATTTTCTGCTCATGTAAAGAGTTTAGGTACCAAGCTTTGCTCAACACCAAGCACATCTTCTGGAAATTGCAACTCTCCTTTCTAATTCTCAATCAGTCTACCTGTCCTTATGACTAAGAATACTTTTTTATTTTGTCAGTAACAATGTAAACCTAAAATTACATTATGTGATGTATAAACACCTCTGAAAAGAGGGTGGTGAACATGCATGTTGGTGATCTAATAAACTAGATGAATGATGGTGTGCCAAAACTTGCTAATGATGCAAAAGTATTTGGATTAGGCAAGACTGAGGAAGACGGAGGAATTGTAAAGGGAATCCAAGAAAGCTGGGTGAAAGGGAAGCATAGAAGATGATGTCGATAAATTCAAGAATATGCACGTTAGATGGAATAATCAAATTACTTATTCATGTTACTGGATTGTAAATGAACTATATTTATTAAGGTGGAGAGGAAGATTTCAGCAATATTTTATTTGAACTTGTGCACCTTCTTAATGCTTAGTGTTGGGCAGAAGAAAAATGCCACAGTTGTTTTGCAATATTGTGTAAATGACACAAAGGATATTATTAAACTGGTGCTCGAACTCACCTGGAATAATCAGTTTGTGGTCTCCAATCAAAGGAGAGTGATTGAAAAATATTCCCATGAAGTTGAACAGAAAATATTCATTTCAGTCTTTCAAGGGGGTCAGTTAGAGGAGGTAGGAGGTATATGTGCAAAATAGTGCTTGACCATTACCCTCTGATACAATGACAGGTTATAAGGAGTACTTTGAAAGCCAAAGTATATAATACTTCTAAATCACCATTTCTGGTGTATACCACCAAAGGACATCGTATAAACCAAAAGCCTGTTAGGGTGAACAAGATAAGTGAACTGTTCTAGGGACAGGAAGGACAGTCACAGCTACAATGAAGAGATATTAACTGTACTGCTCTAGGGTGTAAATCACCCCTATCTGTCAGGGATTGAGAAATTTCTCTTAGAACAGGTGATGCTATATGTGCTTGTTGTGATACTTGGTATGTTTTCTTACAGAGTAAGCTGCTCTTAGAAGCAGGATATTGAGCTGATGATTAGACACACTACAGTAATTTAGTTCCTCTATTGTACTGTGAATGATGCTGATTTTAATTACATATTCATGCAGGGGGAATTGAAAGATCAATTTTTTTGTATATGTTCAAGTTTCATGGAAAGCATGGCTTGGACTTTAAGTCTTAAACACATTCAAGTTTGAAGTTTTAGCTTACTGAGAAGTGATCTGCTGTGGCCTGGGCTGGTATAGAGAAGGACAGAAGTGATGGTTAGGTTTCATTTAAAGGACAGATAGCACTGATACCTGTTATTAGTCAATTTGGTTATGATTTTTAATATGTTTTCTGATGGTATTTTTTAATTTGGGGCAGGTAAAATAAATAGTTTTGATTTCTGTAACAGAATGATAGTTCTGTGGCTGTAAGAAGTGGAAGGACTGGATTATGGAGGTAACTACATCTCTTGCAGCTTAGTGGGTGTTTTAAAGAAAACATTGTCAGAGCAGTAGTATACCAACACCATGGAATTCTTGCATATCTGTATGCTGGGGGAAAGATTGATTTAGTAGCAGGCATTGTGATTGATCTAACAATCAACACCCCATGTTAACAGATTAGTGTATGTAGTGTATAACACAGTTAAGAGTTGTCCGTAGAAGTTTCAGAAAACTATGCTATAACTTAAAGAATAAAAAGCCAGGACTTGTGCAAGATTTAGGTGGTCTAACCAGCGAGAATGAGCTGTCTTACAGGCTGCCTGCCTTGCAGCTATCTGCAAAATAAAATGTGGACTGACTTTGCCTTCCCTGTTGAAAAGGCTGAAGCTGTTGTGAAAGGAGCCTTGCAGTGCTTTTTGAACTTAGAAAATTAAGTTTATGGGAAGGCTCTCGAGGTGCATAGAAGTGATGTCCTCTCCTGGGACATGCTTTGGCCATTGGGCTGGATTAAAAGCATATCTCTCTGAAGGACAAAGGGTAGATAGGTCCTTAGCCCAGGAGAAGTTGACAGTGTAGGAGAAGCAGGAGGTTACCAGTAGTTGTTTTAACTTGTGTTTGTGAAATTCTTTCTTGTTTTTACAACTGAGAAAATAGTTTACATTCCTAAGGTTTTTGAGATTAGCTCTTATCATGGAACTCCCTCTTCTGAGAGGAGGTATTCACTACCTTATAGATAAAATGCCTTTAGGTTTTTATTGGTGATGATAATTAAGCCAGGTTTTTGGACAAGCCTGTGCAAAATCAGGGGACTTTGCCAATCAGAGATTCAACAGATAAAAGCCAGATCCTATTTTTGATGTGTATCACTGGTGCCATTTTGATTTTGACCTCTTCACACAGGAGTTTCATTTGTCCTTTCAGTACAAAGTGTATCCTGTTGGTGGTGGAAACCCTGCATTTTCTGAGTACGTGATAGGCAGTGCTTATCTCAGGTGCTTTGAAAGGGAGACACTGTGTAAAGGAATTTCTACACAAAACATTGTGGCTGTTGTTTACCAGGGCAGAGGGAGAGCAGAGGGGAAAGCAATATGTTTAGTGGCTTAATTTGCCCTGTGCTGAGGTGGAGTGAATCTTCTGATGCCTTCAGAGGGAGCAGGCCTCAAAAGTCCTACCTCAAACATAGAAAAGAGGCATTTCAGAGAAAATCTGACTTCTCTCTTAAGAGCTTTGCGAAATACCTGATGTGAACAGACCTGCCTCAGGAAGAAAAAGCTTTGGGAGTAGAAATTTATTTCAAAGGTCCTAGAAAACAGGCATCTGAAATGATAATAATTTTTCTCTTATTTTTCTTGTTTTTCCTAGTTTTGCCATACTTTTAAGCGCTACTGAGTGTAATTGACATCTATTTACATTCTTTATAGTGCTGTGAAGATTCAGCCCGTTTAGGAAGATGCTTTGGTTAGCTTACCAGATAAAGAAATCAGCTGCTAATTGAAGGGGATGGCTGGTGCAGTCTGCTACTGGTAGACAGAAATATTGACAGAGTTTCAGAGCTCTGGCAGTTTCAGAATGGAGGGTGTACAGGGCAAGTTTCTGCTTGTGAATAAAACAACTCATGTAGATGTATTTGAGTAAAGTTCCTGTGATTTCATCCACCTCTGCCAAGACTGTGCTGTAGGAATCTGTGACAGAAGAGGAAGCTAAATCACAGCATTGATGTGCTGCTGCTCCCCACTTTGTTGTGGTTCTTTCTGAGAACAGAGCAAGACAATGACAGGGTTTTCTTGCAAGTTCTCTTCCATGTATCCATGTTCCCCTTCTTAGCTTGGTGCCCCAAAATGTATCTGTGCATAGCTGGAAATCTTGTTTGTAAAACAACTGAAATATTGCAGGAGAGCACTATTGGGATGGGATAACACTTAACATCCAAATGGTATGTTGGTTGCTAGCAATTTCATTTCCTTTGTTTAATTATCTTTCTTTCTGACAAGGGGGAAATAAAAGCCACCATTTAAAAATGAACTTTTTTAAAAATTTTTGCATATTTTAGGGCTTTTGCTGTGCAGTTTGAATGTTGCATGCTGCTTAACATTATCTACAAAGAAGTGTTTAAATGAAATGCTCTATATGGAGAGATGCATTGCAATTCATAAGTAATGTTTTTGCATTCCTTTCTGTATTGCAGAATGTAGTGGGAAGTTTACAAATAGGAGAAGACAAAATACATGTCTTGAATTACAGTGTAAGGAAGAGGAGAAGAAATGGTTTGGTGCAATAGGCAAACGGTGTGTTGGGGAGTGCTGGCATGTATTATAAGGATTTTAGTTTCTTTGGTCATAGCCCGCCCTCTGAAGCTGCTTCACCTCTTGAAAGTTCTTCTGGGTTTTGCATTTGACTGGGAAATTGCCATGTGCATTTGAATATGCAAATTCAGAAGTGCTGATTTATGGTTCAGTAGTTGAGACAGTTTTGGAAGAAAATTGCTGATACAACCTCAGGACCTGCTTGACTCTGTGAAGTGATGAGCATTTCTCTGGAGCTGGAATGAAAAGAAATACCTCTAAGGAGAATGCAGTAGCTTGGGGTATGAGGTCTTCTCTGCTAGCTGTGTGTTAGCTTTGCTCTATCTGCTCTTGTTCCTTGCTGCTGATGTAGTAACCTAAAACTGTTGATCACAGAATGGCTCTGAATTCTTGTAGTGTACATTTGCATATAACTTTTCACTTCTGAAAGGGTAAATTATTACCGTGGATAGGTTGAGCTTTCAAAACCTTGTCTAACAATGGCCCAGTTGTCTCTTTTGATGTACAAATGGGTTTATCTGGAAAGACTGATGTTGTCTTGCAGTTTTTCCTTGAACCTGACTTAGGTATGAAGACTGCCACCCATACACTAATTAATCTGTCAAAACATCTGACAAGGGGTGGATGCACATTGGAGACAATTAGTCATTTTGTCTATTAGTCAATAATGTCAACTTTGGTTGATGTTATATAAGGTTTCTTACCTACTTTTGTATTTTCAGCTTGTGTTACAGTAGAAGTTTGTTAGCACATGGCTTAACTTCCATGTCAGCTTTGTGTGGTCAGTGTCCTTTGCAAGTATCACTAGTTCTCTGCATAAAGCTGTGAAATTCTGCATTTCCTACCCCCCATACATTCAGCAATACATTGCAATGGTCATGACTGGTTGGACTATGAGCTGGTGATAATAAAGTCCTCTGCATGTAAATCTGTCCAATAAGATAGGCATTCAGCTAACTTCAGGTAACATTGTCCGCTGTTTAATGCCACTTAATTTTGCCTTCTCTGCTCTCTTTAATAGTGTGGATTTATAAAGTAATTTATTTTTTTTACTTGGGATGGAATCAGAGCAAATGCATTTGTCAGTCTCTTCCCATTGTAGGTTTCAATCAAAGGGAGCAGCAGAGGATAGGACAATGACAGCAAAGGATATCCTCCATTATTCCAATATTTTCTTATGATGAAGAAAACATGTTTATGCGTGTTTATCTCAAGAAGGCTTTTTGCCACAACCTGAGCACCCTGTGGCAGTGGTTTTGAAAGCAGAACATGTTTGTTTTGTTGAGTGCCATTTACAAAGATTAAGATATGTGAATGAAAATAACATTTAAAAATTCCATGTTGCAAAAGTCCCTTTGGTAATACAGTTAATAAAATAATTTTTGAAGTTCAAGGCAGAATCTAGATTGTTTATTAGGAAAACTTCCCAATAATAAGCTCTATGATTTATAGTATAAATGTCTTACGAACAGCTCTGTTGTGGGAACTGTGTTAAAATAATACTCAACAGTCCACTGAAGCATTCATTGAAGAGTCAAAGGTCTTTGTCAAAAAAATGGACAAGGTTCTGGCTTTGTAATCAAAGTGGTTTGAAATAATAAAGTTTTGGGGTTTTTTAATTTTAAAAGCTGTGATATTAGCTCCAGTAATTTTTCACCATTCTTTTAGGGATAAAGATAAATTGGGTGACTGAACTCTGGAAAAAAAAATCAAGGTTTTTTTTTGTTATTTTATGGGGTTTCTTTTTTTACTTAAGCATTTGAACCCATTTTTTAGTAAAGGATCTGGTAAAATGGTAGTATAAAACAAATTCAGAAATCTTTAAGTAAGTACTCTTGGCAGTACAGTGTTTTGGAGCCTTTGTGAACAGTGACCTCCTTTGCAGTATTTTATACCTTCATACCTGTACTTGATAGATGCTTCATTTGCTTCATCCTGAGGCATTTGACAGGTCATGCATTCATCCACCCGTGCGTGTTCCTGCCCCGCCTGTGGCTGTCTTGAGGTGTGATGCCCAGGAATGTTTCATGCTGGCCACAGCTGGGTGCTTTGCACACCAGGTTCCATGGACATCATTCGACCTGCTCTCTGCAATGTGCTCCAGGCAAGGTCCTAAATGCCTCTCACCGAGAGCCAGCGTGAATAGGAACTGTTTTGGTGATGACTTAAATGTAGATTTCCTTCACTGTTATCTCAGTGAAGTTATTTTACTGGTATGTGTGGTGATTTCTGTGTACAGGGTCAGACCTAAAAGAATTTAATCAGGGTAACAAACAGATAGGGCTGGGTATCAAGTGCTAACTGCACAGGAAGGGGCTCTGCATCCAAAAGTGCAGAATCTGTTCTGGATGATGTTGTCAGTGATGGGTGTTTCATTAAGTCTTTATGCAGTGATTCCTCTACCCATTAGGAAAATAGATTCAGGAGAGCTTGAAATGTTTGTGGGGTTTTTGCAGTTTTGTTTTGTTTTAAAACATATCTCATCCCCATAATGGTAGAGGTATATAAGAAAAGCAAATGAAGTTTATAAAATAACAAAGGTATATGGCTTTTAAGAGTAGTTCTGTCAACAGATGAGGACCATTAATCCATAGTCTGTCAGATGTGATGTTCTTTATTACGGACAGTGAATGATTATGCTGCAAGCTGCCTATCACCACAACTGTTGTGGCATTGTGCACTGGATCAGTGGTGTCTAGACATGGCCATGAGATTTACCTCTGCAGTTTATATCTCTCAGAAATTAGAAATGTCAGACAATGAGATGTTCACTTTGTTTTTAGGACACTTTGAAATACTGGAATCAATTATGGTATTTCATTGTAGCATTCGTCTGTATATGCCTTTAAAGACTATGTGTCAAATCTTTCATATTTTCATCAATTTCTATACTTTCATATCTTCTTGACTTAAGGAATATGGCAATGAATGGTGGTTCTGAAGACTTGGTGTAATGTTGCGCAGAAGGTGTTATCGAGTGTGTGGAAGCAGTTTGTGTACTAAGTTTGTTCAAACATAGATGCCTTAGCTCATGAACAGTGAGAACTCTACAAGGACAAACTGCAAGGTCAGAGGAAATTAAAAACAAAAGAATGCCTGATTGCCATGTCTGCTGAGACTGAGCATTGATTACACTATCCTTGTCCTGCCAGGATCATGATGATGACAACTGTGTCTTATGTCCTTTGACCAGAATCATAGAATATCCTGAGCTGGAAGGGACCCACAAGGATCATGGAGTGCAACTCCTATCCCTGCACAGGATGAAGCCCAGAATTACACCATGTGTCTGAGAATGTTGTCCAAACACTTCTTAAATTGGCAGTCTCAGTAGATTACAAGGCAGAGTTAACTGAGACTTGGTTAAGTTCAGCCCTCTTTCGGTGGAGGAGCAGCGTAATTAGACAAAGGGGGCTCAGTCTTGTGCAAGAGGAGGCAGTGCAATTCACATGGGTTCTAAGACACAGAAGGTTAAGCTGCAGTTGGGTACATCCTCACATCGTTACATTACGTGCCAGGAGAGCGGAAAATTACAACTCAGTTATTCAAGACTGTAGTAAATCTGGTTAATACCTCATACCTCTGACACATCTGTCAGTGTGGTATCATAATTATTTACCTTGGCACTGTAAGCTCCAGGCAGGAAGTCCAGTTGGTGAGCACTACATCCCCAAGGTTCTGGCGTGTGCTTGCCGGCCCCGCTGCCACCGGCACAGCCGGCAGCCCTGCTTACCAAACCAGGGCGTTCGTGTGAATCCAGGTTTGCGGGATCAGGACGTCAGTTTGCAACAGGAAATTGCACTTCCAAAAGTGAGTGTGTGAAAGGGATCAGTAATTCCTGACAGCTTGTACCAAAGTAAATTCTGTTGGAGGTTATTGCCTGCCAAGTTGGGTGCTTTGATTTTATTTTAAAACAAGAAGCTGTAGCAGTAAGTCTGGTGTTCTTTTTACCCCAAGCTCCTTTCACACACTTTTTAGCTTTGTCTGGGAATAAGTAAACACCTAAAATAATCTCTGGTTTTGTCATCTCTTTGGTAGCATGGTTGCTTCCTGTATTATGAAAGTTATCATTAGATTAGCTGTATTTAAGCTTCCTGTCTCACCAGGGTTTTTTCCATTATTTTTACAATCTCTTTCAGGAGGTACCAGTATCATGTTTCTGTAATAAAGGTTTCACTTAAATTATGTGTTGGTGGGTTTTTTTCCTGTTGTGGTTTTTTAAATTTTTTCTCTGACCACTTTCCTTACTTTGTCTGAAGTATCTTTTCAACTCTGATATTTAACCAGGTTTTCTTTTTTTTTTTTTTTTTATTTAATGGCAGATGCTATTGTAATAACATGCAGGCCAAGAAAGCATAATGCAACTCTGTCAGCAATTGTTATGCTTATATAAATGGTAGAAAAAGCTCAACAACCTGTTTAGCTGTATTGCTACTTAGTCTTGATCTTGTGGGGAAATTGCTGTTGTTTAACAGGTGACCCTGCAATTGTGAACTCTGGCTGAGAAAATAAATAACTGAGATGCACAGTGTCATGTTTGGCTCATCTAGGGTAGAAATTGAATACATAAGTGTGAAAATACATAATCTTTAGTATATTCTTTTACCATTAAGCATGAAAACTATGGCCACTGAAAATAATGGACTTTTGGGATTTTACATGTGCTCATTTACTTATCAAACCAAAAGGTAAACCTAGACCTGAGGTTTTAAAGCAAAAAATGGAGCTGAATTTTCAGAATAGTGAGGTAGAACTCTTTCAGGTCAGTCCAACCTTAGTTAGATCATGGGCAAACATTTTGCCGTTGCTGTGTACCCTGCTCGGCCTTCTGCGTGTCCCTCATGTTTAAGCCTCATTTGCCACTAATAGATGTCATTTGTTTGCTGGGGTGTATGTTTGCCTATGGTGCTGGAGATTGCACTTCTAAGTGTAAGTGAAGACTGGATGTGAAGGTCTTTAAGCTTGTCTTTAGGTTTTACCCTTTTGATTAACCGTTTCTTGGCTTTGCACGTGCAGCTGCTGTCTTGCCAATTGATGTTTCTTTGTGGATTTCATATCAAGTCTTGTGTTACTGCTGTAGAATATACACTAGATCCTTTTGTGTTCTTTTGTTTTCGGCTGTATTACTGATTTTAGGAGTTACCAGGACAATATTTAGATTTTATGTCATATTTTGGTTTTGGGGATGCCAACTACTTTCTTGATTCATTGCAAGCTAATTGATACCTAAAATGTTCCATGGAAGTTTCTTTCTGGGTTCATTGATTCATTTACTGTATCATCTAGGTTGTTGCTAAATATGCACCTGTAGTGCATTTTGGGAGAGTTTTGCCCAATTTGATACCAGCATTCACATCAATCCCCTAACTCAAGTCTCTTTTTTCCTAAGTTTAGCAGCAGTGCTGTGGTATAAAATCTTGATCTTGCTTCATAATGATGCTTCTTCCTTATAGGAACTATCTGTCATTAAATTTATTTGCTTCTAAAAGCTGTGTATTATTTTAGTAAATTACATGTTTATATTTTGAATTTCTAGCCTATGACTGCAGTAATGAGTAGCCCTTTCCTCTCTCTTGAAAGATAGTTTCAGGCTCATCCTAATTGATTGCTTTCACTCATTGCTGATGTTGTGCTCTTCATTTGAGCCTCATTGTCTTGGTAGCAATTAAACAAAAGCCCAATTAAGTCTCCCGCTATACTGGGAAGCAGCTTGCCAGAATTTGACAGTACAACAAAGGACATTTCATTGACTAATTTCTTGAGAAGGAAATGTCTCGGTGGAGGTCTGTAAAGCAGCACATGTGATTTTAGACAATTTCCAGCTATCATTTTTAAATTATTTTAAATCTGTGACTGAGCCTTCTGCTCTGTTCCAAAGACATGACTCAGAACACTACTTGTGTTGGAGAGCTAATTTCCATCCACTGACAACGTGAAAGCCCTCTTGAAACATCATATTTCCAAAGCAAGCAAAGTGAGAGTAAGTAACCTCTTAGCCTCTTTGCAGCATTATTCAACACAGGGCTTATGATAAAAAGACAGGATTAAAAATTTTCTTTGTTTATCCAAAATATAGTAAGCCTGTAAATCCCACTTAACTGAAGCCATTGTAGTTATTGCTCTTTATATTTTTGTTTCAGAAGCTGTAAATTGGAAGAGCCACTTTAGAACTGGAAAAAGAAGAATGAATTAGAACAATGTTTTTTCCAAACTGAGCCATGCCTGCCTGTTGGCTTTCATTCTGCTGAGTAAAGTGTCTTGAGAAAGGGGAGGGAACACATAAGATGAAGAGAAAAATGACCCAGAAGAGTCTGCTTTGACAGGACTCTAAGACAGTCACAGGACCACTGCCTTACTGCATGAAAACTTGTAAAATGTATGAAAAGAGAATTTCAATTGGGTCAGCAGATCTCTCTCTCTCTTTTACCATTAACATTTTTATTTGAATGCCACAGCTCCGTATCACTGTATATCAAGACCAAGACAATAATTGTCAACAGTTCCAAGTACGTGTGTACATTATCATGTTTGATTTCCACCGAGCCATAAACACTCTTTGTCTTTTGCCTTTTACTAGCTATTGGCTTGGCTATTCCTTGTGGACAGGAAAGCTGTGTGTAATGCTTTGTAAAGTGGCCATCAGTTCCTTGCTTTTATCTCTATTCAGCATAAATTATTTGTAGCAAGGCCACAGAAACGTTCTGGCCAAGATATGCAGGTGCCCCTCGTGGAGAGCTATTTCAGGATAAAGGCTTAATCTTGCTGTGTCTTTCCTCCCCTTCTCTCATTTCTTCTCTCCTTGAAGAATACTAATCCTGAATTATAGGAGCCCATGGCTGGTCTCCTCCCTCCTCCATGGCTCGCTTATGTTGTTGGTTTTGTTGTTTTGTAGGGTTTTCTTTTTTTGTTATTTTCAGAATTAACCCTCAACTGGATAAGCTGAAACATATTCTTTTACCCTTAAGCTTGAAAACTTTGCGTGCACTGCCATTGCAATATTTCTAAGGGGAAATTCAGCCCCTAATTATCAAATTAGATGCACATTCTGGTTCTTTGGCATGACTTTACTTCTGCCCATCTGTTAAGCTGGCACTCTGCCCTCTCAGAAAGTAGCTGACCAGTTTCAGCTGAGCAGAGGAGCCAACCAAAGATGGGTTAAGAGAGGCAGCCCGCAGAACACTTTATGTTTGATTCCTCTTGCCAAAAGCTCTTCCTGTTTGCAAACAATGTCAGCTTAAGCCCATATGCTCCATTACATGGGATGACATCTGTGGAGACAGATGCAGGGATGGCAATACAAATGACATTTGATAAGGAAGGGCATATGTTATGAAACTAGACACCACTATGAGTTTAAGACCCTGTCTGTACTGCATGTGCATACAGAAAAATAGATTGCTTCTGTATTTTGGGGTGTGTGCATTCATCAGCCCCAGGGTTGGCTTTTGAAGTGCATCATTGTTCAAGATTTGTGCTGGGTGTAGCTGCAGTTTTGTGATTTGGTCGTTGTGCATTATTAGCTGAGGTCAATATTTTGCTTCAGTACTCTTTGAATGGCGATGTGCATTAAGGGTCCAGCAGTTTGCACCATGTAAAGAAACTGGGTAATGCCAGTGTAAGAGGAGCCTGTTGTAGCAGAGGGTTCTGCTGTGAAATGTCTTTTTGAAGGATTTCAGCATTACCTTCCAAAAATCTATTTCAGCATTCAAAAATGAATTATTTGTGTATGAATTTTACATGTCTGGGTAAAAATCTCTTCCTTTGGCACATTCTCTTTGCCCCTTTGCTAGATTTTGCTTTGTCACCAGAGGTCACCTTTGTATCTAAAGCTACTCTTCCTCAGGCACCTCTGCTTTTAGCACCTTTTGCTCTTCATATTGCTAAGGCTGACAGAAAAAGTAACCAGTTTTCATTAAGTAGACTTTGCATATAATCCATTTTAACAATTTCAAGAAAAAATTTACATTGAGAAAATACATTCTATTGATTTAGAGCACAAGCAAAAATGTGCAGTATTTGAAGTATATGCCTTATCAGCCAATTGAAGAGTATATTTTTAGTATTGGGCTGAATGGAAAACACACTTTTGATGAACAGGTACTGGCAAAGGCAACTCTTCCATTAAAAATAAAAGTAACTTGCCCATGGGTATATTTTTCATATCCTTTTAATGGAGTTAATATTTGTTAACATGAGAATGTTTTTTGGTGCTTTGTTTGGCTTTTTGTTGAAAAACATTTATCCAAGTGACATGATGTATTTGTTTATTTAGATAATGTAGGGTTGTAATAAATAGTTGTAGGTTACTTCTATTTTTTCATTCACTGAGATTTATTTTTGGAGCATTTCCTGGAATGGTGACACTCTTTCCTTGGTAGCTTAAGGACAATGCTATATTTGCTGGCTAAAAGACCTCCTAAAATGTATGTAGCTGTTAAAGACTTGGACCAAATGTGGCTTGTTGAATTTGTAGTGTTGTGGTGGGGAAACCCATCTGGAGGAAGAGGATTTCCTTAATCATAGTGATATGGTCACTTTCTCTGCACAGCTTTTTTGTTCTGAACTTCCAAAAGGATAATTTCACTTCTAGATTGGATTAAACAAAGGAATACTCCAAAGCATTGAGGAGAGTTGGTTTCTCTGGTTGAGCTTGTTAAGAAACTTTAGCAGCTTATTTTCTTATATCTCTTGGTTGTTTTATCCGTAATAAAGGGTTAATAGTAATGATGATGATAATATCTGTTTTTTATTCTCCTTGTCCCCTGAATTCTACAAAGAATTTTTTCTGTGTACTCCAAGGTATTACTCAATTTGCACTCGTTAAGTCTTTCCTTGAAGTGTTACCCCCCAAAAGCTGAAAATAAATGTTTCCCTTTTTCCTTTCTAAATTGGTTTAGTAGCTGCAAAATGTGATTCCTGATAACTGTGCATAGTAGGTGAAGATTCAGTGCAAGTAAAAAGGATTAATTGTAGAGACTGAGATGTGTACTGGTATTTATTTTCTCACTGTATTGAACTGCTAAAAATGCAGCTTTTTTTTTGTAAAAGGAGCATTTTTATATTAAATTGCCAGGATTTTGAAGAAACACAATGCTTCAGGTGCATTCAATGTCAGTGTTTTTTATACAATTTGCAGAAAAATTGGTGTTACTTTGCAAGAGGTCAAGGATACCCTTATAATTCCCTTGTAAAACATTTTGGTACAAAAAGCCTGGCTTTAGTCTGCAGTGCTTTGTTATCAATGAACCGCTCCACATGTACATCTACGTGTACCTTTTCCTATTGAAGGGTCAAAAAACTGTTTTATCTATTTGGTTACATGATGAATTGCATTAACCTATT
Organism: Phylloscopus whistleri; assembly: GCA_017589585.1. Lineage (NCBI taxonomy): Eukaryota > Metazoa > Chordata > Aves > Passeriformes > Phylloscopidae > Phylloscopus > Phylloscopus whistleri. The sequence goes on along the minus strand of JADMLD010000622.1, from coordinate 3,202,980 downwards.
GCCTGTGCAAAGTAGCCAGTGGAAATGGCCTCAAGCTGGACCAGGGGAGGTTCAGGTTGAACATCAGGAAAAATTTCTTCACTGAAAAATTGAGTAAGCATTGGGATGGGCAGGCCAGAGAAGTGATGGAGTCACCACCCCTGGAAGTGGAAAATATCTTGACATGGCACTTCCTTACCTAACATGGCAGTGTTCAGTCAATGATTGTATTTGATGATCTTGGAGGTCTTTTCCGACATTAAAGATTCTGTGGTTCTCAAAGGTCTGCTGGGCACATGAGGCAGTGCACAAGGTGCTTCAGTAATCAGAATCTTCTCTTCTGATGGGATTTGCTCTTCTTGCCTCCTTGTGTTGCTGACAAGCTTTTTCAGTGTGTTGATTTTTCATGCAAGCTCTGACATTTTGCTAGCTGTAGGATCAGGCTCTCCAGTCCAAGCCAACCCTGAAGGCTGTTTATTGCAGTTTTAGGATCAGCACTCAGAGAGTTATGGGGAAATCTGTCGCCTGGTGCTACCAGCCCAGCAGTTGCATGAGATTTCAAAGCTCTAGCCTGACACACTGGATAAATAGTTCTGATTTACAGAAACTCTCCAGTAGGTGCTTATCCGAGAATTTGGATTTGAACTTCCTTAGATAGACCATCTCCAGTGGTGATGGCTGGCTTTGAAAAGCCTGTTTGCTTGGCCCTCTGGAACAATAGTTGCAGCTATCTTGAAAGGCAGAGTTGGACAATTCTGGGATACCACCTAGACCAGCTTGGGAATCAAAACAATTCTCTTTTAGAGAAACACTGAAAGGCATTTCAAAGCTTGGAGGCAGCCACATCTTGCTAACCAGATGCTCTATGAGTGCTGAATACATTGACACCTGCCAGTAAGGGAAAAACAATGAGGTGTATGACTCAGTACTGCTTCAAAATGTGCTAAACTAAAATGCCAGGTCTACTCCGAGTAGGTAGCATCATTGAATTTATATTTCTTTAAAGAAATAAAATAATGATGGTTGTAGTGGCTGAAGAATTGGGAAGTAGAACACTATCAAAAAAAAAGCAGTTTTCAGAGAATTTTGGAAATCCCATTCCCTTAATTACTTTCTTTAGAGAGATAACTTGCAGCTTATCTCATTTGTTACAAGATTCAGAGTGGTTATGGCATCGCATATCTCTCCTAATGATATTAATCCTAACCATGATAACTAACGATATTAATCCTCTGATGCAAATTTCCCACTACTGTGATCATTTGTGCCCAGTGCTTTGGAGACGGGAGAAAAATATATCAGCAGCTAGATGTTACTTGGGGAACATGCAAGTTAAACACCTGACATCTGGTGAGTCACCCTCCAAGTATGTGTGATTGAATGGTGGTTAACTGATTGCCGCAGTTAACTAAGACCAAATGTGTCTGAAACGTGAAACACTTTATTTTTGAAGGTAGTAAGAAGTGCACTGTAAACACCCATCGTTTACAGACCTTGCTACAATATAACTGTCAGCGACCCACTCCCCAGTTGTCCTCAGGAACAGGTTTGTGCATTGTTTGTTGTTGCCAAGCAAGTATTTCTAACGTTTTTAATGCCCTTTGTAAAAGTTGTTGTTAATTGTTTTCTAAGGCTCGAGGGGAATTGCTACACCTGGTTGTTTTCTGCTTGATTCTTTGCTAATGAAGTGACCTGCCCATTTAGAAGTTTTTTTTGACATAAAACTGTGTCCAGGAGCAAAACGCAAATGTTGAACCAAAATTTTTTTACGGTCCACATGTTCACCATGACAAAGAAAAGTTCAGTCTTCTGGTGCAGACAGTAAGCAGGTACAAATCATGGTGAGATACTTTCTGTGAAATACAAGTGTTGGGAGCACACAGGGTAGGGACTGAAACAGCTTTGACCACCTGATGCCACAGCTAAAGGCACAGGCTGTTGTTCATCACAAAGATTCATTTAGCTCTATTGGGTTCCCAAGGAGAACAGAATATCATCTAGTAAGCCTCAAACAACGTTGTAAATAATGAAATTCATTTCAAAATGTGATTATGGTTGTAACACTGCAGGATGCAGGTTGGACCTGAGCACTGACAAACAGGCTTGCTGGAGAGGCAGAGTGCCACCTCGCCTTCTGCAGCTGTGTGGTCACTGGCCATTAGTTGTACAAGCAGCTGGTTATTCAAGTGCTTAAATATAGATTGAGGACCTTAATAGTAAATAGCTATTTGAATGATTGGTGTTCCTAGTTCAATACTTAAGCCACGATTTACTGTTGCAGAAGTTGTCTGAGCAAACAGTAAGTGATACGATGGCTTAAAAAAAAAAATCGGTGAAAATACAAATGGTGAAATTTTGTGTTGGATCAACTGGCAGTAACTCATTGCTGGAATGCAAAACAGGAGTCCAAAATTAGTTAAATGTTTATAGATGGATTATTGAAATGATGAAGCTGTTTGGAATGTCGGGTTTTGAAACAACTAATCCAGGGCAGTGCTTGTGTTTTGATAGTTTTGTGGATGCTTTTGTATCTTTGGAAGGAGTTATGACCATTGTTTCTGGTATTGTACATACTTAGTGCACAAGCTTTTAGTAAATTACCATTGTTAGACTTGCATCTTGTTAAACAAACATAGATTGAAACAGATTCCGTGCTGTAAAAACAACCGCTTGCAAGCCAACTTCTTTGTGCATGTGGGTTATGTATCATTTCCCCTCAGGAATTAACAACATACCTTGAACTTCACTTTTTAAATTGATTGAAAGAGAGAGCCTTGCACAGAGAAAAATAAAAACTCTCGGACTCTAATCTCTTAATCTCCATAAAATGCTTGAATGTTTAGCTTTGATAATATATGAAACAAATCTGGTGGTCTGTAACATTTCTGATGTGCATTTCTTTTCTTTTTTTGCAGCAAAAAAAAAAGAAATCAAATCAGATATAAAACAATGTATGACAGATGGGTTAGTGTTGGCGAGAGTTAGCCCTCAAGAGTCAAGAAATTCCATACCCCTAACTCTCCCTTCTAATATGCTAGTGGAAAGTCATTTTGGTGGCCCAGTAATTTCTTTGCCAGTGTTAGTTTTCTTGCCAGTGGGATTACCACGCACTCTGTGGGCTTCTGTATTAGGTGTTTTGGTGCTAGAGACTATTGAGGAGTAATATCAAGGAATGGAACTTTTTGGCTCACAACCTTTTGTGCATGGAGGCTGCTGAAAAATATGTGGAGCCTTTCTCATGCTTGGGATCAGGAGCTGGTTGAAATTCAAAATCGGATAACTGAGATGAGGAGGTGCACACAGCAGGCCCAGCTCTAGCAGAGCTTTTCCAGCCAAAGAAACAGCTTTACAGAATTAGTGTGTGCAAGGGAGAGGAAGTTTTTTCAATCTGTTTTCTTATATACTTTTTTTTTTCAAGGGGAGATAGTTCTTGAGGTCCTGCAGTATCCAAATGGGAACTTACTTCCCTCTCATCTTCCTCCAGGGGAGCAGGAGAGAACTGAGCCCTGGTTTTGGCACACACTCACAGATGAGGTGATCTCCAAACATGTTGTAACTATCCTGCTATAATTAGTCCTAATGCAAGGAGGTTCTTCATCTGTTTTTTAAGTCTCTAGGGCTGGAAGAATGTTTTTCTGTTTTTGTTGTTGATGATTGGGGTTTTTTTCGTAGGTGCAGTGGTTTCATCTTTCCATTGTATCTCATACAACTAGCGTGTTGTGGTTGTCTAAATGTAGGCAAAATATACATGTTTTAGAAATGTTTCTAGCTCTTAAAGTAGACATCTGCCCTTTGTATTGAACCACTTGGCCCTTAAGTTTTTCCCACCTTTGGGATCTTACACTGGGATTTAAAAAAAAAAAAAACATGCTTCAGAGGAGAATTGTCTGTCTGAAAAGTCTGCTCCAGAAATGCTTGCGGGACCTAATCAGAATAAGAAACAAAGAAAATACTGGCACTACATGATGTGTGGATTAGATTGGCAGGAAACTGGACCATAGTTAACTTCACTCATGTGTACTGAAAACACACCTGATCCCCACACCCATGCTGTTGGTCTTAGTCTTTAAAGTTTTGTTGGCAAAGCTCTTCCTTTTATGAGTGGGAAAACAACTCATACCCACAGCAGACTCAGTTATGCTGGCAAAAAGCTCAGTGTAGTCTCTGCTGGTTGAATGAAATCCTCTGACGTGTGTATTTTATTCCGTTCGAGGGAGAGCCTTGGCTACCTCTTCCCTGCCCCTCAGCCTTTTTTTTTTTCTTCCAGCTCAGCAGAAGCTTCTCCTCTAGTGGGAATTGCAGAGATAACACTGCCTGGTGCAGTCCCTTTTAAGTGTTGGTAAGCCATTAGAAGCAGCTGCTGTCATCTTGGATCTTAATTTGTTTCAGTAGGTAAAGAGAAAAATGCTATCAGAGGAGACAGAGAGGTCACTTGGAGACAGAAATTGCAATGAGAAAAGTATTGTCAGGAGTGCCAAAGCATCTCTTGAGGTTCCTTGGGACTTGTCAACCTTAGTGCACCATCTTCACTTTCTCAGTGACGTAGTTTTGCCTGGAGGCAGCAGTAAACCACCAGTATCCTGGTGTGACAGGAAAAGATCTTGGGGATCTAGGTCTCCCGAGACTGCCAACTGCCTGATGCAAGCTATCACCAAGTGGAAACTACAGTTTTGGAGTGATTTTTTAATTGTTTGTTTGTTTTCTTTTTCTAAGAAGGAAAAGTTGCATAGTTTTTTTTGCACACCACCAGCTGCTCCTGGAAGATAAGAAATTGCAGCAGCCAAAGTTTTAGATTTATTGCTGTGGCCAATTTCCTGTTATTTTTAATAGGATACGGCCCCTCACTTCTAAACTCATGAGCTGTATCAAAGGGGCTGTATCGTGTTTCAAACCACTCTGTCAGGTCCTGAACACAGGCACAGGGCTCTGGCTTCCCATGCAATGTTAGAGCTGGTTGAGGTGGTTTTTGTCTGTGTGTGCATCCATGGTCAAGTTTCAACCTCCCGTTATGGGAATTTTGGGGAACGTTGGTTTGGTTTGTTTTCAAGTCATATTGTTTGAAAAGAAGGATTTGTGTCAAGCTTTGCTCAGCACAGGGAGTGGGAAGCAAGGAGTACCTGGTTCTCAGGGCACCTCTGGCTCAGCACGGGTCACCGCTTAGGTCGGAAATTAGGGAATTCCTGGCTGGCTGCTGTGAGAGAGATTCAGCCTCTTCACAGTGCCTGAGTGGCTGGAGCAGGGGGAGGAAGTCTGGCTGGTAAACCTTTAGCAGATAAAATTTGGAGTAAAAAATCGAGGTTTAAAAAGAGGGAAATATGTTGTGTATCACTGTTTTCTCTTGATTAATTTTATTTGGATTATTTTGGCTATTTTGAATCAAAAACATTTTGAACATTGTAAGTAGTCTAAATATCCCAGTGTTCTCGTGTGTGATAAAAAATAAGGAAACAGAAAATTGAGTCAGACACTAACAAAGAACCACAGAGGGAGTTAAAGGAGGGAAATCAGTTGGTCTGTATTTTAAAAGGACTTAGTAGGACTTTGGGATGGGGGTGCTAGTGTCCTGCCTGGGATTCAGCATGACTTGCTGGATTTATGCAATGCAATGGTAATTTGGCAAGCTAAATTTGTAACTGTAATTGTTCAGTGTCTATTTCTAGTATTTATAGTAAATTTCAAAACTGCCCTTTAAAAAATGCGTTGTTACTTTTTTTTCTGGCCTTTTGTTTTTCTGTTGGCCTTGGGTGGTTACTTTGTCCTTAGACCATCTACGTAAAGTTTAGTATTAATGAACAATGAGGTTAATTTTAGTTACGTGTATTTTAATGTTTGTTTTTTTAACCAAGATAATTGAATTGCAAATTGAATTAAACAAGAAGTGTGTTTCTGGACAATATTTTATTGTATTTAAGGCCACAGAGATGTACTTCTCAGGAATTAGCATTATCAATGTCTCAATTTGAACAATGAATTTTTTGTTTTTCATTTTTAGAAAGTCACCAGCCCTGTCATACTTTTGACATCATGATAATTCAATTATTTTTTATTTCTCTGTCCTTATGGATAATATTCTTTTGCCTACTGTTAATGATATTGTTAACAGAACCAAGCATTAATTGTAAGCAAAACCAAGCATTTAGGATCATCAAATCATAAATTTGATTTCTGATTGGTACAAGACATGCAGGGAGTTTCTAAGAGCAAGAGCTGAGGAAAGAAAACAAATGTAATTTTTAAGCTCAGATGACCTGGAGAGTTTAAATAGGATTCAGTATGCCTTAAGGATTGGTAAATTCTGTACAGTAATTCTGGACAAAAATTCAGAAATGCAAGGCAAGCTTCAATTCTGAAGGTGAGATACTACTATCTATTTTCATGGATCCTAGTTAACTGTATCTTTAAAGAATGAAAGTGTTTTATAAATGGCATAATACAACCTGAAGGTATATCTGAATTACAGTGCTTGTTCATAATTGAAAGTAGCTAGCTAGCTCACTTGCTAATTAGGCAGTTTGTAATTCTGAGGAATAAATTTTTCTGGTAGTGGAAACTAGTGAGTTTTACCTTGCTGCTCCCTTTAGCAGCTACCTAAGCTAAGGTAAGTACAGGCACTTTGCCATATCTTGGTTTTAGCATGAACTTTCCAGCACTGGCACTCCATTTTTAAGGAGAGTCTGGCCTTTTGCTCCAGAACCCATAACATCCAGGGGTTTTATCCATTTTCTCTTTTTAGATGCTTGCCGTTGTTGTTCTGCCTCTTCATTAAAGCACACTGGTTCTGTATGAGCATAAATGTTTTTCTTTATATCTCTTTACATTTCACATACTGGCTTTTACTGGTTTGTAGTAGCAGTATGTGATGAATATGTGCTTGCATGCAGTAAAACTGTGTATATCTCCATCTACTTCAGCTTATAGAAAGAAAAATTTCCCAGTTGAATTTCTGAAGAGTTCTGGCCAAATTCTGTAAGCCAAAACCACAGCAACTTTGGAAAATAGAGTGTATAAATTGCAAGCAGACTTTACAGTTGCTTTTATGGAACCATCATAATGCCAATCTCTGTGCTTGCTAATGTGACACAGGGCTTGACAATGGCCACAAAGGCCCTAAAGGCATCAACCTTCTCAAAGCTTTTCCACTGGAGAAAAGTAGTGTGTCAGGCTGGCAGTAAGATGTGATGGCTTTAACTGTAGCCTGTCCCTGTCAGATGCAGAACCCACAAAAGCCTTGTTTTCCTCATGGGCACTTGCCCAACCCAGTCTTTACTATGTTCTGTGCACGTCACGTATTGTCATCGCTTCTTTCCTTAAGACTTGTAATAACTATTTCTTTCTTACCATTTTCCCCCCTGGTGCTGGAGCAGGAGAATTGTTTGTCTTACTAAAATTAGATATCCATGGATACATACAATATTTTTCTCTGTTTAAACTTGCCAGTTTAAATTGCACATGGAAAAGAAAAGTGTGTTCCACTACAGGAAATCTGCATGTTGGATCCTTCATTTACAGGAGAATAAAAATGTCATATGGGCTATTTCACTCTTAGTTCTGTAGAAGGAAAACAATACTTACAAAAACACTTTTATACTGATGTCTGTAGCCAGACTCTTCCTCTGTTTTCATTGTGAGGCATTCAGGGTACCACTCTGTGAAGGGAAGCTAACTATATATGAGATACAGCTAAGGCACGTAGTTTTTATACCATTTGAGAGCTTTTATACCACTTGAGAGCTTTTATATAATTTCTGTCTTCTTTCTCCAGCTGAAAGGAGGTGTTGAAACCTCCTCAGCTGTGTGGACCATTATTCAATTTAGGTGTTCTTGCTCCAATATCTCCTTTCTTTTCTCAAGACCACAGATAAACTTGTCTTGTTGGCAATTACTTAAAATTGCCAACACAGGTAGCTGTAGTAGTGGAAGAAAATTGTGTAGTACATTATTACTTTTCTTGTCTATGAAAGTAGGTAATTTTGTTTTCTAGAACCCCTTAAGATGCACAAAGACAGTTCTGAGGAAAAGCAAGGTGAGAAACTGGGAGGCTATTTGATGTCTAGGGTTGCAGGCAGGCTTGATTCCAGAATGGGATAATTCATCTTTCTGACTTTTTGGAACTGCTGTAATATTTGTGTACAGATGAGGAAAATGTATAATTCTCACATCTGTGAGGTGCAAGATGATAGCAATATGCAAATGTGAACTTATTTTCATGGAATAGTTTAATTGCTCTCATCTGTTGTCTTGAGTAACAATGCACATAAAAGGATGAGCCTGACTCTTGAGAAGGGGTGGTGAGTACTTATATTGGACCTCTCTACTGAAGGAACTAAAACATAAATTAGGATTGAGGTGGTTTCTAGATTTCTTTTTGATCAGTAATATGAGACCCAGATTTTTGTGCATTTTTTATGTTTAGAACACAAGTTAGATGAGTTAGGGTTGCTTTTTACTGGCTCTCTGCAAAAAAAAAAAAAAAATTATGAACTTTGATTGCAGTGGGGAAAAGTGCAGTCTGAATAGGCAAAGTAGTTTAGAAGAATGGTCTTCTGAATTATGTATGTTGTAGGAAATTCATGTCATTCACTGTTTTACTTCTTCAGACCATTTTTAAAACTTATATAAATTGGCCAACAGCTGGAAAGCTTTTTTCCCTTTTCTATCTGCAGTGAAAAAAATATTTTCTCTATGCTCTTTGCTTATCTTTGCCAATCTTTTTTCTTTTTCTCCCTACTCTCTCTCCACTTTATGCCAGTGATGTTTTTTCCCCTCCTCTGCAAATGAAATTCTCATTCTAACTTAAAATTATCTAAATAAATAGTGTCTGGTTTTTTTCCTAGTGTCAGGCTGAATACTTTCATATGTCATAGTAGTGAGGGGGTGCTATTTGAGTCTTACTTATATAGCCCAGTGACCTGAAGAAGGTTCCAGCAATATGCACTTGGTCTTTTGGCTCTAGTAGTTTATTTTTTGAATTTCTCTTGTGAAAAAATCTACTGGTAGTATATTTTGAGCTGTCCATGTCATTGTCAGAAGACATATATCTGCCAGTACATAAATCCTCCTGCCAATTAAAATGTTTGGTTTACTGGAGTGTTTAGAGGTAGAAACAAAGGGTTTTGAAATTTGTCCATCATGAGTAGCAGGTTGGCTTTTCTTCAAAATTACACTTTTTTTGCTTACTCTTTCTTGATATAATCGTAATGCTTATGCTTGGATATTTTGCAGCATTCATTTTCTAATTGAATTCTAGGTTTTGTGATTCTAATAGCTTCATATTATTTTTGGCATGAACTGTAATATTAAGGGTCAGCTGTTTTTTACTTTTACAAGTTTATATATCAAAGCTTAGGAAAACTGAAAAAATCTAGCAGCTTCATTTGGGGTATGTATTTAATGGTTGCCAATGAAAACTGATGTTATGAAATACCATAAGGATAGGATCATATTCCATCCAATCTTCTTGGCTTGTGTCCAAGGAGAAATATGAAGGTGTACAAGTGTTAATTAAGCACAGTTAATGTCTCTTGCTTCCAGAAACTTTATAAAAATAGACAGGTATAATAAAAATAAATTCATTTTTCTTAGGAGGATATCCGGAATTTGACATGCCAGTATATGACTTTGAACTCTAGCCCTACTGAAAAATGGAGGTTGTTGTGAAGACAGCCCTTCAGAAAGATTCTCCTGTTTATGCTATGTGAATGTCTGTGTTATATTTAGGCACTGAAAATGCTTCTGGACTGAGTGTCCTGTATTCTGCAGTGGGGGAGTGGCTGGGGAAGATATGAGCTGTTCTGTCTTTCACAAGGATTCTTAAAACTCTTTTCCAATGATCCTGTTCCCTCTTAGAGAGTCATGGCTGAACTGTGCTGCCTCCAGTCACCCTCCCAGAAAAGCAGGTTGTAAACCCTCCTTAGGCTGAAGGCAGTGGTTTGTACTGCAACCACAGCTTTTATTTAGCTGAAAGGGAACACTTAATTTCTGTCACAACTGGGCTGGTTACCTTCCAAACCAAAGCAAGGCAACATCACTTCTTCATGATCACTATCTGCTGTGTGGTGGCCTTGATTTCATCTTTTTTTACCTTCTTGAATAGATCCAGTATGAAGATGGAAATGGAGATTTAAAGGTCTTGAGTCATAGTCTATCACTATAAAGAGGAAAGAGCAGAGCTGGTGCTATCTCTGAATCACACTTCACAGTGCTAGACAATAAATTGCAGGAATTTCTCATTCTTTACTCTGCCTGATCTTTGTAATGGTTTTATCTGTCACTTCATCCCTGGCATCCATTCTGTAAATAATTACCCTGTGACCCTTTGGTCCTTAGTAACTCTTTCAAAAGCACAGCTAATCATTTTATAAAAAAGACAGGCCAGTTAATTCTTGGCAAGTTTGACCCAGAACTTCACATCTGCAAATGGGAATGCTGAACTTTAGCAGCAATAAATAAACAGCTTGGGTGGAATTGCAGAGCTATGGCCACTTGGCGGGAAGCATTTCCCTTTGCCTTCCCACTGACACTGGTGTCTCTTGTGCAGTAGATGTTGCTGTGAGACACCATCAGACGTGGTTTGGTCTTCTCCATTTTTTTCATCACATACAGCAACTTTCTATTCCATGATTATAGGAATTCATGTTAGTATGGGCTTGTTTTTGTGGTAAATTGTTGAATGAAATGCACACTGGTGTCACATCTTTGCTATTTCATTTTGTTCAGCCTGTTGCCACTTTGCACTGCTTTTAGAAAGGCTGAAGTTGGAGACTTGTCTCACTCCTACAGTGTTGGTACAGCTTGTTTGATTTCCCAGGAGTGCTGGCCACACTTAACAGCACTTCAGGAGGCTTGAGTGTCTTTACAACTGCCAAGGACAGATTTTGCTTACTTTTGGTAAAGGCAATCACTACATCCACACAGCATTGCTTACTTTGCAACAGAACTAGAAATTAAGAAATGTAATTTCCCTTTTCTGCAAAGTGGATGGGAATATAAGGTTTCTTGCTATCTCTCTTGCAGTTTGTGGGCTTGCTGTGCTAAACCATTTAGCTCCTTTAAGACATGAGTGCAATCTGTAGACCATGTCCACATTAAGCCACAGAGGAATGTGAATATCAGGCTTCAAGTCAGAGAAATGAAATGCTTCCAACTTGCTAACCAGGGACAGGATTACAGGGAGGGCTGTACTATATGGGCTTTCTCCACTTTTTATTTTTGTTCCTTGTTTCTTCTCTTGCTTCTCTCTGTGTTGCAGTTGAACTGAGTGTAAGTCTTAGGGACACCTCATCATCTCAGGCTTCGGCGAGTCCAGTTATGTGATAACAAATAAGATAACCTGATGCATACAGAGAGACTGTTTAATTATTATTTATTTTACTCCACCTTCTTCTCTTTTAGTGTTTAGGTTTTGTACTTAGAAGAAAATAAACTTACATAACCTATATATAGTATTTTTCTTTGCCTGCAGAACTTCAATGGCCACTGCAGTGGATCCAGTGGATGAAAGGCCGATTTGTGCCACTTTGATATGAGCATACAATAAATACACCTACCTGTGGTTGCATAGAAGGTGTTTTGATTTTGTGCAAGTTGTGCTTAGATCCAGGCTATTTTAATAAATTGTGCAATTTAAATTTAGACTAACCTTGCTGCTTTTCATTTGAGAACTAAAAGTCAGACTAAGTCCTGTGTTTCAAAGCTGAGTTGCTTGCAAAGAACAGCAAAACAAGAAAATGTTAATGTTCTGTTTTGATGGTTTTTGTCTCCATTTTAATACACAAAGTCTTCATTTTAATATACAAAGTCTATTACAGAAGCTACAGAGGGTCACAAGTTTACAAGTCAATTTTGACCTTTATTGCTCCAATCGTATGCTAAAATGTTAACATAAAAATGGATTGATCTGAGCAAGAAATAGAGATAGTCCTTTTTAAAGAATAATTTCTTTTCACTTCATGACAAAGTAAAATATTCTGCAAAGCAGTTTTTCACTCTGAAATGTTACAAAGCAACTACTTTCTCTAACAGGGATGGTTAACAAGATTCAGGCTATAATCTCATTAAAAGCTGATAACCTCAGATATGATTCCAAATAAAGCTATCATCATATGTTAAAGGGTGAGTATTTTGTGCAGACTTACGGTGAAAGGTTGTAAAGTGATTATCAAAGTACTGTTTAGAAAGGCAAACGAAGAATGGCATGCCACAGTTTTCAGAATTTATTACAGTAGGTTTGTGTATAAAGCTGCAGCATGCATTTTGCACTCCAAAACTAATACAGTTTTACTAGCCTTCAGTGCAAAGCTGTTCTCTTGAGTAGAATTAATGACAAATAATATGTTAGAGGAAATAAGCAGCCAGTCTAAACCAATCTGTTAGACCACTGCTGCAACTAAAAAAGGAATGTTTTTTCTTTTGTATAATGAAAGAATATGGGGTTCCAGTTGGTACAATTTCTTCCTCTATCAGTGCAATTAGCAACACTTTTTGGAATGCTGTGGAAGTAAATTCCTGACTTTTCTCTCAAGCTCATTTGAAACCTTTTGAGAAACATAGTAGTGCTGAAGGATTAATGTTGATGGCTGAAGTAGTGTTTGAGGTATAAGAGTTTTTCTATTAAAAATTATTAGAAAATAAAAAGACATTTGTTTTTCATAGTATCTCAGTTACTATGTGCTATCCTGTGCTGTGATTCCCAGGTAATTATTTTCAAATCTTGTTTATCAATATGATCTGCCACAGAGATGAAGGAAGAATGCAGGGGGCTGCTCACAGAGAGGGGTTCTTTTGTAGCCTTGTAATTCTGAGACACCGGTCAAAGAAGTCAATCACTTCAAAGAAGGTTCCCCCCTAGCCTCCCCCTTTTTAGCCATAAATCTTACTTCTAAGTATTTTGACTGTTTCAGTCTAGTGTTTAAGCCCACACAGTGGGCACTGGAAAATAATCCTTTAATACAGAAAGAAAAGTACCATTAGCTCATTTCCGGCAGCTATTCTCTATTTCAGATGAGGTGTTTTGCTGTTGAAACAAATGCAGTTATTCACAGGCTGTGGCTGTGTGATTTACATCAGGGCCTATACTCAGTAAAGATAACAGATTTGCTTTCTTCATGCATGTGCCCACAATATAATCCTCCTTTGATACAACTTGAAGGAATTTTTTCAGCATTTTGTAGCATTGATGTTTTAATGCATTAAGTAGCGGAGAGGCTTTTTTTCTGTGCAAGTTCAGAAGTTCATGTTATGATCTTGTGTGAAGTATCTACTTGCGTAACTAAATGTGCCTGGTTGTGGTTTGGGATTGACAGTGTGCATGCCTTTTTAGCTTTATTTTTCTTCTCTCTCTCTCCCTCTTCTTTTTCCTTCACCCTATCACTCTTGCCTCTCATTGCTTGCTTGCCTGCAGCCACTTCTCCTCCATTGCAGTATCTCTGTTCATTACCTAATACGTGAATGGGACTAATTGAGCCTCTCCAGGAGAGTAGGCCGTTGTCCTAAACTTCAGGAAACTGAACAGATTTTTATTCTTACTGCAAGTCTGCAGGCATGGGTCTTGCTTCATTGGGTGCCAGTCTTGTCACTGACATCAGTGGGAGCAGGATTGGATTTTGTTCCTGCAAGGAGAAGGGCAGGTTGGCAGTTTAGAGTGGCCACCACATTGTTAACATTTGAGATGTTGCAAATTCAGTGCTTCTTTTTGATCTTTACCCTCTCCCCCAGCTGTACATATTAAGAAAACATTTTCTTTCCTGGTGGGCCAAGGAATCCACGTATGTTGCAACCTCCTTATGTGAAACAAACACCTTTTTGACTTTTGCAAGAGTTGGAGGTAATGTGATACATTTTAGAAATCCATAGTTGTAACCCAGGTTTTCCCAGTTTCTGTTTATTTGAAAGACTTTACAATCTTCCATATACAGATAGATGGATATTTAAAAAAATAAAGAAGAATGGAAGGTACACAAGCATTACCACTAAGCAGAAATTGTAAAAAATCACTTGCATAAGCCATTTTAAAATCAGAAGAAAGGAAGGAGCAGAAATGTCACACCTTAGTTAAGTGCATAAGACCACATTTTGCTGCAGTAGCACACCTCCCCAGCAGGATCTCAGCTGAAAACAGCATCATGTGAGTTCCAGGTAGGCAGCTTCCAATCTCCATCTGACACCAGAGCCATGTAATGCGCTGTAGGCAGATCTTTCAGTCTCATGAGCAGTGTGGCTATTTGCTTCCTAATCTCCAAGTGCTCTCTTGTAATTGTTCCATTGCAAAATCCCAGTACAGAAGTGAAACTGCAGCCACCTCTTGAGGATAGATGATAGTTTTTCATTAAAGCAGGATAGGTGATGTTTGAACTTTTGTGTCTTTCTTTTTAATTAAGCTTTTATTGCATTATTTAAAATTATACACCAACTGGCACCAGTTTGTGCTAGTGAATGTTTAACTAGTGAGAATGCTCTGGGGTATATAATTTTACCCCCTGTCTGATACTTGGATCTGCTAGAGCTATCAATTCTGCTCTTCGTATTATCCTGTGTTTAGAACTTCTTAGTTTCACTCATGTCTTTCTTTGTAACATGAGAGAATAATGAAACATGCTGTAAGACGTTTTTTGGTGGTTTTTACTAAGCGTATCATTCATTGTTTTTATAATGTTTTTGCGTGCCCATCAATCACATTTAGCAGGAAATGTAATCTCTTAAAAATCACTGTAGCTGCAGCAAGTCTGAAGGAGTCAAAAATCTTTAGAAACCTAACTAACTAGGAGGAAAAGTAAATGGCACCAATACTATGTTGCTACTAATTGTAGCCAGTAGGGGTAAAATAGGGACAAAGGTGAAGAATTCTGTCAAATATTCTCAGACATTTTAAAGTCACTTGATTATAATGGATTTTAAATAGCTGACCCTTACAATAGTGATTAGGCTTTCCTGATCTTTGATTGCTAGGAAATGCTCAGTGAAAATTTAGGCTGCAGGACCTTATGCCTTTTCTGAAGTGTGGCACTTACAGACCAGTTGTTGTACCAGGTCTAAAAGCAAGATGTGCCAAAATACCAGAGTGCTGGTCTTGGTCTTGCTTCTCCTCTTCTGAATGGCTTGTCCCATGCAGAAAACACAACATGTAGAGATGTTGCAATATTAACTCCTCTTATAGACATTCAATTACAGAATGCTGTATTTTGGAGGGGGTGGGATGGGGGGGGACAACAAAAAATAGTGCAATTTGAATCACCTGGTTATTTCAGATAAAGCAACTTTGATTCCAACATAGCTTTGTAATACAGGAATAATGGGGATGTGTTCTGGGGCACTCGGTTGCTTGCTGAGACCAGGAGCCTTCCTTGGGCTGTGATTTCACAAACTGCTCTCCAGACCTGACCAACTGCTGTCAATTAAGGCAGAATTACTCTTATTTTTTCCTTCTCTGAGCTGTGTGGTTCTTTTCTTCCTTCTGCCAGATGAGCTACTCACTCTGGGTTCTGCTGTGAGCTATCTAAACTAACTAACCAAGCTGAAAAAATCATATTCTCTTCCTGAGTTAGGGAGGTGAGGTGGCTAAACCAGGAGGAGGTTCCAGAAGATTTTCAGAGCTGGCACAGGACAAGTTGTAATGTGCTCTGGAATTAAGGGAGGGAGAGGAGATCAGGACCTCTCTGCATTCCTGGCAGAAGTGAGCTCTTAAATGAGATTGCCTCAGGTACAAAACTGCATCTTGGACAGGTGCCATCCAGGCTCTTGGCTGTATCTAATTTGAGGTCTTGCAGTAATATAGCCAAGGTGTGAGAGGGTTGTAAATGGTTAACTGCTGTACCCTGCAGACCTAAACCCTGCCTTGGCAGAGAGGTGGAGCTGCTGCAGACACCTGGCATGGACAGGCAGCATTTCCTATTTGGAAGGGAAAAGGACTGAAGTCTACCACTTCGATTCGGTAGGTTGTTTTTGTCTTATTTTTTATCTTTAGAACACAAAGTTCTACAAGGGGAGTGGTAAGTCCACCTTCGTTACTGATACAACGTGGATTAAAACTGATCACAATGGCAATGCAAGCATCATGTAGGTGTGTCACTTTATGCAGATGTTACTCCTAACTTGAATGCTTAGACTACCTCAAAAAGAGCTCTCCATCAGTAGTCGCCTTAGAAAGACCTGTTGAATTGCTGTGGGTGTTCTGGAGTGATAAGTAAGGAAGTAATGGATAAGGTGCTAATTTGCACTTTGGGAAGTTCACATCTTGTCTGCCATGGAAACTTTGTTGGACACAGACTTACTAGAACCCATAGAAATACTTGGTACCTGTGGACCTTGTCACAGAAGAGGACTTAGGTGCTGCCTGACAGATTTGTTCCCACAAAACTGCATGGTTCTGTGGATGCACAAAAAAGGTGTGTTTGCACTGAAAGCGTGGTACTTTAGCAGGGGAGACAGGGAGGGAATAACAAGTGGTGCGTGTAGTAATCTATGTGCTTCAGAATTATTAAGTATGTACTCTCTTGGGTACTGCCACAAAAGAGAGGAAAGGGCAGAATTCTAATTGGTTTGAATTGAAGTTGTTATTTTGACTTTATTTAAACCTCTCTAGATGTTTTATTTGGACTACTCAAACCAGGAGCTGACCCAAGTTGGATACAGTGAAAACACACAACTTAGATCAAAAAAGATCTCTTACAGCAGAGGTGGATCTGATGGAGAATGCAAGCTTTCTGGAAAAGGGAAAGCTGTGATTGGACTGGGGAAGTAGAAATGCTAACTGAGATGGCTTTTTGATGTTTGGCTGCTGCGTGTTGTTGTCTGATGACTCACAGTAGTAGTAACAGTAGCAGTTGTCTTCTGAGCTCAGGGTCCTAGAGAAGCCTGGGCATCTGTTCGTGCACACAGATATGGGATCTCCAGATGCTTACAGACTCTAAAAGTTCTGCATAGAGTATTAGTTACAAAACTTAAATGAAATTGTAATTTGACTCCTTTTCCAGAATGTAGAGGTGAGAGTGTTAATAGTTCTATTATTGTTTGGATTAGGGAAATATTTAAATTCCTGCCTGCAAGAATTTTTAAGGAGATTTAAATGCCTGAAGATGAGGCCTATGTCTCAAGAGGGGCTGTATAAACAAGTAGTTGAAGACAGTGGCCATGCAGCAGAAGGCTTGTTATTATGTAAGAGTTAAAACCCCCTTTCATCTGTCCAGAGATTAATTCGACCCCTGAGAGTTTATCAGGCTCTATGGGATTTCCACCCATAACTGGGTGGGATACAGGCACCTTGTTAGGCACAGAAACATTCCTTGCTGTGCTCTACCTGCACGAAACTCTCTCATGAGAACACTCAAGGGAGAGAAAGCTGTTTCACAGGGAGAGAGATCTCCTCTTTTAGACACAACTCAGCTGGATGGAGATGGATTGTTTCAGACCTTGTCTTCCATGCACTGTTATTTTTACTCTTCCCTAAAACTGCAGGCCAGCACACACTTGCAGCTGCCATGCCGTGCTGCGGGCTCTGCCCAGCCCAGGGTTACATACTTCCCTTAGGTGTGCTGCTGCTCCTGCAGTGCCAGGAATGCTGGAGAGCTGCCAGGTGCTGTTGGTAAACACAGGCTGCAGTTTGACATAATTGCTTTCTTCCTGGAGTTTCAGAAATTACAAAAGCAAACGAAGTGAAGGAAAGCGTTCTGCTTTAAGTGCATTTCATATCAGATGATATTTATTCTTTTTTTTGTGCTCCTTTGAATGTAGTACAGTCTGTACCTGTTGTCTGTAATAGAGCAGAAAGTCACCTACTTGGAAATGTCCTGAGAGTTATATTGGCCTTCATTATTTATAAGCTTTTCTTCACTTCTGGCCTTCAAATAAATTTAAGAAAGCGAGAGAATGCCCAGTGACTGGAGCAGTGCCCTTCACCTCACAAAGCAGCTTCTGCTGTACGGCCTCTTCCTTACGAAACACCAAGCAGCTCAGCTTCCCTTGATCCCTTCTGTCCATCTTTTAAAATTACTAACAATGAAATATCTTGCCAGCCCCAGCTGACTTTGGGAGAACCAAGAAGAATTTTTGTGTTTCCAGCTTCTTTTGGTGTTAGGTTTGAAAAACATGTAAAATATTACTTCGTTTGCTTTTTGTGTAGTAGTGGTTTGACCTGGTTTCACTGTAATGTCTCATTAAAAAAAAAACAAAAACAAAAAAACCCCAAAGCAACAACAGCAAGAAACTTACTGGTTTGGAAAATTACTGGTTTGGAAAGGCACAAATTTTTATTTGCACCAGGTAATTTAAATTCATAGGGAAAGTTTCTATTCTATGCGAAAACTAAAAAAGTTCTTTAAAAATCAGAAGCAATTCTGTGCTGCGTATCACAGTGTGAATCTGGTCTTGTTCTTCATGCAGGACTGGCCAGTGAAGAGGGGTAGTTGCTAATGTCACTAATAGGCAGCACTAATGGATTAGCCTTTTCCTCCTTAAGCCATTATAACTGTGTCATCTTGAAAATGTTTGTTTGGTCCCCAACATTGTGTTTGCAAGATATTCTTGGTTACATGAGTTATGCTTTTTTTTCCCCTACCTTTTGGTATATGAACAGCAGTGTTCTATGATTGAACACTGGGGGAATGCCACCTCTTGAAACCCCTTCTATACAGAGAAGGATTTTTTGCAAGAATGATCAAGGACTCCTTCTCTCCCCCCTTGCAAGATGCAGTGGTGCTGTGGAGGATTCAAATACTGTTGGAGAGATCCTTACCTCTGTATCTGCTGCCTTTGCACAGACAGTGTGCTGGTAAGGCTTCCAGGCAAATAGAGATGTTTCTCTTCAGTCACAGGAAGAGAAAGAGATAGGTAAGACTGTCTTGAGCTGAGACATATATGGTTTTCTTTAAGGTGTTTGCTAGTGAAGGCTCTTAGGAGAACTTGTTGTGCTTGGCATGAGATCGTGGATTAAAGGTTTTGTTTTTTTCTGTGTCAAATTTGAAATTTGTTTTTGTTCTTTATTCTGTTTTCCCGTTTTTGGTCTTCCCCATTCCACAGCCATTGACTTTATCCATATGGCTTTTTCAAGTAAATACCATAAAAAGTCTGATTCCAAAGTCTTTGATGGCAAAGGAACTGTCTCGTTGTTCAGTTTTCTCTCAGTCCGATGAAATAAGGGAATAACAAGTTTTACCAAGAATCCACAAAGATATTGTATCTCTTTGTCTTCATACTGATGAAACTGCTTTTAGGATACTTTTTTTTTTTTTTAGTAGCTGTTTTCTGAGAAATGGTCAAAGGACTTTAAGATTTTGTGTGTGTTTTGTAGACCTACAGAGTATGTACTTTAAACATAAGGAATTTGCACTTAGCAGAATGTTTAAATTCCAAAGCTTATGCTCTAAGAACCTTGTTTAATTCAGCATACCTCTTAGAATGAGCTTAATTTGCAAAGAGCAATTGATAAACAGAAAAGTAAAAAGTACCCAAAGGAACCCAGTGTAATTTCTCTTCAGAAAAATAAATTCTTAATAAAAAATGTCAGTTTAAAAGATGTTGTATCTCTTTTTCACACCTGAAATGCTCTCAATAGAAATCCTTTGTTAACATTAGAACAAGTTCATGGTTATCTGATAAGCTGTTTATAGGCTTGCATTAGTTTCACTGGTTTGGTTTTTAAGTGGAAGTGTGAGTTTGAGGAGGGGAGTGCTGTGAATGCCTTCACAGTTGGGATGACTTTGTTAGGGACATTGCTTCTCCCAGGCAACCTTTAAATGGGGAAAGGAGATGCTGTAATGGAATAATCCTTCATTTGGAAGACCAAAACATTTCTGTCTCTCAATGGCATCTTTTTTTCAGTCATCTACAAACTAAGTATGAGTGAAAATGAATGCTCCTGTTGCTTTTAAGATGATGCAAATGCTGAAGAACCTGGTTTACCTTTAGGTGCCTGGTCTTTGAGATCTCACTTAGTAACCTTAACAGAAAACCCAGTGAGAAGTTGGTCAGACATCCAGAATATGTGTAAACAGAAAACTCAGATACCTGCATTGATTTGAGAATTAATAGTTTTTACAAGCTGGGCCAATCTAAGCTGGTTTTAAGTGTTTCCAGCCTTACCATCCCATTTAATTCTTTAAGTGGAAACTAGTTTAAGTGTGACCTTTCATGTGAGAGAGATGTCATTGGTCATTCATATATATATATTTAAGTTAAATGAAGAAGTAACCCAGTCAGTATTACACAAAGTACATCCATTAACCCATCTGTACATCTGCACCTTGAGGAAATGGCAGCGCTGATTGCCCTCAGCAGAATTAAGGGAAAACTCCTGTTCCTTTTCTGCATTTGAAAAGCAGGAGAAATACTGGCCTTATTTACCTGAGTGTATGATATAACTTGGAGCAATTAATGTCCAATCCATGTTGACATTTCTGGTATACAGGAGCTGATGGGTTTATTCCACAATAGCATGTTTGCACACACGCCTTCTGGGATGGCTTGTCCAGCTGTAGCTGTACCTGACAGCATGGCCAAACACTTGGGGATTTTTAACTAACATTGATTTCATCCTTAGGCTACTGCTAACTGTACAGAGAATGGCTCATGCTCTGCAAGGAAATGTGTGCAACTAACAGTAATGAAAGATAAAAGTCTTTTTTGAAATTGAATTGGCTAGCTAAAACTCTGCATCTGTCCAGCTTAAAATAATCTGCGAAGGCAGAGACTGAACAAAAATGCTGTTCTTGATAAGATGTAGTCCTCCACACCCTTCCCTCTCTGTAATTTCCTTTCATTCTTCCCACTTTTCAGATTCAGGCAATAGTTTCAGATAGGTTGGTCAGCAAGGTAGTTGGCAAGTAGTTGGCCAGGGGTTAAAGCAGTAGCCTGTCCTGCATGGTTTAGTACAAGCTCTGCAGCCATTCCCCTGAGCAGTGTTGGACAAGCTGGTGAATTTTTGTTTCAATTCCTTTTCTGTGAGTCTTGGGTAACATGACCCTGCCTCATCAGATTGTTGTGAGGATGTGTTCATATGTCTTTGATGGCTCCTGATGTTAGAGCGATGCAAGGTGTAACAGCCCTCTCATGCAATTATGTGAAAATAATACATTATGTCTGTACCCATGAAAGCTAAAAATGGGAGATTAGACCACAGCAGCTAATTTGATAGGTTTGTTTGCATTTCAGTCAAGTAGAAGTGCTCCTTCCCAGTCTCTAGGCTTTTCTCTGGTGATGCTGGTAGACTGCTAGGCTAGTCACACACCTAACCAGTGGTTTTCTCTTTGTATGGGAGTTTTTTGATTTGTTTTGTTTGTGTTGGTCTAACTGCCTAATAAATGTCAAGTTATACGGGCTTTGGAAAATACACATCATGTAAAAATGTGACAGTTATTTTTCTAGTGTAATGATAACCACTGTAGTCAGTAGGGCAGCGTTTAATAATCTCCATAGCAACAAAATTCAGTAAAAAGTGAAAATAACTGATTCATGCAGCTCTGTGCCAAGGGATACGTGTGGGCAATGTACTATCTGTTTGAAATGTCACACTCAGCTGATGCATTCAAATGATGCATACTCTGCTGGCAGTGTCTTCCCTTGCTTCTCTGAAGAAGTAAGGAAATGGGATCTAGTTTTTCATTTGCAGTACTATTGGTTAAGAGAAATGGACTTTTAAATGCCACCATTAGTGTTCCTCTACTTTTTGCTGCAGAATATTCAAACAATACCAGGAAGACCTGGTAGCAAGTAATTTGGTATTTGCTTCATTCCTCTCAGCACATGGAAAGTGGCATTTTAGAGCTGGTTATGTCAGTGCAAATGCTTTCCTTTAGTTTAGCTTGAACCTACTTCTAACTAAACTTTTTTGGTTTGTTTTGTTTTAAAAGAGGTGGTTCTTGCAGGTGAGGATCATAACTTCCTAAATGTCATTACTTCTGTATCTCTAGTTCTTCTGTCTACTTTGTGATTTGGTTCAGCAGTTGCATATGCCATGATAAATTTTAGGAGAACTAGTTAGAAACAAAACCTAGAATATGTGTTCTCTTCCTCTCACTCGGTGTTGCCCTGGTCTCTGGCAGCCGCGTTCCTGCATTACCCATTCCCCCCAGAAGGGCGAATTGCGGAATGGCTTTGGAGCTGGAAGCCAGCAACATGCGAGGGATCAGAGCCTCAGAGGAGGCTCCTCTGAAATGGCTCGGGTGTTTCTTGCTTTTCACATGGATATTTTAGGTTTGATTTTTTTTCGGAGGTGCTGAGTGCCTGCATTTCCTGCGGACTGCAGCCACCCTTTCTTCTTTCAAGATCGCACCTCTTTTCAATGCCTCTATTCCTTAGCTTTTTAAACTGGTTTTCAAACCTGGCCCGAGGGCATGAAAACTCGGAGATTATGTTATAGACCCCTGTGGTGGGGGTAATGGTGGGAGAGTTAGCACCTCTGGATGAGTGCCCTGTAGAGTTGCTGTTTGTACTGAGCCTCTCAAAGAACGGCTTTGCAATTAAATCCGTGCTTTAAATTCAGCGCCAAAACGGTATTTTGGAAGATTCGTTGTATAAGGTATTCATTTGGGATATGTAGTAAGTGCCTGGCAATCCTGTGTGTGGAGGTGTTTATTTTATGGTTTTAAATGCGACTCTTAAACTTTTTTCCTTTCCCACTGAACTTCAGGAATACCTTGTTACACTCTTCAGTCTACTTACCTGCGCGTCTTTTGCAGGAATCCCTTGGAGCTCGCCCCAGGAATGGACAGCTACCTCCGCTTCTGGAGGAGAGTAGTGCCAGCCGAAGGAGCCTCGGAGACGAGTCCACAGGTGTGCTGAGAGCTGTGGGAAGAGCCCGGGCCAGGGGCGACCCTGCCGGCCTCCAGCCATGCCTTTCGGGCTGAAACTGCGGCGGACCAGGCGCTACAATGTCCTGAGCAAGAACTGCTTCGTGACCAGGATCCGTCTGCTGGACAGCAACGTGATCGAGTGCACCCTGTCCGTGGAGAGCACGGGGCAGGAGTGCCTGGAAGCTGTCGCTCAGAGGCTGGAATTACGCGAGGTAAGGGGAGCCCGGGAAAGACCATCTGTCACTGGATAATTGGACACATTTTTAGCTCAGGCAGTCTGTGCGTTTGAGTCATGTTGTTCTCAGGGCTGGCCAGATATGATCAGCAGCTGGAGCTTGGACAAACACTCTGATTGCAGGAAAACTGAACGGCGGAACGGCACTCGGGGCTTTGGGCTGCTGCTCATCCATCATAGCCTCGAGAGCTCTTTGTAACACCAAGTTTCTTTTCTTAGAAAGCCACGAGTGCTACTCTTTTTGAGCTGGGATGCCAAAGGACAAGTTACAGTAACTTTTTTTCTGAATGTAACCCTGGTTTCACCGGCACTGATGGGCAGAGTTATGCAAGTGGGAAGGAGGCTACCGGCTTTTAAACATCCTCCTTCATACAAACACTCTTGTTACTATAAAACTGAAGTAGGCAACAGTAACAGCTAACAGTTGTGTTTTACTAGGAACAGCTGGAAGGTGGTGGGTTTTTCCTTCCCTTTGTTTTGTTTAATATTTCACATCTGAAATCCTGAAAGGCTTCTTTTACATTCCCAATGCTTCTGGAAAGGTTGAAGAAACCAGTTTTATTCAAGACTTAAATCCTTTATTTTCTACTTCTTGCTGTAGAGTTTAGTGTTTCAGTGGTGAATCCTTTATAGAAACACCTCTCCAATGAGCATGGCACAAACGAACTGACTTTTCTTACCTTCTGTGGGCTCCTTATGTGTATCCTACGTGCTTCTAGACTTTGCAAATCATAAGGGGAAAACCACTGGCTGGAAGTTGCTGTGTTGTCATCTGGCTGTCCTGGCTGATGCTTTCTGTAAGCACAGCTGGGGAATTAAAAATCTTGCAGTGTCTTATGCCCATGGTAGTGGGGGGCAGCTGGAAGGTAGCATACTAATAACTCCAATATTTGAAAACTAAACAATTTTTTTTTTATTCTTTATATATATATATATATATAATGATAAAGAGTGGGAGAAGAATCCCACTCTAAGTGTGTGTGTCTAGAATAGGGTGGAGAATGTGCAGGCAGGAACAGGGTAGAGGGGATATTGTGCAGTGTTTTTCATACTTGGGTGGTTTTGGGGGTCTTTGTTGTTGTTGTTTTGTTTGTTTCATTGTTGTTGTTGTTTTTAAATATCGATTTTAGTAGAATCATCTCCCCCCTGCCCTTGACTTGTAGAGATGAAGATTTATCAATAAATAATTTCCCCCTCTTTTTTCTTTACGTTGGTGATGCCCTAGGGTGTCCTTAGAGAAGAACCTTACTTCTCTCTTTCCTTCCGGTGCAGAAAGCAGTGAAATGAATGAAGTGATTCTCCTCATGTTCCTTGTGAGCTTATCTAGTTGGTGCAGCAGAAGTCTGGGACCTCCTGATTCTCTCTGGAGGTCCACCTGCACTTGCAAACAATAGCTCTGTCAGTGAGTTAGTGTTCTTTTCCACAAAGCATTTTGTGATTTCAGAACATGTTTTGTTCCACTTTGGAACAAAGCCTGAAGTTCCAAATTTTTCCAGAGAAATGAAATTAGACAGTAGGGTAGCAAAGGAAGTGTTCAGTTCTATGGGGGTTTTCTATCGCTTTGGGTTTTTTTAATTTTCAAAATTGTTTCTGTCATGCAAAAAGAAATATGTCAGCATGAAAAGTTTGTGTTTCAAGATAAAAAAAATATTTTAACAACATAGAAGAGAATGCTTTGATGTTGTTGGAACGCATTCCCCTTCTTTCATCACCCTCCCTGCTTTTTTTTTCTAAACAAGGTTTTGGCAATGTTGAACTGGTTTTGTAAAGTTCAGATTTCAACAGTACAGCATTTTTTGACAGAAGTGGGTGTTTTGGGGATTTTTTTAGGAGAGAATTAAAATACCTCTTTCAGCTCTGAGAGGGTCTCCCTGTATCCTCTTTTGCTCCTTGGATGAAGAATAATTGGAGCTAGCAAGCTTGGAGGTGCCTGGTACTGTTTTTTCTTTCAGACCCCAAATTCAATTCTTCTTCTGCCCCTGTAGTCTTCCCGCCACTGTTTGTGAGGATGACAAAATAAATTGATGACTGTCCCCTTTCCTCTCTAGGTTTGCCATAGCTTTTGAACTCACTGTCCAGACAAATTCTACCGAAGGGTCAAAAATATTTTCACAAAGCTCAAATTTCTACAAGATTTGCTCAACTGGACAGCTGAGTAGAGGAGCCTGTTAAGTATACTGAGGCAAAAATCCTTGCAAGCATTCATATCAGAGAGAGACTTTTAAAATTCCCTGAATCCAGCAAAAACTGCAGCTGGCATGTGCCTTTTTTTAGAAATCCTGATTTGCCAACCTTCACTAAATCCCATGCTAACAAAACAGGGCTAAAATCCTGTTTGTCTCCTCCATGCAGTCTCAGGTAATATCTCAGTTTGGTCTTATGTTCAGATAAATCCCAGGTGTACCACAACTTTTACCTTCAAGTTAGGAATGCATCCATGTCTCACTCAATCCAATTTCTTAGAAATAAACAAAAAACTGTCCAAACTCTTCCTGCTAAAAAGCAAAACTCTTTGAGATTATGCCTTGTTGTGAGGGACTGTCGATCATACCACACATGACTGAAAAACAGTATCTAATGGATTATGCATATTTCTATTTGATCTCTGGGGAATGCAACTCCCTGCCTGACTGACTCAGGGTTCAGGAATAGGTCAGTAGAAAGTGGAGCCATGTAACTACTGTAAAATCTGGTTTTATCCTTTTCAGCAAAGCTCTTGACAAAGCATCAGGTCTTCTACTTGAACAGTTTACTGCTTCCAGTAAAATGAGCTCTTATTCCAGCATTATGTAAAAGGTAAAGACGAGAAGATGGGAGGAAGGGAGAGGAAAGAGAAGGTCAAAAAAGTCATTTTATAATCTTGTGTGTATGTGCACAGATGATAAAAAGAATTTTTTTCCCAATAAAATGGCATTTTTCCATTCCACTTCCAGACTAAGTGAACCTGCTTGAAGGAGCAAAGTAATCTGTACAAATCTGCTGGGAGTCTTCATGCTTCCTTCTCCTTTTTGTTCTTTTTAATTCACTTTCTAAAAAGTTAAATGTTTAAAGGTGGTATGCACTGATGTATTGTAATTGGGGGAGAGAGCAAGAAGGTTCTTTCCAATGAAAATTATTGTTGTGAGCTAAATTTCACAGTAGTATGTTCATCACTGTGATCCTATAAGCCCCAAAGCAAAGCAGGAGGTTGGTGAGCTGAGCACCACAGGCAGATGCTGTCCACTGTGCAGAGGTGGCTTTTTGCTGCTGTTCTGACCTTTCTTTAGCACCCAGAAGGTGCCTCTTTCTTTTAGGGCACAACTGAAACCTGGGGTTTTGCAGCCAGGTTGCCTCCAAGTGTGGCTTGGTTTGCCAGCGAAGTTGAAATGGGATTCAGGCAATGTTTGGACTAAAGACCTTCTATGAATAATTGGCTGCTGTAAATGGCACCTTCCCCTGTTCAAGTGCCCTGGGATAGCAGGGCTTAATGTTTTCTGCCTGGAGAAGCTGGAACTCCATCTCTTTCTCAAGGATAAATATTTAGTTGGCTGCTTAACCAAATGCTGTAACAAACACTGAGCTGGGCTTGATGAATCTTTTAGAATGACATTTGCTGGTTTAGTAATTTTCTGTCATCTCCTGAAGTTGACAATTCTACTTGTTTGGCCCAATGTAAAGGCAGGGGTAGTTCTGGACTTGGGAGGATGGCTAAGGCCAAGTCCAAAACAAATATGTGGCCTTCTGAACTGGCAGCTATAATGTCACCCATTTTAAGACTTCCCAGTGCAGTTTTTGTAGATCCAGTGTTCTAACTCACCGTATTTTGAGAGCCACCTTTTCATTAGGGCACCCAAGTGCTCTGATTTTTGTTTGCTACTTTACCAGAGGACCACAGCTCCTGGAGGAGGGTAAACAAAGTTCCTTGTACCACATATGAAGTCATGTGTGGTAGGTAAGGCAAATTTTAAAACCTCGGGGGCAATATATGTTGCTCCAGAGCCTGACAACTCTGACAGCAGATATTGATTCCATGGAAATCAGAGTGAAGTCAATGGTTCATTTTGTGCAGATGGACAAACAGACCAGCTTTTGGAATCAACCTAGTTTTCAACCAGCTGCTTATAGATAACAGATCCCATTTTTTATAACCTCAACTAATTTTTGGGGTACTTTGTGGACTGGAGAGCATGGCATGACTCGCCTTCTGGAGCGCCAAATGCCTTCTCATAGCATGCTGAACTTGATTGTCCAGCCATTTCCAGTCCCATGTTCTTCTGTCCCTTTTTGGGGATTACTGATATTCCTAGTGGGAGGGTCTCTTCAGGCATGCACAATAGTGGCTACAGAAGTCCTCCAGTGTGGATTCTTAAAAAACACATTACAGAAGTAAAGTTGCTGGCAACAGGGAGCTGATGTTCAAATAACTGTGTGGGTTGTCTCTCCAAAGTGCATGAATCCGTGATATGAGCTTTGCTCTGCAATCAGTTCCTGTACTTCAGCTGCCATTGATCCTCTGCAATTGTGCTTGATCCTCTCCAGGCTGCTTTCTGGGAAAATTGTCTTTTAGTTGTGCAAAATGCATGCTGCCATGTTTGCTCCACAGTACCTGCTGTAATCTAGAAGCTTCAACACTCCATTTCCTTCTTGTCCCTTGGAATTGCTTCTGGATTTGGTATTTGAAGAACCTTTCTACTGTATTAAACCTAAACTTGTGCAGTCTCCCAGCCCCCACTCAAAGGAGAGGGACTCATTCAAGCTGTTTAATTGCAATACCTTAGTTCCTTGAATGACTCTTTTAGACTTCAGAGTCTGAATCTTCTTTGTTGCTAGATGATTTACAAGTACTTCACATTTCGAATTTGGGTTCTAGGTGTTGTGAATGTTTACTTTTTCAAGATGTATGGAGGCTCTGTTTTCACATCTCCACACTGTTTCTTGCTGAGGATGAGCTGCCCTGCAGATTTCCAAGTGTGTTAAAAGGGTTTCCCTTAAGAGGTGGTAAAATCACTGCTTTTTTCTGCCTTCACATTAATTCCTTTTTTCTGCTGCCTCCACTGTCCCTCCCACCTTCATTTTAATCTAATTACTACCATGGTGAACTCATCAAAAAGAACTGTTTATCCCCTGGTGACTACAAAGGGAGAGTAGAAATTTATCAGGGACCATGTGTGAGGTTAGTTTTGTTTGAAGTTTATCCTGTGGGAGACGCTGACTTCTTGATTTATTTGTGCCCTAGATAGATTGATTGATTGACTGATTTATTGAAGATACCTTTAATTTCTAGGAGGAAATACTACAAAAGAACAAGTCTGCTTCACTGTAGCAGTCTAAGCCGTGCTCAAGCTGTTTGTCAGGCTTAATTGAGGAATCAAGTTGAATTAGTTATCACCTTAGTTAAATGCTAGTCTGGATGTTGTCCAAAGTTCAAAATATGTATGTTATGAGACCCTAAAGTAAGTACACCTGTGCTCCCATTCAGAGTTTTGCATGATTGTCTCTTGCATGCCCTCAGCTATAAAGTAGTTGGAGCAGGGTTTCCCCTGCTGGTTTGTTGCCATTTGTAAACATCAAAAATTTTTGGTATTATATTACTTGTCCTTGTGTTGTGTGCTAAGTGAAACATCCATACCAGCGGGAAAGAGGCTGTTCACGGTGGATTTTACAAAGTTTAACATCTGCAATTTGTCTGCTACCATGTTTTTCACTTTTCCTTCAGATCTGTAGTCGTAGTACTTGATGTTTAAGTGCTTTTCAATAAAATCCTTCAGGATGGATTGGCTATTCCTTCAGCTGCTTTATTGCCACTTTGTAGTTCTGGTTCTGAGCATTGTTCAGTGTTAATTCCTCTTCACCAGCAGCAGTCCCATGTGGCTCATGCAGTATCTGCTACAGCCATTGAGATTTGCACTGGGCAGGAAACAGCTGAGGTTTCCAACCTGGTATTTCTGTAGAGCCTAGAGCAAACAACTAATGTGTGATATGTACATTCTAAAGGTATTCTTGTCCATCATAAAAGCTTGAGTGTGCATTGAAAAAAAAAAAAAAAAGAGTAAATGATTCTGTGTTGGGTAAATGGTTCTGGTATTGGTAGATATATTTGGCATATGCATATGGGTTTGCGTTCTTTTTTTTTCTAGTTGGAAGAGTCCTTGTCCTTTGTGTGCAGTGGGGTCTGATCCAAAGTCTCATGAAGCTTTTGCACTTTAATTCAGACTTAGTGTTTGTTGTCTGTTCACAAAGCACAGGTGTCCCTTAAGAAAACAAAGACTCAGGCACTTTCTGTAAATCATTTATGTCATCTGTGCTACAGTGTCAGGTAGAGCTCTTCAATATGCATTTGGGAGAGATGGTAGGAGGCAGACAGTGCTATGTGAAGTATATTGCAATATTAATTTGTCATTGTCTTCAAAATGTCCTACAAAAAAGGGCAGTAAAAAAGAAATTACTCTGATTTTACATATGGGAAGATGTACACAATGCCATCTGTTCTTACTTGCATTTGTGACATTGTATGAGTGGTTTAGCTGGCAAAGGTAAACTGACACTCATTGTGTTTCTTTATCTAGACTCACTACTTCGGCCTTTGGTTTCTCAGCAAGAGCCAGCAAGACCGCTGGGTTGAACTGGAAAAGCCTCTGAAGAAGCAGCTGGACAAATTTGCCAATGAGCCTTTGCTTTTCTTTGGGGTGATGTTCTATGTGCCCAGTGTTTCCCGACTGCAGCAGGAGGTAACAAGGTATGTGCTTCTCTCTGTTTATTGTGATAGAGCTGGGAGAGAATGGGACTGTGATAAAGCATCTCAGAGAAACAGTTGCTCTGTTTCTAGCATTCAGTATTTGCTCAGGTTATTTCCTTTCCTGATGATTGCCCAGATGGGAAAAAATGGGAGAAGTCACCACTTGATTATGTCTGCTTGGGAAGAAAAAAAAAAAAAAAAGCTGTCTCGCTGAATGATTGTGCATGACCAACTGCATGGAAAAAATGGAAGCAGTAATTATATGATTAGAAATCTGACATACATTTTAAAAAGGACCATAGTGACCATGTTTCTTCTTCTGTAACTTTCTACTGATGAAAAGGAAGCGACAGACGAAGGAACTCTATCTAAGAGTTTTAGCTTATTATTCTTAAGCCTACGTGTGCTTTGGTGAAAGTGAACTTTGGCATTTTTTCCCCAGGTTTTGCTCATCCCACTCTTGATTTTCCCTTGCGCTTCACAAAAAGATTAAAACTGTTAAAGAGGGCATTAGTCCTTTAATTATGATCAGGGCGTACCTTTGCAAACAACTTCAGTGGGAATTACTCTTTTATTCAGAGCCCTGTGCTGCAATTGTAACAATGCAACTGTTTTGAGGGGCTATTTTTGTAAACCACATCACTGTGTGGTTTTTGCACATCTGTGCTGTACTGAAAATTAATAATAGAAAAAAGAGAATGAGGAGAAAAAAAGCCCACCTCACCTAAAAAGGCGTGGAATTGTTTTCTTTTTAACCAAAATCATTTCATTTATCTAGTCTGAGCAAAATTGTATCAGCACAACTAAAGCCTGGAATAAGCGGGTGAAGGCAGAAGCCTTGCCACTGAAAAAAAAATGCTGTTGCTGAAAACCTGGAATTCACCACACGGTCATAATAGCTAGGAAAGTAAATATAAATAGTGAAGAAAGAATGGCCTTAATTCTAGAAGGCTTGCAAGATATGAAGCAATTTTTTATGTTGCAGACTGTGTATTTTAAAGAATCTTTATTTGACACTGAACTGGAGAGTTGGCGTTGGTAGGATGTGAAAAAGTTGTGTCTTGAAATGGCAGCTGTCAAACCATCCCTTGACTACCGTGTGTGCTGAATTCTTGCCAAAGAGTGGGATAAAAGCATCATAAAACTTCAGTTTCTCTGGGAACAGACCAAACACTGATGCTTGTCTGTATCTGTGTGTTCCTTCTTTGTACATGCTGGGTGAGGGAAGCCTCAGTACCTTCTCCTTCAGAATTATTTTAACGTGCAGACGGAATGTCTGAAGTGTTGTGTTGCTCAATTTGTCAGCCCAATCCTGGCCTGGTTGTGTGCAAGGAAGCATTGTAGCTACTTGGATGCTATAATCTCTTCAAGCTGCAGCCTGCAGTGCTGATTGCTCATTCATAGCTCACCTGCAGAGGTATATTTGCTCATTCTGCCCAGGTTGGTAATAACAAAGCATTTCGGTGACAATTGAACTTCACAGCACTCTCAATTGGAGTGGCTGCTGAATTGTTTTTCTTTCTGAAGTGATTGATAGCATAAGCTGCAGAGTTTTATAAGTGCCTTTCATGTTTCTTTAAAGGTGTGTAGCAAAGCCAGCAGTTTACTAGAGGATTTCAGATATAGAATAGCCTGTTAATATTTGTTAGCTTGTTTCATGGAGTGGAATTGCTGCGCTGTAGATGGTGTGATGGCAGCAAATCTTCAACTGTGCAATAGGTATTTTCATGTTTGAGGCCATGGTGGGGACCTGGAGGATTCTTCTGAAACAACTGGCAGAGAAAGGCTTAGTTTAAAACCTAATTAGATGCACAGATGATTTGGGCTTATAAGGTTTTTTTTGTGGTTCTTGGTAAATTGATTCAACATTTGTTTTTTTTGGCTGCTTTCAGACTTGATCATGATATGATTACATGTGATGTTGAAGTAGGCACTGGACTTGCCCACTCAGTGCCTATGTACTTGACTTATATTTAGGTACAAATGACAAATCTGCCTGAAATGCAGAACTTGTGATGAGACACTCCATCCCCTTCTGGGAGGCTGCAGAACCACCGCAAACAAACCCAACCCCAAAACACAACCACCAGCAAAGGCCAAAGATGCAGAGGTGGTGACAGTACTGCCAGCAGTGAACCTGTCACCTTTGTAACCTTCTCTGAGTGGAAACACCTCCAGCCCTGAGCTTGCCTGGCTGTGTTTGGAGTTGGAGGTGAAACCCATCTCTCAGCAGCAAGCTTTTAGTTAATTGCAGACTCCAGAGTTTCCAGGGTTGATTAATATTCCTTGAAGATGATGAAGTCTTCTGAGAATGCTTCAGCAAACACTGACATAATGCACAAGTATTCAAAAACTAGGGAGTTGGTTTCCTGAGCTGGTTTACTCTGCCTCTGATCTGTAGGATTATAGACTTGATAGCTGGTTTTGAGAAATTTGTCTCCAAACTGACTATTCCTTCCTGTTTCCAGTGACTTCAACCTCCTGTGCATCACATACTGTCACTGCAAAAAGGGAAAATGATGCAAGCCTTTCAGGCTCTGTTGGTTGAGAGAAGCATTACTTAGGGTGTTGGTCACTGGTTCTGAGGTAGTGTTCCTTAATAATTTTATTTGAAAGATCATCTGAAAGATCTCTTCAAAACAACAAGTGAACCATTTTGTGCTTGGCTGTTGTTTGGTGGTTGGGACCAACAGAAAGAATCCTAATACCAACAGGACAGTATTTATAAAATTATAACTCATTTACATCTTATCATTATTGCTGAAAGTAGAAAATGCTAATTATGCCTTCAGGCCCCTGGATTTTAACTGCCTGCAGGTGTTGGTAGTGGTCAGGATCTCGTCGTGGTTTCTCTGGTAACCTCCTGTATTGACCAGCCAAGTGTGGAGGCGGAAGTAAGGGTGAGTAACACTGCTCCAAGCACTGTGTCCCAGTGCTGGGCAGACTCGATGGAAACCTGCCCACGTGTGACATGCTGGGAGAGGAGTGGAATAGCAGTGTAGTGAGTGTTGTCCCTCACAGGGTGTCACAATGTGGGAAGGTCAGATGATTTACTGAAATGAAATGCAAGCAGCTGTTGCAGAATGGTTGAGGTTGGAAGACCGGAGATTGTCTGCTCCGAGCAAGGTCAACTAGAGGAGATTGCTCTAGGACCATTTCCCATCACCCAATATATTCCCATGGAATATATTCATGGAAGGAGAGATTCCACTCTTACTCTGGGAAATGTGTTCAGTCACCCTTGCAATAAAGATGGGGGGTTATGTTTCAAAGGAGTGCTGTGTATTTCAGTTTGTGCCCAGATGACCGCATAGCTTCAAGCTGTGGATTGATGCTGAATGGGTGAGTGGCTTACCTGGGCTGGCCATGTAACTGGTTATTTAGGACCTGTAGAGGTGCAGGCACCTGTCATACAAACACAAGTGCTGCCATGTCTTCATGTGGGATGCCTGTAGTTAATTTGTAAGAGGTGTTTCTGATAATATGAGAGCCTGTGGTAAAGAAAATGAAAAGACAAGGCTGTCAGAGCAGTTTATTTAGCTCTTAAGCTCTTTGAAGCCAACCTCTGAGACCTGCAAGAAAAGATGAGGCGAAGAGTACTCTGGGGAGCACATTAATTGTTTTAGCAGGTCAGATCTGACTCTGGGTTGCAGTTCTTTCCTTCTTTGCTACAAAACTGACACTTGCTTAAAGATGAAAATACTAGTGGGTTTTTTTTTTTCTCATTAGATGAAGTTAATCACTGGGACAGGGTAAGAAGCACCTGCAGGACTTTGTCAGTCTTGTTCAATTTGTGGGTTTGAATGCAAATGCTGGGGCTATTCGGGGCGGTCATGTTTCCTGACCTGTGATGGATGCTTCCCAAGGAGTCCCAGGTAAACATACAGAAAGCAGGCAGCAGTTGTAGAATACCTGTTTTTCCTTTCTGATAGTGGCCATGACATAAATATTATTGCTATGCCTTACTTTCAGTGCAATAGCAATGTATTCTTGGCATAAAGCCTTCTCCTAGGAAAGCTATTTCCTACCCTCTAGACCTCTTACTTCCCTACCCTTTCTACTCTGTTTCTTTTTTCTTGAATTGAGACTCCCATCTGTATATATTCCCTGATCTTAATCCTGTCTCTTCTAAGATTGCAGTGACTCCAGCATCTCCCTGGCCCCTGGTCATGGCATTCTACTGGTCCCCAGTCCCACAGATGTTTTCCATTTTCACAGATTAATTAAAACCCCATGATAATTCCTTAAGTTGTCAGTAGGAGTTTTCACCATGTTATTATTTCTACAACTTGAAAACTACTAGAAGAATTTCTGATAAACAGAATTTAAAAACCAAAACAAACAACAACAACAACAAAAAAACCTCTTCAGACTCAATGGCAGTTACAGCAGGAGTAATTTGGGTGGGAGTATGGGGATTGGCACATTAGCAAAAAGCATTTTTCATGGAAGGCTACTTAGACAACCTCTTTTTAGTCATCCAGCTGTTCTCAGTGAGCAGCCATTGCAGATGGAGATGCTGGGCTTGCTTTTGGCATATTTAAAGCACCTGGGATCTGCATACTGTCTGATATAAAGCAGTCTTTGTGATGCCCTGTAGAGTAGATATTTGCATAGATTAGACATATAAATCTGCCTTTTATTTTCTGCAAACTCCTCAGAGAGGAGGCATCCTTTCAAGCATTTATTTAAAAAAAAAGTCTTTGTACACTGTCTAAAGTAAACAAGCATGCTTTCACTGTGCTCATGTTCCAAAAACAGAGAACCCACACACTCTTGTGGCTTTCTGAAAATGTGGGTGCGATGCTGCTTTCTGCACAATTATCAGACAATCCAGTGCCTTTTTCTTTTCTCCCCTTCCCACAGTTCTAAGGGAAAACTGAAGTCACATTTTGCTCCCCACGGTATCTCTTTCTTAGCACGCGATACTGCTGTGCCTCCTGTGAAGGAATAAAGGTGTGCTTTGGTCTGGTTTTCTTTTTTCTTTCCTGGAAGAAGTTTTCAGTATCTTGCTAGGTGCTTTGTACTCAGTAGTATCCAGAGGCTTTTGTGCTATTTGCAGACTGGGACACAATGCTGGGAAGTGAGAGCAGTTCCTAGTATGGGTGCCCCCATGGAGCTGGGTCCCCGTGGTGTTCTGCATGGTGGGTCTGGCATGCACGACGCTGTAGGGGGGAACGCGTTCCAGCATCTGCAGTGTGCTGCATTGGGCTTCTGCCCCAAGTTCAGCTCTCAGCTCTGCATTTCCCCAGAAGAACGTGCTGTGCAGCTTTCCTGTGAAAGGAAACAGTGTTTGGAATGGGATGGCTGCACCTGCGAAGTGTGGGAATGAATGTGTTGGCAGGTGGAAAATTAAAGCCTGTGGTTCCCAGGCTTCTTTTCTGGACAGTCTGTGAAAATTCAGCCTCAAGCTTACCCTCTTTTAGCTAAGTGAATATTGATTTTCCCTGCTATTTTGCTGCCATACCCTTTTCTTCATCATTTCTTGTAGCTGTTTTCTTGTTTGTCTTTTAAGGAAATATTTCTTCTTCACTGTTCCCAGCCTTTCCCTTTCTTTGTTTTTTATACAAGTGTTAGGTGAAGACCTTTTAAGCAGAAGTTCCTTTAAAGCATAAGGAGGTACAGGCACCTAGGACTACATGAATTTTTAAATTGTGTGAGAATAAAGTAAAGGGGAAAAATTAGTGTTTGGGTGCTTCACATTTACAGGGAAAAATGGTTTTGCAAATCTGTTTTAACAAATACTATATTTTCTGCCTTCCCCTCAAAAAAGTCCTTGTTAGAGGTCTTGCCTACTTGAGCTTATCTTTGCTTTTAGTCTGCTGGGGTTTTTTGTTGTTTTTTTTTTTAGAGCTAAAGTTTCACATCCTCCTGTGTACCTAGCTTTTAATACAAGTCCAATCAGCTGCAGATTTCTACCAGTCACTGCTGTCTTTTCTGCTAGTTACTGCTCCTTACACTGTGCTTTTAATTTCTGTGTTAAGGCTGGATATCACATATCCTCCTGTGCTAGCCTGGTTTTGTGGCAAGCTCAGTGAAGTGGAACTCTTTTGGCTGTTAAGGATGTTGCATTTACATGTAACAAGTACATGAAGCTGCTTTGCTTTTCATGGTTGGTCACACCTGCAGCTTGTGGCTGCAGAAGTCTCTGTGTGTACTTTTGAGCTCATGGTAGTTGGTTTGGCTTCATTGTCCAAAATAATTATTTTGAATATCACACTGTGCTGGAAAAAACAGCACAATGTGTACAATCAGATTTGTTCCAGACATCCTGGACTGTGCTTGCCTGAAGCGAGGACTGTGACTGATTGTGTGGCCGTGCTGGTGTTACCACACCACAGATAGACCTAAAGGATTTTTTTTAATGCCAATGGCTCTTAAAAATGTACAGACACTCAACAAATTTTCAATGAAAGTACAGAAAAATAGCACGCAGGATGGGAGGAGAAGAGAGATGCATGTTTTAGTTGAGTGGATTGATAAATGAGAGAGAACTGAATGATACATGGCAAATGGGAAGGTGGAGTGTTTAAAACAAAAAAAAAGTCCAGAGTCTGGTCTCTTACACATGGAGATGTAAGTCAGAATTTAACTCTTCAGTGCTATTGGTGTGTGTAACAGAGCGGAAAAAAAGTTTAGTTTTCAGGCAGCAGAAGTCTCACTGCCTTGTCCGAATTTGTCTCCTCCTAGGAGCCTTTGTCAGTTTGTGTTTACAGTGTAACCAGCACATGTTTTAGGAGCATGCCTGCTGTCTTGGAAAGATCTTATCCAGAGGCAGGCTATGTAGTTTCCAGAAAAATGATTGCACTCATTGCCTGCTTTTCTGGGAAATGTCATGGCTACAGTGCTTGTGCTGATCAGCCCTACTCACACCACACAGGAAAGGCCCTGACATACAGCCCTCCCTCTTGGCACCAGAAACAACTGTGTGGCTTGCCCAGCTGGAAAGATGATGCAGCTCCTCTTCACTGAGAAGCAACAGTGTTCTCTCCAACATAAATATGATATTAATGGTCAGAAGAGTCCTGTGTTCTTAACTATTTCCTGTTTAAAAGTTTGTCAGTTCTCTTTATTTCTTAAATTGAGCTGGACCCTTGTGTAGCATAAACCAATGTAATTTCTTTCTTCTTCTAGAATATTTCCAACTTTATCATTATATATATATATATCATATTTCTATTTTATAGAGAGATTTGGGTCAATGGACTGCAAACTTTTGTTCTCAGCTAAATGATTTGGGGAGTCAAATTACTGGGTGAGTTTTTACAGAGAAATGGTGTGAAACAGCAGTGAAAGGGCACGGGCTGCCAACTGCCCCATAGGTGGTGGTACCATTTATTTCCTGTTTAACTAGAAG
Organism: Phylloscopus whistleri; assembly: GCA_017589585.1. NCBI lineage: Eukaryota > Metazoa > Chordata > Aves > Passeriformes > Phylloscopidae > Phylloscopus > Phylloscopus whistleri. The sequence continues at coordinate 3,165,916 of JADMLD010000622.1, read as the reverse complement.
AACTAATAGAGAGTGTTGTAGGTATGTGCTGAGTATTGAAGCCAGCAAAAGAAGAGTTGGGACAAGTACTAATATAAGTGTCTTATTCATGTGAGTGTTTGTGGGATATCATGGTGAGACCTCCCAGAGGAAGCAGTAGGAACTCTGGAGCTGAAATTTTATAAATTGACATGAGGCAAATAAATTTCTGCTGGAAGAGAATTCCCTTGGTTTTCGATGGCTGTTGACAGCCTGCATGACCATACAAGCCCCAGACCTGTTCGGGGTCCCCAAGTTGATCGTCTTACGACTGGAACTGCACCCCATCTCCCAAAGCTGGGAGAAAGGCAAGCTCTGGGGTTCATTGCTAACTGGAGACAGGGAGTCCTGAATCCTCAGGGATCCCAGCTCTCTTCTGCTGGACAAGACTGTGGGTGGCTCATTAAGTAACTTGGAAATGTTGGCCTTTTATTTTATTCTTTTTCTTTTTTCCCTTTTTCTTTTCCCTTCCTTCTAGCTGCAGGAATTTGGGGTCACATTGTCCAAGCAAGGGAGCAGCTCTGGAACTGCATGCAACTTTAGATGAGTCCTAAGAGCCCTGGGTGGCCACCCAGGCTTCGACAGTCTGGGATATTCGTGTTTTGGTGCTCCTTTGATGGCTTTATTGTTTTGTTTTAATTATTAGACTTTTTTAATAGTAGTGGATACTGCAGCATAAAACACACACATTAGGCTTGTACCTGCCTTCTTGTAAACACCCTGATACTTAATTAGCTTTCATGTTGTATTTAGAGGACAGCAACAACAAATAATGTGCAGCATTTGCCTGGGTCTTGTTGTGTTCATATTATTGCAGCGTATGTGTTGTTTCGCTTTTCAGTAATATTTTTCAGTTGGTTCTTTTTTGGATGTGTATTTTGGTGGATGTTTAAACTTTGACTTAAAAGTAAGAACTCCTTCAAGGCAGACCTAAGATTCAACATTAATTCCCTGTTTATAAAATATTTGCTGAGGAGGGCAAACCCTTCTCCCAGCTGACTTTCTTCAGTGAATGGGGAGCTTGTTCTCTGTGTGTTGGTTATTGAAAGCTGAGCTCTTTGTGCCAGATATTTTAAGAAACTGTTGACGCTTAGATCTAATCTATTACATTATACTGTGCTTTTAGACCAGAAAGTGAATGTGTTTTCATGTGTGTGGTTGGGCAGTACATATGTAGCAACTCTAAAAAATAGTGTTGCATAACTATAAATACAGTGTAGGATACTTTCAGCCTGCATTCTTGTTTTACTGTGTTTTGAAGGCAGTGGCTATGATGGTTAGAAATGTTGCAATAGGAATGTGTTGGCATTGGGCAGATTCACACTTATATCTGATCATAAGGAAATAATACTAATTTTATGCTCTGGGTCTTAGTCACATGGGCTTTCCTGATATTTTATCTACATATTGCTTTCCTGTTGGGAGCTATTTCTACATTGAGTTTCAGTAGAACAGATACTTTTGGAGTGATCTATCCTCCTTTTATTGGGCCCTTTTAAATGGAAGCAAAGATTACGTTCTGAGGTTCAGTTCTTCTTATATAGCAATGATACATCATTTACACAAGGTGAGGGAGCTTCCTCTCTGGTCTTAGATAGTCCAGGTTGAATTCTTCCATGCACTTGGGAAAAAGTACTCAGGATCTCCTTTTCTTGTCCACCTGGGCATGTGTGCTGTTGGAGACACTGGCTGAACCTGTATGTTGGATAAGCAGTGTGGATGGCTTTTACCCTGGTTGACAGCCGTAAATGATTCAGATGTTTAAAAAAAACCCCAATTCTGCAGCTGGGTACAATGTAGCAATTTTATTGTCCATGCTTGTGATTTTTATGATGTTAGGGTTTTCCCTAAACTTTGAAGATCTTGAATGAGGTAATGATACGAGCTTCAGTCTGGGGTTTTTTTTTACATGGTCCGAACAAAACTCAGACTAAATTAGTTAAGGGCAAGTAAAAAAGGGTATGAAAGGTATGATTCCAAATATTTTACAGCCCTCAAAAACCAAAAGGAAAAAGAATACCTAGCTTTACCAAATAAAGAAATATCATTCTTCAGTAATAGAATGGCTTTGAGGGGGTTGACGTGTGGCCTGTGAAACTTCAAAGATGACAGTACCTTAATTGTACATCCATTTCAAAAGTGTATAAGGAATCAGATGGATGGAAAATGTGGATATGTGCAGCAGTACAGAAGAGGATTCACTGAATCACAGAATCTCTCAAGCTGGAAGGGACCCATAACAATCACTGAGCTCAAGTCCCTGCTCCTGGCAGGACTACCTAAAACTAAATCATATGATTTAAAGCATCATTCAGGTGCTCCTTGAACACTGTCAGGCTGGTACTGTAGTCACTTCCCTGGAGAGCCTGTTCTAGTGACTGACCACCCTATAGATGAGGAATCTTTTCCCCATATCCAACCTGAACTTGGACTCACAGAAGAATCGTAGAGTAGTTTGGGTTAGAAGTGACCTTTAGAGATGATATTTAGTCCAACCCACCTTCAATGAGTAGGGACTAGGTGAGAGCCCAGAGCTCCATCCAACGTGATCCTAAGTGTTTCCAGGGATGGGGCAGCCATTGCCTCTCTGGGCAACCTCTTCCAGGGCTTCACCACTCTCACTGTAAATAATTTCCTCATTATGTCTAGACTAAATCTACCCTCCTTTAGTTTAAAAGCATTGCCCCTTGTCTTATCCTAACAGGCCCTGCTTTGTCCCTGTTTTACAATCCCGGTGTGTGTACTTCCCCTAAGGCAGCTTCATCCCATTTCCTCATGTCCTATTCCTCATCACCAGAGGAAGTGACTGTTTATGATTAGGACACAGCTGCAAACCACTGTGTTAAAAATGTGTCTTGATTACATAGACTGCCAGGATTGAACCTTAATTCTGGAAAGAAGAGCTGAGGGTCTTTGAGACTGAACCTAGTACTTGAGACATTTTACAGTCCTTAAAGAGAAGGAAATACATTAGGCATTTTGAAACTTGCTTTGAAGGTCTAACCAGCTTCTGTTGCAGGAAAAAAAAAGTTCTTCTGCCTTCCTGCATGGAAACAAAAATAATTTGAGTGGCCTATATATTTATTTTGTGATATCTGACAGTTGAAATGGTGCTGAGGCTAGAAATCTGGGCTTCTGCTTTCATCAGTTAAGAGCTTGCTTTGTGTATGGAGATGTGTTTGGATGAGTCACACTGACTGCTTTTTGTTTCTCAGCCTCTGAGGAAGCTGTCCTCACTGCGACTTGGTGATAAGCAGTTGTGTTAGGTGGATCACTGTGATAACCTGGAGTTATCTTCTATTTAAATCCAGCTTTTCTTGCTCCTTGGCTTTCTCCTGTTAAGATTTCCCAGTGTCACACAGACACGTGGTTGCATATCTGTAGCAGCACAGCTAGCAGTACCCATTCTGTGGGGGTGTGTGTGTATTTATGGAAAATCTGTTGAAGGTCTGCTTGTATGATCTGAACACGTCCCTTTCTCTTGTTTTGTGTTAGTAACCAGTTATCTCTAAATAGTGCTGAAAGGTGATTCTTCCTGTAACTGGCAGAAAAACCTCATGAAAACTGCAACTTAACCTGGTTTTTGGAATGGAGAATTGTGTCCTGCTTTCTTGGAACTGCAGTGTCTTAAGGCAAGAGGATAAGTGTATGGATAGTAAGCTTCTGCTTATGCAGCTGGAGGATATGTTGAAAGTTGTATTTAACAACATGCTAAATCTACTTACACTTGCAAACTCTACAGAAAACCTTCACCTAGGTATTTACTCTTGAGAACTCTGTCAGGCATAAGACAGGATGCAGAGATACAAAAGGACAGACTTTGTTTCATAATAGTTTTATTTCTAAATAGAAAATAATATTCTGCAGACTGGAAATTCAAATCTAATGTTTCCTGACTGGTGGGAGCATGCTGCCATCACCATGATGGACAGGGAGTTCCCATCCACAAATTGGGAGGTTTCTGTAAACTTAATCAAAAAGTCCCTGCTGCTGGGATGACTCTCAATACAATTAGTTATGATAGATTTTGCTTCCTGAAGGTTCTTAGTGTAATGTTGTCTCCTTAAACCTGACAGATGCCACTAAAAGCAAATAGAAGGATTTAGAAAAAAAAGAAAATGATAGCTTCAATGTTTTGGTGTAAAGGAGAAAGGGATGACAAGTGTTTTCCCTATCTGCTTGAGTCACAGAAGCACCCATCAGCATTTTTGCATCTCCTCAAATGAAGATGAGAAGGATAATTCCTCCTCTAGTTTAGGAATTGAGCTGTTCACTGCCTTTGTCATTTAGACTGTTGCAAACTGCTTGGCTGCCCTTTTTTTCCCCTCCAGGTGTAGCAGCAATGTGTGTCACTACAGGGGGAGGTTTCCCACTCATTCAGGAGCTCTGTGCACGGGGTGGGTGTTCTGGTGCACCTCTCACCCCGGCATGTGCTTCGGACCTGTCTCCCAGGGTGCTTTAAGGCACTGGTTTGGACAGATGACTGCATTACCTAGGCTGGCGCTGGTACTCTGATGCTGTTAAAGACCACAAGGACACAGACTCTGGCTTCAGAAGACTGACAATGACTGTGTTTATTTCTGGGAATCTCTTCCCTTTTATACTATTCTACAGAGAACAACTCAATTGGTGAAACAAAGAAAAATTTCTTCAATCACATTGGTCAAACCAGAGGGACATCAAGTAGCAGTCCCTCCTAGGGAAAGGAATGTAAAAAAAGGTTACAGTTAGAAAAACATGTCTCTTGTTGACAGAAAACTCTCTGGGACAAGAGTTTCAGAGAACCAAAACATCTCAGGCATGAACCAGGGCTACAGGTACTCTCCTGTTTGTCTTCCCATATGATGCAGTAAGAGGGTAAGAGTAAGAGCAGTTTCTCCTCAGGGAAGTGCAGACTACTAGGGGATGTACTCCTCAAACTCTTCATGACACATGCCCATCCTGCCTCAGTCATGTTGCTACTCCTGATGAGGCCTTAAAGAGTGAAGGTTGCTTTAGACTTCCTGTGTAATCAGTGAGAAGAAATGGGCATTTCCACAGTGTGATTCAGGATTCCTCTGTTGTGTATCACTTTCTGCAGGTGATTCATTCTCTCTTTCCTACTGTGTGTTTTGAAAAGGGAACTGTGGATCATTGGTCTTCTATTTAGAAGTCCCAGATAGACGTCCAAAGTTTTTCTACAGCATCAGGAAGATGGTCAAACTATTAGCAGCAGCATGTGAGCAAACAGATATGTGGGTTTTGATTGGGATTTCTATTAGCTTTTTAAATTTTGAGAATTCAACAGGTAGTGGAAATCTTGGCTGCCAGTCTTCGATTAAATTTATTTAATGTTGAGGTTTGTACTGCAGGCTGGAGCAAACTTTCCTCCTTTTCTTATAGCTGAGGCACAGATCATGAAAACTTAGTTCTAAACTTACCTTTTTCAGTGACCTGAATACCTTTAGATTTTTTGCCTTGCTGGCACAGTATAGCACTAAAGGATCTGCAATTGGATGTCAGTACAACAACCCTGAAGTCTCCAAATGTGTTTAAAAGAAACGTTTGTGTGGAGGCCCTTATGCAGCTGAGAATCTCAACAAGAATTTGGCAGAAATCTCAGTGTCGGAAGATGGCAGATTCCTGTGCAGTGAGATGTTTACTGGGTCACTGTTTTATCTTTGGCAGCTGCTTTTGCACTTGATATCTTCAGCTGTTTTTGAAGCTTTTACAAAGAATAATTATTCATTTCATGAAACGGATCTATTTTACCCACCCAACAGGGCACTGATTCACATATTTCCCCGGCAACATCCCGTGGTTATCAGAGCTGTGTTGGCTTTTGCAGGGTTGCATTCACTGGGATGTTACAACTTCCTGGGCCGTGGTTTTGTTGCATGATTTACTGAGGTGTGGGGTGACTGTTTTCAATTATTCCTTTGGAAACACTAGGGTCACTGGGGTCTCTAGGAGATGGAAGCAACCTGAGTTTTCCTGTTTTCTGCTGGCAGTGGTGCTAATGTAGATGTTCCAACAATCTTTTCACAGGAATATAAGGTGTTGTACTGACGACCTATAGATAGGCAGCAACTTCATTGTGTCACATTTCAGGTTTTCTTATTGCCAGGACAGATTACTGTAAAAGGCAGTAGCCAATGGACTGGATTTTAACTCCCCACCAGGTAAAATTCCACTAAATCAATAGAGCTTTCTCAGACGTTGATTATGTGAGATTGGGATACTACATGAAGGTTTCACTGACAGGGTTTTGTAAATGAACTCTACAAATTCATCAACAAGCTTTCACTGCAGGCTCATCAGAGCTTTTTTTTTGTTTGTTTGTTTTGTGAAGTTCGGGCTAAGCAGACATTCTTCTGTAAGTCTGAACCTGTTCACTTGTACTTTGAATAAAGTAACACCTGAACACACTTGCATGCTGCTCTGCACCCACAAAGCAATTATTTTGTGATGTGCTTCTGGATGCTTACATATGCATGCCAGTTGTTCACTGGTATATGTGCTCACTCAGTTCAGCTTTTGCATCAGTGCACAGCAGAACACACTACATTTAGCCAGAAAAACATGGTGGACTTGAGTAATTCCAGAGTTTATATTGAAAATTGAAATTATGGGGTATATATATTATACTTTACATACACATACACAATGAGGGGAAGAGAATGGAGCAAGGAGAACTCTTCATGTTTGTTTTGGGTCCAAAGAATAGTTATGTCTGTACTTAAGTGCCATTAAAAAAAAAAAAAAAGAAAAGAAAAGGTTATCTATTTATTTTCAGTATTGCATAGTATGAGATTGAGTATGCATTTGTTCTAGTTAACTCACCACATTTTTTTAGCATGATATTCTAACCTGCTTGGCCATTAACCTGGCTGGCTACCAGGAGAATTTTCAAACTGTTGACTCATATTGCTTCCATATGTAGCTTAAACTACCTTTTCCCACAGTAGATACAGCTTGAAGGTTAGTTGCCTTGTTTTTCAGGGCAGGGAGCAGCATATTTTGAACTGAGTCAACACATCTGAATAAAGGAAGTAAATATAAGCTATTATTAACTTTTTGGGGTCTAATCTCATTTTTGCCGAAATCTAGTTCCAGTTCAGGAAAGACCAACAGGGGTTTTTTGTGCTCCTCTTCCCCAGGAGGTTAAGCAGTTGTCAGCATACCTAGCCACGGCTTATCTTTGCACTTTTGCATCTTTGTGAGGATGAATCTTTACAGCTGCCATTTAAGGGGGTTTTGGTTTTTGTTTGGTTTTTTTTGTGTTTTGGTTGTTTTTTGGGGTTTTTTTGTGTGTGTGGAGGGGGTTTTTTTGTTCCATCTGAAGATCTGGGGGCATGAGTTGCTGTGTGTGTGTGGGACCTGCTGTTGTGAGGATGTGACTAAGTGGGCAGTGACACACAGGCTGCATGCCATGGCGCCTTAGTGAGCACTTGTGTGTAGGTGGGGCTTATATGTGCTTGTAGCTCCTGTTCTCAGTTGGAGCCCATGTTGTGTGTGGCTGGGTGGGAGAATTGGTTTATTATCCAAAATCCTGCATCAGAGCAGTAGCTGCCTCTGGGACTCACAGTTCATGGCGAGGAGGAAGAGCCCTGGGACTCTATATGGGAATGGGGAAGACTGTGTTTGGAGGAAGGTGAAGGTGGAGGCAGCAGCTGTGGGAGATATTGTGTGTTTGCACTCAAAAAACCCTAACCATGTTGTGAAAAGCAGTATGTGGCATTGCTGTAATTCACCTACCAGGCTCAGTCCTACCTTTTTTTTTTTTTTTTTCTTTTTGTGATCAAAACAGAACATGAAGCTAAAAAGAAAAAATAGTTTCCTCAGCTGTAACCTTTGGATCTCTGTAGCCAAATGCAAGTGTTCTGCTCAGTTCAGGAGATATGAGCACATAGCTGAGCATGTTTTCAAGCCTAGGCTGAACAATAGACTGAACAATAGCACTTTTAGCATGTGTTTAGAACCCAGACCAAATGGATACATGGCTTTTTTCAAAGACGTGGATAACAAACTCTTTGCTCCCAAATTTTTTATTCTAGGGTTTCTGTGTAATTTTTATGCTTTCATTGATTTTTTTTTTCTTTCAGTTGTAAATGTTAAAATACAGATTTCTTTGCATTATATAATTTTGTTTTGCTTTACTTTTGCAATCCTACTCCAGCTTTTATAAAGGTGAATTTTATGGTGGACTCCAGTTCAGGGTTTGCTGGACTCCATTTGACTCCAATTTGCAGAGAACAAACATAGCCTTTTTTAAGTGAAAAGGTTCAGAAGACAAGAGAATATGGCTTCCCCTGTTTTTGTTTTTTTTAACTCTAAAAGGCACGTTGAAGTTTTGTGCTGTATAATTCTTTAGGTATTTGGATTAACTCTGATAAAATTATAGGTGGTAGTAAGGGAGTTTATTGTGCTTATAAATTGTAGTGGGGCTCCCTGTAATTTGTTATAATTAATTCAATAGTTCAAGAGTAGAAAATCAAGATCAGGTTGTGGCATGCCTTCCTTTCTTGCAAAAGCATGCCATTACTGGCCTTTTTATTTAAAGTTTCACTTTGTGCTTGTGGGTTTATTTGAACTTGGGGTATGCAAAATGCTTAATACACTCTTAAAAAACCCGTACAAGTACAGAGGATGGACCTGTTGTGGTTGAGGGGGTTCTGTCTAAATGTAGAGAAATTGGTGAATACTGTGGAGCTGCATCTGGTAGCTCAGCCTCAGTCGAAGGAGTGCGTGTTTTGGAAGGCTTGTGTCATGTCTGCAGCAGGGCCTGGCTGCATGTCTGTGCTTGTGGCCCATCAGAAATGGCAGGAAAAGAAAACCACTGGCAGAGCACTTCTTTCCTGTGTAAGCTCCCTCTTTTGCTGGCAGTGAGAATGCCGAGTTGTCTCCTGGCTCATTGCTGAGGGCTTCACTGGCCGTCCTTTGAGCTCTGGGCAACAAAGAGCCACAGCACTTGGAGGTCAGGCTGCACTGGGAGCATATACTGCTTATATGGGAGAGGTTATAGAGCCTGTGTTACCTTCCTAGTCAATGGCCATTTGTAATACAAGCATACTTTCCTTTAAGCACTCTATTTTTCTGCAGTAGTTTGGCGTTATTGACTAATTCATGCTAGAATAAAAAGCTTATTGCTCTTCAAATACTTTGCATTTACTTCTGAAATCATGTGCCAGCTGTGTAAAGAACTGGAGGAGGTGGAGATCTGGAATTTTAATTGTCTTTTGGGGAATGCACGCAAATGAACAACCTTTCAGTAGCCAACTGTTGAAATGGAGCTGCTAGACAACAACTAAGCAGTGCACAATTCTCATCATGCTGTCTTTAGCTGTGCAAAGGTTTTCCTGTTCTAGTATCTTTAGCCAGGAGCTGACTGTGGAGCTTAACCTTTGGAAGGCATTGGCCTTTGGTAGGAAACTCAGTGGTCAGCTGTGGTAGCTGGCCTTTCACCATGTGCCTCACTGCAGCTCACCAAGCAAGCCAGGCATCCAGGCTCTGCATTGTTTTTTTCCTTATCTCACAACCTGCACATCTAAATAAATGGAAAGTGACCATCACTGTGAAGTTAGTCTGAAGTTGTAGCCAAATCACCTCTTTTCCCCTTCAACTACAATTTGTTGCTTTTAGGGAGATTGAGTGATCTGGAAATAGGTGATAGGAACTGTGTTTTGAACTGCTCTCCTTTTTTTCAGTCAAATGTGTGAATCTGATGCTATCCCAGCATTGTTCTGTCTCATTAGGAAGGGGAATGACACAAATCTTTCCATGTATTTATTTTGTTTTTAGTGTCAGTTGTGTTTTTCATCCAGCTGCTGGAGGAAACCAGGATGTAGGCAGTTGGATGCTGCTTTTGAGCAGAGTAATTTCTCAGTTACCTGAAGCTAGCTTTGACCTACCCTCTAAGGTTGTTATGATCAAAGAGCTCTTACCCTGGAAGATGTTATGACTGTGTTTTTACTGTTGGCATTGACAGTTTGAGCTTCTGAAGGAATTTCCTCCTGCATGTGTGACAAAGGCTTTTTCATCTCCTTCGCTCTTTTTTTTCTGGCAAGTCTGCTGATCTTCCTGAAGGCCTGTGACAGGGTGTGGTAGACTCATTCTCAATAATACCCTTCCAAATATATTACCCTTCTATTAGTGGAAACACTGTCATTGCTTTTTATATTCTAACACAAATCCCAGATAAATGGCTGTTGTCTAGTACTGGGAAACACCAGACTTTGCTGGGAGAGAAGTTGATGAAATTCCAAAGGAGTGAACTAGAGATGTTCTGTTTATCAACACCATCTAAGTTTTTAAAGTGGCAAAGATGAGGCATTAACTCTGTGTTACTGACAATGACATCATGGATCTATGTATCTCTCTCTTTTTTTTTTTTTTTTACGTGCCTTTAGATTAAGATGTGCTGATTGAATCTTTGCCTCCAAAATGTGTTTCAGCATGTTCAGGCTCAGAAATCATAACACCATCTTTGCCAATATACTGATGTTACATTTGAAAAGGCCAGTCTTGTCTGCCTGTCTGCCTTCCTTACCATACAAAATCCTGTCCAAGTTTGCAACTCAGATTTGTTGCAATATATTGAGCTATTCACATGAAATAAGAATCATCCAGTAAGTAGCACTCTGGACTGAGATTTGGGAACAAAACCTAGATCTCCCAAATCTGCCTTGGATTCCTGCCCAAGTTTACATGAGTAGCTTCACCAACCTCAGCTATTCTATGAAATTAGGCTAATGATCATGAATACATTAAAGCATGTTTTTCTCAGAAAAGCTATCAGTAAGAGTTAAGTAGTAGTATGATTGTCTTAAATATGTAATAAATAAATAGAAATCACTTTTTGGTCATTATCAGTGAGTTCCTTTGGTTGCCTTGAATAGCCAGGTCATTGGCTCTTCTACCTCAAAGGCTGAGAAAATATGTTCTCAGAATAAAAAATGGGCTTCTATTTCAAATATAGCATATAGGTGTCTATGGAATCCTGTTGCTAAATAGTATAAAAGCCAAAAATATGGCAGGTTTTAAGGTGTCAGATGAACAATAGAGACATCAATATCAAAGCTGGTGCTTAAAATAATTTTAGTAAATGATAAAAGGCCTCTGTTCTGGAGAAACCTCTTCCCCTGTGGGCACGTTATTGCATCAGTGTACATTGCAGCGTCTCTCCTCAGAAATGGATTACCATACTGAGATAATCTCAAATGAGCTGACTTGGACTGTTGTTGTGACTCAATGAGACTTTTATTGTGTTCCTAATTTTAGAAGATAATTTTGTACCCTAATTGCAATTTTTTTTAAGTTGTAAGAGAGCTGAACTTCTTGAGCTAAACCACTGGTGGACCAATATGTTTCTCCTTTGAGTCTTAAAGGTTCCTTCTTCTGGAGGTATGAAATGGTAAAGCAGTTCTCTTTTCCTCCAGAGAAGAAGTTAAATTACATAGCTGTGCAGTTATCCAATAGATAGGCTTGGTGCCAAAATGGTACCTAATGAGTTATAAAAAAGTTAGTCATGCCAGTAATTGCATCATTAGAAATGATTGTAAAGGAGTTGTACCTCTTGGGTAACTAATACATGTTTTGTAGTGCCTTGTTTATTTTCAGATACATTAAAGGTAAATATTTATTGGTATTGAAACTGTGGTGTATTTATACTGGCTTGAAAATTCCAAACAAAACAAACTGATTAAAAAAAAAAAAAAAAAAAAAAGCTTTTTAAGTGTTTCCTGCTGCATCAGAGTTACAAACCCTCCCTGATGTACGCAGAAGGAAAGTACAACCAGGGAAAAATAACAACAATCCAGACAGGTCACATTGCAGTATTCAAACAGTATTAAACCTTATTAACTCAATAGTGTCACCTTTTTGTATAAAATACACATTTAGATTGTAAATCCCTGGGACAAAAAGAATTTTCTGTTCTGTTTCTTTACATTTCCTAGCAGAGTTTGATGCTGCTTGATAACTAAGGCTAGTGGATCTGTTAATACTAAGTAGTTATACAGGTAAGAAAGTATTTGCCTTGTGGTTCTTTGTGGAAATCACTAGTAAAAAATCCTGAAGATGCTGTGCAATTACTCTGCAAACCTAACCATATTCTTCCTTTTGTAGACCATCCTTTAATTTCTCTACAAAGACCTCAATCTTTGTGTTGATCAGGTTCTGTGTGGCTTGTGATATCTGAAACGTTGGCTGTTGAGGAGAAAGGAAATCAGTGAAACTGAGTTATTTTCTGCTTGTATCAGATAGCAACAGGGATTTTACATCAGATAAACAGTGGTGATGGAAGGGTGCAATGAATTCAGTGACACTGTACAAACACCCACATTCTTTTTTGAAGTGACAGGAGAACAAATGTAAACCCTGGTCATGGGAGAGGTCCATGCAGAATTGTTTGAGCAAATGGAGTTTCCCTACATTTATGCAGCTGTAGCAGAGTTTTAATCTGGGTTTTGCAATTAAATTTTAAAACAGTACCCTTATCTTCTGCTTACTAGTATTATTGGCTTTTGGTGGGCTTTTTTTTAACTTTTATAGTATGGATTGCCAAAATACAGATGTTTATTCTGGAGTTGAGATGATGTCTCATAATCATCAAGTTGCAGCTTCTTTACTCTATAAAAATATGTTTTTTGATGCAATACATGCAAATATACTTCCAATGTTTTGTGTGTTGGCTAAATAGAGTTGTGGGAAATGATATCCTTATAATGATGGCTTTGTTCAGACTTGTTGTCCACTCCCATTCCCCTTGGAATTCGCTACAGGCTGGCAAACTGCAGTAGCCTTTATTATATTAAATACACAATGGCTCTGCTAGTAATGTTTAACCCAAAGTGAGCAATGAAGATGAGAGATTTCAGTGCTAGGCTGACTCGGCTTTGGTGGTGTCTTTGCTGCCCTGCACTCCTCTGGTATGGCAGAATGCCTTTGTGATTAAAGCTTCGTAAATCTTAATTTTGAAATTTTTGTCTTTTATTATTTGGGGGTACAGATTGCAAACTTCTTTTTTGTTCACTTTCCATATGCTTTCCCAACTAAACCACCTAATAGAAGGCTTATGAAATGCATGTTTTTATCTGCTGTCCTGGAACAACTTTCCTCAGTGACTCTATAGCTAAAACATTTTAAAATGCTTGATTTCCCTCAAATTATAGATCTACTTTTGCAATCCAAGCAAACAAGGAGCAGTCTCAGCATAGTGGTATAATGACAGCATTTGATTTAATTTCAGATGGAGGAGCCTCAAATCCCTGACAGAACGTGGGCCAATTGCTCCTCTCCGTTGGCTGGGCAGGGAGCCTGACCACAGTTTTGCAGCATGGCTGAGCCATGAATCTGTGGCTGGTGGAGTTATTAGAGCCTTTTCCTCCAGGGTATCCTCCTCCTCTGCCTTGACACTGGAATTAGCCACCCCAGTCCATGCCTGGGGACAGATGTCCCAGTTCAAGCTTTGTTTGGACACCATGCAAAGACATGTCAGGGGACTCTTGCGGTGGATGTCACTTGTCACTGTCATTCCAGGGGTAAAGGGGAAGCAGGTACCAATCACAGGTTTCTGCCTCAATCTTCTTCAGATTATCTTGGTAATTCCACTGAAACAGGTGCCAGACCCACAATGGCTGATTGCATTTCAGTGAGTTTGCCTGTGAGAAGTGATAACTTTCTTCATGAGATTTTTTTTTTTTTCCTGACAGATACACTAGTTAATGTCAGAGCACTAATTATGTACATCCCTTAAACTCTAACTGCATGTCAATCTACAACATATAATAAATCCTAAACTCACTAGATGATCTTTAAGGTCCATTCCAACCCAACCCATCCTACAATTCCATAATGTTGTAGAATATTCCTAATAAGATTTTTAAATGTGACCCCTTCCTGACAATCAATTGAAACACCTGTAAATAGACATCTTTCCCAGATTGTGGGTGTGCTGTCTGCTCTTTGTGAATATGTAACTGTGTGACTGAGTGTGTGTAATAGTGAGTGTATAACTCTGAGTTACATACTCTGTGAGTGTGTAACAGTGTGCGTCAGTGTGTGTGGTCTTTTTTTTCCCTAACATATCTAGCATCTGTCTAGGGTCTTACCTTTTTATTTATTTATTTTATTTTTTTTTTTAATTTTGGCAGCTATAGGTCAAAGACGGTGTTGGGGGAAAATTGTAAAGACAGCTCTTGAGAATTCCATATTGTCCAAGGCAGACACTAAGCACTGTTTCTTTCCTTGCTTACACTGTATTCTGATGGCAAGTCAAATGGCAACTCAAACCCCACAGCAATGTTTCTTTTGAAAGCCTCGCTCAGATTTGATACTACAGTAACTGCATTGCCATTGGATTTTGTTGATACTTACTTAAGTAATTCTTCCTGTGATTTGTCTGTAGTTGAGTGGACACTGTGGTTGCAATCATACCTCCACTACAGTTGGTGACATTCTTGACTTCTGTACAGCTAGGATGTCACTATGAGATTTGACATTGGTTTGAGACTCATGTAGCCTCTTAACACTGTGTTTGTTTCAACAATAGCTTTATTTTTTTGGCAGATGTGGATTTTACTCTCCTTGTTAGGCTAGAATACATAACTGGTGTGTATATGTAGTGTGGACCCAAATGGCTGCTTTTGGATTACAAGTCTTAAAGACCATATTCATCAAACACTTGCTCACCTGCATAGTTGATAAAGCAGCTTGTGTCAAGCTTCTATGAAAGCATGCATGTTTTCAGAGGTAGGGTTTGCTCACTGCAAAGGAGTGGAAAGAAGCTGATTTGTCTCTTGGACTGAGCAAGTGTGAAACCTGGGGCTGAGACACAGGGCTCAGGCTGAGAAGCCTTATGCCTCTCTCAATCAAATTTCAAAATCTCCTCAAGTTTTAATCTTCATTAGGCTGTGTGAAAGCCAAATCTGAGCATTTTAAATGAGATTATATTTTTCTTATACCTCAACACAAACAGTAACATTTGCAAGCACAGTTAAGGCAGTGCAGTTCCTGTTCTGTGGGTGCTGTTGCAGTGGTTCTCCCTTCTGCTGGGACTGGGAAGGTGACTTACACTCTAAAACAAGGCCAGAACAGCTTCTCTGTCAGGAGGTTCAGAGTTAAGGTCAGATGTGTGTTGGTGGTAGCTAGGCAGTGTTAGGGGTTTGCTGCCCACAGACTTTGACTGCTCTGCCTTGCAGAGCCTGCAGTGTCTGGGACTGGCTGGCATGCTTGTGTACCAATTCTTTCTATCCCAGTTTATCTCAAGCAATTATTTCTTAAATCCATGGCCTTTTAAGTGGATGCTCTCCACTTTCAGTTTCAGAGGGCAAGCAGGCATGCAGCTGAAGGGTGCAGTAACCTCTGAACCTGTTTCAGCTGCAGCCAGGTTGCTGTGTCTGCTCACAGCCTGAAAAAGCCCATTTGTTGGGTTTTGAGGTTCTTAATTTGGATCATCCAGGAGTACTCAGGGGCTGGGAGCATGAGGCTGAGTGCACACATGGATTGTGCTAGAAGCCGTGTTTGCTTGGTTTGTGTGTCTTAGTCATCCATACACATGAAAAATGCCAATTAAAAAACCCTTTATGTGGGCTATAGCTTAAGGTAAATCAGCAGACCAAAGTATATAGCTAAAATTCTGTTTCTTCAATCAAAATGGTGACAATGGAGCAAAACAATAGAAGCAATATGGAAAAACATTTTCCATAATTTTTTGAAATATTTTTTGCCTTGGGGATTGCATGGTCTTCAGTAACCTCTACAAAACTTACAGAGGAGGCAATCTTCACAGATGCTCCTTTTCTGTGTGGTCTGGAGAATGCAGACTAGAACCTTTTATTTTCCCTTTCATCCCTCTGGAAACACTGCACAGGTAGGGATCATATTGATTTGTTGTGCTAATGTGGAGCTTCTGAAGCCAGTTATAAACCTCTTGTTCAACACCCTGACCTGTTTGGAGTGATTTTTTCCTTTCTTCCTTCCTTTCCAGAATCTTTTTTTTTTTTTTCCTGTAGGAAATGTTCAAGCATATAGATATTTTAATTTGTGCTTATTTGTGCTCTTTTTTTTTTTTTTAGATATCAGTATTACCTACAGGTGAAAAAGGATGTTCTTGATGGGCGATTGATATCCTCGTTTGAGCAGGGAATTCGACTGGCTGGTCTGGCAGTGCAAGGTAGGACAACGTGACCCCATAGCCTTTGTCCAGGAATGGCTCTTTTGGTTTGTCCTCTCTTGGCTGGGCACTGAGGCCTTGTATGACTCCTGCTGGCAGCAGCTGGGTTTCCAATTGATTCCAAAGTGCATGGGTGGACTGCTGTCCATGGAACACAGCCTGGGAGGGAATGAGGGACCACAGTGCTCAACTTTCCTACTTCTAAAATTCATGCGAGCAAATCTCAACAAAACTCCAGTTCTTCCAGCCCTGACCACGGAGTACTTTGCAGTAATGAATTTGCTTCACGTTCTCTGGTTTGAAATGCAAATTACATCAAAGAGGATGGCAGCAGCTTTAATTTTGCCTTTAATTAAAAACTCATTTTGCTGTATAGTGCTATATGAAGTATGAAAGAACACATGACCATAATTGTTCTGTGAGTTATAAGTTCATAATAAACTACTTCTTACAACATGATTTTTATTCTGAGACTCCTAAGGACATCAATAAAAGTAGGATCCTATAATGTATATGTGCAGGGGAAGAAGCCCTGTATTTGGATAAAGTGTGTTTCAGTCTATCCACAACTAACTATGAGAACTTGAGGCAGAGTTTCAGCAATTATGTTCTCTGCATTCTCTCTGATGAGTGGGAAGAGTGAAGTGTATACATAAATAGCAAACATGAGGATCTGATTCTTGGCAATTAAATGTTCAATGGAGAGAAATGCTTATATGGTCTTGTCTTAGAGCAGTAGAAATGCTGGGCTTGTATCTTATATCTTTGTTAAAAATTGAAGGGAAAATATTTCTTATCAATTATTTTGTTTAATAAAGGGAAATGTGTGTATAAGCTTTCATAATGAATCTTTTAATTTAGGTAAATGAAGATTTTCAATGTGTAAGTTAGGTCTGAATAGACACTGAATATGTTTCACACTGTTTTTGGAGCTTTTTCCTAATTTTGAGAGTGAGTCAGTCCTACTATTCCTGTTGTTCTATTACTTCCTTTGTCCTTTGCATGTGATACAACCAAAGGTATTTGAAATACTTATTTCTTTTAAACTTGCAGACTCTATTTCATGCCCATTTTGATTTCTTTCTGTTTATGTTAAAACATAACTCTGAGGTAGAGGCAAAATGAAACTGCATTTTTGGCATCCTGCAATATGTGAAATTGTCAAGAAGCTTTGAAAGAATGTTTAGATAAAATGATTTATGGTGGGGATTTCCAGTTCCTATAATATGAGAATCTTGTAGATGGCGTTTGATCCTGTTCAATTAATATAAAATAAAAACCTCCTGGCAAGATACTCTTTTGATATAAGCTGTTGTATATTTAACAGATAGATGAGTATAGGCATTGTTTGGGGTTTTTGAATGTAGCTTAGCCTTTAGGAAGGATTTCCAAAACTGCACAGTCTCAAGGACCTTTAGACAAGAATCCTCAGCCTGACATATGAGTGAATGTGAGCATGGAGATGAGTATCTTTTGGAGAGCTGTAGAAGAAGCAGAAAAGTGAGCAGAAAGGTGTGGGCCAGTCAGTTAAACCAACACAGTGCCTGCACTGCTAGATTGGCTGCAGAAGGAAAAACCTTCCCCCATGCTGGTTATTGACAATTTTTAATAAAATTGACTACTGGTTTTTAACCTTTATAGGCTGTAAAACAAATCTTTTGTTCAACTGTATAGAATTGCAGCAAAGTTAGGTTAAATTTTCTTCACTTTTGCCTGGTCAGGGTTGGAAATGGTGGAGAAGCAAAAGTGTGCATGATTTGTAAAGAGGCTGAGCAATCCAAACATTTTTTTAATGGGGGTCTGAGTTCAAGAAGGCTACAGAAAAACAAACTTTTGCACTCCTGATGGTTAAGCATTGCAAATGGTCATTATATTAGGGATCAAAAGAAAGAAATTACTTGTTGGCTGTTACTTGATCTCTGGTAATAACACAATTATTTTCAAACCTTGATGTTAAAAGCTAAAGTACAAGCAAAAGTCTTTGTGCTGGGCTGTGGCTTCAGAGAGAACTCGCCCACTTGAAATTAAGCATCTGTGCAAAGGTTGAGTGTGGCCTTAGCTTGTGTGGAAAGTGCCAAAATGAGTAATTGTGTTGTTTTTTTCCAGCGGATTTTGGAGACTATAATCAGTTTGAATCTCATGACTTCCTCCGAGAATATGTCTTGTTTCCTATGGTGAGTTCCTTATCCCTCTCTTTTGTGGTCTTTTGTGAATAATTTCTCCATGACTCAGAGATGGCTTTGTTGATAACAGAGTAAAAGCACCAGCGCTGGACTCGTGGAAGCAAAATTTGCTCCCCAAAACTTGATTGCAGCTGAATGATTCCATGCTGTGGAATGTCACCCCATTTTAAGTTCCTGTTGAGCCTCCACTGGGAATAGGTGCCCACAAAAGAAACAAGACATCTTTGAATCAAAAAAAGAATTTGTAGCTGTTTTAAAAGATGTATTTTAGCAGTACTGTGGTATTAGCAACATGGCATATCAAGGGGACATAAGGGCTGCTGCTGTAGTAAATGTTGTGTCACAGGACAAACCATGCAGCCATTCCTGAAGAGAATGTGGATTTACATCAGCTGACCATTGCACTGAAGTGAAGCCAGGTCTTCTCAAAATGTTCTCCAGGGAACATTTGCTGGAAATTTGGTTTGCATTTGGAAACTAGCAAATAACTTGAATGCTTAGGGAAGGAGCTTAGATCACTAGTGATGTTGGAAATTTGGTGACAAATGCCAAGCACTTGCAGTCTGTGACATTGAGATTCTCTGGGAGGATGAATTAGAGAAGAAAAAAACCAAAACAAATGCCTGTTGAAGCTAAGGCTGGCTTTGTCTTAGATGAACAAGTCCATCAGCATGAGTACTTAGTGTAAGCTTCATAAATATAAAAGATCATGGAATTCTTTCTAACTGGAAAAAAAATATTTGGAAGCAGGGTGGGGTAGCTATGCCCTGAGTGTAGCTGCCTGGAAGTTAAGGCATCTGGTTTCCCTCTGCAATTAGTGGAGTGGTAGAGGGAGAATGATTCATCTTACTGTAATTTGAAGGCTTGAGAAGCATTTCATCCCACTTTGCCCATGCTCTTTGTACAGGAACTGCAGTGGACAGTTCATCTTCAGCCCAAAAAGGTGACATCTGTGTGGTGTCTTGAAGTGAAAGTGCGATTTTGAGCTACTAGAGTGTTCAATAGGATCTGAAAAAATTAAAAGGAAGAAGAGAAATATACAGAGATCTGAATATGCTTTATGTAGAATATACATGTAAAATATGGCTTCAGTATTAACCTTTCACTAATAAACTTGTTATCTTCTCCATGGAGCAGAATTTCTTTGGTTAGCCATCTTATCAATTGATAAGTAATTGATGATCTTGTGTACAGTTGATGGCTTATGAAGTCATGTATGATAGCCTAAATGGGAAAGAAGATGCTGAAAATAGATATGGAGAAAAGTGGTGTTGTCAGGCTGTCACTTTGTAAATGAACTTCTGCAAAGTTCTTTCCATACAAAATGAATCATAGAGTGGTTTGGGTTTGAAGGGACCTTAAGGATCATCTAGTTTCAAGCCCCTCTGCCGTGAGGAGGGACACCTCCCACTAGACCAGATTGCCCCATCCAACCTTGCCTTGAACACTTCCAGGGATAAACTGGTCTTTTTTTTCTATTCAGAAAAAAAAAAAAAAATTAGGGGAGGTTTTATGTCTCTAGATGAGCTTCCAGGTGGTTAATTTCTCTGCAGTTCAGCATTTTACTCTTTGGGCCCATCTCTTAGAAACTCTCTTTTTGTGTCAGCTGCCTCCATGGTGGTGTGGTCAGCTCTCTTCTGTTTTGCATGTTTACCATCACTTTGGGGTATTTTTCATCCATACAAATATTGCTGAGTTTAAGATCAGCAGAGTGTCTACTTCCTTCACCTTCAGAAGCCTACTCTTAAATCAACTATTTCTCTAGTAATTTCTTTAACTACTTCTGGGGAGGATGGATAAAGTGGATGGATAGGGAGGATGGATTAGGATGGATAACCTAATAGCAAATATTTCACTGCAAGTTCAATGACAATGGCTAAGTGCTGCAGATACAAATGAGTCCCTAAGCAAGTTGGAGGATTTGAGTGAATTTGGGGCATAGAACAAGCCTCCACCAAGAACATTGCCATAAATTCATTAGTGAAGTGAGCTTGTGGATGAGGGAGGGGCAGATGTGTTCGTGCTGTTTGATCTTGTGAGGCTACAATGTGTGTCAAATGGCATTTCTTCAGCAGTGAAAAGAACAAAGTTATGTACACAGTACACCCCACAGGTGTGTGGCTGTGCATAGGCATGTACCATGCCATTTTTCATTAGCACGCTACCACTTTCACATTTTTTTGTGGCAGAAGTAAATATCAGAGGGGAGGGCCCCATTGAGCAAGAAGCAGTGTGTTGAAGTACATTATATGCAGCCTTAAGGCTTTCTTAAATAAAAATAAGAACTTTGAGGTTTTGCAAGAAAGTTTTTTTAGCTTCCTTTTTTTGGCCTTGAATTTATGAGTAGACTTCCTTTATTAACCTGCTCCCAATTATTTCAGAATTGTTTCTACCACACGTTATTAAATTTGGAGAGTATAAGAATTTCTGCTCAGAAATGTGTTGCTAGCATGAAGTAGGTTTTAATGCATATTTGAAGAAGTAGCAAAACTTTCAATCTCTTTAATATAAGGAAGAGAGTACCTGTATATGGCAGACAAAAAATACTCATGAATTCATTTTCCCTGGTCTGTGTATTATTTTGGACTGTTTTTAAAAGGTATGCATTATTTTGTAGATTTCCAAATTTTTTTAAAGACTTGTTCAGTACTTACCCAGGAAAAAGTCCTTTATCTGTGTTCTATGTTCTGTGCATCTGTTCTATGTTCTCTATTTTGGAATAATAGAGAACAATAATTTTGGACCTTACCCCTATTTTAACAGTATCTCTTTACCCGCTCAAAAGAAGGTATAAAAAATCAGAGTTTTGTATTCTTCTCACATATTTTCAGCATCCCATGCTTTAAATTTTCAATGTAGTCAGTGATAGGTTCTCTCTCTGTATCTGCAAGTCTTGAAATATCTGCTGTCATAATTTCTGCCTGCCATTTTATCCTCTCTCTCTTTGGTTGACTTTGGTTTTTGATGCTTCTTCATGTACTTACAGGATTGGACCCAGGATGAAGCTGTCCTGGAGGAGCTGACTCAAAAGGTTGCTCAGGAACACCGAACTCACAGGTGAGCTTGACATGATAAAGTTTGCGCTATTTTTTTTTTTAAATTTATCATCGTTCTAGTACTTCCCTGCCTCGCCATGCATTCCTGGCAGTGTTTAACTGGCTTATCTTCATGTTACTATAATGCTTTGTGTCACTGGATTTTTAATTAGTCTATCACAGAAGATTATCTGCCTTTTGTAAACAGAAAATGGCTGAGGAACCTAATCCCAAATAAACGAGCATTTACACCCTTAGGCTTAATGAGCATGTGTAACACTACTTGTGCTATGTAGTAGACTCCTTTCCCTTTTTGCTTTCCTTTCAATCCTGATGGTGAAGGACCCTGTGACTTGATCGGTGGCGATCCGAGGGCCTCTTTCAAGAGGAGGGGGATACAAATGCTCCCAGTGTAATGGAAATGAAAATAACAGGAATTGGGTTTGAAGTCTCAAGGAGAAGACACAGTATAGTGTTACTAGTTAATGAGCTAGGAGTGTGTGCATTAGTGATTCAGTAAAAAAACCTTCTTTGTGAGCAGGCGTCTTTCATGTTGTCCAGGTGTTTCAGTGGTGGAAGTGTTCAAATCTCTAGAGTGCTGTTATGGGGAAAATGGCAGTGCCCGCAGTCATATGCAATAGGAATATTATGTGAAGGATGCTGCATTCCCCATTACATGAGAGAAAGTGGTTGTAAAAGGACAAATACCAGTCTCTGAGTCTAAGGCCGTTCTCAGTTTTGAGTTTCAATGCAAACCTGGGCCTTTGATGCAACCAAAGGAATAGCTTCCAAGCTGGCCATGAACAGGCCTGGTTCTGTTCTCTCCCTGCCATGGGCTGCTTGTGTGATCTTGGTTAACTCACAGACTTGAAAGGAAAGATTTCCCACCTGCTGTGCTCTGTAGTGCTATTTCTGCAACACAAAGAGCAAATACTTCCTCTCACTTCAGCAGGTAGATCGTATTCCACCTCCCTTCTCCCAGGTATTTGTCTGGTTCCTATATTTCTGTTTGTAAGCTGTGGTAAGGAGGAGCAAAGAGGAGAAAAATTAATGGTGGCCTTCTTTTGGAGCAACCTGCAATCTATTCTGACCTGCTTTTGAGAACTGAAATCTGTTTGAATTCCTGAGCTGTGACAGGAGCGTGTGTAGACACGTGTGTAAAAGTTTTCAGCTGGTTTGTTCTCTCTTATGAAAGAGAATCTGTTCAACTTTTGGATTTAGTGCCTGTGTTTTTGAACAGCCAACTTGAAAATGTAGGTCTTTCCTTTCAAGTCATTTTAAGAAGCTCCAGTGGCCTTGTATAATACTCAGGCAGATTAGCACCCCTATGGTTCAAGTTTTCCTCCCAAAACTATCCACAACCTGATGGTTTAATAAAGCCTGGAAAAGATTTGATGTGTGTGGAAGAAGCTGAGTAATGTGGTCAGTTCTGTTTGTTCCTCCTGTCATTTGAACTGTGCTTTATACCTTAGCTTAGGAAATTTGGTAAAATTTCCCCCCTTGCTGATAATGACACTAATGGTGAAAGTTAGCTTTGTGTTGTGCATTTCTAGGCAGCATTTCCAAAGTGTCTTCTCAAGTGGTTTGTGAAACTCACATTTTTTTTGCTAGTGTTTTTTGCGTGTGTGTGTAATATTGAACTATTTGATGCCTTTTGTGAATCTAATTGCAGTGGCATTACAGCAGCAGAGGCTGAGCTAATGTACATCAATGAAGTGGAACGTCTGGATGGGTTTGGACAGGAAATTTTCCCTGTGAAGGTATGTTAGTGTATATTATAAAGAAACCTCTGAACCAAACGATGCAGAACTCTGCAGCAACCTTTGGTCTGCATGCAAGTCATGTTTGTCCAAAAGAGACAGGACTTGTTTAATTGCTCCAGAGGGTGAAATGACTGCTGGTAGTTTGAATGGACATTGCAGCATGAGGGTTACTTAGGCCTATAGTGCTACTGCTCTTCCATGAAAATCCTTGTTACAGAAGAGGTTGCTATGTTCTAGGATGTGCCCTCTTGGGAATGAGAGATGCTCCTTGCTTTTCTTTCATCTGTTCTTTATGGGAGAGTGGCCAGGGTGAATGAATCTCAGCTCAGGTTATCTTTAACACAATAGGAAAATGAAACCTTTTCATGACTTTCTAAGTTGCTACTTCACAAGCATTAACTTCACTTTTCCTTAGTTTCCTATATGTCCACACAGGTCCTCCATGCATTTTTAGTAAGGGGGAATTTCAGGGATTATTTTGCATTTGCAGTCACTTTCCCTTCTCTGGGAATCCCATTCTGCCATGGATTTTCTGGATGTGCGGCCTTACACAGCATATGCTGCCATGATAAAGTTGTGCTGAGAAACTGAAAACTGCTGTTCCCACCATGACCAATTTCTTTTTGCTAACCTACCCAGCCACCCTAAGTGGTGGGTTGTCAGTAGTTTTCCTGCTAGTTAAAGATAACTTGGAATTTAAAAACAAATGCAGATGCACACCAAACAAAACAAGCTTCCTGCTGAAGTCAAAATTGATCCTTCTGGGCCAAGCTCAGAATTGGCCTGGAGGGGAGGAGCTGAACGGCAAAAAACCTTCAACCCACCAAAAAAATTTTGTAATGTTTATTGCCAATGAATGAAATGAAAGCTTTCCTCAAATTCATTTGGAATAATGCTGCACACTATTGCAAAAGATTCCTGTGTTGGAAATGTCATTAGATATTGTTGCATGTGGCAGTAAGGTAAGTGTGAACAGTAGACTGGGTGCTCTGCAAAATGGCAGGAAGGTGTTAGCTTTGGATCAAGGAGCAGCACGCTGGTAGTGGAGACAAACAGAACTGCATTCAAAGGGGAAAATGAAAAGTTTCTCTTTTTTTTCTGGTAGAAAATGTTATTAGAATTACATGTCTTTCTTTCCATGTGGCTATTTGTGTGTATACATATACGTGTGTGTATACATTGTGTAGATACGTGTATTTGTAGGTATACAAATACATACATTTGTATGTATACAAATACATACATTTTCCCCCACACATTCCCAATCTTTTTGCCTTGTAAAAGTCCCTCTGGCACAAGGCAGAAGAATGTGTTGTCCTCTAATCAGACTAAACTGCTGACTCTCATTTTGTGGATGAATTTCCAGCCATGGTTTGTTTGCAAAAGGCCTAGCACTCAGTAGTTAAACAGGTGCAGAGACTCCATCATTGCCTTCTGAGGATCAAGCACAGCAAGGCCAGAAGAAGAGCTCTGATCTAGTCTATTAAAATGCAGGGTCACCTGATGGTTTCTACAGTGTGTACAGGCATAGTGCATTAACTTCTCTCATATCCTTTCTTCTAGCCATGCTTTCTAACCACATTCATGGTGTTAGTGTGATCTCTATTTACCACTTTAAAGTGTGAATCAATTACTATACATGCAGCTGAGGGGGAATTGTTCTTCCTTGTTGATAAATGTAGAAAAACCTCTTTGGAAACAGTATTAAGCTTTTGTAGCCAAAATAAAGGAAAAGATTTTTTAAGAAAATTGATTGCAAAATGGATCCAGAGCACATGGTTTTCAAACAGGAGCCTACAAGGAGACATGGGTAGGTGCAAAAGCAATAGGGACTTCTTAGAGTCCACTGCTTTTGCATTGTTCTTATGTAGTGTGTGCAGTTGAATATTTAACCCAACAACTGAAAATCAATGGAGGATGTATCTGCATAGAGATGGAAGTACTTTTTTGGGGCAACATGCCGTGAACTTCTACGTGGAGTTCTTAAAGGAGGAAGTGTGAAGGGTAGAGCTTCTGAGAGGGATTCCATCTCCAGGTGTGGTGTTCTGAAATCTCTACATGTTTTAACAGATGTCTGGAGAAATACCATGGCTGTGAAAGACAACTGTTGCTTTTGGTATTCCTGCGGGCTCTAGATAGCTGTAGTCACAAAGACGGGATGTGGGATATTATACAATAAATGCCAATTTGTGGTCTGCATGGTGTTTGAGAGAGGAGAACTTCGAGCTCATTTAGCCTTCTTCTCTTCTCACTAATCAGCACAATGAATCCACTCAAGGGCTAACTGCTCTGAAATAATGAAAATCAGAGTCCAATCAAACAGCAAAATATAGGTTAGTCCTGCATCCACCCTGAAAGGCTTCTCTTTGGTACTTCAGCACGCATTCCTATCAATGTATTGACCAGTTTCTGTACTAAATTAAATTTATTATCCTTTCTCTGCAGGATAACCATGGAACTGACATACACCTTGGTATTTTCTTCATGGGAATCTTCATAAAAAACAGAATTGGAAGGACAACTGTGATTTATAGGTAAAAACGAGGGTCTTGTGTATTTAAAGTGAGTTTCTTTCAGAGCTCTATGTGTGGGATTTTTTCCTTACTTGCATATGTGACTGTAATTGTGCCAATCCTCTAACTAAGGAGTATAACCTCGCTATTTTAAGGATTGGTTTCTTGGCCCAGATTAGATAAAGAATAATTTCTGATGTCCATGAATGGGTTGGATGGCAGGAAAGCTGTAGTAGCCTGTCATGTATCTTGTTCTAGTTTACAAGGCTTTGATCCCTTTTCTTCTCTTGTCTTTATGTCTTCTTCTTTGATGCTTCTGAATGCAAATCTGTTAAACCTCACAGCTGGCAGCCTAAGAGCTCAACACTTCTGAAAACCTGATTGCCACATTTAGGTGCCCCACTAAAAAAATGTTGAACTTTCTCATTCTGTGATTTTGAAAATCATGGCTGTGTCACTCTATTGTTTCTTCTGCAGTTTATTTTGGTTAATAATCACTTATCCATTAACTTTCTTCTGTATGAACATGTTGCTAGAAATCTCCATGATTCCAGGGAAGATAGTTTTGTTCTTCTTTGCTATTCTTCTAGTGGGTATTTTTATTACCGCTGCTGTTTACTTGAAGTGGATTTTTACTAATCCCTGCGATTAGAGTGGGAATTTTGTGCAGCCTAAAAGTTGTGTTTTTTGAGGTGCACTGTTTTTCAGTCAGTAGCTAAGGCTTATATCAGACTTCAACTGGAATTTTGGGGGGAGGGTTGCCTCAAAAGAGCTTTCATTAGTCAGCTTAAAAAATGTTAGTGCTCCCTTTTCCCCATAGCTGAAGTTTTGCATATTTAATTTTGAGAAGGAATTAGATAATCCTTTAATTGGGCCAGGTGACAAAAGCAAGAAGTTTCTTTACATGTAGAAATGAGAGTTGGTGCTGGGATTCTTACTCTTTGGAAACATGCACTGCAAGCCTCCTGCCATGACATGAAGAGGAATGCATGCTGCAAACAGAACAAACAAGTCCTTTCCATCCCCGTGGATTGCATGCAATGTACGCAAATGTCTGTCAGCTATTTGTAAGAAGATTATAACTCAGATCTTGGGCAATCTGACAATTACTTGGGAAAAAAAAAAATTCAAACATAAAGCCAGAGTATTAATATGGTATGCATAGCTTACATAACCATGTTGTCAACTTAACCTTCTTTAGCAAAAATTGGCAGTGAATGAAAGGTGGAAACAGCATTTGGGGAGGAATGGCACTTAAAACAAAATAATTCTATTACATGTGGCTAAAATCAATCAGTTCCAAAATGCCACAGTTCAGTAAAATTGTTATTATTAATGTGTTTTCAACGTGTCTTCTATTGTGAGACTTCAAACTTCTGTTTTTAAAGAGAGCTTTAAAAAACTCTCCTGCCTTGGGTTAAGAGATGAATATCCTTTCACTTTTAATCAGAACATGATTTCCTTATTTTCCTGACCAGGTTTCTTCACCAAAAAGTTACTGAACACCTTTCCCATGAAATGAGACTGATGTTGACTAAGGGATTCTTACCATGTTTGTGAAATGTTTGAATGTATGTGTTGGCAAACTCCAATGCATTTTTTTTACTCTGCAGGTGGAATGACATTGGGAATATTGCTCATAACAAGTCTTCAATTGTTCTAGAGTTGATCAACAAAGAAGAGAATGTACTCTTTCACACAGTAAGAAAAAGATCTGATCAGTGTCATCATGAAAGCTACTTATGTAAAAATGAACCTTTAAAATTCTACTTTCCCAAAGAGGCTCACTTGCATAACACCACCCCCCTCACAGTTCATGTTGTACCTTAAGCAGAAAGAGCAATGAATTTCGTTTAGGTACTAATTTCTGTATTTTCTTCCAAGCGTCCTGAAATATCCTATGCTGGGAAGTCTGCAAAAAAGCTGAAGTGCTTTTTGAATGGCATAAATACTGCAGCATAAGTAGAAACTGGGCATGAGCTGCCGTGTGTGCACGTACTGCAACTCAGAGGGCCATGGTGCTGTTCTGTGCTCTTTGAAATCACTCCACATCTCCCTGAACCAAGGCCACTAGAGAAACTGGACCAGCAAGCTTGAGCCATTTTATTGTTGCAGTCCCCCCCTTACAGTGCCTTAGCAGTGAAGTGGCAGTGTGTAAATGCACACCACTGGGTTTCAGTAATCATGTGCCTTCAGTGCTCTTGAGACCACTAGATGTGCCCTTGGGAGCCAAATTCTGTATATGGTAGACAGTACTAAGCACTCCTGCAACTAGATTTAAAAAAAAACTTCTGTCACTTCTTGATAAGAATAACAAAACAAATGACTTTTTTCCTATTTTTTCTCATTTTTAAAGGATGATCTTGAAAATGCCAAATATATTTCACGTCTGTTTGCATCACGACACAAGTTTTACAAACAGAACAAAATCTGCACAGAGTAAGTACTCTTGCTTCATAGTTGTTTTCTGACACCTTGCTTTGGAATTGGTCTGAGTTTTGGCATGTCTGGTTTTGTTTGGTTTTGGGGATATTTTTTTTCCCTAGTCATGTATGTCAGTTATATTCTTTTCCCCTTTCCCTCTTTTTTCCTGTTTTGTTTTAACCAACAGCAAGAACAGACGGTTGAGAATAAAATTTCATTTTGAGCTTTGTGAGTTTTGATGCTCCCCAAGCACCCAAATCCTACAGGGAGTCTTGAAGGCCTTGGTGTCTGCTGTTGGTAGCCCAGAGAATTAGTCTAAACTGGAGTGAAAGGTGACATATGTTATCATGTCAAAATGTGAGCTGTAGCAGCAGATGCACGGCCCATCCAGCAGCTAAGGGCACTGGAAAGTGCAGGTTGTCATCTTCTAGTTTGGGCAGGATAATTTATCAGCCTCTTATGCGTGCTGAACGAGGGAGGACACGTGGGTGAGTTAATCTGCATAGCTGTACTGCCACAACACAGCAGAGATTGTAAATCTAATCCTGAAGTCTCCTTTAGGCTCTGGTTTGAGCACTTTCTTAGAAACTGGCCTTGAGCTAGTCCTCTCACCCAGGTGGATTCCTTCTAGGTGAAGGAGGAATTCATTAGGCTTGAGCTTTAATTCAAAAGTCTGTTTCTTAGCTGAGATGTTTCATTTACACCAGCACACATTTTCAGACTGAGATGAATTTGGCTTTCAAAACGTTAGAGTTTGGAGAAATTTTCGTGATGTGCTGGGCGTGTACAGCAGAGAACATTAAATTCTTGCAAAACTTACCACGAAGAAGTGTCATCTCTATCAACGACTCTAGTTAGAGCTGGACATCCCATCTGTTCAGCTGGGTAATGCCATCTGTTGGAAAATAAAGCCAAAATGATGAGGGGAAGATTGGAAGGTCTTTCACGTGTGCACACATCATATTAACATATGGTGAGTTAGAGCATAGGAGAGTCCAAGGAGGTGAACTGCTCTGAGTGATCTTTTCACTTACAGAAAAGAGATGTTAGATTTTACGTGTCGCTTACAGTTCCTGGGAGGTGAGTGGAAGACCAGAAAAGACATTTCTTAGCAGCATATAATGGATTTCAATATTCCAATTCTAAATTCAATTTTAATGGTTCCAGAGGGATTGAATTCAAAGGGAGGCCCTGATTGTTTCCCCTGTGACAGTCAAGAAAGAAAAACAAAATACCATAGTCTGTCACATTGGGATATTTTCCCCTTTGAAGCTGTGTGTTGGGGTCAACAGAGAGAACTTTCTGTTACCAATCATAATCCAGACTGCAGAAGCCATAGCTTTGGATCATGTTTCTTCCTAAACATTGAACCATATGAATGTGTTGTATGTAGCAGTTTCATAGGCAACTTGCAAATATTTGGACTAATAAAGGTAGGAAATGTCATGAAGTCGAAGAGCAAAATAACAAGTTTTAGTGTATTTTTGTCATTAGAACTGCTCTCCTTACCATGATCTCACGTGGTATAAGCTTGTGTGCTAGAGCTACAGATATTGATGACAGCATATGCTGGTGTGTGTTTTCTAGCCAAATAATTTTCCTGCCCTCTGTGTTAAAATGATAGTTGTTTGTTTTCCTGTGTGCCTTTCCTCTAATCACACATAACATCATTCACCAGATCAGAAACTGTAAGAGGACAAATTCCACCTTTCCTCTCTTCACGTAAGCACTATATTTCTACCTCCTTCAACTTGTTTCTTTCCCTTCTTTGTATTTTTTTCCTCCTACACTCCTTGTTCCTTCCACTGCACCTGGCTGCTCTAACATTGTATGTGGCTCTGCTAGTATTGTTTAACCAGCTGGTTTTTTCCTTTTCTTCCTGATCTGTGTGCATTGCTTTGGAGTGATTGCTCTCAATTTCGTAAGATTGTCCTTGTTTTAGTGTCCCCATTAAGTCACCTGAGACTGTACCTGTGTGCCATGTTCAGTTTTTTTACTTAAGAGTCTTTTAAAATTCATTTTAAATCACAATTTTTCTTTCTTGTATTTCCAAGTGAGCCAGATAGGATAATGAACAAAAGGCATGTATAGTTTGGAATGAGAACATTTCCTGTATTTAAAGGAGAACCTGAATTATTTTCATTTATTCATGTATCTGAAAATCTCAGTAATGAGCAATATGAACAGATTCTTCATGTCTTGTTTTTCCCATTCATTCTTGACTCAGAATTGAGATATTGTGGTTTCTATCATTTCTTTTTTTCCTCCACAGACAATCAAATTCTCCTCCACCCATCCGACGACGGCCAACCTGGAGTAGGTCATCTTTGGTAGGTGCCACTGTGAGGTCCTTAACAATATCTGTACCATTTCTAATGGGATGAGGCATTGTGTAAGATGAACTACTTTCTAAATTTCAAATGAGCCCATCAACTCGTTTCTTGTTGGCCATATGACTGGAATGAGTTTCAAGGGTGTGACTGCCCAGATTGATTAACTGGATAATATCACCACTTAGTAGTAAAAATTACACTCTTCAAGGCATTATATTTTTATTTGCCCTGCAGAGACTGAGCATGTTTTCTGCTGGATTGACGTTATTTCAGTATGTAGAGAAATAATCCTCTAGAAAGAATTTGAAGTGTCTTGTGCTCTATGCATCAAATCTAGTCATTACATAATATTACATTTTACATTTCTTCAATCCTCATGTTTTTGCATAAAGACTACTTACAATTTACCAGCTCCTTGGGTTAAGACCCTATTTTATGTGAAGTTGCTGTTAATTTAAGTTAAACTATTAGAATCAGTCAGGACTGCGAATCAGAGTTTTTCTTAAATTGTTTTTATTTCTGTTTAACTAATCCCCAGAAACACTAGCAATCTGACAAAACTGGGTGGGTTTTTTCCTGAAATACTTACAAAAAAAAAAATCATGTGTGAATCTTTTTTCCTCTTCCGTCCATTCTAAAGAAACTCTTTTTGGATGAAATTTTAACATCTAACATGTCAATACTTTTTAATCTTATTAAACAGATTCTGAATTCCTGTAACAGTAGCACTGCTGGTTTCTTAGAGAGAGGGCAATATTATCTCTATGCAGGTTGCCAGTTTTCATGTATAGGGTATAGGTTATACCTACTTTGTAGACCTCTCCAGAGTGAAAAGTCCATTACCCTATTGCTGCATGGCAGAAAATTGATGTGGGCAAGTGTTTTCTTGACATTTTCCCACAGCGTGGTTACAGCTTGTGAGAATGTTCCAAAATTAAGATTAAGCAGGTACTGACTTTAGGATAGCTTTATCCTTGCAGATTTCAACACAGGTTATTTTCCTGTGTGTATGTATACAATCCATTAGATCTAAAAGTTGCACTCTGTTTCCCAGGCACTGGCAGAAAGCTGCTGTAGCTGCCCCTAGATTTTTGTCCTTCCATTGCTAAGGTGTTTCTAAGGTGTCACGATGCAATACACAGGCTGTGTATTGCATTCTCTGTGGCATATTTACAGTATTTTTGGTATTTATGAGTTAGGTCCCTGGAAATGACTATGAAAAACTGAAGATGAAAAAATGAACTGTGCTTTGTATTTTTATGCTTTGGCCTCTGTTATATCACAAGGGGGAAAAGCAAACTGCTTTCTAAATTATATATGAAAAATGGAAATCTGTTCTTTCAAAAGAAAAAACAAACCCTGCTGCCACTTTGTTTTAAACATAAGCATGCAACAAGCTTTAAATCCCCAAAGTCTCAGGAAGATCAAGAGGAGGAATGTGGACTCATCAATTGAAAAGTGCACTGGGCTGCTGACTGCTCACAGTGAACTTTCAGCTGCCTTTTTCATAATTGTTCTGTTAACTTGTTGGAACAGTTCTCTTTGGGAGGAAAAAAAAAAGCCCTCCTGACTGTTGTCTGAACTGCACATACCTTCATACACCTACCTATTCATTTGTCTTGTGTAGCAATAAATCAGTAGGCAGAAACAGGAAGTGAAGTGGAATCTTTGGGGTGAGGCTCTGCCACTTCACTAGGGATCATGTTCTTTACTTTCAGACCAAGACCCTTTATATGGTTTTGGCATGGTTTCTGCTGTCTCTTTTTCCTGTCAGACCACCCAGCGATGTTGGTTTTCCAGAAAAACCCCCTCAGTGTAGGAGATCTTAATATAATTGTATGTTTAATTACCTGATTTTTAAAAAAATCCAAGTCATCATTAATTTGGATATTGTTGTTCTGTAGACCCCAGGGTTCTCTTTTTTCAAAGGAGGCAGATGGGCCTTAGAAATAGAAATTCCAAATTTCTTGCAGATACCTTTCATAACATCTATCACAAAGAAAACTGTCTGCTCCACATGTATACATCCTTAGTAGAAGTCACTTCTCTTTCCAGCATCTTGGTTAGTTCCAGTCTCAACTCCTCTACTAAAATTGTCAGCAGCAGTCTCCTTGGCCCAGGTTGTTCAGTGAAACTAGGGTTTTATACCTTTGGAAGTAATTCTTGTAGCAAAAATGCTTCTTGATGTTTTCCAGCTCTGGCTTAACACAGCTATTTTGTATGCAAGTATTCATACTGAGCTCAGTATCTTTGATTTTCATTCCTTCTCACCATTTACAGAGAAAATGTAAATCTTACCCCTTCCCCACTCCCTCTTCACTAGCAAACTTGCAAGGGGCTCATTTGGTGCGTGTGCACACAAAGGCAGATTATGTGGGGGTTTTTGCCTTGGGCATCCACAGTATTCCTTAATAGTTTTAACTATGTGAATCAGCCTGGATGAAAAGCCCTTATTCTGCTGCTAAGGAAGACACATTCATGAGACAGGAGTGTCTTCCTTGTCTTTCTGCTTACTTCATATATTGAAATATGTTTTCATAAACTTTGCTCAGCAACACCAGAGAGGACATTGCAGTGCAGGTGGCAAAGTAGAATTACAAAACATGTCAGTTTACCAAGGGAAAGAGCTGGGGAATGTGGCATCAGCTCTGATTTATTTTCTGTAAATGATCCTGCTGATTAAATTCTGAATTGCCCCATCTGAGACTTGTTTTAAAAAATTTTGTTTCAGTGCAGATTATTAGTGTAAACTCAAGTTCATTATCTAAGGAATTCAACGTTCGTGTAATTTACAGAGTTCTTTTAAGTCCATATGTGGTCCTATTGCTTGTGTCCCAAGTCCTTGAATTTGTTCCATGTCTGCTTTTGTCCCGATTAAGTGTGTGTTTTGTTTGGGTTTAATTCTTCAAGGGCAAGGGCTTTTAATAAAAATGTGAGGAATTTTAAAAGAGCTGAAATTGTGCATATTTTTTTCCGAGGCGGTTGAGCTTAAAGGAGTCTTAACTGGTCAGCTTTGGGCTCTGTAACAAAATTTAGGAAGCAATTTACAAAATTTATTCTCTGCTCTATAAGGAACTGCCAAGACGTGTCTGGCTGGTTAAGAAAGAGCAGTATTCAGTGGAAAGGGCACAGAACCATTTTTGCTGTTTTGGTTGCAAAAATTGTAGCAAATGAAGTTCTAATGCTTTTTTATTTCCTTGTGCTTTTATTTCAGCCACGACAACATCCTTTTATACTGCCTCCTATGCATGTCCAGTGTGGAGAACACTACACTGAAACACATAATTCACAAGGTACTTAGAGCATATATTTTCCCTTTAATGTACTTCAATTTTATGTGTATGCAAAGAAGCTCCTAAGCCTTATGTCTAGATTTATAAAGCCACCATGGTCAAACGGGAGCTGCTGCTGCAGGAGAACTAGCAGTTTTATAGTTAATGTTGCAGTAAGTCCTCTGTTTGAAGTCCAATTTCAGTTTTCAAATTTCCCTAAAATATCTGCGTATGATTATATGGACCTTAAACTTGGTATTCCAGTTCAGTGAGCTGAAAAAATAATTTCTAAAGCGAGTGTGATGGCTGTACTCAAAGGCAGTGCCAGCTGGGGCCAGGGAGAGAAACTGAGCGAGGGAAAAGGAGACAGCAAAAAGCTTTTACTGTAGGAGAAATCATAACATTCTGTCCATGGAAGTGTATCTGTAGACAACCTTTTCTGCTGATTTTTCACCACCATTTGCCTGCATTGTTAGCCTTACAGACACAAGGAGGGTTAACTATTTTTACGCCCATGTTTGACAAATAAATTCTTTAAGAGGTTGTGCCAGGTGACTTTGATCAAGTCTGGGAATGCAGCCCAGCCCCTAAACGCTTGAGTCTCACACCCTTAACCACCCCACCTTTTGGAATACACGTAGCCAGGTCTGTTAGGCTGCTGTTCTTTGCAGTTCATGAGAGGTACAGTTAAAGTGCTCTCACCAACAGAGGAACTCTCAATCATACCTGTTAGTGTTTTGGCTTTTGGGGTCTGACTATTTTTAAGGTAGAATTTGGTAAGTTTTAAAGGAGCCCTTTAGTAGAGTTCCTTGCATACAGTAGGCTTAGTGGCTACTACTGTTCTACTGTGAAGGTGAGGCTGTGAAGATTATTCTTAATTTTAAAAGAATTGTAAAATCCCTTAGTTTTACAGCAGGCTTTTCTACATTTTCATAGAACTAGCTGATTTCAGACTTTGGGAAGCTATTACTCTTTTCTTACAAGATCTTCAACAGGTACAGTTGTGCAGTAAAGTTGTGAACCAGGATATGATTGTTACTGTCTTGATTTCCTCTCAGGTACTCTTTGCTGAAGTATTTAACATTCTATAGTGCATCTGTAAGGTGATTTGTTGTTTGGGATTTTTTTTTTCTTTTTTCTTTCCCCCCTGAGCTTTGATCACCCAAATGTGTCTTACTTCAGATCTTCAAAACTGTTGATTGGTCTAAAGTAGGATTTCCAATTTCACAGTCCTCTGCTACTCTGAATCTCACACAGCCGTGTATCAACAGAAGAGACGAGAGAATTTTTCAAGTTAACCATATGCTTACAGCACTGGAGTTTAAGGTGTCAGCAGCAGTGAACCCTTTCACAATGCTGAGGGAGGAGATGCCCCTTTATTCTTCCTTGCCACCTCAGGCAAAAACATTTCCTCTCTTTCCCCTTTCATGTTTCCCACAAGGATCTGAACTACTACCATCTTTTGCTAAGTGTTGGGAATGTTTATGTTGGTAGCTTTGCTTTGGTTCTATTTCAATGGCTCAAGGATGCTCCCAAGAGCAAACATTCCCTGCACTTGTGCACTAAGCTGTCTCTGTACTCCATGGTGCAGACTGCATTTGAAGTTTTGTAAACAGTGAATAAGTCCTTGTGGGTTGAAATTGTCAACGTTTCTCTCTCTACTCTACACAGATAGCATTTTCCATGGAAATGAAGAAACTTTCTACTGTAGGTCTCAGACCAGTTTGGATAGGTGTCCAATGGACTTCAGCTACTTGAATGGTAATGGACCCAATGGGAGTGTATGCAGTGCCCACAGCATGAACTCCCTCAATCGGTCACAGAACTTCATCCAGGCATCTCCAATGTCCTCAAATCTGAGCATCCCGGGAAGTGACATCATGAGAGCAGACTATATCCCCAGCCACAGACACAGTGCAATCATCGTCCCATCTTACAGGCCAACTCCAGATTATGAAACTGTCATGAGGCAAATGAAGAGGGGGGTGATCCAGATGGATAGCCAAAGTCAGTCCTTGAGGAATCTCAATATTGGAAACACACACGCTTACAACCAGCCGGAAGACTTAGTTTACAGCCAGCCCGAGATCCGAGAGCGGCACCCTTACATGATCACCTACGGGCCCCAGGGGGGTGGCTATAACAAGCCCGTGGCCCCGGCTGACCAAATGAACCCAACCAACGCTGCTCAGAACAAGGCAGCAGCCAGCGCCATATCGCACACGGTCAGCACCCCGGAACTGGCCAACATGCAGCTGCAGAGCGGCCAGAGCTACAACGCCGCCCACATGCTGAAGAACTATCTCTTCAGACCGCCGCCCCCGTACCCGCGCCCGCGCCCCGCCACCAGCACGCCCGACCTGGCCAGCCACCGGCACAAGTACGTCAGCGGCAGCAGCCCCGACTTGGTCACCCGTAAGGTGCAGCTCTCGGTGAAAACCTTCCAGGAGGACAGCTCGCCGGTGGTGCGCCAGTCGCTGCAGGAGGTCAGCGAGCCCCTGATGGCCGTGAAGCATCACGCGGCAGTGAACAAGCGCCACAGCCTGGAGGTCATCAGCAATATGGTGCGCGGGATAGAAGCCATGGCCTTGAAAACCTTGAACGCCCCTCTGCCGCGCAGGAACACTCTGCGGGAGCAGGTGCAGCCAGAAGAGCCCGTTCAGATGGGGCACGAAGTTCAGCAAGTCCCTCACTACCACCACAAAAAGACATTTTCTGATGCCACGATGCTGATACACAGCAGCGAAAGCGAAGAGGAAGAAGAAACGCAAGAATCTGTGTCCCGGATAGCAGCCCTCCATGAGAACATGGAGTACAGTGCCCAGCTGCAAGCTGCCTTGGCTAGAATACCAAATAAACCTCCGCCGGAGTATCCTGGGCCTCGAAAAAGTGTCAGCAACGGAGCACTGAGGCAGGACCACGTTAGCATTTCTGTGGCTGTGGCCAGGGCCAAGGCCATGAGGCCGGGGCCTTCCAAAGCCATCAGCGTCTCTCGGACTGATCAAGTGGCAATAAATGGGTCTTCGCTGGGGCCCTCTATCTCAGAGCCTGACCTGACCAGTGTGAAGGAGAGGGTAAAGAAAGAACCAGTCAAGGAAAGGCCTGTGTCTGAAATGTTTTCTATCGAGGACAGCATAATAGAAAGAGAGATCATGATGAGGGTAAGTGCCTTCCTCTGTTGTGGTGGCTTCTTGGAGATCAGTAATCACACATGTCAGCTTCCATACCAGAAAACTGTCGGGTCAGTAAACTGCAGGGAACTTGTGTGTGGGAAGCTGTGGATTTGCTTAAAGCTGGGAAATGTGATATTAAGTGCCACATACAATTTGGTTGTGTGGGCCATCAGGGGGGCTGATCCCATGCACTGCTTGGGCTTGTCTGTTGCCTCAGCTGTGGCTCTTTGGCTGCTGGCCAGACCCGTGTTTGACCCAGCTGAGGATGCCACCACCCTGGCAGCAGTGCTGGCTGGAGGTGGTTGGCAGGGCAGGCAGCTGGGGATGAGGAGGCTGATGGAAAAGCCCCCCTTGATGCCTGCTTCCCTTTAGGATTCGAGGGCAGGGCGAGTCTGGAATGCATTTGCTGAGATGGGTGGGAGGTTGTGTTTTTGGCACTGGTGTTTTGTTCCTCCTTTGCAGGGGTGTCGAGTGAAGTATCACATAACATAATGGCAACTCTTTTTTTTTTTTTTTTTCAAATGATCTTTAATTCCCTTCCTGCCACTTTATGTAAGATAGTTATCTGAATAAAACTCTGGTAGCCCTAGAATATGGATTGTCAGGTTTGACAGTAACTGAGGAACCGGATATCTAAATAGAGAAGCAGCAGATGTAGAGGCTGTGTGGTTGAGCATCTGGGTTGTTTATTTTGTTAGAACTATACTCAAGTATGAGAAGTAGGGTTCTGTTAAACTTGCAATGAATTTAAAATAAGAAGTATTTAAAGGCAATGACAGAAATATGAGGGGTGCTTATCACTTAGTGACCTACATATGTATGTACCTGTTGTACTGCTGTGAGCTGTGCAACTGCAGTCACAGAAACCCAAGTGTATGCTGTAGTTCTTGTTTTCAGCACTGAGGTCTGAAACAAAAACAATTCCTGAAACAAATTTATAAAGCATATAAGTGGACCAAAGCAGAAAAGAGTTTACGATAATAACTTGCTAGATTTTAATACTACTGTACATCCAAAGAAATTTTCTAAACAGGTCCGTTCTTGTGCATTGGGCATCCTTATGCTGGTGTAACTGTTAGCAATACAACCTGAGCTACTAAATTGCAACATGGAGACTGAGTTTAGCCCTTGACAAGTCCTAAACTTTAAATGTAAAATAGATACTTGACTATAAAACGTGATCTTTCATTAATGAATAGATATTGGTATAACAAGCATGCATATGCTCTTTTGATCTTCTGAGGAAAGAAAAATTAGTGAAAAGCAGGAACCTACAAGACTTAAAGATGGAAATGAAGGTGAGAGGAGATCTTAGATGTTTGAATATTCTTCCTCTGCAATAGCCATTCAGATCACTTTGGTCAAAAGGTCCTTTATTTGTTGTTGTTTTGAAAGTAAAGGGGTAGCCTTAGCATTAAGCTTTTAAGGTGGTTTCAGCCTAGATCAGGAATCTTGACATGTGTGGACCACCCTTTTGTCACAGGAATCAGGTATTATATTAATGGTAATTTGGTGACCTTAAGCTGTTAAGCACAGACTTTCTTCCCTTTCACCTGAAATAGTAAAAATAATAAAATTCCCAAAGGCAAAATACTTGCATTTTCCTGCTTTCTCAAGGTATAAAAGAAGCCAGAGTGGGTTTGGATTTTTTTTTTTTTTTGCTTAGTGCTCTGGAGGAACCCAGTGGTGAGGAAAAAGCTCACAAGCTTTTGAAAAATCAAGGCATATACATATGTCTGAGGGCATTCAGGTTCATGCATGTGTTTCTAGGAGCTGAGCTTGGCCCATCTGGTGACCACAGCTTCCATATGTGTGCTGAGAACCAGGCACCCCTTCTGCTTATCCCTCCTTCCAAATCCAGCAGAAAGAGCTATCAAGGAAATGGAATAAAATATTCCTAATTTGGGTACTTCTGGAGATGCTCTGTCTTTTTTGATGCTTCAGCTCCCAGTGGCATAAGGAGGGGCAGCAGGATGAATTTAAAATTCATGCTCTGGTTCTCCATGTCATACCATAATATGATTCATGAATATGATAAATAATATCCCTCCCTGGCTGCTATTGCTTTCAGTTTCTGGGACATGCGAGCTCAGTTTTTAGTGCAGAATATATCATGGGTGCTGTTTGAATCACCATAAAAGCTACTCAGCATCAGAAGGCTTCTCATTTTAAGCATTACCATCACAGAAGAGAAACAATGGCCTGTGTTTTAGTGTTTGTTGTTATAGATTGAAATTACTGCTTTTCAAAAGATGCCCCAGGTATCTTGGCTTTGGTAGTGGTACTTTAACGTAACAGGGTGATGCTTTGTGTGTCCTGCATTCAGAATAATGTCTGCAGGAAAATGCTCGAGATTGTATTTGTGTGTCTTTTGATGGCATGTAAACTGTATTACATGCTGGGATTGCTTCTTTGAAATTAAAATGCTGTGCTCATGTAGGAGCAGGCCTTTGAGGAATAACAGGAAGAATAGAGGTTGTATTTGAATTTACGATGCTAATGGTGATCATCTGCATTCCTTGGCCAGAGAGTTGCAGATTTTGGAGATTAAAAAAACATTCCAGCATTTTACTGGCATTATAAATAATCACACAGAGATGAAAACGTGCCTTTTCTTGCCAAAAGAATCTAGAAAAGCAGAAGATGGCAGGCCTGGAGGCCCAGAAGAGGCCCTTGATGTTGGCAGCACTGAACGGACTCTCGGTTGCTAGGGTTCCAGTGCCGGAGGACAGCCAGGATGAAGTCACCAAGGTGCCAATGGATGAGAGGGTAAGATGGAGCCTCACAAAATGTTGCTTGTTCTGTTTGTTCCCAGCAGCATGAAGTATCTCAAAAACTAAAATTTGATTTAAAATGTGAAAAAAAATTCTCTTAAAAGTTTTCAGAGCCATTACTGCAAAAGGTCTGTGGCTAACACTGGTATGTCTTTGAATGCAAGCAAAGCATCAAATGTCTTGAAGATTTACTGAAGTTAGTGAAAACGGAGTCTGTTCTCTGTTTCACCTGACTGCCCAATGTCATAGAAGATCAATCTGTAAATCTAACACTTTGCACATTTTTCACTTGATTGGGTGAAGTGCTCACCCACAGATACTGTCTTTCATGTTCTGATACAGATAAAGAGTTTGGTTAATGTCTCTAATGGGATTAAATTTTAAAAAAAAGTTGTTTGCCTCCTGATGTTTACACACACGGGTTTGTGCGCGTGTATATGGAATTTCAGATATTAAAAACAGTTGCTGCAGTTAAGATTTGAGAAGCACATTTGCAAAAAATCTCTCTGGTTTTCTGGATAGGAATTTGCAGCCTTGCAGTCTGGTACCTAGGGAGTAGCACTTCATCTCCATCTTGTCTGTATGTGGGGTTATGTTCAACCACAGACATTGCATCCTTGTGAGTTAGGCAGTATTTTGAAAAAGTGGGCCACATCATACTTCTTGCAGTACAACCTTCTTCTTGAAAAAAAAGCAATTAAAATATCTATTATGTTGAAATCATATATTCATACTGAAATTCTTACTGAACCAAGATTAATTAGCACAGGTTTGCTTTTTATGCTATCAGTCTTCAAATATGTGGAGGTGGAATGTAAAACTGTAAAATTTGCCAGTGGTTTCACTCAGGTAGAAGTAAGTGTGTCATATTTCCTCAGATAACTGCAGAAGGAGTGAGTGAGAGAATGCAATGGCTGTGTATTGGAATTCAAAGAATGGATGGATGGGTCTACTGGTAAATGCTCTTCCCAGAAGCATTAATGGGTTGGTGCCTCTTTCTATTAAATCCTAGTGCAAAATCTTGAAGAGGAAGCTGGAGGAGGGGATGGTGTTTACAGAATATGAGCAGATTCCAAAGAAGAAGGCAGATGGGATCTTCACCACTGCTGCTCTGCCTGAGAACACGGAGCGCAACCGCATCCGGGAGGTCGTTCCTTATGAGGAGAACCGAGTGGAGCTGGTGCCCACCAAAGAAAACAACACAGGCTACATCAATGCTTCACACATAAAGGTAAAAGCTTGCTGGAGTTTTGCTTGGCAAATGGAGCTGTGCTAAAGCTTTGTTTGCATTTCTGGCTGCACAGCAGCATCTTCTGTATCTTGGAGCTTCCCAAAAGGTTTATGATCCATCATTTTACCTTTGTGTGTCACCGTGGGCATCTCGCAAGTCCCCTACCAACTAACATGCATAAGTTGATTTAAGAGACCAACTGGAGACTGGGAGTCATTTTAGAGAGGCATCCTGGCTTTTTCGTGCCCACCTCTGCCAGCTTGTTGTGGAATGACTCTCTTGGTTAGTGTAGAAAGAAGGTGCCATGTTTCTCAAACCTCATGAGAATGCATTAGATCAGCCCCAATACCTCCAAGCATGATAAAGAAATTTTTTAAAGTATGCACTGACCTTACCAATAAGGTCCCTGCATCTCTGACTGGAAACTGCATTGAACTTCCATGTTTCAAATTGTGTTTTTAACAAGAAACTTCAGATTTCATGTTAATTCAATGTAGAAATAATTAAAGATACGACCTGACTGTATTTACAAGCATGGTCAGTTTTAACAGTGAACTATGCTCCAGTGACTGCAGATTCTTGTTTTTCTTTAAGCTCCCAGCAGTATTTGCAAAGTCCTCTGTTGGCTTTTACTGTACCCTGAGACAAGTAACAGAAATCCTCTGTATCAGATGACAGATTCTGTTAGAAGAGAGGGTTGTCTGTGTTTTCTCATTTTTGAAATCCAAATTAAAAAGAAATAATTCAAAAATAATGAATAAAACATTCTGTAAAATTAATATTTTCCTTGAGTAAAAGCCTTTTAAAAGTTTAAGGAGACTTGCTGGCCTTGGTTGTGATTTACAATGTTAAATCCTGGTGATTCAAAACACTTTCTGAACCAGGATCCTGGCAGTTTGTCACTTTTCTGCATAGCCTGGTGGGAAGCAAATACTGAATTTTTGCATAATCAGGCATTGCTATGATGATGAATTGCTGACCCCCAAACTTCCTACCTACAAAGTAGGTGGAGGAAAAGAAAAAGCTATTCCTAAGTGATGCTATTTTCCCTGGCTAGTTTTGAGCCCACATTTTATCTTGTGTGTCGCTGCTGGACACAGACACATCTCTGCCCATGGAGCACCCAGGACAGGCAGCAGGGCTTTGATGCCTTGGCAGGGTTTCCCTCCCGCACTCGGAGCGGCGCTTTCAGAAGCCAAGCAGATGTGCTTTTGCTTAGAAGGTGAAATTGCATCTGTGAAATTTACCTCAGCAGCACAGTGTGTGCCTGTGTTTTCAGCCCAATATTTAATTTTTAATTTCCTGCAGTTAGGACATTAGAATGCAGTAAACATTCCAGGCATCCCATTCCCTTCAGACTATTTATGGGCCTTTCATGTCATGTGCCAGGAGGCTTGGACCAGAAGTCAGTAGACAAAGAAAACTCCTCTATCATCCTGATAAGATCCATGCCTGGAGGATTCCAGCTCCTACTGCTTGGTCTGCAAGTCCCACAGCTTTACAATAATTCTCTGCTTATTTACCACGGA
Source organism: Phylloscopus whistleri (assembly GCA_017589585.1). Taxonomy (NCBI): domain Eukaryota; kingdom Metazoa; phylum Chordata; class Aves; order Passeriformes; family Phylloscopidae; genus Phylloscopus; species Phylloscopus whistleri. Next base: position 3,123,515 of record JADMLD010000622.1, on the reverse strand, counting down.
TCATTGCTATTAAGATACAAAGATCATCATCTGTACCAAAGAGAAAAACTGTAATTAAATTTATGGATGAAGCACAAAGGTTCTTAAGAGCACTGCTTGTGTCAGGTCAGTCCTGACTTAAAAAGCTCAGTGACACTGTACTGGCACTCATAGCTGCAGACCATCAGTCCAAGTACAGGATGCTGCTTAGGGCTGTGCAGTTTGTATTAATTCTCATCTAGGACAAGAACTTAAGTTTTGAACCATCTTTCAAAAGAGAAAATACTGCATGGTATGAAATAAAGAAAAGGAGCTGATGTACAGGGTCAAACAGTTTTCAGTGAAGTGAGAAACTGGTTACCATATAACATACAAAAACTATGTTACTTACAGGTGTAAAACTCCAAACATCTCAGCTTAATAAACAGTTGTTTGAGTAAAAAATAAATTGATTTTATTTCTGAAAATGTATTCAAAGACTTGTACCTCAAACAAAGTATGTGGTTGAACCTGTCAGAGTTATTGATTGTTCCTCGTAGCATTGTCTGCCAGTACGTTGATATTTATGGATGTGTCAGCATTTTTGTTGTAAATCATCTTCTCTGGGATTTATAACCTTGGGAGAAGTGGCTCTAGGCTAATAAACAGAATTAGGAGACCTTAGCCTGAGAAGGAAAAATATTTCAACTTTCCAAAATAATGAGTTCGTCTGGTTCTTCTGGTAAGCATATTTTTGAAATGATAGGTAGTAGTTCTAAAAGCACTTTGGTTTTTACCTAAAATGTTAGAAAAAAACTTTTGTAAGCCTTTTCTGGTGTACAGCAAATTATGTGTCATAAAATTATGATCTTTTTTTAACTGCCTCTGTCAGTTAAACGAAGCAGTGTTTTATACTGGCTGACTGCAAGGTAATGCTGGCTCTGTTCAGGGCACCACAGAATTTACAGTTTGTAAATCTGTGTGTTAATGCTTTGAAAATAATTTCATTACATGTCATGCAAATACACAAATATTTCCAAACCAGCTGTGTATTGGGAAATAGATTTATGTGACTACAGTTTGGGGTAATTTTAAATTTCTCATGGCGTTTGAAAGCCATTGCATGTGCTGGATTTACTTTATGGTAGTTTTCATGTTCTGAACTGAAAAACCTAAAGTGAGTGAGGAAGAGTAACTTGAAATTAAGCCTGTTTTGATCTCATCTTTACCTGGCAACAGGCCGAACAAGCTCTGTTATGTGCAGAGGTGGCCATAGCTGCATCTTCTAGGGGTGGCTTGGCCTCATCTTCAGCAGTGACCAGTATAAGAAAAGGCTGGTTGATAAATCACTCTTGTCTGAATAGAAAATAACTGAGGGAGGTCCTACCCAGCAGAGACCTTTAGCTTGTCAGGCATGGGGTCGTTTGTGTTCAGGCAGTGTGCACTACCCTGTGTTAATTTGCAGCAGGGTGATGCCTTTTTAATGCATGTAGGCACTTCCTCTGGTCCTGAGCTTTTTTTCATCCTGGTTCTGTTACCAAGCTCAGGGATGTCACTCAGCTGCTTATTTGTACTTAAGCCATATCAGACACAGGGCCTCAAAAAAATACTCAGATTTTTTTATTTGGTTGGTTGGGATTTTTTTTTGTCTGTATGATCCAGATGCAATGACAAGAAAGATAGATGGCATTTAGGCCAAAGCTTTATGGTTATGGGCATTAAGACATGATGTGGAAGCACTGAAGGTTATGTTTTGTCAGATTTGCTCTTATCAAAAGGATGATTTCTGTTTATAATTTTGACCAAAAGTAGAAGAACAAAGATTTCACTGTAGTTTCTTTTGTTTAAAAGGCAGTTCTGGCATGGATGCTGCTGCAAATTCAGGCACTGACTGGTTGTTTCTTTTTCCCTTTCTTCCAGGTGACTGTAGGTGGAGAGGAGTGGCACTACATTGCTACCCAAGGGCCCCTGCCACACACATGCCATGACTTCTGGCAGATGGTGTGGGAACAGGGGGTGAATGTTATAGCCATGGTCACAGCTGAAGAGGTAGGTGAAATCACAGAATAGCTCTTTCTGATGTGAGCCAATCTCCTGTTATCATCACTTCCCACTCCAGTAACCTGTTTTTTCTGTCAACATCCCCTTTTCCTCTGGCTCTGTTTGAACATATGCCTGCACTGCTCTCACATGATACTTCCTAACTTTCTGACACTCAGTTCAGCAAGAGCTAAGGCGAAACAAGCAGGAGCCCTCCTTCCCCCTGCTTGGGCCAAGCCAAACAAAGATGTTTCCACTGGAATGTGAGAGCACTGAACTTGCTCCTGGTTAAAATGACAGAGATTTCCACACTGTCCAAGGCCGATTCTGTATACCATTGTTCTTATCAGCTGAAAAGAGACCAGAAACTGTTGCTTCCATAGAAGTGTCCATGTAAAAAAAAAAAAAAAAAAAAGGCAGAAAAACCCCAAACAAAAACACCCCTCAACTTTTTATTCTTATGCCAAGCAAAACAGATATTCCTATTGTAATCCAAGAACTATGTGCTATGTTGTAAAAACTGGCACATGTTAACTAACGCCGCAGTCGGCCTCATGCCTGGTTGCTTTCAGCAAACACAGGGAGTAGCAGAGCACATCAAGTCACTGTCCAGTTCCCAAGGCTGATCCACAACAGACACCTAAAAGTTCCTGAAGAGATTCTCCTTCTATTTAAAGGAGAGTCTTCCCCAGGAGGAGAATATTTACCAAGGTGTTGTAGGCAGTAGCTGTCTTTTGTCATGAAACAGGAGTCTTCAAGTAGTTTTACACTTAAAAATATTACATGGCTGAGAGGTTTAAGTTTAATGGGTGTTTTCTTTATTTTGTGGGATGCTCCTTACTCTTCCAGTGCTTTAAAATAAGAATACTTGGCTGACCTGGAGAGTTTTACGCCCTTTGTTTGTAGAGAATTGTAACTGCAGAAGCTAATGGCTTTTTGTCTTGTTTTGTTATCAAGGAGGGGGGAAGAAGTAAGAGCCATCGTTACTGGCCCAAGCTGGGCTCCAAGCACAGCTCAGCCACTTACGGGAAGTTCAAGGTGACGACCAAGTTCCGCACGGACTCTGGCTGCTTTGCAACTACCGGCCTGAAGGTCAAGCACCTTCTCTCGGGGCAGGAGAGGACAGTGTGGCATTTGCAGTATACTGACTGGCCAGACCACGGGTGTCCAGAAGAAGTCCAAGGCTTTTTATGTAAGATTTCTTTGTTTTGCATGATGCATCAAGGAAAGGATTGCTCTCACTGGATTCAGTTCACTGTACCTAGTTACAGCTGGGAGCGATATCAAGTGGTTGTTGCTGTGGTGTGCACAGGCCTCAACTAGGTTATACTTTGCTGCAGTTTGGAGGGGAAAAAAGTGGAATTCCAGAAGTAGAAGCTAAGGTGATTAGCAGGAGGAAAAATCCAAGGCAGCAGCAGTGCCAAAAACTCAGGAAATTTTAAATAACAGGATACTTCTGCTGCCTGATCTGTCGGTGTAAGTTACTGCCATTTCCCAACTACCTAATGAATGTAGGAGATAATAGGCTGTACACAAATGTGATTAGAAAGGTCTGTGTGAGAGAGGATCAGTTGCTGTTGAAATATGGTACATCCCCTCCAGTTTTTCTTTTTGCAAAAGAGCAGAGGGCTCTATCACACATGCAGGAAGTCCGAGCTCACTGCCACTCTTGTAACCACATGTACCCAGGCAATGCTTTAAGGGCCTCCCCAATTACATATGGCCCTAGTTGATGCATTTCTGAAAATACAACAATTATATTCATCTGTAATGTGTAAGTAACACTTCCTGATTCTTACCAAGTAATAAGCAGTTCCCTATTAAGTAATAGGAATCCAACCATTATTTAAATTAAGACACATCTCTGGCACTACAGTAGGGAATAATGTAGAAGTCTTTAAATCACCACTGAAGGAGTCTGTACATGGTGTACTGATGTGTTGGAGATGCCTGCCCTCTTAGTTCCTGCAAGCTTTGCAGCTGCAGTGTAGCTCTGTGGCAGCTAAGTCCTCCCTCAGGAAGATCCACTATTTCTACTTCAGTCTTGCCACAGCTACAGTCCTTTAGTGATGCATTCTGCTTTGCATGGTACACCATTGAGTGCATCCTCCTTTCTCAAGGAAAAAAAAAAAAAAAAAAAAAAAAGTCATTTCAGCTTCAGCAAAGGAGTACCAGGGAATCTGTCTTCAAGGAAGTGCTATTGTCCAATTGTTTCATGCTTTGTTTCTCCTACCAACCCCTGTAGCTGTGGTTGGGCATGGCAGTAATTGGAACCTGATTGTCCCCATTTCCTCTCTCCCACTGTTTGCCACCACTTAACATCCCATTTCCCTTTGTGCATTAAAATGCAGCTTTTCTGATGTTGGTAGGCCTCCAGCCCCACCCTGCCAGCGGGGAGAGGACAGCTGGGGCTGCAGTGCCCTGATACCAAGGGGCAGAGCAGGAGGTCTCACTTCCCACTTAAAGTGCTGGGAAGCCAAGTGCGCTTCCAGCATGTGATGTTCTCAGCGTGGTCTGACAGCAGGATGTGTTGAATGATGCTAGGACAGCCACACAAGGCAGCTGTTCCTGAGTCCCAAGCTTACTACAGATGGCTTCAGGGAAAACAAAGCAGTGATCTCCCAGAAGGGCTTGTAGCTATTGAGAAACAAACCCTGAGCAGAGAGTGGGGGGGGAGATTCTGTCACAGTCTAGAAGAGAGAAGGAAGAGAGGAAACAGGGCAGATGGATGCTTGCTTCCCATCTGATACTGGCTTTGACAGGCAGTAGTTTCAATGGGACTTAGCTGTTGTTTTGATCCCAGCCTGTTAATAGCAGGGATTGCTGTAAGTAATGTCTAGAATCATCTGCTTAGGGGACCTGGAGATTTACAAGGGGGAGAACAGAATTTAATTTTTTAAAAGAACTATTTAATTTAAAGGACCAGACTCCCAAGTAATAATTGACACCCAGCTGGTACTTGCTGGATGCAGTGCTGTTCAGTGCACCCCGGCCAAGATAATTATTACGGTATAAAAAATGTAAACTATTGCCACTTTGACAGAGAATAACTTCCACATTCTTTCCCCCTGCCCTCCTAATTGTTACATTTAGACAGGTAGATGTTTGCAACCTTGCCCTCTTTTTCCTCTTGCAGCTTACCTGGAGGAGATCCAGTCGGTGCGCCGGCACACCAACAGCGTGCTGGACAGCAGCAACGCCTGCAACCCGCCCATCGTGGTGCACTGCAGCGCCGGCGTGGGCAGGACCGGCGTGGTCATCCTGACAGAGCTCATGATCTGCTGCTTGGAGCACAATGAAGTAAGTCAGCTGCTTTTGCAAACCCCCAGCTCGGCCCTTGGCTAGCTGGCTGCACTTCTGAGGTTGAAATTGAAAGGCATTGAAGTGCTTGCTTTCTGCTACCCTGCCAGCAAGACAAGGACCTCAAATGTGGCAGGCAGAGATTCCCCATGGCAGGTTGCTTGCTGTAGTTTTCTGTATAGTTGATATTATACATATTTTTAATTAGGATTATTTTGATACATTCAAAGTTAGGGCTTTCTTCCCTCTTTTAAAAATTTAGTCTCATTCATGCCTGTATTTAACTAAAAGTCTAACGACTGTGTATTTATAAGCACTACTTGAGAGAGGCTAGAAGATAATGTCCTTGCTCTTTTAACTGAAGTTTTCTGCTCTTTAAATTCTCTCCTTGGGCTCCTTCCTCTCTCTTGTAACCTCACCTGGAATGAAACTTCACTGTGTTTTAAGAATACATGCATTTACATATTCCTGTGAGGAACAGGGCTTTAGGATTTGCAGCCAGCATTACGAGTAACACAGTCTGGAGTTAAGAGCTCCAGTTGAACAACCATGGGTACAACTTAATTTTCATCTGTCATGGGGATTCTGTCTAGGAAGAACATCACATCTTGACTTACAATGTGCCACACAGTTTTCATAACAACTGTGGAAACCAGGGATTTCTCTTGCCAAAGAAAATGCTCCAAGACCAAAGCTGCTTGTAGAGATAAGAATGCAGCAAGAGTGACAAATAGACATATATCATCTGCCCCTCCCAATAATCAGTCCACTGGGTGAGTTCAGGGAAGACTGAGGACTCCAACAGCTCATCATTCTGGAGTTACAAGTCCCCTACAGATCCTGGGCTCAGATTAGCTGGGACAAATCTCCTCCAACTCTGCTTAGACCTCACTGAAGGTGAAGCTGTCCTGTAGATCTGTGCCACAGCTGACAGTTTGTTCTTTTGCTTTTTGTTTGGTGGAGAAAGGGAAAGGAGGAGGTATCCTGGCCAAGAAAGGGCTCACAGGGATGTGCCTTGGGAATCCAGCAGCCTCCCAGTGGTCACTGCTGCTCAGTAGCTGCTCCAATGTGGGGCAATGGCCCTGACTCTTGACCCTGCTTGCCTTTCCTTATGCACTGACGCATGGCAGTGACTGCTTCTGTTGTTCACACAGCAGCCACGAAATTTCTGTGCACCAGAGGAAAGCTGGAGAGTTAAAAGAGCCATCCTGAATTGCCTGTGAGCATCAGTGTAGCTGTGTCTGCTTTACAGCACCCTCTGTGTGTGCACAGAAGCAAACTCTAAGGGTTGTGCTACAGGGTCTGGCCACCTCGGTTTACAGAATTCAGTCTGTAGTTTACAGAAATCCCCCACTGGGCAAAGAGTGGCTTTGGCACCTCAGCATCTAAGCATGGGAGTGAGCTCTGACATCATTCATATGAGTTTTCATCAACTTCACTAGGACCTGATGGTACTGCTCAATAATAAGGGATTTCTCTGATGCCCCTTAATTAAAGCATTCTTTTGTCTTGATTAATGATGAAAATCATCATTAACAATAAATACAAGTTTCATTAAGGGCTTTGTTTCTCTGGATTGTACCAAGTTAATGTTTTTGGTCTGTTAAAACCTAATGTGAAAAAGATTAAAAATCTTAACGGTATGTTTTCAGTTTGTGACAGATTTTGCACAGAGGGGTTCCTTTTCATTTATTTCGTAGTAGAATTGATTGGGGTTTTGTCCTAAAATAAAATTACCTATCACTTAAAATGTTGTAGTCTTAGGAATTGGTTTTCACAAAAGTGTCCTAGCAAGTAAATATATTAACATTTTAGCAGTGAAGGAAAATCAGGAGGGAGTTTGACAATTTTGACACAGACAATTTTGGAAAGCCTGCAGCAGGGCTGGAACAAAAACCAGAACTCTTGAGCCTGAGGTTTCAGGTTTAGGTAAAAAGCCATGTTTAGTCAAATTCTATACAGCTTCAGTCACTGTGGCTTCTGGGCAATGGCTGGTTGAGTCTGAAGCTGTATCTCATTGCAGGGATAGAGTTTCAGTAACTGCTGCATGGCAAGTAAATGTCACATCATTACATCCTTACTGCTGTAGACACGTAGTACGAGAAAGTAATTGAGAACCTGCTCTATCAGCTTTTAGTCCAGACTTGGCACTGGGACATTAACTCATGATTGCATCTGCAGCATGCTTTCACATGGGAGGTCTTTAGCTTGGAAGGCAGAAATATGTAGCAATTTTGTTTGCTCTGTTTGCAAGTGCCAGCTTAGCAAAGCATTAGGTGTTTTTTTTGGTTTTTTTGACATGTACATTGTAATGAAGGTGAATTTAAGGATTCTCCTTACCTGGAATCAAATACTAAGCTGACTATAAATAGCAGGGCTGAATAGGCAGGATGGGTTTTTCTTCCATTTCTGAGATAAGGCAAAGCCATCTCCATTTTGAGGAGGTGCATGGATCACTGTGTTCTCACTAAAAAACAACGAGCTGTCATGCACCAAAAAGCTGAGAGAGAAACACTATGTGCAGGTCAAGACTGGCCTACATTTTTGTTACAGTTGTTCAGGTGAGATCAGGTTCCACATGATTCTGCTCAGCAAGGACCATTTCATAAGCATCTGAGTCCACAGGGAGGCTTTCTCCAAGTTAGCCAAGTTAACTGGAAAGAGCTTCCATTTTTCTTTGCACCTGTTTGATAATAATATGACATTACTCATCCCAAATATTTATACTCGTTGACTTTCCAGAGACGTCCTTTTATAACAGCTTGTTGGGGTATGTGGCAGAATATTTGGCCTTGTATTCAGAAAGTGATAGCCTATGAGTTAATACTTGTTTACATGGAATGGAGATTCTGAGTTTTACATACATGGACAGAAATGGATATGCAGCGTGACTTTTATTTTAAACTTTCCGGGAAACTTCAGATGTGCCTGGAAGCAGATTCCGTGCTCAGCTGGGCCTCCAAGTTAGCAGCAATCTCAGTCAAAAGACTTGCTAAGTTCCTCTTGGTATTGCTGCAAGCAGGCATGACAAAGTGCAGTTTATGTTGCCTGGTAGTGTAGCTGTTCTCCAGTTTTATATCTTGCACTGCTTAAGAACTTCCTCAAAACCATTCTGTATCTTAGTGCTCACGTTTACTGCTGCCATCGTTTGTGTCCCTCAGCTTGGCTCACATTACACGCTGTGTTTGAATTCAAGCCTGGCAGGCTGAACTTCATGGCTCAACAACTTCTCAATAGCTCCTTGTGTACCTGTTGTAACAGATAAAACACAACAGCATCATAGGTTTTTGGCTCCCTAAATGCCACAAATCTGATGATAGCATCCTAATGAAATGTGCAGTGATTTCTAATGCTTCACCTCACGGGCCTCTGTTTCACGGAACTCATTTGGTTTTGAGTTCAGACCGTTATAGGCTGCCTGTGCCTGCTCAATGGGGTTAGGGCTTTCCTTATCTGTGCCTACTTACTGTACTTTAAGAATACAGTTCCTGCAGTATAGAAAATAGTTCCTGCTGCAGAGGCTCCATGTGCATGCAGGGCACATAAGTGAGTTTCTTTTGGGTGAAGCTAAGCTGGAAGATGCCTTCTTGGAGAACCATTAATATGTCCCAGTGGATATTCAGTAGGTAGCAACAAACTGATGCTGGCCTCGAGTTTGCAAAACACATATTGTGGATACTGGGTCCTTGTTTCAATTTACAGACCTATTTCTCCTGGAGTGTTATTTGCTAACATACACTGTGGCAGATCAGATGCTGGAGTTTCTGGATCTTTTGGTGGCAATGAGTTCCCTTCCCCTTTAGTGAAAGGATCTGTATCTTTGCCTGCACATTTAATTTTGTCCACAGAACCTTTATCTTCTAGAACTATAGTATAGTTCTCTGTGTCAGATAATTTGAGACAGTGATTGTTTGATTTAATCCACATCCTTATGCTTTTTCTCCCCTTTGCTTTACAGAAAATGGATGTTCCAGTGATGCTGAGACACCTGCGGGAGCAGAGAGTGTTTATGATCCAGACCATAGCCCAGTACAAATTTGTCTACCAAGTGCTCATACAATTCCTGCAAAACTCGAGACTTATTTAATCTTTTCAAACATCCCAGACCCAGCATTGTGGATCTGACTGAATCTTACTGATGAACAAGGGGAACTGCCTTGACAACACTGTGTGCATATATTGCACTTTTTAAAGTTGTCTTGAAAGAACGATGGTTCTTTACTAGTCTCCCATGGATTATTTTATACAAAATATAATTTATTTTTCTTGGAATAACTTTTGAATTACCTTAATAACTTGTAAAACTTACAGTGACCTTCAAAGTGAACCACATTTGACATGACTGGTCTGCATTGTAACCTGTCTGTAAGGAAAGCAATCCTTTGTGAAGGTAGTTTGCTGGCTTTTATCTTGCTACAAGCTCCTGAAACCTACAGTTATTTGGCAGTGGGCTTTTTCTCACATAAGGACATTCTGGACCCAGTCTGTGGCTTCCCTGGTAAGAACAAGACCTGCTAGATGTCAGCTACAGCTCTGTGTGAGTGGAAGCTGAGGGTGCACAGCACGGAGACCTGAGCTTCTTCTGCACGTGCAGCTGGGCACGTAACAGAGGGCTCAAGCACAGGACATTGTGAGGACAGAGAGTTTTGGGTGCTGAACTGTTCAAATTCCACAAGAATTACGGTTTTAGATTAGTCCTTGAAAAAAATCAATATTGTGTCTTTTTAAGAAGGCCTTTTGCTGCTGTGTGCAACCCTTGGAGGGATTCATAAGCAAAGTAGGGTGAAGTGCAGTGACCTACAGCAGGCTGAAGTCAGTGAATGAATCTTTCCAATAACTCTGGTGGTCTGAGAGTGGAACAGCAGGGGATCTTCAACCAAATGTATCTGGAAAAAAAAGCCAAATCAAGGACCTGTTCATGAATTACACTGAAATTATTGCCTTGAGGGTCACCCTCTGTAGAAAAGGAATCTCATTTAAATTAGGCATCTCCAGTTGCCTTAGTCTTCATGTGTGAACTATTGTTGGATGGTTAGAGAAGGAATCAGGCTAGAGAGGCATCTTGGAGGTCTCTGGACTCAGCTCTGCCCACCCCACTGCTGACTTTAAACTGGGATAGGCTTGCCCAGTGTCACATCCAGTTTCAGAACTCTTAAGGGTGAAGATTTCACAGCCTCTCAGGGCAAGTGATGCAATGCAGTTACTTTGTCGTGGTGAAATCATTTCTCAGTATCCCTTCCCCAGATATTTTTAATATTTTAATCCTACTCTTGCTTTTCTGTTGCATCCTCACCTCCAAACCTTGGTCAATGTACAAAGGTCTAAGGCTACAAGCACTCCCAATTTCAGCACTAAAGGGACTAAAATTAGTAGGGAGCTTAAGCTAAGGTTCTGTACCAGAATGTTTCTTGAATGTGCTTAAAACGTTGATTGTTTTGTGAAACGTTGCCCTGTGTTGATTTGGTGCTCTGCAATACAGGCCTAACACGATGACAGAGTTACTGGTGAAGGCTTGTAGCCACCAACAAATGGAGAGGAATTATTTTGCTGTAATACCTTGACCATGTTCTTTTTAAGGATCAGTTGAGTTTTCAGTCAACTTCAGTTTTCCTCTAATTTTTTCTGCCGGTGCCAACATATCTCTTGTTAAATTAGCAGCAACCATTTAAAGTCTTTTCAGCAGCATCTGCATGATAATTGCAGAGAGATGCTTTATATCTGGGAAAGAAGCCAAGGAATAAACCTTGAAGCAAAGTGTATTAAATTAGTTATCTCATTATAACTTTTTGAATAATTTCCTAATGATGAATTAAGTTTGAACTCAGAGCTGTCAAGTCCCATTGCTCCACTTGGACGTGAGAAGTAGAAAATCAGGAGGGAAAAGAATCCGTTCCTGTGTCTTATTATTCAGCTGCTCTTGGCTGAAATGTGTATTTCTGCTGCTACAGTGAGTGCAGGAAAGTTACTGCACAAGAGAGTGTGAAGAGCTGTGTTTGAAGGGAAGAAAATTAAGCAAATGGGGTTTTTTATGCAAAGATGCATCATAGGTGTCTTAGAAAAACATTAATTAGAAAAAGGCACTAAAATTCTTTTCCAAATTAAGTCAATGCCTATTAATGAGCCAAATAAGTGGCCATGTGGTAAACAGTCATTTCCAATTAACTCCTAATGTGGCTGCTATGGTAGATAGAGGCCAATGTGAGTCACTTTTTCCCTTTCATTGTCAAAGAATGGTAATTTTAAACTTTTCCTTTCATCTGACTTCAATGTATTTTTCCCTGCTAGATTTTATCTTGACTAGATCTGTTAATATCATAAGTGAATTGGGCTGGTGCATGTCTTCAGAGGTTCCTTTCCACCCCAGCTTACAAGCAGCCCTCAGCATGCTGATGTTTTATAGTTGAAATGTGATACAGTTTTGTAAGGGAAAAAATGAACCTTCTCACTTTGAACCTGTTATGGTTTTATCAGGCCAAAATTGCTTGGGCAGTATTTCCTAACCTTTAGGGAGTGACAGGAAAATGCATTTTGCATCCAATTTTCTTAGTCATAGCAGGAATGAACACATGAGCCTTAAAGGAACAGTGCTGTTTGGTTTCTGTCCCACAGACTAGATTTCAAACAGCAGAACCCTTGAAAAGGACAGTTTGGAGTTGCTGTTTGTTGTGTTGCATGTTTTTTAACATCAAAGCATAACAGTAGCTTGAGACCAGTTTCATCCATTTGGAATAAAGTCTGGACTGAAAATCTCACAATGATTCATCAATGAATGGAATTTTGACACAAGCAGTCTTCTCCCAGGGCACCCACCTTGCAGTCTGGTATGTTCAGCCTACACTCCCTGATGCTTTCCAAGAGAGAACTTGCAGCAGATGAGTAAGCCTGGCTTGGCCATCCATTGTGTCTGTTTTCCTTTTAGTACACTCTTCATCTGTATTTAACAACCTTTGCCTTTTTAATTTAAACTATTACCAGCTATAGTATCGAGGTGCTGGCATCAGCTTTTTGGTTAAAGCTATGGTCTGAGCATTTCATGCTTCCCATTGTTTGAGCAGGGATGGGAGAGATGACAGATGAGTTGTGACACTGCTCAGTGCTGTGGGGATCCGATTTCTGTCCCCCATCAGCCACACTGGAGGATGGTGGACATCAGCTGCTCAGGTCCTACTTGTTTCAGGTCCTACAAAGGCTTGTTTTGGCACCTCTTGTCCTTGGCTACCAGAGGAAAGATGAAGCTTGTTCCCACAAACATTTTCCTATACAGGGATCCTAAATGCTCAGCCTTATCAGAAGTTCCCTAAACTAATTTTAGCTGGCAGAAGACACATCTCTCAGAACTTATTCAACCTATTGCCAGCACAGTCCTTGAAGTATATTGAAGTTTATTTCTGTTCTACTTATTTAAATCAGCTGCTTCAGCTACAGATATTATAAAGTATTTGCATGATTTCAAAAGCTGGGGGTTTTTTAATTACTTTCTTGTAAACAAACAGAAATGCAAATGGCAAAACATAGACTTACTCATTCTTTTCCAACTTAAGTGCTTCAATAGCACTTGTCATTGTCAGCCAGGACATTATTTTTTGATCCAATACCTGCTATGTCTGTAGTTCACAAGCAACTCTAAAAGAAATGTTGATGGGCAATCTTGTATTTGGATATAGCACAGAAATCCGTAGGGAAAATTCAGCAGAGCTACTGACAATCCCACATTTCCAACAGCCAACTTCCCACTGGTCTCCTGGGAGGAGATGATGACTGAATTAGCTGTTGTCAGCCTTGCTAAGTTTGTGGTCTGTGTGTTCAGAAAGTGGAATCATCAGGCTGATCTCTGCTGTAGCAGCTCTCATGCATCACTGAGGGAGGTCTGAGTTAAATTTTGTTGCTTATCTCGGTGGATAAAAAAATGCTAGGGTGGCAGCCACTGTAGGAAATAAAGGCTGCATCACATTGCAGAAGCAAATTCCTGAGCAAGTCATGAGAGGAAGGACTGCATGAAAACAGCCTTTGACCACTCTCTTACAAATTGAATATAAAGCTGCTGATGTATAGTTCAAGGCACATGGAGTTTGGGATAGGTTTTGATGCCAATAAGAGAAAGGCTGCAAGTCCAAAACCACACAAGCAATTGTCCCCAGCTCACTCTTAGCTTTCCGGAGAGGTTTTCCTGTAGGATCTGGTGCTAAGGGAGCTATAGATGCCATCTAAGCCTTTAGAGAGGACATGTTACATGCAGCTGCTTGCAGGGATCGGGATTTGAGGAAGGGAACAGATGGCTATGGGGCAAACAAGATGGAGGTATTAACCACAAATAAACTATTGTTAGATTGTGAAACAAAACAGTGCACAGGTCAAAAACAGCAGTGTTTATATAAATATTTAAAGTAAATAAATTTAGTCAGTGTTTTTGGAGTATCTTAATTACAGTTCCATTGCTTTCTCTCAGCTGTTTCTTAGCTGGCATTGCTTTGAAGCTTTGTGGCCTGTTATGCTTTATGTGCACTTTCACCCAGAGTTTCCCACATGCTTTAACAACAGGACTTTGCCTTTGGAGAGTGAACTGGAAATCAGTGATAAACAGGAGCTTCCACTGGAGAATTCCAGCACTATACAACAGCAAGGGAAGGACTGCCACAGATTCACCTGGGTAAGGTGGTTGGACAGTCAGTTCCAGGTATTTCGGGGTAGTGTTCCTTGATTAGGCACGAAGGCAGAAAAGAGGAATGCTTCCTACAAACTGTTTCCATGTCAGGTTGGGGGACACCCCCTGACTTAGATAGTAGCTGGTAGTTAAGGAAGAAACAGGGATGTGTCTAGAAAAGGGTGCTCAGCCCCTCTGGTGCACCTGGCAGACAGTCCTTGAGGGGTTTCCTGAGGCCAAAGCTGGTTTCCAGTCTGTGTGTAGTACCTACTGATGGACCCATCTTCCATGGATCATTACCTTCTCTTTAGAAGCCATTTACTCCTCTGGCCTTCACAATGTCCTGTGCTGGAGAGTTCCACAACTTACAGATGTAACATATAAAAACTTCCTTTGTGTGTATGTTAAATAAAAATATTTTCTTGCTTCTGCTTGGTTTTTAAAAGAAAGGAAATCTGTAGTGCCAGAAACACTGGTAATAGGATGTTTATCCTGTTGAGGTTGCTCCATATGGAAAATACATTTTCCTCACTAGTAAAGTACCTTTCTTTGGTTATTTTACAAAGGAAAAAGTTTACACATGCAGATGACTGTAATATTCCCATATGTTATTGTGTGGAATGTGTTAAATGAGATAACATGTTTAAGTTTTATGTCACTGGATTTTACTGTCCTGTTTTACTTCAGTATTGTGATGCTTCCTGTTTTATTTGTTCTGTAATTCTGTACCTGACAGTTTAGCACAAAACAGTGATCTGAATCTCACCACCTCATTGTATGTACACATTTTGTAGAGAAATGAGACATCAGTTATGTGCCCTTCCTGCCCCCACCCCCTCCTGTTAGGGCTGAATGGCAGAACTATTCTACACTATTGAAAGCCTTTAAAAAAATCTATGCATGCTATTTTATATTCTAATGTATTATTCATATCAGTACATAAGCTTATGCTTGTCAGTTTTATCTTGTGTATAGAACTGATTACTTTTGACAGTATTTTTGCACTGTTTCTTTTCTTTCTCTTTTTTTATAATAAAAAGTTCTATCAGCATTAATTGACTGCAATAATTTTTTTACCCCTTTCACTGCCTTTCTGTAAATAGTTTCTTATATGCTTTTGCAAATGTGAGAATGTCTTCAGTCACTAAGGTTTTTTTGGTAAGGCTGCCCCTCATATTCACAGTATACAATAAACCATTTTATTCAAGGAAAACAGTGTTTATGTTCTTTTCTGTATCAGCTTAAGGGTTTTGTATTTGCACCTACGCCGCTTGAGTTGGTTTCCCAAGTTAAACTGCTAGGCACAGCCAGGGCCACAGTGAGCTTTGAATAACCTTCTGTAAATAGTAATCCAAGTTCCACAGGGGCAGGGCTCCCACTGGTGCCTCATGTTCAGCTAATCCAATTCTTTAGTGTTGAAGTGTGATCTGGGCTCTGGACAGGTATTATTTCCCAGGACAAGAGTTTATTTTACAAGACAAAGGATAAAAATAGTCAGCTAGTGCCCTCTTCCTAGGCTTGGCTGTAGTTAAATGGCCTTGGGTTTCTGGAATTGTAGATCTGGTGCAGTTTTATGTACTCTAGCAACAACTGCTGGCTGGAGAGCAATGAGAGATTTCAGCAAAATGAGCCGAGAAACCCTTGTTCTAGCAGTTTTATTTTCAGAGCAGTGCTTACAAGAAAGAAAATACAATGAAGTTCTTAAGGGTGATGTGTTCTTTCTTATCATACTTTACAAGCTGTGAAAACAGTAAGGAATGGGCAGGTAACTTTATTGTGCACCATATTTCAACTTTGATGCTCGAAGTTTATTACAGCTGCACTCTTTTTTCCCCCATCCTTAAAAGCAAACTCTTGCCACTGAACTAAAAGGAGGGGAAAAAAATCCTCATGTTTTATATATGGATATGAAAAATATATATGGCTAAAAACGAAGTCCTGGACTTTTTCCTCAGAAAGTGTTCCTGTTCCTCTCTTAAAAATAATTGCTAACATATTATTACAATAGCTGTAATCCACTGGAGGTGAAGGTATGGCTGTAAGGAAATATGAGCTCTCCTCTGCAATAACTCACTTTTACTTGTAAAGAGTCTAAAAAGCCAGAAGTTGCATAGTTCATGTCTTGTGCAAGCCCTCAAGCTTTGACATAGGTGTCAGTGTTTTCTGTACAAGACAAATTGAGCTCTAGGGCTTTGCTGTGATGAATCCCTATCTGCCAGGAGCAGTGATGGACCTGCAGATTAGCTGGTTGAAGGAACATTGGTGGCATTGCTGTAAAATGTACAGAATTCATCACCCCATTTCCCTTCCCTCTCAGTTGAGCCACTGCAAATAAAAATGATACAAGAAAAAAAGGAAACACATACTAAACCACAATGGAAAAAGTAGGGTTTTTGCTGATTTGTCAGATTAAGCAAAACTATTTGGGCAAAAGTACATATCACAAACCTACTTCACCCATTTGACTGTACAAACAGAATCAAGAGAGGCCAAGACCACTTTATTTACTTCACACAAACAAGATCCACACCAACATCCCTAAAGAAAAAAATGGCCATTTTTGCACGCCAGCCATCAAAAGGCATACCCTTTAAGAAACCATGGATGCTTCCTTAAAAAAAAAAAAAAAAAAAAGGCAATTGTAGATATGTGGAAGCTAGGCCCAAGTGTGTTTGTCATTCCAATTATAGGACAGAACTGTGTTCATACTCTACCGCTTTTCAAAGCGCTCCTGAAGGTTTCCATAACAAGGCTTTTTAAATAAAGGTTTGAAGGATTGCATAGATTCAAAGGCTCAGTGGTCCTCTAATTCCTTTTTGATCTCTGAAATGTATGGATGATCTTTCCCATGTGCTACTTCCATGATAGCAATTGCCTATGAAAAGAAAAAAAAAATATTCACACAATTGATTCATATATAACACCAGGCTATAAATACTCTCTTTAGAGGTTTGAAGCAGTCTGACACCTCTAGCTACTTTTTGTCCCCTTGTAGTCATAAACCCAGTAGGAAATAAAATGAAATTCAAAACTAAGTAATAAAGGTTTTATATTCAGAGAATACATCTTTGATCTTAAAGGAGCCCAAAGCACCTTTCAAAATTATATTCCTGACAAAACTACTTTGAATGCAACCAGCTCCAGGACAGAAAACTGCAAGTGAGGTGGGTAATATTCCAGCAGAGGACTTAGCCAGAGCTAAGCCAGCTCTGCTCCTACCATTCCTCAATTTATCTTTGAGCTATCAGAGACATGCAGGCCTAGTGCTGGAGGCATTTCAAATCTGTAAACCCTCTGCTCCTTCCAGGGGCTGCCAGTGCTTCAGGAAGGAAGCAACTTCTTAGACAAAAGTGAGATCCCATAAGATTCGGACAGATGCTGCTGTGCCCAGCTCCCTGGTGCTTCACCTGCAGCCTGCTCCAGGCCTCAAAGGGAATGTTGCAGGCAGCCAAACCCCTGACTGGCACCTTTCCTGCCCAGGAGTGTGTGCAGGGGCAAGACTTCCACTTGAGAAAAGATGTGATAAAAGGCAGCACTAGACAGAATTGTGAAAAAAGTTCAGTGTAAGTCTGAGAACGTTTGAAGACCAACAGCGCTAAGATAGAGCAAGGAATTGCAGTGTCCTGACCCTCTGAGCATTCAGTCATTTCATTCTTGGGAAACTTTCATGCTCTTGTATTTGCTAAGTCAGTACAACAAGGGCTTTTGGTTCCACCTCAGCAGTGAGAAATGACTCCACCCCTCCTCCTGCCCAAAAAAAGGAAGGAGGACCTTCTGGACGAGCTGCTCACAAACTGACAGCGAACAATGGGTTTGCTTTTCCACTAAATCTCAAACATCAAAGGCTGGGATAACTTTGGGCAGTTCCTGTAGACAGCTTTTGGAAGTGAGTCATTAGAAAATGTTTGTGTTAGGAAACTAACTATGCCAACAAATTTACCTCACAGTTCCCTACCCCCCATCCCATGCTCCTACTGGCACAATTCCCATTTCTACTCCAGGGTTTAACACCACAGGGAAGGAAAACCCATTCCAATTTCAAACTAGGTAACAGTTAAATTTTGAAGTATATATTCTTCTAGCATCTTTCACCATGGTTGGATGGCGCTGTTATTTGCCAGCTAAAAACTTGCCAGCATCTAAAAAGCAAGAAGAAATAAATACGTGGTGACATTCCACACTGAGTCATTATATGCTACAGTAGTCACTGATGCTTAAGAAACTACAATAAATTTCTGTCCAACAACAATAGGGGAAAACAGTCAAGAAACATAGTGTAGACTAATAAAAAAATAGCAGAATAGAAAACTAAAGAATAAGGCACAAAGTACTTAAAAGGGGCAAAGAAAAACACAAAACCAAAATGCCGTATTTGCCAATTTCAGCAATACCAGATGCATTGAATTCCCTGCAGCTATGTAAAAATCGATTGGTTCCAGAACAAATAACCACCAAAAGCATCCTTAGTTTAAGTTGGATATAGAAATCACAGACATCAATGAAACACTATGTGCCTTTTATAAGAGCCAAGCATTTTTCCTGTCCTTACCCAGCAAATGAGGGGAAGACTGGGTTCTGCTTCATTTACACTAGTGCAGCTCTAGCTGCAATAGAGAAGAACTCAGAGCAAATGTTTAAGCATAATCCTCACTCCAGCTGCTGCAGTATGAGCCCACTGTGAAAAGGCACCCAAGAGCAGACTCATCTTCCCATCTCTAGAAAAACCAAATCCGAGCCAAAAATCCAGTGACCAAATACATTAACACATGGTGCATCTCCTACCACGCCAGGCTCACTGACAGAGAAGCAGAGTCTTTCAACAACCCCATGGCTGAACTGGTGCTATTAATGGAGAAACCAGGCAATAAATACCCTCTTCAGGGCTTTAACTCCAGCCGTCCTGTTCTTCAGTGCCATGTACAGTCTCCCTAATTTCAGCCACATGGAGGCAACATTCAGCGAGTAGGAGGGATAATGTTTACTGCAAGAGAGAAAGAAATTCAGCTTCATCAACTTTGGCAGTTTCATAGCATTTTCCCAGTTCTGTCCCCCTCTCTCGGGGCAAGAAGCTGCCTCTTGTTGCCCCTGCCCATTCAGCGCTCATCGCCTCTGCCGTGACTGCCAAGAGCCAGTGCCAATTGTGTCTGGGACGGGGACGCCTGTCAGCTGGGAATTGGACTGAAACTACCATATGCCTCTGAACAGCTGTCAGATGGCAAGGACTTTCTGCCACTAGTTTTAATCTAGCCAGCTACAGAGAGAGCCTGCATTGTTAGGAGTTTTTGGAGCCGCCCTGCAGCCGCAGCAGCAGCAGCTCTGTGTGTTCCACCAGGGTTGGTGGGCTGGGGAGCGAGGGGCGCAGACGGCAGCCTGCGCTCGCACACACGGAGCGGGCACGGCGCGCCTCGGCAGAGCTGACCTGGAATGCCAGGCTCACAGCCAGAGGAGCTGGGCAAGTCCCAGGGAAGATAAATAGTACTGAGCCCCCAGGGGGGGAATGTTGGCTCCTTCTTTGTATCGCTGCTCTCTGCCAAGTGATCTGTGACTTTATGTTGGCATCTGTTCCAAAGGGAGAGCTTTTCTTGCGCTCCCCCCAGCTGGCAAGAAAGTCACGTCTCAAGGCAGAATCTGTTTGGGAGATTCACGGCAGGATCAGACACAGCCAGCGTAACTGGCTGCCTCTAACCAACAGGCTCACTACTGCAAAAACAGAGAATTTTATCAGGACAGTACTCCTATCTCCTGCAGAGGCTGTGTGCTGCCTTTCCCCACACAGGCTTCAGCCTGGGCACTCTCCCACGCCTCCAGCTCTAGGGCAGCGGGATCAGGGACGTGGGGCACCCCCAGCTCCGAGCACAGGAGCTGAGCTCGGCTCCAGCTCCCTCTGCTGCTCAGGCCCCAGCCCTGGGACACGGGCTCTGCTCTCCTGCAGCCCTGCCCACTGTGCTGCTGCAGAGAGAGGACTGTGAGTCTTCGGGAGGCTGACAGCAACACAGGCATTGCCTCCATTACCTTGTACAAAATACTGGCTTGCAGATTGAAGCCCTTCTTCTGTAAAAAATTATGGTATTTTAGAACAGTATTTATCCAGCTAAGCAGAACTAGCACAGCACCCAAGGTGGCACAAAATTATTTTGAGAAGCCGAAGCAAGGATTTCAAAGTCAGTCCTGCTATATATTGCAGACCACATTCTGATAGTAACAAACACTGCCCTGGCATTTAAATATTCCTTTTTGAGTAGTGCTATCATGGGTAGAATGTTTATACCACAGTACTGAGAGAAGTGATCTCTGCCTAAACTCATCTTAATTGTTCAGAGCATTAAAAAAAAAAATACAGTCTCTCATATTTACCTGTAGGGTCTGATAATTTTTTGCCCATAACACAGCGCACCTTCCCAGTCCTGCACATAGAGACAAACACCCATGGCCTGGTACATCATATGTAGCATATAAACATTACTGTCTTCAAACACTGCACCCATCTTGTCCAGGCTGAGTTCACAGATCTCCAGTAATTCACTAGGGGGTAGGAAGAAGTGAAGGAACGCAATAAATCAATGGCCCCTCATTATACAACTACCTGATAATGCCTTCAGACACAAAGAGGACAGAGAGAAGCTTAATTTCTACTGGTCATAGTATTTCTCCTGCACATACTGCTGAAGTCCAGCAGGCAAGATTTTCAGGACACACACCAGTGGAGTCAGGGTAAGACAAAGGATATATTTGTAGTGTTTGGCTCGCCTGAATTCCTCAATCACGTTCCTGGCATATTTGATCATGTCCTTTACTGTCTCTGCTGATGGAGGATCATTCAGCTTGCAGATTTCCAGTTTCTCTTTATCCTGAGGGAAACACAATGGACCTTACAAAGGCAGGTTTCAAGCTTTACAAATAAGAGTGCACCTGCTATACAAAATTTCTATAATAAAAAGACACAGATGTGAACTTAAGCTCTTCAAAGAATGAAAAAACAAAGGTAGAACGTGCACCTGCAATTTTTCTCTAAAGGCTTGGCTAGAAATCCTAGGATCCCCTGGCCCTCCAGTTCATCTGCCATTCTCTACTTCCATGAAGTCCCTTTCTTTTGAAAGATTGAAGAGCTTTTCAATTTTGTGTTGCAAGCAATTTTACGTAAGAAATTTCACTGCTTCCAAGAGATCAGAGTTTAAAACAAATTTAGCCTCAGTTTTAAGGCTATAACGGCTCAAGTACCTGAGGCTGACTACCAAGTGATGTCTCTGTGGAAAATGACATGTTCTTAAACACAGAAAAGGATCCTTAAGATCTACAGACAAAACCACATTTCCATATATTTTGTTCTTTCTGCTGGACAGCTCCACTTGCTCTTATCTCTGTATCTAACATACCATTTCAGGAAGAGTCAGCTACAATCTAGAGACAATCTTTTGCTGTTTAAGCTTCACATTGTTGCTAGATTTCTTTTTCTTTTATTATTTAATCTGCCAGCTGGGAGAGCTACAGGGACTCTTTCCAGAACTGAAGGAGGCTGAGTGACAGGTGACTCCCAGAGAAGCACATCGTTGAAAATCACAGATGAAATCCTGGCTTCATTAAACTCAATGGCAAAATTATCAAGGTAACTGTGGGGAGAAACACAACTGATATGGTATCAACAGAACAGCCTCAAGCAACAATACTGGGTATTATTTGGAAAAAAAAAATCACAAAAGATGACACCATTTAGGGGAAGGAGATGGTTGTCTGGTCAATGTGGGAAGCAGCTCTTAAAAGGATGCCGGGTGAAAACAGGAGGAAAAATTATCTGGAACTTAAGGACTAGATTATGCCAGACAGACTGATCCTGGCTGGAATGACAGATAAGCTACACAGAGCTCAACTCTTGTAGGACCTTCAGTGAAGGAGGTCGAAATGGTTGCTCAGGCACAGCTGTCTCAGTATCTCAATACTGGGTTTGGGTACCTTTTCCCTCCAAGAAGTGCTTTCCTTTAAAACACCTAACACCTTGTTGTCAGGAGCATTGTCTGGATCTTCCTTTGTCCCTTGAGGGGCACCAGCTCATGTTTAATGAACATAATTCTGGCCTGCACATCACCACACTGTCCCTGAGCAGACCAATATGGTGCTATTGTAGAAAAGGCCATTCCTCAGATTCTGCTGGGTCTCCAAATCATCCAGACATGCCAAAAAATGTCCCCTAGAATTGACTGAAATGTCCCAACCAGGAAATGCAGCAGCACTCTATCCCAGAAATGCCCCAAGCAAGATTTACTTGCTGGGAGTTGGTAGAAAGCATGAAATTACAAAAAAAAAGTTCTGAGCTAAATTTGTTTGGGCAGGTAGCACAGACACGGTATAATTATCTACTTTTAACAATGTTTTCATCTTTGCTTTGTAGCTCAACTTTACATAGGCCTCTACCAGGAAATTTCCTGATGTGTCATGATTACCATGGAAAGAATGAGTATCAGAAAGCATTCTGGACAGAATGACAGAAAAACACAACCACCTCCCCCCATCCCCTGCTTTCCAAAATGTAATTAAGCCAGATAGGACATTACATCTAAGGACACGGGTAGGTGCCTTGCCAGTCAGACAAGTATATTTCACACCAATTCCATTACCTTTTCTTTTGTAGTGCACTCCCTGCAATCACAACTAAAGAAATAGGAGTCTCTTAACCGGTCATTTCTGTCTTCTGTGGGATACAGCAGGTCAATATAGCTGCTAAAAATCTAAATGGTAAAAAAAACCACAAAAAAAACCCCCTGTTAGTGAGAAGTAGCATCACTAAACATATTTATTATGCCAGTTCTGATATATGTAGCATGACAACTACATATCCATGCAGCTTGTGGACCCCTGCAGCCACATCACCTGCCTGCTCCCTCACATTCCAAGCCCCTTGGCAGCATCAGGAGTTGTCACTTGTGAATGTAACCCAACAGAGAAGTGTTCCTTCCCTACCTGTTATGGAATTTCCCTCAAATATTACTCTGGCTTGCACCCAGGACAAGCAAGATTCAGGTGTGGATAAGGAAACTATCACAGCATAAATCTCAGGCTCCTGTCAGACTACAAAGAGATGCCTACTTTTCAGAAGTAAAATAATGATTTCAGGTATCCAGCCTAGGATAAATTACAGTGGCCTGGTTTTTTGGAGGCTGGAATCTCAATTTTTTCTTTCTGAAAACCTACAAAAATTGGGGCAATGGCAGTCACTAGTAGCTTTAGAAACTTGGGACAAGACCTTTAGATCTCTGAAAAGAAGAGAGGCCCAGTGCTCCAGTTCAAGGAGAATGAATATCAGATTTACTTCAGCAGCAATATTTTAAAGCAAAGAAAACCTGCTTTTGAACATTTTAAAGGCCCTTCATATACACTATTCTTAAGTTTTTTCTCTATTTCAATGGTCTTCAGAAAAGAACCCCTGCAACTAGCTTTAATGCTGTGCTTTGAAAATGAGATCTGCCCCAAGAAACACGTCCTATGCACAGCACAGTTGATCATTCTGCGGACCAAGGAACAGCTTTAGCTCCATTTCCTCATTTATAGTTATTTGAAATGCTTTGCTCGACTTTATACTTAAAGTTTCTCTTTTCTTTAAAAGTAAAATAACACGTAATTTCATACAGTGTACTTCGTTCTTAAGTGTGAGCGTGTCATCTCACACTTTTCCTCACACTCCTCTCTTCCCTTCGATATTTTGGAAGCATGTGGAATGCAGGAACCACATTTACAGCAAAAAAAAACTTTGAAATGTTGCCCTGCAATGGCTACACGGAGCCTGAAGATGGAGACACAGGCTGGGAGACTGCACAGCGACCACACACAGCCACAGCTCACAGTCAGAAAACCCTGAAGTGTCAAAAAAGCAAATGTGCAAAACCTGTGAGGTCCTGGAGAGCTGACACAGCTTCTGAGGCAGAATTCAACCTGAAGAAGATGCTGAGCAAGGTAAATACTCCACATCTCTACCTCTAATGATACACCTTCCCCCAAAATGCTGAAAATGTCTGAGATTCCACAACAAAATTGTGAAGCCAGAATCAGTCCTTGTCTGTTACCACAATGCACTTGCAGTGACTGCCAGCATCACAGACAAATCATCACTGGCAAATGGCATCAAAAGAAGTTGCTCACCTGAGTCATTCACCCTTGGCTACAGCAACTAAACTCACTTTGTTCTCAAGGGGGAACAGCTATAATCTACAAAAATAACCTCTCTACCTTTCTTCCAGGCTGCTATCACACACCTCAGAAAACAGTAGATGTTATCAAAAATCAAATCTGAGCTTATCAGCATTAACTTTGCCCCTTAAATTAACATTTACAAATGAGCCATTGAAATTCTGTGCAAACTCCATCCCCAGAGAGGATGTTCAGTATTTTCATTCCCTGCAGGTATTTGAACATCCTCCCCAAATCTGTTTAACATCTTTTTTATTTTTTTTTAAGTGAAGTGCAGCTCTACTGCTAAAAACTCCCTGCCAAATTCATTATTTGATTGAGAAAGTTTTAAGGTAAACCCAGAGCCTTACTCAATTTCACAGATTTTTATTCCTCTCTGTTCAGTTTCACTCCACCTAAACCCACACATTTGTTCTTCTGTGATTTCCCAGCAAATGCCACTGAGGTGATATGACCAAGTCCCATGTTTTGTGGATGCTCTGTCCAAACAGTAGTCAGAGGATTTATCTGTACCCATTTACCTTGTTTATTCTGGCTTCAATTTCAACACATTACTATTATACTGGGAACTATTATAGCAGTAATAATTTGCTTTGATCTTGGAATTTCAAAGCACCAGCCAAACATCAGTAAACTCAGCCTCATTTTACAGATGGGTAAACTGAGAGAGAGGCTGGCAGAGACACAGTGACTGCTGCAGGTGCCCTTCCCATGTTTTAGCAAAAAACAGGACACTGTCTCCAAAAATCCCTTCAATCCTCCAGAGACACCCAAATTTTTCCAAAGCATTTCTTGCACTTCTCTGAGAAACAAGAGATCCTTCCTTCCTGTTATTAAATTGCAATCTAATTGAAATTCTGCTTCCCTGAGAACAGGGCACATTCAAACACTGCATTTACCTCCTCTCCAGGCTCAATCTCTCTGACAGCTCTGACTTCAGCCAAGGTTCCCTTGTAAGTCACAATCACATTTGGGCAACAGCTATGGTTCATCAATGCAACACTGTAAAAGCAGAAAAGTAAATGTTTTCCCCAACCACCACCACAAGCAACAGGCAAAAAGTTAAGCACCACTTCACAAAATAAATAAGTCTGAAAGATTGAGCCAGTCTGTCTCTCTAAGCTGTTTTTATTCTGAGGCTTAACATGAAGGTAACCTTGGGAAAATCTGTTGTACTGTTATTTATTCTAATGATATGGAGAATGGCTGTGCTAATGAATCATTACAATTTTTAAATCCTATTATTGCAGAACTAGGCAAGTTATTTTTTTCCCCTTCTTACAGTGTTATAGGATAGCTGACAGGTATGTTCATAAGGCTTTACTATCAACATGATAGACAGAGGAGAAAGAAAAACATGTTTAACCTAAAAGGAAACAAGTAAATAGAGGAAAACAAAAGTCTTCGCTGCATTCACTGCAAGTTAAGATGGGTGTTAAAATTTTAGCTGGCTTCTATTCAAATGTAAACAGCTTCCATGCTTGAAGTGAGAGGGAGGAGATCTCTGTCTCTTATACAAGCACATGACTTGGAGAAAAACCTGGATGGATGGATAGAGAAAAGTAAACCCCCTTACTACCAAGCTTGGAGAAAGTGCAGTTCACTGCTTATCTGAGATAAAATTTGTAATTTCAATTTTTTCTCTTCCAATCTAGCAAAATAACAGTCTCTTCAGTATTTTTAGCTCATAGGCATAAGTGCTAAGTAGGAATGATCTGACTCTCATATCCTG
Organism: Phylloscopus whistleri; assembly: GCA_017589585.1. Lineage (NCBI taxonomy): Eukaryota > Metazoa > Chordata > Aves > Passeriformes > Phylloscopidae > Phylloscopus > Phylloscopus whistleri. The sequence continues at coordinate 3,097,668 of JADMLD010000622.1, read as the reverse complement.
AGCATTAACAAAGGATGGTCTTGGACACTTTTCCAGAACATCCTGGTTTAATACTCTCCCCTTCCCACAATGACTCTCATCCTGGGCATTTCAAGGCATTAATTTCCAATCTGTAGATCAGGGACATGAACTTCAGACAGACCTGCCTGAAGAAGAAAAATCATGTGTGAAGCAAGGACTAGCTACTACTGCTTGTCTGCAGCACTTGGCAAAATCACATCCAGCTTTGAGTGGGCATCCCTGAGTTTCAGGTTACTTTGACACAGATAAGCTACGAGTAATCCAAGCCTCACCAGGAAGCCAAACTAAGCCTCAGTGCTAATACCTTCATACAGGCTGTGCAAAGATCAGGAGCAGAAAATACCCTCCTCTGCTACAATATTAAGTGGGAAGGACAGATTTAAAAATGCAAGAAATGTTTTTTGGCCCTAAAGAAAGCTGTAGCCCCCTGTTCATTAACTGAAGTTAACATCTGCAGCTTATTTGTAAAGCTAAGACGCTTGTACATGTCTTTTTTTCCACTGTCATAGCAAGGAGGCTCAAAGAAGCTATGAAAGGGATTTACTATCTGCCAAGGAACAAAGGTAGAAGGCATATTGTTCAGAGAGCACCAGGGGAAGAATTATACCCAGCCAAAACAGGAAGTTGTGAATAGAGCAAGTCACCTGCAATCCTTTTCATTTGGCTTTGATCATTACTTGATGTCCCTGTCCAGAACCTGCTACCCAAGAAAGTGTTTTTTACTAACCTGAACGTAGGCCACGATCTGTTTCAAAACAAATTACATGTGCAATTTTACCAAAATTATTGGGTTTTTAAGAAAAACTACTGCAAATAATTTGCCACATTTTATTAGCCACTTAAAGATATTTAAAACAAGATAAATTAATTCTTTTGGTGGATATCTACCTCCTCTATTTTTCTTTAAATAAGATAATTTTATCTTCTAAAATATGAAGATTCAACCTACTCAGGAAATATGGCTGATCCCAAATGAGAGAGTTCTTCATCTTCAATTGTGAAGCCATTACAGTTAACCTATGAAAAAAGAGAAAGGTGCTGGGTCAGCTTCTGGTCAGCTGAGTACTCCACATGTGCTCACAGGTCACATTCTCATACATCAAACATAACTGCAGAAATCTGCTTTCCATCCACCTCTCCAGCACTCACAGGGAGCTCCATGACACCTCGACAAGCAAAGTGAGGACCAAGTCCCACTCCAAAGGAATGCAGAGGACACTAAAGAACTGACAGCCCAACACCTGCACCTGCTCAGGACACATCTAGGTGATTTAGTTAATTGCTCCTTGGAGGGCCAACCAGGAGAAATGGGGCTCAAAAGAAGCACACAAAACCTCGCCCCAACATGGGGCAAAGAGGCCTCACTGGGCCATGACAAGGAAGGGGCCAAAGCAGAACTACACATGCAAGGAGCAATGTGGGAATGAAGGGCAGCAAACACAGCCAGGCTGGGGCAGTGCAGAGCTTTGATGGAGCATATGTCACAAAGACCTGCCACAATGGCACCTGTCATCAAAGACTGCACATACCAGCTACAGCTAAAGCACATGTGAAAACAACAAAAGCGCTGAGAAAGACTTGAACCTCATAAAGACATAGAATAGGAGGGGACAGAAAAAGGACAGAGTATGAGAGGAAGTGTGTTCCTAATTTGAACAGACACAGGATCAAAAGAACTTGTTCACACAACTCTCTTACAGAATAGATTCAAGCGGGTTTTAAAACCTTCTCACTTTTGTTCTCATCCAAGTCAAAGGAATCTTACAGAAGTTTCAGCTTTTTTCATGTGGTTTGTATGACTTTAAGTGCCAAAATGCACCTCAGTCAAGTACTTTATTCCACTTCCACTTCAAATCACACACATACCAACACAAAGAGAACCCTCTCCACATTCACCATTATCTCCCTACAAACATAAAAAAGCACCAGTAACACACTAAAACAACTACTCACTAAAACAACATGGCCAAGTCCAGTTACAGCTAGAAAGGGCACAGGAACAGTCAGTCAAGTATATTGCAGCATTTGTTTTGGAAAAGGTTAAGAGCTGACAACAAGTACTACCAACAACAATCACAGAACCATTGGATGGTTTGGGTTGGAAGGGACTGTGAACACTGACTTCCAATCTCTTGTCTTTTCTCCAATCCCCAGAGGCAGGGACACCTTCCAGTAGACCAGGTTGCTCATCAAGCCAAGTGATATGCCCCACAATGCATGCAGGAATGCAGCCTGGACTGGATTTTAGAAATACACAAAGACCCAAAGCCACTCCTCGGGTATGAACTGTTCAGGGTGAGTTCACAATTAAGGCAAGTATCCTGATTCACTCATCAGTATCTCTTTACTTGACCTTTATCCTATTATTTTTAGCAATATAACACCCAAAGGTTCCCAGTCTCTCAAGATGAGCATGCTACTGCACTGGCCAATTTAAGAGCACGCCTGAACCAAAACCAAAATGCAATTACTGAGTGAAAAAACAATAGAAGGGAAAGATAGTATCAACAGCAAGTAAGAACATAACGCTACAAAGGCTGACAAAGAACAGCTTGATGGTTCTGAATCACAGGGAAATATTTAAAAATATGCAGAGAGTTATCAACTCCCCTCCACTAAGCCAGAGACAACACTCTTCATGAAAGTATCATATTAGAAATGGCACAAGAGGAGGGATTAGAAGTGATGAGATATCACTGGTTTCACCAGATGACTAAATGCATGACTAAAAACAGGGAAAGTGGAGGGAGTAAAGAGACAACAGCAGTAAAACTGGAGTTCAAGGTTGTTCCCAATGGTGGAAAAGAGAATGTGCAAAGGGAGACACGAAATGCAAGGTGTCTTCAAGGAAAGGGTGAGATGTTGGAATCTGAGGCAAGAGAGAACCTGTTTGAAGAGTATGACAAGGTGAGATTGGGGAAGAAATGCTCCAGCCTCAAGAGCTGTATTCCACGTGGACAAAAGAGAGTAGAATCATGCCAACAGCTGGAGAAGAGAGCAGTGAAAGGCAAGGACTTGGGACAAAAGAACTCTATTCCACTCAAAAGGACCACTTACACTTTAGCTGTGTAAGGAAGAGCATTGGGCAAAGTTCACTAAAAGCAGTGAGAAGCAGACAGAGGTATTCAAGTCCCAAAGGACTGCCCTGAACCACAGGGAGAAACAATGGGGAATGGAGGAGCAAAATACACCACGTGAGGCCAGAGTAAGTGTTGAAGGAAAACAAAGGAGCAGCAGCACATCCATACTACTGGTTTTAGGTCAAGTTAACTAATTATTAGGGAACATGTTTGTACAGCTCAAGTACAAGCATTCCCTCCTTTCTTCTGGTAAGATTTATCCTGGGACTAACACCTCAGAAGGCTGCGTCCTGTAAAACACTTCTGACTGTAAACACTTTACAGTCATCTGTAAAACATCCAGATGGCTCCTCGAGATTTTAGTTCAAAAAATTCGAATGTCTGCAGTGTCAGAGAGTTACCTGATGATCAGGATGAGCTTAAGGTAACACCTATGGGTGACATCCACAGAGAAGACTGGATGGAATATGAGATCTGGGAGTCAGCAGCTAACAGAAGTCAGTTAAAGTACCACAATCTGGTGGAGCTGCTTTTGGACAGGACATGAAACAAAAGTCATTATAGCCAAAATAATGAAATCTTTGGGGAATTCTGGTTACATTCTAACAAAAATATTCAGAAATACCACAAGAAACTGGATGTACTAACATCTTCCAAGTATCCCTCTGACAAATAAAAATTTTGAAGTCTTCAAAAGAGAAAAAAACCCTCGTCATTGAAAGGAAATGTGTAATTAGAAACAATACCAGGGATGATAAGCAGATGCTAAACATCCTAAAGAATCATTCCCCTACAGAATAAGAGTACCTCTGAATTAAGGAAATAGTAACTGTGCCTCCTTGTTGTTAGATGCCCAATTCTATCAAAAAGGATATTTCCATCTCAGCTTTCATCACAGAAGTCAACATTTGCCCCCATCTCAAGATATTATTTTACTCAGAAACTTAAGTACAAAACTAGCTTATATTGAAGCAAAAGAGGAAAAAGAAGAAAATGGATCTTTCAGTATTCCACCAGTGTATTATTCCATTCACTACAATACATTCAATTCAGATGCATATGAAAAGTAGGTGAGAAAAAAGAAGTGACATATCAGAAGTTATCTAACAAGACATCCTGTCTCTCCTTCATCTCTCCAGATGGCCAAACCACCTGACTACATTTAAAAGCCACACACCAGATAAAAGTTTTAGACTGCGCTTTCTGCTGCTCTTTCTCTGTCTCTGAAGTTTACTCCCTGTGAAGGTCAAACACAATGATGACCTGACCAGCAAGGATTTCTACAAGTCTGAAGCCTGAATGAAGGATTTGCCTCTGCAGGGTCTCAGGCCAGCAGCCTTCCATGTTAGTTCAACAACAGCCACACTATGTTTGGCCCAAAAGAAGCTTAATTTTGACAGGGTTTATTAAAGGTTGTTTCTCCTTTTCTTCAGCGGGAAAGTCTGCAGACAAGAGTCTCTCCCCTCAGGATGGAAGTGGGGCACATCCAGCCACTACTGCTCAATGAAGCACATCTCCATCAAGTATAGTCACCTGTCCCTAAGATAAGCAAAGAGCTATCCTTTCCATTGCCATTAACATTCTCCCCATTTCAGAATGACTAAACTCCTACAGCACCATCCACCTAAGCAGGCTGTGTTCTAGCCAACTTACTTGTGCAAAGAGAACTACAAGGGCAGCATTGTCAGGGTAGTCCAAGTGCTTTGAGTAAAAGTGATGAAGAGCAGCAATGTCGTTCTGAATCAGCTCTCTCTTTTCATTGTCTAGTTTGTCAAGGTCTGTGGAAAAAAATACATTCCATTTCAGTAACAGGAAAACCCCTCCAGGCAGACTTAGTTTAGAAGAGGCCCAGACTTTAACAGAAACCCCTGAGGGACAAGCCACTTGGAAGTACTGCGAGAAGTGTCTGCTCTTCCACAAACATAACATTGCCTCTGCTAAAGCCACACGTGCACTACAAGAACACAGAATCACTAGGCTGGAAGAGACCTTCAAGATCATCAAGTCCAGCCCATACCCAACATGAAGGATTAAAAAGCATTTTCTGACATCTTTAGGTTAGCAGATAATTGGACACAGACTTTACTTTTTTGGGAGAAGGGTTGTAGTCTTTAAAGTGCATTTGTTAACTCCAGCAAACAGCCCAGCCAGCCCTGGCCCTCTGGAAGCCCATCAGCTGGGGACAGCTGTCCTCAGCTGTCTGACATGACCTTACCAGCTACATGGTCCCACCTACTGTGGCATGAACTCACACTAAACATCACTCACCTGAAAGCATGCTTTATATAATGAAACTTTCTCATACAGACCCATTCCTATCAGCACAAACCAGCCCAAACTGCTGCTAAGGCCACTTATCCCTGCTGCTTTTAAAAGATGTGCTCTTTCTTAGCACAGAAGCCCTAACTCTTTGTGGCCACATGTGATAGGGATCCAGCAACAACTCTGGGCTGGCTACAGGGGTTCCCTTTGCAGCAAGAGGAGGTAACATGAGGGTGCCCAGGAATGCAATCCACCTGACATATTGCAGGAACCTGCTTCAGGAGGTAGCAAACAGTATCTGAAAGTGCCCACATCTCCATGGGCTGAGGGGGTGACCACCAACAGAGCTGTGTTTAGACTACAGACTATCCTATCTACTAATGGGAGACAGCAGGAACATCAGTGGAGATGTCCTGACACACCTGCCAACTGTATTCCCATTATGTGTTTCTTCAGATATTCACTCTCAGGCCCATGACAAATTCTAGCCAAAGCCATGGCCACTGAACCTTTCCCTACCTGGGCAATGCAGAGTAAGTTAGATGATCAACCATACACTCCTGGTCCCCTCTCTCTCTCCCCTCAAGAGCAGAGTGGAAGTTTTCTCCTAATCCACTCTCTCACAGTGGCAGTGTTACTAGTTCTCTCCTGCTCTCTCCAATTCAAAACAGTAAGAGAGAAAAGGCTGCACAACAGTGGAAGAAGGAGGAAATTATTTATAAGAGCAGATGTGAATGATGGGGGAGTCACAAAAAAACACTGAGGAAAATGAAATGGGACCATTTGATGAGATTTAAGACAGATCAGAAGTAAGAAATCTGAGCTTCCAACTGACAGCCTTTCCTGTCCTGTGTATGGTAGTGCAAAGCATAAGACCAACTGATTAAGATGTGCTAAGCAGTGAGGTGAGTCAAAAAGGCAGCAGGAACAGAGGTGCCTACTAACAAAACAAAGACTTCTAGATGACAAGTGGGACACTGCAACAGAAAAAAAAAAAAATTCAGCCTTTTATCTCCCAAATTAATAAATTATTGAAGACAAGCTGCAATGCAGAAGAATACACAGAAATTACTTCAGCACTTACCCATTCTCCTCAACCTCAATCCTGCCAACTTACCTGCAGAACTATCCTTGCCCTAGGTGAAGTTACATGCTGGCATTTTCCCCCTTGTTCCCCCAGCTGTCCCAAAAGCAATGACAGGGGCTTCTGCTCAGGAAGCAAATAAGACTACTGTGCTTGGTTACTCTGCTACCTCAAGTCCTAGCAATGAGTACATTTATTCAGCATTTTGTAAAAGGTTTTGGAAGCCATCAGAGTGAGTATTGTGAATGTACAACCCCTTGCCTCTGTGTATATTATGCTCAGCACCAAGAAAGAAAAGAACAGACTGGTGAGAACTGTGCCAGGATGGTTACTAATGGTCAGTTTCTAACTCGGCCTTACTGGATGGAAACAGCAGCTTTCCAGTGAAAAGCAAGCCATTGCCTTATCTCCTTCTTTGGATTATTTTAGAGCATTTAGGACATGGAATCATATATAACATGTCAGATTTGACTGGCAGTGACAGATACTGAAGCACAGTCCAGAGGGCTCTGCAATTAGCCCCTTAGTCACTGTCACCATCAAGCAACTGCGCTGTCTCTGATTTTATGCCTCCTGGTAACAAATACCAGCTATTTTAATTTTACAGCATTACAATTCTCAAAAGACACTAGAATACCAGAGGAGGAAGAGATGGATGTATGCTACATAATTAACTCTGTCTAGGTTTTCATCCTTGTTTCACAGCTCCCACAAACAGCCAAGAAAAAAAAAAAAAAAAAAAGAAGAGCACTGCACTTTCAAAAAAATGAGGAACCACAATTCTCTTTGTTTACTCCTTTCCTCCAGCAGGAATTGGATGTTCTGAAAGGTGTTGATGGAGGGGAGCCATGGGGGAACAAATCATTAATATAGTTAAGTCAAAACCTCTGTTTACCTGCAAGCCTTTTTTACTTACGTGATTCAAACTCTTTTACAGCAAGCAGCTTCTCTGACTGTGTTCTTTCAGGGTGAGTTTTCTGACAACAAGGGGAAAAAAATAAGAAAAGATTTTAACGTTTCACTTCAGTTTTGTGCACTCATTTAGAATTTGGGAACTCCTACCTGTAAGACAAACCCAAATCCACAGTCTACAGAATTTATAAGAGTTGATGAACAGCAATGAGTTAAATTGACTGCCCTAAGTAAAGACATAGAAATATTCTCTCCATACCAAATTAGACAGGCAAAGACGAACTCCTATCAAATTTATATACATAAACTGAACAGTATTTTAAATATGTCATTTGCTTTGTTCTAGACACCCAGAAAGCTGCTAACAATAGCAAGCAGGCAGAAGACAGGCTTTGCTTTGAGGAAAGTGAATAAACTGACTGTTGACAGAGTTCAAAAGCAATGCTCCACTGTTGGCCTAAGGCCACTTCTTTGTAATCTTGGCCATTAAATATGGCTTTGCAGGTGGCCCAGCAGCTGAGGTTCAGGGACTATGGTTTGCATATTTAGCTTTTATATGACATGTAGGGTTCTCCCCCCTCCCTGTAAGCGATAAAAGCAGAAATTTACTCCAATGACTTTTTGTCATTTAACATTGGATTTTGTTTGTGGATCACCACCAAACCACGCTTTAATTAAGTCACACACATGTACATTCACACACACACATCTACACACACAGCAAGGATGCAGCTACCTTCCCAGCAGGCCACCAAAATCCTCCCTACATACAGTATCCAGGTTGCCCTTGTCACATAAGCAGACCTCAATCACGAAAATATGCTTCAAAGAGGATTTGTTTTTGCAGAGTTTAGAGCTCTACAAAGATACACAGCATAATAACCTTGAAACTCATGAATCCCATCCCCTCCCTGTAAGCACTTGTGTTATTCTCTGTATCCATATAGTTAAGGAACACTGAAATTGAGGTTGACATTGCAATCTTCTTTCCTTACTCACAACATTCTTTTTCTCAAAAGACCAAGGGTCTGAGATTTCTCTCCCAAACTCTGGCTTTCACCAGCTAACTCATAATCATAAATGTTTATACCTGAATACCTCAGAGGTGTTTTTGACTTACAAATGTACTGGGAGTTATATGCTACACAATGCTATGCAACTGTAGCTGAAAAACACAACAGGCAACTGCTTCATAAAGGTATCAGTGCCTGCAGCCAGATAACTCTAGAAGCATTCCTTGGAATTTAAGCCCAAATACCAAATCTTATTCTTCTTCCTCTTCATCAGTGTGGCCTTGGTGCTTGCCCAAACGTGTAACTAAGACCTCAAATCTACCAGAACAGAGGCTGAAACACTAATGTGAAACGATCAGTAAACATTTCCAGACTCTGTTCTGCAGGGCCTTGGCCACAGGTTACAGCTGAAGACCTCACTTAGCTAGCTTCCCACAAAAGTCTCCAGCTAGACTATGCTGGCCCTGACCCTGCTGCAGTGCTCTGATGGTCAGTTCAGCTGCTGGAGCTCTGTGTTATACCTGTCTGTACACAGGAAACTTGTGTGTCTGTGTGCGTGTGTGTGTGTGTGCTTTGCAGGGACAGTTACTGTCGGTCAATTTTCATTTTCCTGCCTTCCCTGGCACCTGGAGCAGGAGCAAACCTCCCAAGGCTCTCCTTCTGCTCACCTGTTTGGCAAGGATCCTTGCTGTTAGTCTCACAGTCTCTGAGGGTTGCCAGCTCTGCCCAAAAGTGCACATGGAGGCACATTCCAGCCTGTGCATTGGCCAGTCTTCCTTCTAAAAACAGAGAAAAAAATAATTTAAAAAAAAGTGCCATAGAGATAAACTTATGGAAAAGGGGATGAAGCAAGTCCAGCCAGATCCCAGAGGTCAAGTGAAATGTGTTTCCTTTAAAAAATAAGGTGGCACTCAATAAATCTGAACAAAAGCTTGAGTCACATTTAAGGGCTACAGCTATCCTGCTTTTTTCAAACAAATTCATGAGGGATGAGCTGAGGTCAGAACATCTTCATTTACTCAATGGAAAAAAAGTATTAAATGATGAAGAAGCAAACAGACAACATGATTTATAAATCACCAGTTCTTACTGTTTAGATCAAGCATGTGAGGAGGCAGTAGGTCTGAGCTTGATGACTTTATTGGGTTCATTTCCATTTAATACCTTGGCCCCTCATTATGAGGTGACCCTGGTGTAATCAGGAGTAATGTGTCTGAAGTCAATGCATTCACAATCACTAAGAATCATTTGACTGTAAGGTCAAACCCAAACATTCTGGAATTATCAGATTTTTTTTTTTCCTTAAATGTTGAAGAATAAAAGTACAGCTAGACAAAGAAAACACACAAATACAGACAAACATTTTAGTTAAATGTACAGAATATAGTTTAGGTAATGTATAGCATATTCCTAGCTCAACAGACAGTAGCAACATACAGGAGTGGTGGCACAAGGCACCCACTGGCTTTTGTCAGTCTACAAAGTGTACCAAGGCCACAAAATCTTGCAAAGAATAGCACAGAATCACATATTAACAATCTGCAATAGCACAGGCTGTCCTCAGACTGCATCAAATTTCATTTTATTAATTCATTTTAACATGGAAATGTTCAAGCAATGCAGTTATTTATTGCTATATCTCATCCCAAACACACATTTATAGCACTATGTTAGAACAGACCCAGAGTGTTCTGTCTGCATAGGGAGCATCAAGTGTTGTTTTCATACCAGACTCAAACTGGTGGAAAACACAAGCAGAGAAAAAAAACTCACAACAAATCCCACAGCTCTGTAAGTGAAAACTTGAAAACCTTTTAGCACCCTCCAGAATGTTCTGAAATCCCATTACTGTGATTCACTCAGTATGGCAGACCCTGTGTTGGCCCACTCACCCCCAATTTTTAAAAATAATTTAAAAAGCCCAACAATATGACCCATCATAGTGACTGAGTGGCACAGAAGGAACAATTTCTCTCAGCAGCCTAACCACTGAAGGCAAGAGCCATCTGAAACACTAGGGAGACACACAGGAGGCTGTCTGATGCACCTACACAGGACTGGTAGATGTGCTACAGGTGTACTGGGAGATGGATTCCTTGTGGGAACTACAGCTGTAGGCTACACACAACAACCCAAAGCAGCAAACAGTCAGGGGAATCAGGACCCTCAGTGCCTCCTGCCTCGGCTGGTCAGCTTATTTACAGGTTTTGCAGATCAAAACAAAAGCTGAGATTACTAATTTCAGAGTTACTGCACCACTGAAAACAGTTATTTTAACTGTCCTGGGCATGGATAGCTTTAGGAGGTTATTTTATTAGGAAGAAAGGTTAACACCTGCCCCAGCCTTGGGCAGGATTTGAAGCAGTGCAACACTGCAAGGGTATTCAACCCCTCACAATGTCAACTTTGCTGTCCTGGATATCTCAGTATGGTACTTCCAAAAAAACCTACATACAGGCTGCTTGAAATAAGCTCCCGTGTAAATATTCTAAGAGGATGTGGCAATACAGACCAGAACCAAAACAGTGCATTACACTGTAATCATGTCATGTGAAATTACACTCTCGACTCTCCTACAGCTGTCACACTACAAAATGCATCCCCAGAGAGACTCATTTCCTACGTATGCCCCAAAACCTTTTCTGGAAAATTCCTGACAGCCTTTGCTTAGGAATCTACAGGCTAAAGGCTAAAAAGAGACAGAGGGAAATCTCGTCTCTCACCTCTTCTTGCTTAGACACCCACTAATGTTAGCATGATCGTTCAAAAAGTGAAGGCAACAGACCTCAAGCTTTGCAGAACTCTCATCCATACACACCCATTAAATAAACAGGAGAAATTGCCTGATAAAACAAAAAAATCAGAATGCAAAATCACATGCCTGTCTCAAAGCAGTGTTTTTTTAAAAATCCATTTGTCCCTTTATTCTTTACACATGGTTAATTAAAATCTTTCCCCAGGCAGAATCATACTGAGTTATATGAACTGGTAGGGAGGTTAAAGGGACAAGATACAGCTGAATTGTGCAAAATGAGATAAAAGCCTGAAACACCACAAAAAAAAGAGACTTCTGATGACTGAGTAATACCTGGGATAGAAACACCATGATAGCAGCTTTCCCTGCGATCACAGCAGGACTGTATTTTGCATTCTTTTCCACATTTTCCTCCAAGTAGTTTGAATTATAACAAGTAGCATTGTTCTAGCTGAATCCCTAGTGCTACATTAATGATATTTTCTTCCTATTTTCCACAGTATTTCTCCCTTCATTTAGGAGTGACAACATTTTTGGAAGGGAAGTTCTTTAAAGCCTTTTACTCAAAGCATGGGAACACTCCTCTTTACCAAGTTCTTCAAAAAGATTCTGCCATCCAGGACTACTGGATTGATTCCCAGAACAGTCTTATACCTCACCACAGGAGAAAAACAACAACTAACAAAACATCATATTAAAAAACATAAGACTCAAGTCCAAACAAATGTCCCATACCTCCTTTTTCACATGGACTTTTTCAATACTAAACAAAAACTCTGTTCTATTTCACTCAATTAGAAAGGAACACATACAAATACCAGAGAGAAATGATGGGCAAGCCAGTGCAGGGGTTAAGCTCACTTCTTCAAAATCTTAAGGCCCAATTATGATCAAATGGCATCCAACTCTTTAAATGAATTTTAGTGAAGCTACTTCTGATGCCTGATATTGATTGGCAAAGTTCTCTGATACAGCCTTTCAGCAAGCAGTGAAGGTAGAAGTTTTATTTATATCTTCACAGCCATCCTTCCCTATCATCATTTACCAAATGCTGAGCTATAGAGGATACTTGATTTCCATGGGTTAACATTTAACATGTTCACAGGAGACATTTACCAAAGAAAAATACATTGGGAAAGTTTTTGGGAAAATACATTGGGAAAGGGGGACAGACACCCAACGCAATCTTGCAGTGTCAAAATCCTTTTGTGCAGAATCATTACAGCAAAAATAAAAAACTGTATTTTTTTCTACAGCTCAACGAGGAGGAACAGGCAATCTCTACAAGGTCCCGTTTAAAACACACCTGCTTAATGCTAATTACAGGTGAGCAACTACATTTTGAGGCTTACTAGCTGGTTAAAAATACCTGTTTCACTTACTCCAGCAATACCAACTACAGCAGCCTTTAACATGACACGTTAACAAAAACTCATAAATTGTTCGTTCAAGATATATTTCAAATGCTGAAAATCACCACAGAACCATCTCCTTCTGCACACTGGCTAGCTGATCTCCACTCTGTCTGCCATGTGTAGTAACAGCAAGAGGAGTTCCAGTAAGCAGTTCAAGTTCACCAGTCCCAAAACTGCAACCACATAACTAACCCTCTTAAAAACATTTCTCTTCAGGGTGTTTCAGCAGCTAATTTCTAAAGAGAAAAGATGAGCACAGGTCTCCTCCTGCTTGACTAAAATTATTACAGTTAAAGAAGTCAAGACCTGAACAGCTGCAGATGGGGGCTGAAAGCCACTACTATAATAATACGCCTGTGCTCCAAGGAGGTGAAACTGGAGAGTGGGATGGTGTGAATCTGCTGGAAATCACAATCCCTTTTAAAAGGGCACCTGGATTAGGGCTTGGGAAAAGAAAGACTCAGCACACCCAGACTAGATTCAACCCACAAAACATTAAAAGCAGCAAGGACAGGCAGTGAAGGCAACTTCCACTCTCAAAAATCCAGCTTAATATAGGCCAAAGATGTGGCTACCTATCCTAAAAGCAAAAAAAGAGACCAAACATGAACATCAAGGAGCTGCACCAAAGCCTGTCTGTGTGCATGTGTACAGATCCACATCTCACAGATCCACTTCTCCCCACAATGAGCAAGTATTTCTATGAATTGTGGTATAGGACATCTTTAAGTAAGAAAAGAGCAAGCTCAAAAGCTTTAGATTTTCATGCCAGTATGTCTCGTGTGGTAAACATTTGTCTAACTTAATTGTATTGACTAACAAAGTACTGACCAAAATATGAAATCATACCATGCCCTTGTTGGATACACAATTTTTTTAGCTGAACTGGACAAAAAATATGGATTCCAAGGAAAAATTAACTTACAAATAAAAATGAAATGAACAATACAACGGCAGTTCTCAAGTACAGCCCTGGCCTTCTATCACTGTCCCATGATGTCTCACATCCATGAGGCAAAAGGGACATATTTCCTGTACATTCCAGTGTTACAAATCAGTATCAAGGCACAGATATCCTTTTTGGCTCTGACAAAGAATTGCTGAAATGCTGAAAAGTGCCTTTGAACAATTCAGGGATGAAGATGCAGTGCAGACTTTCTGTGTAGCACGTACAGCCAGTGGAGACCAGTTTCTAGAGAATATTGAGCTTGAAGGTAATTTTGAAAGAATGTCAAAGAATTCAATCTCAGCAACGTTCATAAATTTCATCAGACTGACTGAGAAGGGCCCAAAAGATGGAAGACAGTGTTATATCAACCAGGGAATCAAAAGCCATGTGTATATCACCAGCAAGAGGGAGGTGCTAGCACCTGTGCACATCATACTATAGTTTAGACATCATCAAAATCTAAAAAAGTCCTTTCTATCTAGAGCATCATACCACACACCAACAGGTAGGAAACATTCTAATTCACTAACTTATCAGAGAGACAAGCTTTTGCTGAGCATCAGCTTTAGCAGACTTAAGGACACTCAGTTTGAGCAGTTCAGGTTTTTACTCTAGGAACATGTCCCTCCAGAGAACAAGAATTCTGACCACCAAAAAATAAAAATTAAAAAAAAAAAATCTAAAAAAAGTAACAGATGTACACAATTTTACCAGAAAAAAATAAATGGAAAATAAATCAATCCCTCCTTCTCTGCAAGTGTAAAAGTATAAACTCTCTCAAGGCTGGAAGTCAGGACACTGAGGGAGGGCCACTTGGTGATGAAAGCAAAGGACTGTGGATGAGAAGAAATAAGTTCTGCTTCCAACGTGACATCTACTTGCTGTTCTTCCCAGCACAAATTACTGAGCTTTCCTACTTCAGAAAATCTTGCAGAGCTGTTTCATAAACGATTGTACATTTCATATAGTAAGAGAAGAAACCCACAGTCTCAAGATAAAAGCTGCTAAACAGCTGCTTTGTTCAAGGACCTCCTCCCCTCATCTAGTTAAAAGCTTGTAAGAAATAATGACATGAGAAAACATTTCCTAGAAACCAGCATTTTTCATGAATGAATCATAGGCTTTCTCTACACTGTCTTGAAAGCTCATCCAGATTCCTCTCAAAACCCTTAAGGATGCTCATACAGTAAGCTTTCACTTTGGAAATTCTATGAACTACTGCAGATTTTGTAAAAAACTCATTTCTGTTAAGCCTTTTGAGTTCTCCTGGTGCCTCAAAACCAAAAGGCTATTTGATTCACCCACAACTCACCAGGATTCTGTGGGAAAGCAGGAAGTTGGGGAGGTAACAGAAGGAAAACTGAGGGGAGGTCAGGCTTCTTTTGAAACTTGTGCAACAGGAGAATAAGATATATCCTCAAAATTAGAGCAACAGCCACGTCCAAAGTGCCTGGGAACTGAACACCAGAAACCACGACATCTCTGTCCAGGTAATGACAACAGAGACCACTTGGCATGTTCCCATGCACCCAACAGCACGTTAACGTGTAGGAGAAGGCTTGGATTATTTATAGCCAACACACAGTTGCATGCCAGACCTTGGGTAACTCAAATCCTTCATAAGCATTGTTCCACACTCTGTGCCCAGCACCACAGACCTTGCATAGCTCACGTAATTCAACCAGGAACCCAGCTGAGTCTTTCCACACAGAAACTGGGTAATTCTTCCACATCAAGCTGAGGGCCCAAAAAGGCCAGATTCTAATTCTGTCTTTTTTTTTTTTTTTTTTTTTTTAAGGTGCTTATTCTAATTTGAATTAAAAACAGAGTTAAAAATGCATGCAAATCTTTTGGGCGTATTGCTCTACTTCAGTATGCACTTAAATTCTACATACCAGAGCTCTTCAAAAAACAAAGTATACAAAAAGAATAAAAGTTGCTACAGGAGAAAGTTAGGGAGAAAGCTTGGTATGTTTCAAATGGTTATGACTACCATCAGCTGTGGTGGTCTCAATACTCAAAATATTTGCAAATATTCTAAGAAAAACGAAAATCCTAAAAGAAAATCTCTCTCTCTCCTAAGATGGCTATTTAGTGATTTGATTTTTTTTCCATTAGACACAGGATCTCTTACCAGTTTAGTGAGCTAATGCTAAATGATATGGTTTGTCCTTAAAGGAAGAAGTAATACAGACATAATTAGTGGGTTGACAGGCAGCTCTAATCAAAGTCTCAGTGGTACCAAGCCCTGAAGCTACTGATCTTGAAAGACTCATGCAGACCATGTCGAAATCCTGTAATCGTCCAATGCCCAGCTCCATGGTCAGCACCTGTGGGATGCTGGAACTGACTGGAGTGCTATTAGCCCTAGCTACAACTAGAGCATATCACACAAATGCCACACAAACAAAAACTGGAGTTCTGCAACCCCCACCCTCACAAATTGCATGACCGTACCTGACATTCCACATTGCAGTAAAAGGCCTGTTTGCATCTTCCACACTTGGACAATCCTTCTTTCCTTAAAAAGAAAACACAAGTTATTCTGTTCTAGAAACCTGAATGAAATAAAAATGCACGCTGGATCGCTTTTTGCACAGTATTTTGCCTTTCACAATGAAAACTGTACTAGACTTTCAAAAGCACGTTTTTCCAAGCAACTCTCATTATGCAAAAGCACTCTGCTTTCTTGACAAATTGCTGGGTTTGGAAACATGTTACTCTACGCTGTTTGATAGACAGCATCATTTTTTGCCACTATACGATGCATAATGAGCTAAACTTACTGTGGTTTGCAAACTTTAAAACTGCTCTGTGGACTTGTTCACAACACTTAACCCTTCGGTTCTGCTGTGACCATTCTGCTGTGTCTTTGGTTATAGAACGCACGACCTTTGTTGAGTAAGTGCCTTCAAAAGCCAAGAAAAAATACTGCGTTATTAAATGTACTGTTGATCTCCTGTCACCTGAGAGGAGATCACCCTTTCCCACCCTGTCTGCTCTAATATCTCTGTATTCTGAGCAGACCTAAGGCTCACACTCTCCTTTTTTATATTTGTATATACCCCAACAGAGGGAACTGCCACGAGGAAGGTCCTTTTCTGTTTTAAAGTGCATGGGTTGCAACAGATCCCACCAAAAATAGAACATGTGTTACCCAACAAGTGACATTTTGGTATGGCAGCAGTGGGGATGTCTCAGCAGTACTGAATGCTTTTAAAATGTCTGCACACCCTCCCTGGTGTAAGTAGAAAAAAAAAATCCTAAACTGATGTAAGCCCACTGGAGTAAATGAAGGGTGAGGGTCCTCATATGATGTGATAGTGTATAACATTTTAGTGGTCACCGGCATTTGGAGCCCATAAAACCCAGCAAGTCTGGCATCCTCTGATTGTATTTGCAAAGCACACAAGATGCAACATGAGCGAGCCGGGCTAACATCACGACTCCCCTTGCTGACATTACAACCGCTTATTTAAAGTAACAACCACTATCTCATGCAAATACAATATTACAGCCTCATCTTGCCCATGTTACCACAAAAGTTTTCATGACAACTTCGCCAAGTTTCCCTTCCCAGGGCTGGTGCCGAGCCCACAGCCCTCCTGCTAGGGCTCTTTGCAAGCTCAACAAGCACAGCTCGGGGTCTGGTACGTGCCAGTTCAGCGCTAATGCAACAGTCACAGACACAGAACACATGTCTGAGCACTGGCGGATCGCCTTACATCACCGAGACATCGTTCCTTAGCGGCACTTCATCACCCTGGTGTGAAATAAGTTTCAGGTTACCCCACTAACTGCTGTCCTGCTGCAGTCAGTATGTTCCTTGATCGCTGTGCTCCTCCAGAGCTCCAAAGGAGAAGCTTGCACGGATAACAAGCAGCTGCTCCCGAAGATAACTAAAAGCTATTCCATGAGATAACTATTATCCTTACTTCATATCAGTGAAGTATGGAAGCATCCCCAGGTCCTTTGGCAGACAAATCTGAGTATGATAAACAAAACCAGGCAGTTTCTTTGGCACAAGGAAATCTGTGGTTAGGTACAAGAGTTAAAAAAAAAAACCCTAAACCAAAAAACAACACCTCAACGCAAACCTTAGAGACTGGGAAAAGGTGTACAGGAGGTGAGGAAAATCACCTCAGCTGTACCCTTCTTCAAATTGATGGAACTGGCTTCACTAGAAACTATACTAGGTGCTCATATGCAAAGAGAGAGGTGAATCAAATGAACAAGTCACAAGTAGATAAGGTAATGAGGAAAAGAAAAAGGATGAATGGATAAAAATAGCACAATTACAACACTTGTTTTTCTTTACTGAGGCAACTTCTAACATTTGCTCTGAGTTATAACCAGGTAAGCACTTCATTCCTCAGTAAGCTGTCAAGAAGCCATGAAAGTACTACACCTTCTAAAAATACGGTGTGGTGTGACATGCCAGAATGTCATACCCATGCTGAATTTGCTAACCCCAATATGTGTGCTTTTTTCCCTCTCTCTCTTTTTTTTTCTTTTTTTTCCCTCCTGCAGCAGCTCGTATTGAGAGTCTTAAGGCAAACCCTTGAACGCCTCCCCTTCACGCAGGTGAGGAAGCAGCTGCAGAGGCCCCGGCAAAGCCGAGCCCCCCGCATCCCTCCAGCACCAGGAATCCCAGAGCAGGCAGGAGCAGGCAGCACTCCAGTCCCAATGTTCCCAGCCATGCGACAAACAAGTTCTTGCATTGCCTGCGCTCCGCCCCAGTAAAACTAATTTGCAGACTAAGGTTTCGAACAGAGGTAATATACGGATATCTCTGTGTATTTCATTACGGAGATATATACATTTCATTCACAGATATTCCATCCGCACCGTGGAATGTGAAGAGTGAATTAAGCGATTGCAGACCCTTCCTCCCTTATCTAACCTTCATTAAAACCAGCGAACACGAAGTTATTACAAAACTAGACGGATCAATGAAACTTCCTGCGAGAGGATGGCTACACACGTGTCTACGTGACCGCCAGAGCACGGGAAGAGCAGGACCTTTTTTTTTTTTTGTTTTTCCTTTCCCTGTCTCTTTCCTGAACTGCTGAGCACGGGAAACCAGCTTTGAGTTTAAACTTCCACGCTGCCACAGCACCACGAGCCGAGGAGGGGGAAAGTTGTGCAGCCGCCCGGCAGCAGCCCGGGCCCTACCTGGCGAAGCAGCCGTCGCAGTGGCTGCCGCGCTCGCTGACGGTCAGCACGGCGACGTAGGCCGGGCAGCTGAGCAGCAGCTCCCCCACAGCGAAGCGCCGCCGCGCCCGCAGCCCCCGGCCCTTGCCGGCGCTGGCGAACCTCTCCAGGCCGCTCAGCTGCGGCGTCGCCTCCGAGCGCATCCCGGCCGCGGGCAGGGCAGGGCAGGGCAGGGCAAGCCGGGGGTGCCGGGCGGGCTGGCAGCGCTGCGCTCCCGGCCGCGCACGCCGGCACTCGGGTGCCCGGGGCCGCCGCCGCCCGCCCGCCGCGGGAAGCGCCTCCTCCGGGCGGCGCGGGCCCGCCGGCGGCTGCGCACCGGGAGCCGCTGCCCGCAGAGGCCTGGCGGCTGCTCCGGGCCTCAGCTCTGCCCGGCTGCTGCTCGGGGCCCCAGCTCTGCCCGGCTGCTGCTCGGGGCTCCAGTCCTGCCCGGCTGCAGCTCCGGGCCCCAGCCCTACCTGGCTGCTGCTCGGGGCTCTAGCTCTGCCCGGCTGCAGCTCCGGGCCCCAGCTCTGCCCGGCTGCTGCTCGGGGCTCCAGCCCTGCCCGGCTGCACCTCCGGCCCTCAGCCCTGCCCGGCTGCAGCTCCGGGCCCCAGCTCTGCCCGGCTGCTGCTCGGGGCTCCAGCCCTGCCCGGCTGCACCTCCGGCCCTCAGCCCTGCCCGGCTGCAGCTCCGGGCCCCAGCTGTGCCCGGCTGCTGCTCGGGGCTCCAGCCCTGCCCGGCTGCACCTCCGGCCCTCAGCCCTGCCCGGCTGCAGCTCCGGGCTCCAGCCCTGCCTGGCCGCGGCTCCGGGCCTCAGCCCTGCCTGCTCGCTCCGGGCTGGCGTCCGGGAGGGGCTGCCCACGCCAACCTGTGTACGGTGGAAGCATCCCCAGGCCCACCCGGATCTCAGGCAGTGAGCGCTCCGGGGAGGGGGCTCTCCCGCTGGCCTCGCAGCCCTCTCGTTAATATCAGCACCTAAGAACAGTTCCCAGTGAAGTCAGTGACGCGAGTCCTATTCACTCGAAGAAAGGTACACCTCAGGTGATTTTGCTCTCCTCCTTCACACCAGTGGCTTCTCCCAGCCTCTAAGATTTGCATTGAGCTGTTGTTTTGGTTTTTAAGTGTTTGGGGGAGGTGGAGGGTGTTGTTTATTTTTGGGGGTTTCTTTGTGCCTCACCACAGATTTTCTCATGCCATAGAAAGTGGCTGGTTTTGTTTTATCACATTTGGAAGGTTTCTGTCTGCCAAAGGACCAAGAAATACTTCCATGCTCCATTGCTGTGCAGTAATATTGTGAAGATCATAGTTAGGGAATAGCTTTTAAATATCTTCAGGAGCAGCTGCTTGTTAGCCATGCAAGCTTCTCCTCTGGAACTCTAGAGGAACACAGCGAGCAAGGAATATACTGATTGCAGTAGCAGAATAGTTAGTGGGGTAATCTGAAACTTATTTCACACCAGGGTGATGAAGTGCCACTGAGAGGAGCAGCAAGGCCTCCCAGATCAGGGCACCTCAGTAGTGAGCAGGTTTGCATTTCAGGTCACAGAGAGCTCAGGTGTTGTGGCCTCCTGGATAGATAACCAGGGCAGGGAGAGAACGTGGCAAGCCCAGCCTCTCCCTGTAGGTCCATTGATAGCCCCAGCCATGGTCGGGGTGAGCCAGCTCCAGGGGCAGCAGGTGACAAGGTGGGTGAGAGTCCCCAGGGAAGCTGGACAGGAAGATTAAGGTGTAGTTGTGCCCTCAGGGCTCTAACAGTACACTATTCCATATAACTAACTTATATCCAGTTGCATATCTTTTAATTTCTCTGATATTGTCATCCATTGTAACATGATGACTTAGTGGATGCACTGCAAAAATAATGTATCTTTCTGGACCAGTATTATTTGAATTAGTTAAATATCACTGTTTCACAAGGAAAGACTGAGCAATGAAAATAGGTCCAAGTCTTTGAAAAATACCCTATCACCCTCAACAACTGAGCCAGATGTTGATCACGACTAACTGTAGACCTGCAGGGATGGAATTAGGGTGTCCAGTTAAAGTAGTAAGAGCAGTATCTAACCAAGCACCTCATCTAGTGCGTGAGGATTGCCATTCACACCCCAGTTCAGTCTAGATTGAGGATGTCAAGCTCAAAGGTCTGGGCTTTTAATTATAGACTTTTGGATATCTAAGTGTATTTAAAAATGGTGATTGATAATGTATTCATTTTAAGAATGAATTAACTAACTGCCCTTATGGTCAATCCAGTTTGATTAATTTATAGATCCATTATAGTTAGACAAAGGGAGGCACAGCTCCTAAACCCATTTACTCTGACTTCTTACACTGCACAAGCTAGTAAATTCCTTGAACTTATTCCTGCTCAAAGGAGAGAAAAATTTCTAGGAAATTACTAGTCTTGATTTTAAAATGTTCTTAATAAGTGGTTTTACAAAAAAAAAACCAAAAAACCTAGTAAACACATATACTTTATTTTCACCCTTAAAATGCCCAGTTATTCAGCTGGGCATCTCGCTACATCTTCAGCTGCTGTATCTCGCTATAGCATTATAAACTATTCTGAAATATTCTCAGTAAAATGAAATGGTTGAGCATTTGCTTCTGAAATCTGAAAACAGCATGATGTACTCCAATAGTGAAATTCTGGTCACACTGAGAGTGTGAAATCAGTGACAAATTCCTACTTTTTTTCCTGAAGTCAGCATTTAGTTTGTGTTTCAAATGACACTGTATCCAAATAAAACAAGTCTAACAATTCATATCCATCAACTCGATAATCTCGTAGGTCTTTCCCAAACTTAATGATTCTATGATGTTTGTTACCATATCACTTCTAAACAATAACTTGTGTTTCTCTGAGTGTGTGTGGGTTCACTGATGAGAAGGTTGTGAGAAGGTGTCTTTTGGAGGGAACCAGCTGGCATGATGGCAAATGTTATCACACTTCTGTTCCACATTATCACTCTTGTAAAACAGCTGACAATTTGATTTTGCCTCAGGTAACAAGGAAAAATTCAAATTTCAGTAGATCTCTTTTTTAATAAAGAGTCATTTAGTTTTAAAAACAATAATAATAATTTACTAAATAGGCTTTATTCCACCCTGAAAAATATTGCTTTCCAAAAGATAATGCATGGATTTATTCACAAGAGTGAAATTCAGCACCGGCCTGCAGTCCCATTCAAACCCTCCAGGAGAAATTCAACCAGCTGCCTGCATAGCTTTTAGCTTCCTTTGGATGTTTTCAAAAATAAAACTGGTTTGATAAGTTATTAATGAAAACAGTTTGGTGGCTACTTTGTTAGAGTACTTATCCCGTCCCCTGTTTCTGTATTTATACAAAACCTGTAAATAAAACATATTCTTTTGGATCTCCCTATTTTATCTGTGTTTTCATACCACGTTCATCAGAAAATCTGAACGTGGGGTTTTATGAATCAGTATGAATGCCTAAATAAATAATGGTTTATTGCAAAACACAGACTTAGTAATCAATTCATGAAGACTCTCAAGGCTTTAGCCATATAAATATGCATGCAAAAGCTGAATGAACACTAAACACCAGGGAGTTTCCTGCAACCAGAAAAAGACTGGAGTGCTCTCTCTCCTCACTGTTCACAAGATGAGCGGAGGAGTCTGTGCCTGCAGAACGTGTTGAGGACCTGGCAGGATTGGGTGATAAAATACTTTGCTAAATTATACCTTACATCTGCAGAGACTTGTACTTCTCATCTCTTCTGTCTTTTTTTAACTTCCGTTGTATCTGCTTTAAATAAGAAAGATGACGGCTCATGAAAGGGATGTGAAGTGGGGTGCAGGTTTAAGAAAGTCACAGAACAAAGTGTCGTGTCGGCTCTTTGAATTTCTTAAAATTAAGGAGTCTTTAGAAGCAGAGCTGTTCACCTTCACTCACAACCTTGGAGCCACTCTCTGGAAAGCCTTGTGTGTTTGACAGGAAAAGATCCATCCCTGTTAGTCACTTTTAGTTAGGCTTAATCACTTAATCTTCCAGAAAGGGTTCCGCCGAAGCGCAGCCTGCACTCTCCAGGAACGGCTGCATGCCCTGTGCCCAGAGCTGTCTTTTTGTGTTACGTGTCACCGCAGACTTTAGCCAGAAAGGTTCTGAACTTGGAAGGGGAGCAGGGAGTCACTCGCTAAGACACAGGGCCCCGAGCAAACTGGAGGGGGAGCTAGGAATAAACAATAAAATCAGCTACAGGGTAGGTACAAGAAACAATCATAGGCCAGCAGCCCATGGGGAGAGAAAGGACAAAGGAAACGGTATATAACCTTTTCTATATTTGATGCAATTATTTCCAGAGAGATCTGGTATAGTAACCTTGTCCTTTTTATCCTTTGTTTTTTTCTTCTTCTTGTTTTTTTTTTTTTTTCCTGAACCTTTTGGTACTATCAGCTACTCTCAGCTCACCAGTACAGGTACTCACAGCAGGGGCAGCTGGAAGCGCATCCCACAGTGCAGTGTAAGTAACAAAAAACTCAGCATAAGCTGGTTTGATAGGTTTTGTGGGTGGATTTCATAGCTTGTCCTAAACTCTGTCCTGCTGTAGCTAGGCAGCTGTTTCTGGTATCTTTGCAATTTATGGGCAGTTTGGGTTCAGATTTGCACCTTTTCAGCAAGTGAGTGCATTATTTGTGGTGAACCGGAGATTAAGTGTGAATGTAAAAACTCAGCAGGAGCTGGGAAATGCTGCCTTTCAAAGAAGAAAAGTGCAGTTGATGACTTTTAGGAAATAACCAGCAAGGTGGGAGGGAGTTCAGGGATGGCAGTGTGTTCAGAATTCAGTGGGGGCTGCAAGGATGGTGTGTCACCAATGCATCTCTAGGCAGATGTGCTCCCAGCTCCCAGCCCTGGAGGGGCCTGGGTGTGACATTCAAAATCTGTCCTCATGTTATCTTCTACATCTGTGCCACTAATTTGTTGACATGTTGACAGTGTTGACATTGCTCACTACTGAAACACAGACAAAAATACTCTAGAGATGCCATGGTTCTGTTGATAGTTAGAACTTTGTTCCCAATCAAAGAGGACTGATGGAAGTGGAGAAGATGGGCAACCCTATGGAGATGTCTGACTCTTCTCTTTAGAAACATTGTGAAAGACCCAGAGACCTAGAAAGAGGTTCCTATTTTTTTTTTTTTTCGTGAAAGGAACAAACTCCTTACTGCCCTCACCTATCAGGTGCCTCCTACAGTTTTACCAGTATTAACATGCCTACTGCAAGTGCAGAACTAGAAGGAGTAAAGACTCAAGTTTCTGCCTGATATATGGAAGTGATTTGCCTGTGTAATCCACTCATTTGAAGTTTACAAGCATTTTTAGTATGTCATTATAGAAAGCCTGTACACAAATTTTCAAAGACAAAAAGTGACAGCAGCACAAATGCGGTTTCAGGAACATATCATGATGACAGAGCTGGATGACTGTGGGGAACAGGCAAGGGCAGCAGTTAGGTGTGAATGTGACACTCAACACTCAGATGCTTGCAGTTCACAATTTGCTTTTATCAGAATCAGCAACCTCACAACTGCCTTTCTGTGTTAACTCCAGCCTGCCCCTGGCAGACCTGCATTAACCTTTGCTTATGGAGCCACGGCAGGACTCAAGCAAATAAAAAAACATATTATGTTGGATTCTCCATTGGTGTAAATTAGCATCTCTCCACTGACTTTGAAGGAGTGGCACCTGCTTGCTCAAGTTGAGGATCTTACCCGGTGCTGCTGTAGCATCATTAAGTTGTCACTTTCTTCCCCTGCCTCTCCTTTTGTTGTCTAGCTGCAACTTTTCTGAGTTGAAGACTAGAGAAGGGTCTTTGATCCTCTGATAGCTCCTTGAGGCTCCCTAGGATAATTGGCCAGGACACTTTCTGAGTAATCCAGGGTCATTTTATCTGCCCTTTTACTTGGAGAGGGATTACAAGCAAGAGAAAAATCTTGGAGGCTTCACAGATGCAGACGACCTACACGAGTGCTGCCGTGTGTAGTAGGTCAGGCACCCCTCCTGACATGAGGGACACCCCATTGCCACCAGGTTGTATTTAACCTATCCTGCTACTGATGTGGAAACAGAAACCCTTCAGGGTGACCTGGGCCCTAAGACTGCCTAACTCTTTTTTCCAAGCACACTGGGGGTGCTGAAAAAGGAAAGTATGTCAGCTGCTTTTCTGCTGATGGAGGTATTTACTCACTGTAACCAAGCAATCTCTCCATATTCTCTAAAGTTCTTGTGGTAAGGCATTTTCTTCAGTTCTAACAATGAGTTTTGCAGCTATTCTTTAAACCTCTGGGGTTTTTTTCAGCATTGTGAAACATATGATCAGTGAAACTGTGAAGTATTTCAGTAGCCACACCAATGCTGTATAAAGATATAACATCACATCTATGTACATATTATTTACTTTTCTATTTGTATCTGCAAACATTGCATTAGCAGTACAATCAAGAGTAATTTATATTTAACTCAGCTACAAAAAAGCTCAAATGCCATGCCTAAGACTGACCCTTTCCCAGCCACGCTAAAAATATCTATATTCAGTGATGACTTCCCAGAGATAAAACATTTTTGAGATTTGCTGCTTAATAAAAGCATTGTTCTGCTAGGGGGTATTTCACCAAGGCTGTACAATTTTTTTTTTAAATCAGAATGTTTTGCAAAATTAAATCAAATGTCTCAGTATATCACACTGAGGCAGTTACCTTTTTAACCAAATTTGTAATCTAATCAGGTTTGTCTGACAAGACCTATTTTCCATAAAACCATGCTGACTGGCATTAATTACTTGCTGTCCTTTCATTCTTTATCAGTTGAATCCCATATTCTGTTATTTTGCTCCCCCCTCACCTCCTCTCCAGTTTGAAGTTAGGTTTGCTGGCGTGTATTTACCAAGGTCATCATGTTCGTCCTTGCTGAATACTGGGAAAACATCACTCTTCTTCCAGTCTTCTGGAATTTCTGTGTTATTTCAAGAGCCATTAAAAATTAACATGTGGAAGGAAGAATCTCCTCCACCAACTATTTGAGACTCCTCAGGTGCAAGCTATCTGGGCCTGATGAATTACAGGTTTTTATCACAAGTAGATATTTAACGTCCTATTTGGTTACTAATGGACTGAAAAAGGCTTTGGCTGCCCGATATGATACTGCTGTTATCCTGCTTTTTCCAAATCAAGGAGAGACATATTTATTGAATATGGCTTTCTTCATTATTAATGATTTAACCACCTTCATCTAAGTTCCTGGCAAATTCTATTGCTGGGATTTCTTCTGTGTATAATGTACTTCACATACTCTTTTATTTTTTGTCTTTTTTTTTTTTTTTCCCTTGCTGGATATACTGCTATCTTAACCTTCAGTTTCTTCTGTGTCACATTTTTCCTTTTTCTTCCTTTTTGCTGCAGACCACTACTCCTTCTAATCATTTCTCCAACAAAATGAAGTAATAGCAGGAAGGACAGAAAACTGTAACTAATATTGTTCTTACCTACTTCCCTTACTGTCCTGGTTTAATTTCATGAATGAAAAAGAAAATAAAAAGGCATTGAGTGGATGGATTCTGGAAACCAAAGAGCCTTCTTGAAGTATACCAGCTCCCTCTTACAGTGTATGATTCCCTGTTGCCTGAGGAGCCCATCTTTCAGCAAGCTAATTCATGTCCACATTGTCAGTGTTTTCTCTGTCAGCTACCTCTCCTGCTTTTCCTTCTGTGCCTGCTTTTCTTCATGGACAGAAGCTGAGAACACACAGATTTTGCTGAGACAAGAGCCACCATCCATCATCCGATGACAGGTACTTCTGCTTCTTGAAAGATGAAACCTGGTCCAGCAGAGTACAAAATATTTGTAGAGGGACACTGTGGTGAGAAGTATCACACCACCAGCAGCTAGAATGCCTCCAGATGTGTTTATACAGAAATGTGGTGCTCTCCCACCTCTGCATTAGGTACCAGAGTGCATTTGAAAATTAAGTCAAGTACAGAGTATTTTTATTACAACCAGTGACTTTGGGAATTCTCATTACTTGAAACAATTTTTTTTCTGGTGGTCATTTAGCTTGTGTGGCATCCACTAAGTGGATGGGAGAAAAAAAATGTAGTCAAGGCTTGGGAGTTTTGCCTCTGGGCCTGGCCTAGTGAGCCTTTGGCCACGGAGAGCACTCTTAGTTTGTGGTGTTTGCTCAATGTATATGGAATAACATGGCCCTGAAGCTGCAGCCCCTGTGGTGCCAGTTGCATGGAACCAGAGTTCTGTGAGCTCAGGGATGTGGCACAGGGAATACTTGAAGGGCTGGATCTTGTGAGATAATACAGTGCAGTCTTGTCCGTGTTGCCTTCGGGAATGCTTTCTGGAGGAAACCATCTGTCACACGGCCATTGCACTCTTTTGGGGATGCTCTTGGAATGATCCAGAACAGAGACAGAATAAGTGTGAACTGATCAGGGATTTCAATTCACAATTCACTGTGGAGAATTGTGCTGTGAAAGTATTTTAGATAAAAACATGTACAATTTAGATAAATACTCACACCTCCCTTGTCCATTGTCAAAGCCTATTAGCTTTCAGGGTTAAGAGAATGGCAATAGCAATAATAATAATAAGCAATAAAACTACAAGAACTTTTATCTTAAGTGTGACTGTCTTGCAGGTTTATATCACTGAGAAGCTTCAGTATTGGAGTTGTCAGAATCCATACATGGAGTTGGAGCACCTGGACTGCAGAGTGCAAATGAATTTCAGGGCCCAAGCGCATAAAGGGACCGGTATGGCAGATATGATTGACCAGATTGAAAAGCAAATGTTCTTTAAGACAACAATTTGGAAAATCCCAATCTATTAGAGAGAAAATGAGGCTATTCAGCAACTCATCTGGGTAGTACAGATGGGTTTAGATCTACTCAAAGGTTTGGTGCAAATATTAAATGAAAGTAAAAAATGCATTTTTTTGTTTACACAGAATCATAGAATGGTTTGGGTTGTAAGTGACCTTAAAGACCATCTAGTTCCAAACCTCTGCTATGGACAGGGACACCTCCCACTAGACCAGGTTGCTCAGAGCCCCATCCAGCTTGGCCTTGGACACTGCCAGGGATGGGACATCCACATCTTCTCTGGGCAACCTGTTGCAGTGCCTCACCACCCTCACAGTAAAGAATTTCTTCCCAATATTTAATCTAAACCTACTCTCTTGCAGTTTGAAGCCATTGCCCCTTGTCCTATCCCTACCTGCCCTTATACAGAGTTGCTCTCCAGCTCTCTTGTAGGTCACTTTAGATCCATAAGGCTTCTCTAAGGTCTCCCTGGAGCCTTCTATTGTCCAGGATGAACAATCCCAACTCTCTCAGCCTGTCTTGATATAACAGAGGTGCTCCAGCCCTGAGATCATTGTTGTGGCCTCCTGTGGACTCATTACAGCCGATGAATGTTCTTCCTCTGTTGGGGGCCCTGGAGCTGGACACAACACCTCAGGTGGGGTCTCACCTGAGCAGAGTAGAGGGGGACAATCACCTCTCTGGACCTGCTGCCCACGCTGCTTTGATGCAGCCCAGTACAGTTGGCTTTCTGGGCTGCCAGGCTGCCTTGTCAGGTCATGTTGAGTTTCTCACCCATCAGCATCCCCATGTCCTTCTCTCCAGGGCTGCTCTCAATCCCTTCACCCCCCAGCCTATACTTATGCTTGGGATCACCCTGACTCATGTGCAGGATCTTGCTCTTGCCCTCACTTTACTTTGTGGATATATTACATATTATTTTGCTCTGTTTCATCAAAATAATAAAAAACAAAAACAGGAATTAATGGACAAATACAACAATCATAAATTCTGTCCCAGAAAAACAACTGTGTCAACAAAGTCAGGATTTTTTCAAACACTAGAAAACTAGGAACATAAATTCTGCATTCCTGAAGATTAGTATGACACTTTTCCTCCAGCACTAGAAGGGGAGTAGGGATTCTTCATACTTCAAGAAATATCTTAAGGAACAAAAGACAGAGAAGAGAAGATACATTGGGGTTACAGTTGTGAGGGTTGAAAAGTGTTCAGCTGGACCACAGAACTAACTTCAGCAAACACCCTCACAAAGAGAATGAGGCTCTCCACTGCTCAGTCAGTCTGGGAAACAGTGTTGAAATCACAGCTCATCAGTTAAAACATCTTCAGAGAAAATCCACAGAGACAAAACTTTCTTAAAGAGGGAAAAGAAAGAAAATGAGTCAATGCAAAGCTGCTTCTCAAGGGAGTTATGTAAAAAAGGAAAAGTTCTGAAATGTATGCAGGAACTAGATGAATTGAAACAATCATGAAAGCAGTAAGACACACTATTGTCATCTCAGGAATGAAATAAAGGTTTGATAATAAAAATAAGTGGATACACAATCTACATTAACACTTAGGGAATTTAAATTTATCCCTTTTTTTATGACATCTGATGATGCTTTGGATGGTATTGAATCATGATTCATGTATTCAGAGACCTTTTTACACTATCAAAGGCCTTCTTATGAACAAAACAAGCTCCTGATGAGTAAAAACTGACACAAAGTTGTTGTTTAATAAATGAAGTTAATAAACTCAAGGAGGATTGTTTTTACTTTTGTATTTTCTACGGGTCCTTTTTAAAGACATTCTCATTTTATCAAACCTCTCTGGAGTCCCTTCTCTTCAAGCCGTAAAAACTGGCAAGGGTATCCTTGTGTCAAGAATCAGTGTCTAAAAATAATTGTCTCAAATTGATAAGCTAAATCTTGCCACTTTGCTTTAAGCTTCCATCTCCTGAGATCAAAACACAGTTACTCGGTTAAATTTATGGAAGAGAAAAAAAAAAGAATAGACCATGTGACCTTCATTGGTTCAATTACCTTAACTTTTAGTCTTCTGTACATTTCTTAATATATCCAGCATTTGCCTTCATGGATGTGGAATTACGTATTTTGATCAGTAACTCTGTAAATGCAAAAAGTGAGTAATGAAACTTATTTCTTAGACAACATGTCTTTAGTCACTGTGATTTTTATTGCTTATCATAATACAGAATATCTTGTGTTCATTTTCCCTCTGAACAATGTATGTGAAGACAGTTTCGTGTCTGGAGCCATGGCCATGCCAAACAGGGATTAGTGAATCCAGTGTTGTTATAACACAGTTAACTTTTGAATGAAAAATTCAATATATATTACTGTCATTTCTCCAGTCCATTTTGGAATAATCTGGCCTCCAATTATTAGCTCAAACAATAGTCTGAGCTATCTTTCCACAGTGGATTAGCACCTTCAGATTATAAAGGTATTGGATCACTCTTGAAGTCTCTGCTGTCTTTGTCCACTGACAAATATTAAGCAGCCCAAAATCATGGAAATTATTTTAAAAGTGGAAATAAATTAACTTCATTTTAACCTAAGACAAAACCACTTTATTCCAGAAAGACAGATATGTAAGTATTACATCATAATTTTAGGACTGCGATGTGCCAAACACTTCCTGAAGACTTTTCCCAGTGACCTAAATTAACCCTTGTACTACTTACTTCACTTTTTAGCATGAAGTCCTGAGAGGACATTTGCCAAGAAAGGTTTCTATAAGTGTTCATAGTTTGGGCTTGGCTTCAAAATTATAGGAAAAAAGATTGAAAGGTCATTTTTTTCTCCCTCTTCCACACTAGTGTTGCTTCATTGGCCTAATCAAGATGAAAAGGCAGTTGGAAATTTATATTTGTTTGACTTTGACAGTTTTCTTAGTAATTTACTAAGCTTCCTAGCCAAAAGACAAATAATGCTTTTGCCACGTATGGGAATTTAATATGCCTAAAATCATGGAGTTGTAAGAAACACACCTTGTCATGTATATCTCTCTATACATTTTGTTAAAGGAAAACAGAAAGAGAGGGAAAGGGCCTGTTATAAGGTAGGGCTTTTATGAAAAGTTCTGGATAACATAATTGGAATAGAAACAAGGGGGTCCTATAGAAATGTAACAGAACAGTATAAAATTACTCTAAAACCTATGGAGCATTATATCTTTTATATGAAGTTTTTTTAGCCATTGTATAGAATTTAATAGAAGAGGTATCTGAGCTATAGGATGGTAGGGAAAAAAAAAAAAAGCTGTAGAAAGCGTATCGTTTTGTGTTAAATTCCACAGGAGTTTTCCATGAGGGCTGGGCTGTTTCTGAAACACGCTTATCCTGTGCGTGTTTCTTCTCTCTCCACTCCTGTGGCGAGCTGAACTTTGGTTTTAGTCTGCAGCACATTCTGAATGCACGAGTAGCCTTTTGTGGGGAAAAAAAAGAAGATAGTTCTCTGTCTCATTAATCTGCAGATTCATGTGGAAGTCTATGCTGTCTTAAACTTTATTGGCAGGTCACCATGCAGCTGCATGAGCCATTGTGTTTGAGTTCTAAATGGGGACGTACAATAGGCACTGTACCTTCTGGTGTAAAACGTACACAGGAAATCACATACCACTACCATCAGCAACTGAGGTTTTGTGTTATTTCAATGGACTCAGGGCCCTTTTTTAGTGCACCAGGGAGCTAAGAAAGTGTACATAAAGGACAGCATAACAGCATCCTTGCCTGAGTTGGTAGAAAGAAGAGAAACTTTTTTTTTTTTTTTTTTTTTTTTTTTTTTTTGGTGTTGTTGATGATATCCAGGGCAGGTTGATTATGTATGAGCCACAAACACATGATTAGTGGTATTGTGTTAAAAATATTACTTTTAGAAAGCTAGGTCGGATATTTAGAATTCTCAATTGTTCCTACCATGGTATTCAAAACACAATTTGGGAAGATTGCTGCTGAAGCCAATATGACTGGAATTGGAAATGACAAATGGGTCTAAGTTCTTCCAAATCTAGGAAGGAGAAAAAAGTGTCAAAACAGTAATAAACCACAGCCAGGTCAACAGGTCCATCCACATGAGAAAGCCAGCATTTAACAGAAAGGTCTCTGAAACTTCTGAAGAACAGAAGATTGGTAGGAAAGCATTTTTATGAGAACTAAAATGTGCCTTCCTGTCAGGGAGGAAGGGTGTTGCAGGGTGCTTGAGAAATGGAAAAAAAAGTACCATTAAACCTCGATATGAATAAAGATCAGGTGAGAGAGGATGTCACCCTGTGGCCTTTGGAACTGTATTTCTGCTGCCTCCTGAAATTATGTTTTCCTGAAACAAAGGAACAGTGTTATGGAAAAGTGGGTGCCAGATACTTTAGGAAAATGAGACACAGTGAAGCGGATAAAAGAGACAAAGACAATGGCAATCATATGCAATAAAGTGAAGGCAGCTGAGGTCTGAGACAAAGGTGAATATTCTGAGCCAGCAAGATGACTGAAGCAGGGGAAGGAAGGAGGGAAAGGTGATTCACAATAACATTTGAAAGACATTGGCTTGAATATTTATCAATGTCACAGCAAACTTAGCTTGGCAGCCTTGGTGGCTGACTTTGTTCTTTCGGTGGTTTCCCACCCTTAAGATGACAAACAGGAACGTGGTTCTCAGTACAGCTCCTAGTGTGAGCCGAATGCAGTGGTTCTTAGGCCCACATGCCAATTGCACAGGCACTGCCATGCCATTTTATAGCTTTTCTATAGACATAGCTGAGGTTTTTTACTCGTGGCAGCGTCCTGGAGTCTGGAGTGCTGCACATTTACAGAGGTGTGCAGGTGTAGAGCAGGACATGCAGAAAGTTCTGTGCAGCTTCTTCGAGTACCTCACTTGATCTGAGTCTATTCAGATTACAGTGTAGGTCCCATGCCCTGGTCAATGACTGCTACATCTTGGGTTGAAAAATAACTAAAATAAGTCTGAAGTGATTAATCCACCTGATTTTTGGTGGATACAGAAGTACTCCAGTAATTGATTTTTTTGGCTGATAGTGAAGGTCTAATTAATGGTGCTTTTGCAAGAGTTTCTTCTGCACATACACGATGGCATTCTGAAGTGACTGGTTGCTGAAGGGTAAGATGCAGGGACTGTTAAATATCTTAGAGAAGTGCCCAATCAATACATGTTGGAGCTCTACTCAATCTGTATCCCAACTTATTCAAAGTTAAAACTGCAGCCCAACTCTTATCTAAAGGTAAGGACGGAGCAAAGGTCATGCTACAAAAAGGCAGGAAAAGGACCATGGCTGCCTTTGGTGGCATTGGCAAAAGTGGAGTTAACTCCAAATGTCATAGGCTGTAACCAAGGCCAGAATTTGGCTATTTGTTTTGAATCAGTGCTATCAATAAAAGTCTGCCAAAAATAACCAACTGGTAAATATTAATTTAAACGGAAAAATTGGAAGTCAGTTGCACACTGAGTTGCAACATGGGGCCATTCCATGCTGGCAGTAAGAGGATAATCATGCGAAGTGCCAAAAAATACCTGGAAAGCATTACTTCTGTGTGACTTCCAATAAAGATGCTGCACACACCCCTACATTTTTCAGCAATTAAATATCTGAAAATGAAAGTGCTCTCTTTCCCCAATTCCCCAACTGCAATGGCCAAAGCACAGCCCAGCAATGCTGCAATAGAAGTTTTTCAGGGTGGCCCCTCTGCACAACAGCTGTTTCTCAGTCTGATAGTAGCATCTCCAACCAGCTGCTTCAGTTTGCTCCTGGCTGTCACTGCTATAGGTTAATAGGAACAGAGGCAAGAGAAGGGCCTAGGCCAGCATAAAGCAGAAATAACAAAATTTTCTGCCAAAAGGGAGTGTGGGATAAGAACTTTAATGGGCAAGCAAACAAAGAATCAGACTGAAGCCTGAGGCGCTTCAGTGTGTTGGCAATAGACACACAGTCCTGGAACAAGTGCAGCCCAGAGTCTAAATTTGAAAAGACTGTGGGGCCTCTGTGCCAATAAAGTTTGGCTCTGTATATACATGTGTGCATGTATATCTATATCCCCACACCAAATATGTAGTTGTGATAATCGCGTAGTAAATTACAGAGCCATATGATGAACTGCATGTGCCTTTGACCACCTCACCTGCCCCCTGCCAGCTAATCCATCTCTATTTGGATTTGCTCTGTCATTACAAACCAAGGCTTTAATCCTGCAAACACTTATGTGTATACTTAACTTTAAGCACTGGAGCAGTCCGGTTGAGAACAAGTTTGGCTGGGTGTAATTTCAGCTTCGACTTTCCCTGTGATCCTAATCCTGCTTTCTACATTCAGTGGCAGCATTTTGGGCTTGTGATTTCTTTTAGCTGGTAGGACAACACCTCTGGCACTTAATGATGTTTTGGTGTGTGCTGAGGATAAATCTATGTTATTCCACTGGCTTCAACTGTGTTACACCAATTTACACCACCTAAGAATCTGCCCTGTTAGGAAAGTCATGAGGATTACCAGACCTAATCTACAAATCTATACTGGGTGAGTATCAGTCCAAGCATAAAACAAGGGCAGGGTGCAAGTACCAGATTTCTTATCCACACGAGACAGGAGGTGCAGGCTGATGGTGTTGCTCTACTGCGAAATTTATCCACCCACCCTCATTTCATGAATGTAAGGAAGGTCTTGCAGAGCTTCTGCCACCTGCTCTCTCATGGCTTCAGCTCCAGATTTTCTCTCTGTCCCTTTCCATAAACTGTGCAGAAAACAAAGAGAAAGGCAGCAGAGGAGAAATGTAATTTTATACTGCAAAATAACATTCATAAGTCACAGAAACACTGAACCCTACGAATAATGGATCTGTCCTTTAGGGACAGTCCTTTCCGTGTCATTGTCTGGTACTTATGTTGTTGTTCATCTAACTAATTACTGCTTTGAAAGGTATAGTCCTGCTGTCATGCCTAGATTAGCAGCAAGTGTTTGGCCAGCTACTTTCTTGTCACAGTTGATAATTATTTAATGAGTTCTGTTCTTCCCTAGGAAAGCAAGATTGGGATAGAATTGGACTTATTTTATCACAGTAGCATGGCTGCGCCTGTTGGCAGGTTTGACAGCAACAGCACTGGATTTCAGCAAGACAGAAGAAGAAGAATTTCCATAAGTAATTCCTGAATCAGTTGGAAGCAATGGGGAAATTAATAGTAATGAGTGAATCTCAATAGATACTTACTCATTACTGTGTTAGCTGCCAGTCCTTTCCTGCAGCTGTAGCCATGCTGGAAGCTGGGTGATGCTCTGAGCTAACAGAAGAGCCACTGTTAGTTAGCACAACATGTTGCTGAAATGGGAAACCTGACTTCAGATCTCCAGATTCCTCTATCTGCAGGGGGCCACTGAAGTCACCTTTCTTTCTTTCTTTTCTTTCTTTCTTTTCCTTCCTTCCTTCCTTCCTTCCTTCCTTCCTTCCTTCCTTCCTTCCTTCCTTCCTTCCTTCCTTCCTTCCTTCCTTCCTTCCTTCCTTCCTTCCTTCCTTCCTTCCTTCCTTCCTTTTTTCCTTTCTTCCCTTCCCTTCCCTTCCCTTCCCTTCCCTTCCCTTCCCTTCCCTTCCCTTCCCTTCCCTTCCCTTCCCTTCCCTTCCCTTCCCTTCCCTTCCCTTCCCTTCCCTTCCCTTCCCTTCCCTTCCCTTCCCTTCCCTTCCCTTCCCTTCCCTTCCCTTCCCTTCCCTTCCCTTCCCTTCCCTTCCCTTCCCTTCCCTTCCCTTCCCTTCCCTTCCCTTCCCTTCCCTTCCCTTCCCTTCCCTTCCCTTCCCTTCCCTTCCCTTCCCTTCCCTTCCCTTCCCTTCCCTTCCTTTCTTCATGGACATCTATTGATAAATAAAGGTCATCACTGCACCACAAGGACCCTTCCTTCAGGTTAGCGGTCTAAAAGAACATTTGGAGCAACAAAGGCAGGTAAAGAAACTCTGTGCTGAGAGCAGGTTAGAACAGCACAGTCAAAGCCTTATTGTACATGCAGCTACCTGCTGCAATGGGGTGTCTTTTAAAAACTCTGTGGTACTTGTGCCCCGATATTTTCCCTGCCTGTCAGGAACTTTTCAGGAAAACTTTATATGGAAAATGTTAACTCCTTGAAATCTGATTACAAGGAAAATGTAAAAAAATAGCTGATCAAGTTAAAGATGTTACATTTTTATTTTAATTTCAAAATATATTTTAATTCAAACACTTTAAAATTTTCAAAGTCAAAGCAAAGCATTTGGGCTAATCTTAAATACTTTTTCTCTGTTAACACTTAACTTCAAGGAAAAATTGGGAAGAAATTTTATTCTGTTTCAGGACAAATGGAATAAAAGGTAGACTTGCCCACAAAATGGGAACTAGTTTCAACTTGCATTTACTGTTTCCCCTCACACTGAGTTGTGATTTTCTTTCCAAAGCTGTACAAACTTTCTAATTCCTCAAGGCCATAAAGCATGGGGATTTTTTTTTTTTCTTAAGGTTACAGATTAATTTTGAGCTTGGGTACAGTCCATTCCCTTATCCTCTCTCTCACCTGGGTATGTATGAGGTACAAAGATGGGACTTTTCTGTCACCTATTTCCTTGGAAATGGCACTGAGTCATCAACTAACCAGCACCAGACAATGCCCTGATGTCCTACATTGAAGTGCCTTCTGTATGGCCACATCACTCAGGACAGCAGCGGCGGCCAGACAGGGAGAGGTTGGTTTGTCTGAAATACATGACCTGCGGACTGCTGGTCTCAGCAAACTGCTCCTATGAACAGCAGGAGCAAGTGAACTCTGAAAACATAAGAATTTCTTGTTAAGCAAACACTTCCAGTAATGATAATATATAAATAATAATAAGAACTTACTCAAAGTATACAAAATGGGTGCCTTCCTTTTAAAAAATATATAATATTTTAAATATTAAATCTAATATTTTTCCAAGATAGATGGTTTCTTAGCCACCATATTTTCCAGATTTTCCCATGGCTGTTTTCCATTGTCTTTTTTAATCATAAGTCTTGTTTTTAAAATTGTCTAATCCTACACTTACCAAAGCCACTGGGAAATTCCTACGTTGACTCCAGTGGCTTTTGTGTCTTGTCAGAAGTATGGAAAGTTGCTTTCTCCTCATAGTCTTCATCACAAGTTCTGTAAAAATATATCCTGAGATGGCAAACAGATGTTTTTCTGGGAAAGCAAATGCAAAAGTAATAAGTGATAAGCATATAGAGGCTGAAAGGGGATTAAAATATTAGTTTAAATAATCCATGGAAGAAATTGTTCTTGGTTTAATTTGTGTTCCTGCTAGGAGGTGTGGATTCCTTACCAAGAACTGAAGGCTCTTCTGACAGTGGCACACTGGATAATTCTCCAAAGAACAAGAAGATCACACAATACATTCATGGCTACAAACAACACCACTGCTGCAGTTGGGTGATCAGCCCTTTCACTTTTTCACAGCAATGTGTCAACTAGCAATGTAGAAGTAACGATTCACTAGCAGCTCTATTACTACATTTACCTCAGGTCTAAGATTTATGTGTATTTTTTTGCTCATGTTACTGGAGATGGCACCCCAATAGGAATTGTTTTCTCTTGGCAAGCACCAATTTCTTTGGAGAGGTTTTCTCTCTGCCAGTTGAATAAGTAAATAATGTTCTGTGCTGACTTATTTGCAAAAGAATGTGCAAAGTTGCTGAGAAGAGATTCCATGTCAATGAGGGTGTTGTTTTTGCAGTTAAACACTGGGATTTACCTTTTTCTATACACAGGTTGGTATGCAGGGCCGTGATTTCATTGTGGGTGCCATTTTCATTGCAGATAAAATAGTTATTGAGTTACTCCTGAAAGGTGAGGGGATTTCGAGTCATTCAATTCTTTCTTTACCTCCCTAACTTGATGTATTCTGTATTAAACTCCCTGCCACCCCAAATAAGGATCATGTCATCAGGGAAAGAGGTTTACCTGGTTAGCCTGACATGTCCTAAAATTATATCAAGGATTTGGATAACCTGTAAGTTACTGAAGTAAGGTAGCAAGGGCATTCCTATCTCTGATATATCCTTTACACTTCCTTCCTCACTGCCTGAGCTATCCCATGATAATTGCGGAAGGGAGACAGCCCCAGAAAGGAGCCATTCATGCAAGATAAGGCACTGAACAAATTCTAAATCTCCTCATCTGGAGAGAGTTTAGGGCTGAGTTTGAATCTGATCTTTAGTCACTTTCAAACGTATGCATGTTTTCACTGTAAGATACAATAAGCTGTGAATGTTCCTGTGTCCAGATGGTGTTAATGAGAATGTCTCTTGCCTCCTCCAGTAAATCTATGCCCTCCTTACCTTCTCTCGCTTTTGGTATTATGGCAGAAGCATTTAAGCCTCTTATGGCAGGTCTTGCCAGGCACTGTCTGAAGGAAGTTCACCCACTTTCGATATCATAAAATCAAGGGGCAACTGCAGTTTTATAGGGGAAAGAAAACAAGAATCATGACTGGTTAGAATGAAATCCTTATCTGCCTAACACCAGTGAAATATGACTCCCAACACTATGTTTTCTCTGTGCAAAAATCAAAAGAAGTTCTGTTTGCAGAAGAAAAAAAAGGCAAAAGGGGAAAAAATAGCTAATTGCTCCGTGGATAAACTAATTAGCAGTGCAAAATGCAAGGGGCAATAATGCCCTTCCATTCAAGGTATTCTCATTTTATTTTGAACCCAGCGTGCATCTGGTGAGGTTTTAAACCACTTCACATTTACTCATTTGACAGGGGTGAATGACACAAAGTCAGCATCTTGTGATCAACAGGAAAGGAAAAGAAAAGAAGAACACGCGTTATTCTGATGTCATCTCCCATTGTTATTGTTGTTGTTCCTCCAAATAATGGAATTCTGGAAGCAAGACCATAAATCTCAAAGCTCAGCATTGTCTCATTTAGAGATCAAGGTCCTTGTTGCTGATTGATTCATGCATTTTTCATTTGGCTAGCTAATATCCTTTAAATGGAACAGACACTTAGGCAGTGAAACCGGAGCTATTCTACCCTCCCCTCAGAGGATTTATTCTATAAGTTAAGAAATTTCTCATATGATTCTGGTAGAAAATATAATTTGTGTAAAACAATGAATATTATTTGCCTCAAAAGTCCAACATTCATTGTCTTGGCAATGAGCCTGGTGCCAGTGTGCATTGAGAGCACTCAGCTTTTAAGGTTGGATTGTGATGCCTTTTTCAAGTTGCATAATACCTAATTCTTTGAATTATCCCATTGGAATGAAGAATTAAGACATCACTTGAAAATGGTAAGAGTATCACAATCTAACCCTTAATGAAATTTGTAGAAGCTGTGTCTCCTCTAGAAGAATGAGTCCATAATCCATATTTTTATGGATGTGTTCTACCTTCATTTGTAATCTTTAGACAAATGTATGGTCATGGCACTGATGTAGCTGCTTGTATTTCACTACACCTTTGATCATTTTAAAGCTGTTTGAGATTGTACAAGGAGTATAATCATAGAAAATTGCATTTTCTTCCAAGTTTTAAATGTTAATTTTTCTATAAACAGGATGAAGAATGTAATTTTAAAAATACCTATTCAGGCATCATAGAACTCACTATGACATGGGATGGAGAGAGGATACAGACAGCTTTGCTCTAAGGAGTTATTTGTCTTTTCTTCAGACCCTTAGGTAAATTCCAGTTTATGTCAGGTTTATAATATAAATCTCAATGCCTCAAAGACTGTTGATGTCTTTCTTCTTTGATCCTGTTTCAGTTCTGGCCACAGTTCTCTCAAAAACTCACCTTCCTGCTAAATATTACAATCTCTCAAGCATTCCTTTGCAGTGGGATTACAGTTATCACATGTAATAATTTTTCTTACTGCTTTAGATTCAAAAGTGCATGTTGAACATGTACTACCTCCTACAACATAGCCAAAAAGATATTTGGATTGCTGCTTAGCACAAGGAAAATCCAAGAGGAGTGTGCAGTATCAGGATCGAAACAGCAACACCAATACCTTCATCCATTTGATAACAACTGCTTGATGGAAAATATTACTGTACCCAAAGTGACCCTTTTCCATTCATGGTTCTGTTGGAGTCCCTCTAAAATTACAAGCATAAAATTCCATGTCTTCTGGCACACTGAGTTATTTTCCCTCAGCACACAAACAGAGCATTGGGGTTCCCAAAGGACCTGTGCTCCCCCTTCCTGAACTGGGGTTTGGGCTCAGGATGACTCCAGAGTGGTCAAAGAGAGGTGGGGACAGATGTCATGACAGACTTCTGGTAACCCTTGGAAGATTCTGAAGAAACCCATGGCTGCCTCCTTTTCCACAGGAGAAGGGACATTGCCTAAATGCCTCCTAAATGCCTGCCTTCCTGGACATAATGGGCTGCTGGGAACAGTGCATCAGCAGCTGAGATGTACCCTTGTTTTGTCGGGAAAAAAATAGAGCAGCAGTGAGGAAAACAGCTGAAAGAACTTTCCATCAGAGTTAATTGAGTCATTGAAAGAGAAATCTGACAAGACAAAGAAAGGAACAGTGAGAGGCCTGAATAATGCGAAAAGAGGATAAGAAGTTAGAAGGAATTGTGTGAAATGCTGAAACTGTGTGACTCTTCCTCCTGGTCACAAACATCCCACTAAAAAATTAAAATATATGATTCTGGACTAGAGAAATAACTAATAGTTCCAGGTTATATCTGTAATTAAAGAAGGAACATGGCATTTAAGCTGAGAATTAAACGTTTAGAAAAGAGTATATGATCATTGCAGGGATTGATTTGGCTCAGAGCTTTACTAGCTGAGGTAGGTCCATCTCCTCATGCTGAGAGGAAAACAGCCGTGGGACAGGGAAAGTTTTCACACCTGAACAGAGTTCTTACAGCAGCGTTTTCTGAGGGTTCTGAGCAGAAAGAGGGACAAGAGGATCTGACCTTTTTCCTGTTGGACTGCAAAGGTTGTTTCCTGCACTGTCAGGACATCGCATCTGATGTTGCATCTGTGCTGGTGTTTTGAGAAAGACTGTTATTCTGGTGGGTACTGGAAAATAGATTAAATTCTTCTGGAAGCCAGGGATATTTTCTGTAAGAATGAAGTGCAAAGAAAAGTTTTGGGTTTGTTTTTCTTTTTTCTTTTCTTTTCTTTTCTTTTTTTTTCACTTTCCTCCTCCCTGAATTTCCTTCCAGGTAATTCTCTGAACTTCATGACTAACTTCTCATGTCATTTGTTGATTCTTTCTTTATGCTGAGGAGAATTTGGGGCTTTCCAGACCTTAGTTCCACAAATCATTTAAGCACACATTTAAATGCTTCTCCGTTCAGTCACAGAATTGGAACACCTGCTTTAATCCTGCAAGTACATGTTTGAGTTTACAGCAAATAAGCTGGATAGGTGAATAACAACCTCAGGACTGGATCTGAACCCTGTGGAAGCCCTGTGAAAAATCTCACAGTGGCACCAGTAAAGCTCTCAGATGACAGCCTCCCTTGCAGAGTTTTGCAACAAACAGTCCCAGGGGTGTTTTTGTAGGAAGGTAAGGGGCAGGGGGGAGCGGGTGGGATGACAGGGAGCCGTGTTGTGGGTGTCACCTGCATTCACTCCTCCGTGCTGCAGCCCTCGGGAGAAACCCTGCAATAACAAATACACCTGTGCAAACACCCTTGGTGCCCTGCTTGCTTGGGGTTACTGTAGCAATAGCAAAGTAGCAGAAGAGAAAATGCCAAGCTAAGCTCCGTGGGAACCTGCTCTGCCTGGTTTCAGCCAGGTAAACATTAATGCTAGTGATATCTTTTGGCTTCGGGTGAGTTTTTATTAATGCACCATGGAAACCTGAGGAATCAGCTGCTGCAATTAAGAAGATGTAAGACACTGTAAATTGGTCTTTAAACCTAATTTTCTTGATTTCCAGCTTTGATGTTGTAAGTCTTATTCTGCAATGTTCTTACATCCTTTACTCATGAAAGTATAGGTCTTTCTGGAGCTTCTGTAACCTGTGCTTTAGACTTCCTGGTCCATCCAAAGGGACTTAAATCCAGTGCACAGGTATTTCT
Organism: Phylloscopus whistleri; assembly: GCA_017589585.1. Lineage (NCBI taxonomy): Eukaryota > Metazoa > Chordata > Aves > Passeriformes > Phylloscopidae > Phylloscopus > Phylloscopus whistleri. The sequence continues at coordinate 3,056,080 of JADMLD010000622.1, read as the reverse complement.
AGATGTTCTCCAGCCCCATCTTCACATTGCCTATTTCCCCTGTATTCCTCCCATACATAGATTATGAGTAGGGAATTTTTTATAACTTTCTGACGTCATCTAGAATTTGCACTGATGAATTTCCATCTTCTTATTCTCATCCATCTTCTTCATTGGTTTGAGCACAGATGAAGTACTGCCTGCCTGGAGAATTCCCTGAGAGGACCAGGGCAGAAGGATTTGGTTTTGCTTCACTTTAGCAGCCTATAAATATCAAGGAGCAATTCCTTTGAGGACAGTATTTCTGTGCTTGGTGACAATTCAGACAGCTGGGACAGAACTGGCAAAGCCTTTGGCATACTCGTGTTTTTCTGCATAGGTTCCAATCCATTTTCAGGCTCAGATAATTCCAAACCACTTGAAATGGGCTTCAAACCAAGGCCAAAAAATGTAAATTATCCAGCACAGACAAACACATTCAGTGAAATATGAGGGTTGAGCTATGTGAGAAAGATTTCTTGGTGGATAGTTGAGACTTAAAAAAAAAAAGCCCAATAACAAGAAAAAAGTTAGGCTAAAGGTACCAGACCAGATGATGCTACTCAAATGTCTTTTAATTCTATTAAAACGGTTCCTTAATTGCTTTTTAATCAAATGCTTCTGTAATCTGTTTGCTTTAATCAGATGTCTTCCAGTCTTCTTGTAAAGGCTGGAAATCTGAGTAACAACTTGATGTGTGGCCCTGAGAGAGAAAAGTATATATGTTTCCAAAGAGCCACAAAGAAGACTTAAACCCAGCACTGCCTCTTGGTGTGTGCTGACCTATCTGCTTCCAGGGTTCCGTGGTTCACTCAAAACTTCAGGTGCAGGACATTGGTCTCATTCTGCTTTCCTGAAAGCCTCTGGGGCTCGGTGCAAACACAGATTATTTGTGATACTTTGCTTTAACCTCCTGTAGCAAAGGGACAGCAATTTTCCACATGCCTTTTCAACACTTACACGGCTCCAGTTTCCTTGATGAAGGGATGAGTTGTTCATCAAGGAGTGTGCAAAGAATTAGAATTTTCTACCTCACCCTTATTTCTGCTAGTGAGGCCAGGACTGAGGTAGTAGTCAGCAAATAACTGTGAGGCCAGCACTGAGTCAGTAGTCAGCAAATAACTTGCAGGGTGTTTTTCTGGGATCTGTTTTTCTGCCTGGAGCACTAAAACCACAGTAAGAACTAAACTACTCTTATACCCAACAGCTGACAAAAAGTCCTGGTACGAAACTTCCTGCTTACATTAAATAGGGTTTTCTGAGATGTGCCAGCAGATCTCTTTGAGGTTATGAAGAGGATCAGGATTGAGTTGAAGGCATTCCATTTCCACTTCTGGCTCTGGCCATACTAAAATCCAAACCCACACTTGTATAAAAGCAAGTCACAGTGATATGAGCACCATTATATGGGGATTGCTGTGATGCTCTTTTGCCACTTGAAGTGATTCTTAAACGTGAATTGCAAGAGTTTGGGGCTAGAGCTTTACAGTTTGGCTCTGTTGTTATTTTGTCTGCTCCTCTTAGCGGTGGCTTGTCGACAGATGCAGTGACACGCTGGCTGTTTGTACGTGGCAAAACAAGCGAGGGCTTCCCAGCACTGGTGCTTTGGACACATTTCATTTCTTAGAGGGAAAGTATCAGCCCTGCTGTCTCCCCCTGGCCCGGCTGGCCTGATGTTGCCGTGTGCTGTTGGGCAGTACCCTTTCCCCAGGTGGCCTGGGCTTGGCATCACCGCGGTTTCCCTCACTGCAGGGTGGTTTTAGGAGGGGGTCACGCCAACAGAAAGCAGCTGGAAGGTGGCTGCAGGCGGTCCCGGCTCCTGCTCCGGATGGCGATGCCATGGGTGATGGGATGGCTCGGATGCCCCGAGGTCGCAGCGCAGGTTGGGTGCAGGCAACCCCAAATTCACGCTCTGCTGCGAGGCTCGGGACTGCGTTTTATTATCGCTTGCTGACATCTGCTGGCAGCGCCACGAACTATTTCGGAGAGACACGAGCGTGTCGTTCAGGAGCCAGCTCCTCGCTCCGAAGCGCGCAAGCAGCTTCTGGGGAGCCAGGAAACGAGGGACTGCAGGCAGACTGTGGGGCTCGCTTGGCCATGCTGGGTCCACTTGAGGCTGTCCCTTAACTGTGTTTGCAGAGGGAAGCTGTAATGAGCTGCCCTGCTTATGAAGGAGTCTGTCCATCCCTCATCCATCCATCAGCAACCCCTCACCTTCAACCATTTTGCTCAAGATACCAGGAATGTAAACAACGTGCTCAGGGCCAAAGGGTGAGTTAATGACAGAATAAAACTCCAGTTGTTCTTCACCCACATGCCTTTAAGGGCCTTCATAAGCACCAGAAAATGAAGGCTGGAGTGGTCCCTGGCTGTTGCAGGAGTTGTTATGGTTGTCCCCATTGTCTGGATGAGTCAACTGAAACGAAGAATTGCAAATCATAGAAGCATAGAATGGCTTGATTTTGAAGGCACCTTAAAGACTGTCTTGTTCCTATCCCCCTGACATGTGCAGAGGCACCTTCCACTAGACCAGGTCGCTCAGAGCCCCATCCATCCTGGCCTTGAACCCTCCCAAGGATGGGGCATCCACAACCAACTCTAAACTGCATTAGGAAAAAAAGCCAGGTGTAGGATTTGTACACAGGTGTTCAGTTTATTTTTGAGCAGATCTCTGGTGTTTCAAATTAGTGCTGCCTCAAAGTATTTACCTGGAAATGTTTCAAGCAGTTATTTGTCCTTAACACGCCACTTAGGAACAAAGCTGTTTGTGGCCTAAGGGACTAGAAGTAAGCAGGCATTACTTTTAATGTGCAGCTCGTGTCCAGGTCCTCAGGGCACTACATAGCACTGTAGGATTTTACTATGCCCTGGAAATCACATGGACACTGCTGGCAGAGTGCTATGGCCTTCCACTATCTTGGCACAAAAAGGTAGAACCATCTAAGGTGGGAAAAAAAATTATATGATGAAATTATATGAGAAAATACTCATTGGGAATCCAGGGCCCCTTTTACTTTACTGTGCTCTTTTTCACTGAGCTGGAAGAAAATCAAATTAATCACCTTGGTGTACATTAATACACAGATGGTAATTGTGTCATTTACTGTATCTTAAATGCTGGAACTGATTAGCTTTTATCAATCCTCTGAGCACTCTAAGAGGACGAGGCACCTAGTAAACAAAGACAAAGTATTCATCTCTGATAGAAGTGATGAAAGGAGAGACTATTTAAAAGGAATAGGAGGGCTTGTTTTACTTTACAGTGCAAAAATGAACAGTTAGCTTGCTAGCCATTAAAGCCTGTAAAAGCAACTCGAGTTTACTAGCTGTCTAAAATCCTCCTATACTTTAGCTCATGTATGGGTACTGGGAATTATTTCTTTCCTTCTAATGTGTTGATGTACAGCTAAAAATAGCTCTGTCCTATTCAGAGTTTACACCTTGCCAAGAAAATTAAAAGTCAGCATTGCAAACCACCAAAGGAAAAACCCGAAGGTCTGCACCAAAGAGAGGTGTGGCCAAAATATTCCCTGACTAGCAGACGGTGTGGATTGATATATAAGCACTTCTGGCCATTCCTATCAGAAATGATGCACTGTGTGGGATTCACTGATCCAAGCCAAATGACAAACACAAAGAAGTCACATGAGTTGTGCAAAGGAAGCTTTCAGTGTTCTCAGAGCTCAGGGAGTCATCTTTTCGGCAGGCGTGTCTGAATTGCATTCCCAGAAATAACACACTGAAGCAGCAGCTCTCAACAGCTTCTGATTTGTAACCCCTGAAAATGTTTCTACTGAATGTTTAGGTGCTTACAAAAGAAAATACAACTATTTGCAGTACACTTTTCTTAGGCATTCCTTGGAAATAACTCACAGATCTCCTAGGGTTTTTAGCTCATCTTTAGAAACCCTTGCACTAAAGCCCAAGTATCAATAAAAAGAATTAAAATCTTTCTTATGTGCAGAGCATACAGATGATACAGACTTGAAATTCCTGATTTCATGAAGAAATGTTGAAGGCATGTGTTCAGAATGCTATTTTAAATGCTTAAATAATATTAAATCAAGGGGAAGAATTGATTAATAATTAAGGGAAGGAATATACTTCCTTTAGGCACTTAACTAAGAGATCTACCTGGTTTTGGACCAGGAAGATATGTGGAGAGCTTAAATACATGGCAGGAAGAAGTCATAACACTGTATGCCACAGCTGGGATCTCTCTGAAAGATAGTAATCCTGGAAATCCTTTGGGCCTGGGGTGGTTGTGCCAAGTGGGCTGACTTAGAGCTGCCCTTGCATGCCAAATTTTAAGGATTGTATCCCAACTGACAGAGAATTGAGACGAGGAAGATATTGTGGCTAACACCATGCAAACCTTTTGGCAGTGGTGGTGAAGAGATGCAAGCTTCTTGATTTCTGCTAAAATTCTGGCTATTCAGTCTTCTGTTTGCACAAGCCATGAAAGGGTGAAATGCCAAGTACTAATCCAGAATTTTAAGACATAATTCAGGGATTTCTGTATCAAATGGTCACTGCCTAATGAGAATGGCAGTTTTATTGTGTTCCAAAACAATTGCACAATTGTGTGTTTCATTTTCCACATCAGATAACTACATTGTTTGCAAAACCACCACTATAATGCAAAATGGAGGCTTCACTTTCACTAAAATAATCTGGAAATACATGACTGCAACTCCCAAAATAACTTTACCCTGCCATGTTACAGCTATATACCTGCTGCTAGACTTGCAAATGACCCATTTTCAGTAGGGTAGAACACAGAGTGGAAATGATGCAAATTCTCACATCTGCAGTGTTTTGTATCACAGTCAGCAATGATGATGTTGGGTATGTTTCCCCATTCACTTCTGTTTCTCAGTAGAATTTGCTTTAAAAGTCAAAGTTCAGTGAAAAGTAGAAATTAATGGTGGAGAGACTGCTGAGGAAAGTTCACTCATTGTCTCTGTTAGAGAAATGATTTGTCATGGGGTTTTTTTGCCTTGGCTGGTCCTTTTTTGTTTTGTTTTGTTTTTCAGGCAACTATCTGGATAACACAGGAAAAAGCTTCCATCGCAAGAACTGACACTGCTGCACATTACTTTAAATGTGCAGAGGAGACATGCAGAAAGGCCACTTCTACACCTGCTATCCATTTAAACTACATTATCCATTCTTCTACTGCTGTTACATCCTCTCAGGATCTTTCTCAGGATCTTTCTCAGCCACTTCCCACAATTTAGACTCAAATGCTTTCTCAGAGTGTTTCTCACAGCCTGGTGTCACAGTAACCCTCTCTCAGGCAGTGTTCTGGCTGTGATGAGGAACCCCACAGGCAAACCAAGAGTTAATGCCCCCCCCCCCAGACCAGCCAGGGGCCCTACAGCTGCTCGGAGCTGCCAAGCAATTAGGCTTGTCAACATCCCTCAAATAAACTCCGGCAGTATTATCAAACCCCATTGTTACCTGATCCCCCAGAGGCTGGGGAGGCTGTTCTATCAGGACTGCAAACTGCAAAGAGCCATGTCTGTTTTCTCTCTTTTTTTTTTAATTCTGAATGACCCATCTTTTACTGGTTGGAACTGAGTCTCAAGAAGGACATATCTTTTGGGGAAGGATTAAACCTCTACTGTAATACAAGTCTGGTGGGAAATCATGGTGTGTTTTACCCAGCACTTCCTTGTGGTTTTGTCTCAAAGCAACAGCCTGCTTCAATGGGCTACCTTAAAAATCATGGGATGCAAGCTGCCATCTTAAGGAGAAAAACGTTGCCAGGAAAGAGTATTTATTGCTCCATCTAGGGTTGCTACCTTGGAAATACACTCAAGTCACTTCAGACAAAGGCCTGCTGTGCAGGCACAGATCAGTCTATGTGTGGGCCAAACTGGGCAGTGTGATTAGAAAGCAGGCAGATAACAACCCTACCTGAAGCCAAGGATGTGTTTGGAGGACTGAGTTCCAGGTTCAGTATTGTCACAATAAGCCCACGTGTTTACAGAGACATGCAAAGAAGGCAAACCCACAGCTTTCCCTTGAATTCATCATTTTTAGCTTTCATTTTTGTTCAGACACGGCAAAATTTTGATCTGAATCAAGCAACACATTTTGTCCCCCTGAGTCTACAACCCAACTGAAACAATTGCCCTAAACTGACTTTTTGATCATCCCAATTGCTTTGCATTTTGAAGCCTGTTGCTCTGGGGATGACAGCAAGTAGCACCAGTGGGACAGGGAAGTGGGATTGCCATGCCACCACAGTTGTGTTGGAATGGATAAAGGGCAGTGATGTAACAAGGACTAAGGAAAAGGTGCAGTACCAGACTTCCCTCAGAGACAGACAGCACCCAGGGACAAAGACTAGCAAGCCTTGTGGGTACATGAGTGCCAGGCACCTCTTCCAGGAAGGAACTTCAATTATGAGCATTTAGGGTGAAATATTTTTGGATTTTAGTAAAGCATAGTATGTTAAGCTTAAAATGCTTTGGGTTTGGTGCCATTTTTAAGAGCAAGTAACTATAAATTCTTTCTAGAAGGCTGAACGATTGCACACACAAGCTGACATCCACACAAAAAAAAGCCTTTCAGCATTTAGTGTTTCTTTTCATTCAAAATCCAGAATCTCAATGTAAATCTTCATTTGAGTTGAAAACCATAACGTTTTACTGGCCACAGGCAAAATACAAAGTGAGATGAAAAAATGCCTGGTACAGAGGAAAGATGATCTTGCAAGATGGAAAATACTCAGGACACAAAACTCTCCTCTCTCTCCATGCACATACAATGCCCTATGCATTCAGGTGGATAAGCTTCACCTTAGCATTAGCACTGCCACCCCTTTTACAGGGGTATGGAGGGGCTGACCCTTTAAAACAGAAGCCTCGATTTATTCACTTTCATTGTACCATGATGACTCTCAGTGTTCAAATATGCTTTTTTCCACATATGAGAAATGATATTGTACCAAGGCCAAAGCTGAACTGCAAACTGCTTTCCCTTCTCTACCCAAACCAGTTTGTGTTATTTGTAAATCTGACAATAACAAAGATTCAAAGGTCTATTACTCAGCGTCTCTTGATTTCCCTGTTTTATTTTGTGCCCCTTATCGATACTCTTCAGAGCTCAGGGCTGAGGCAACATAATGGGAGCCTGGAGACATTGTCTGCATCTCAACTAGGGTCTTGGCATTTGGTAACAGCACCAGGTTGTCTTTTTTTTCTTTTCAGAGCAAAACAGCTGGTGAGTATTTGAGTGTATGCTGGTGGCAGGGAACTTGCAGTAGAACTGGCTGTGACTCCTGCTGCAGAAGCAGTTTCAAGACACTAGCACTGAGCAAAGAGGCATGACAGATAAATAAGAGAAAATGCAAAATATGCTTCTTTGCTGTTGATCAGGAGTTACATTTTTTTCAAAAGGCTCGGGGTCTTTACAGATGCTTTCTTCCACATTATGTACATCTCTTACATGACTGAACAAAAGTCTTCCCCTTAACCTGCAGCCTTCTTTCATTTAAGTTTTCTGAAACACCTTGCTATTATAGTGATAGAAGTGGTAATTCATCATTATTTAATGATGAATTCACTGGCATGTCAATAATGTTTATCTGATTACTTTGGATGGTGAAGAGGGACTATAAGAGCTTGAGGGAAAAGCCCTGTTTGTTTCTAATGCCTCAAGAGGTATCATTTCTGAAAGAAGGACTCTCTGTAGAAGGAATTTTTTTACTGGGCTTGGCAGATACATATTCGTAAATGGGCACATCAAATGCACATTAATACATTATTCACTCAGTCACTCAGATGAACTGACACACTTATTTAATCCTAAAAGACATTACAGTCTAGATCGACAGTACTAGTATTAGTGGGAGACTGAAAATATTGAATATTTGCTTTTCTTACTGTACTTTATACCATCCTCTAAAGTATTAACTCTTGGCTTTTTTATTCACAAACCTTATTCCTGCATTACACAACAAACTGCTCACACCGCAGCAGGTAGATAGATAAATGCAGATTCTGAATTTAAAAGGGTAAAATTGAAGCAGAACTCTTTTACTCTGAAATGCATGGACATGCACACCCACATGCAAACCCTAAATATTTACATTTCTAAAGACGCTACTATTAAATTTTATAAGTATCAGGGGAAGCCCATCTCAAAAAAATTCAGTTCCAGTCTTTCTGATACAAAGCACAATGATCTAAAAGGACTCTAGATTAAAAAATAATAATAATTTAAAAAATTAATTATACCAAATGACAGTTTTCCCTGTTTGCTATTAATATGCTTTTTAAAAAAAATTAATTATGCACACTGTCTAGAGCTGTACTGGGATTTTATTTAAAATAGTGTGAATCTGGCAAAGCTCAGCAAAGGAGAGTGCAGTGGCTCCAGATGAATGTTAGCATTACCAACTGCCCAGTCAAGTCCGAACAACTCCCCAGCACTGATCATTCCAAAGCAATTCTGGGATGCATAAATTCCCCTGTGACAGACAACATATTCCAAAGCATGTGCAAAATTACCTGCCCACACATTCATCAAAGTGTGTGGTGAACTTTCATAAATCTCCTGTTACTTTTCCTCGGCTCTTTTTTTCTTGGCTGGTAAGAGTCACAGAGGATTTTTTTTTCCTTTCAACATTTCAGTATTTGATATTTCACCAAGGCAGGGTGCTGCCTGCACATTGGGTTAGTTTATGCAATACACTATAAAGTACAAAAAATGACATGACAGAAAGGAAAAAAAGCGTTTTCTAATGTCTAACCTGAAAAAGAAAATGTGAGCAGCAAACCCAACCACAATTTTTATTAGGCAATTAAGCTGATTGCTTTTGTGAAGTGGCCACAAACTTGAGTTACCTGCAGTCACTTGGTGAGCACAGGGATTTGGACCCCCACATATCTCAAGTGCAATAGATTCATGCACCTCAGCTTTGATATTTCCCATGGTTCAGCTTAAAAAACCCACACACGGTAAACAACTGCTCTGTCTCAATCATTTATCCCTCAAACATCATTGTCAAGGGGCAGCAAAGCATTGCTGAGGAAAGGTCTATGTAAGAATATTGCCAGATGGAATTGTGCATAAATGGATAATTAAGTAATGACCAATTAAAATACAATCTGTAAATCTAGTAGCAGGAAAAATTAATTGTTAAGATAGATCTTAATTAGTTTTCCATTTGAAATTGTTCTCTCCTAATAAAAAAAAAACAAGTATATTTTAATCTCAAATCATAATTTATCTTTTCATCTCTGTAGAAAGCTGTATGTCAATTGACATGAGTTCACATTTACATTCACATGACTATTTACTGAATAACACTGCAAAAAAAAAAATGAGACAGTTTCTGCACAAAAACCTATAGGAATGTGTGCTGTTCAAAAAGGTAAATCTGCAACAAAAAGATACTGCTAATATAGAAGAAAATGAGACTTAAACTATCCTCAGCAAACATCACTGGTAAAGCTTCATTAGTATGTATTTTCACATAATTCAATTAGCCAAAATACATACAAATGCTGGCAGTGCTGTTCCCTGCTCAGGGAGCGTCAGTGAAGCTTTAAACAGATCTGAAACAAAATTGCATAAATGGCATGTAAAGCCCTGTGCATACAAAGATACCTTCAGGGTTCTAATAAATTCATGAAACTTTTTAAAGTATGATTTCCTAGCAGGCAATCACTTTTAATTAACAGGATCACCTACAGCAACACATGTCCTTCAAAAACTTACATTATTTTTTCTTTTTGAATTTCAAAGTTTCTGTAGTAAAAGTTGAATAGCTGAGTAGCTTAACCTCAAAAGGATTGCAGGCTTTTATGACAGTTATAAACCACTGTGGTGCCTTCTTTATAAGAAGAAAAGATTCTTAACACAACAGAGAAAGAAGGAAATCTCTTTTTAGTCATAGCTAGAAGCAAGCATTTCCTCCAAAGGTCAGAAAACTTTTCCTCAGTTAAAGAATATTTTTAAGGACATTGCAGGCTACTTGTACAAGTAATCTCTGTTAATTTGCTCTATGAATTACACATATAATTTCCAGTATTTATTATTTTTTATATTTTGGCATTTTCTTTTATTTCTCTGAGCTGTCAGAGTACAGTTTTGGTAAACACAGGGATCAACTGGTGAAACTGGCCTCCATAATGAGCTTTACATGACAGAGAGCAATGGGAAGCTCATCTCTTCATTAAAAAAAAAAAAAAAATACTAGTTTACTGAGCACATTTTCTAGGGCTGTGTGTTTGAGGTGGTGCTTGCCACTTGCATAGGAGCACATTTCCATGTTCCAATCTGGTTAATCTTCTTCCCTGCAGACCCAAAGTCACACAATGTTCCATATTCTGAGTTTGCAAGAAAAAAAAGAGGAAAAATATAGAAAAAGTGTTAACACATTTTAAAGGGGCAATCCCCTCTCCAGCCCTCCCTTACATGAATCAATTCATTGATACTGGTACCTAACAAACTTGAACAGGATCTGCATAAATTAATTTAGCAAGGATTATCGGGGTATGTCGTGCCTGGTTTGATCCAGGAGGTTTTACAGGATACTGTGTTTCAGTATAACATTGGCCAATGGTAAATATATATTTTTTTTTCCTTTTTTGCACATTCCTTCCAGGTGACCATGCATTTGGAACTTGGGGAAGGTGGTAGAGGCTGAATTTATGTGTCTTAGCAGAACAGTCAGCACCATGTCAGGGATTTGCACGGTGTCTTGTACAAAAGCATTGGCACATTGTTCTCAGATGCATTTTCTAGCTGGGAGAAGAACAGATATGGATAAACTCTGGGACTGGAGAGGGGTACAAGCACCCTTGGAGCATTTGAAAGTCCTGCTCAAGAAATAGTTCTAAGGCACAGGTGGGCATCTAAGAGGACCAAAAGAGTAAAAAGCATGTTTATGGATCAAACAGCCTTTCTGGCTGAAAGGAGCATGGCACTTGCAGTACCCCTGTATTTGAAATGAACATGTAAGGACAAAGCCATGTGCCACAGAGAACTGGCCACACTCTAAGTGACTGTTCCATGTAAAAGCAGTTCTCACAATGCTGAGCATCCTTCAGGTGAATGTGCACCCTGTGCTTACACATGGGGGTATCTCTGCCATGGTGTGAGGGTCCTTTCATGGCATCATGGCCAGAGCAGGTTCAGCACATCCTCCTGACTCAGCACAGTGCCTTCTGCACCCTGCAGTGGGGCTTTCTCAGCTTTTCGTTGCTCCTCTGCAAATTCCCTGTTTTCCATCAGCCTCTCACATCTTTAATTATTCCTAAAGCTGCCTTCCCACCAATGGCTGTCCTATCTCTTGTCTGGGGTTGGGCTCATCCTGCTCTCAGACAGAAGCTTACAGGAGCTGCTATGCCCCCGGGACTTGGGGCAAGTCCCTTCTCTGTGTTTAATTTCAAGCTGTTCTCATCTCTCCTGTACCACAGAGTGCCTTTGGAGCAGTGGCTCATTCTTCTTCTGTGGTTGTAGAGCACCCAGTATAAGGGCTGCTTTTTCTTGTCAGAGGCCTCCCTCTTGTTTTTATGGAAGACCAAATGCAAGAGGTTCACTGCTAAGAGTAGGGTAACTTTTCACTGCGTGGGGAATGCCAATGATTTGTTGTTTGGAAAGGCACAGAAAGCTTTACAGTCATTAAAGCTGCAGTCATTACACACAATATTTCTAATCAGTTCAAGAACTGAATCTTGCTTTATATTTTTTTTAAATGAATGAGGCCATGTATGCATAAATGCTGTTTGTCTATGTGTACCTCACAAAGTGTCACCCATGGCTGGTACACAATGTGTGTGTGCAGTTGTGCATTTCGTGTTGACATGGGTTACTGTATATTTTACTGTAGCCAGCAGCTGGATTGCAAAGGACAACCACTGGACAATTAAAAAGCATTCGGAAGGACACAGCCACAGTGCAACCATCAAGATATGCCAAAATAAATTAGCATCATGCAAAGTTAGGCAATGTTTAATTCATAGATCATGCCTATATTTAGCCAGCTTATTATTTGCAATATAATCCATTCATTTATTGAAGGTTAATGCTAAGTTTTTCTTCTGGGCAATTGGTAGATGTATCACAGGGCAGTGCAGCCCTTTTGATTTTCATTCACTAGCTGGACAGAATTTGCTATAAAAATATATATATGCTTGTGGGTGGGTGCACACATTCAAACTGGTCTAATGTAAGCACAGTCAACAAAAACAGGGAGCGTTCCCTAACCACCGTTGTGACACCCTCTGTCATTCCATTTTTCCAGGGAAAGGCCACAGGTGAAATACTAATATTGGTTTATGAATTAACGGTTTCACTGCATTCATAAAGAGACTGTTGTTGATTTTGCAAAGGTGCACATAAAGGATAATGACTGAAGAGAAGGCAAACCACTACTCACTTTGGGGGCACTCCAGGAGATGGTGGAGGAAAGTCTCACAGGGCACCACAGAAAGAGATCCTTTGAAAACTATATGAAATGTAGGAAGAGGACTGGAGAACAGAAGGAAAAGCATCAAAACAGCAGTTTGACTGGAGATATTAAAAGGTGAATGTCCTGAGACCATATCTGGAAAATTTTCTTTGTTCTGGTGCTGATGTGATCAAAAGTAGAGCTGGCCTAATCGAATGGAGAATATGAATAGCCTAACCAGGTTGAACAGGGTAAATTAAACTGTTCTTCTGCAGAGAAACTGGACTGGATTATGTAGAAATTTAATATATTTTTGACAGGGTCTTGAAGCAGTGTGATTTGGAATTAGTGACAAGATTTTGAAGGAGGAATACTTTCATATAGATCACGCTGTCTAGGGATACGACTGGTGCCAATCATTTTGATAGCTAAGCACAAGAGAGCCTGATTTTCAAAGGTGCTGAGCACACACACAGATCTTGTTCACTTCACAGGGAATTATTTTTTTTTGTGGTCCTCAACCCTCAAATATTAGGCCCTTGGTTTCTGACCATTGAAAAACTACTCAATGTTACTGCGAATGAGGAAGGACAAATTATAAAATCTTATCTGTGAAGAAAAGCATTAAATCCTTTTGGAAACAAGCTGAGACCTTTTATACAGAAGAAAAAACTCAACATTGTACAATTATCTTGGTAGCTGCAGAGCCTAAAAATGCAGAAGAGGAAAGGTACCTCTGTAAAGCTGGCAAAACTGTGTTGGTCAGATGATAAATCTGTATTTCTACATCGTTGGCCAGCGTTAGGGGAGGTCTCAGAAGCAAATCCTTCACTGGCATATCAGACTTTTGACTCAGAGGAAGTCTGTACTCACCTCTTTTGGATGTCTGACTTCCATCTCTCTCCCATCTCATGGGAGACCATGATCACATCTTCTGTCCTGTCTAATCTTCCTGGTGCTCACCAGATTCCCAGCTCCTTGGTTGTTTTTTGTGACCTTCCCTCAAGATACTGGAGAGCACTATGTGGTAAGTGATTTCTTGACAGAGTTAATGAATCTTTCAGATAATGGTGATAGCAGTGATGGGGATCTCCTGCACACAGTGATCCTCCATGATCCCTCAACTTCCCTGAAGACAGCCTTCTTCAAGGCAAAGTTTTTGCAAAGACAGAAGTGTACACAGCCCAGCAGGGTTCAATAACTGGAGACACCCATGTCTGTAAGCACAGAGTGAGGGGAGTTAAGTTCTCCGTTACTCTAGGTCTGAGAAGGCTTGAGGTGCTTCACCTCTGGTTGGTTTCTCCCTTGTTGGGAAGGAAAAGGATGTGTAGACTTCCATGGGAGCTATCACTCTCAGACCTTATTTAGATCTTATTTTTTTTTGAGTCTAGAAAACAATACTATCAATGTTCTTTCCCCACAAACTGCCTGTGGCTGCCCCAGAGATTATCAACTATTGTTGCTTTTTTGTCAGATGGCTGAAGGAGTCTGCATAGATTGCAGGAGAAATGAGTCAAATCTCAGATACACTTGTATTCCTATATACAACCAACTACATAAAGGTGCAAAATGGGTACAATAAAAATAACAAATGAGCTCAAACTCATTTATAGCTGTTCATAATTGTAAACCATTTCATCAGCACTGTGAAGTACAGCCTAAGGATTTTATTTTTTTATTTTATTTAATTTTATTTTATTTTATTTTATTTTATTTTATTTTCAGAAAGACCAAATGAAGGCACCCAATCCAAGGTAAAAAACACTGAGGGACTGCCTGGAAAAACTGAGGGATGTCTATGGTTTTCTCTAGTGGTACTTGGAGAAGGCACGAGTAGAATTATATTCTACTCTTAGCTCTGCTATGTAACCTTATTAAGTCACTTCACCTCTATGCTTCTCTTTCCATTGCCACTTTCCATATCTATTTTTTATTTTTATTGTGAGTCCTTTGCAGGAGAGACCATCCATTACCTTGAGCTGGTACAGTAGCTTGGAGAACTGAGCCATAACCTCACTTGCAGCTTCCTCTGTTGCTAGAAACTTTCACGACAACAAATTTCTGAAGGTTGGAGAAAATCCAGTTTTTCTGACTCAGAGTGGAATTATCCTTAAAACTCAGAAAGGTGAAACAAATTTTGGGTACTCTTATTTTCAAATAAGTTTAAATTTAGATGAAAACAGACTTCCTTTACTCCTGCTGATTTTTGTGGAGCTGGAACACAATGGGCCATATTTTTGGCAATTATACTGGTGCAACCCACATCCATTTCACCTCCACTGATTTTACTCTCTATGACTTTATGTCTGCAGGTTGCAAGGCATCTATCCTTGACCTTGGTAGCTAGACCAAGGCAAAGCTGCCATTCTCTCTGCCTTGGGATTTAGGTCAGAGTCCACCCATCATGAAAAGGAGCCTGACCCAGTGTGTTCAAAGTGAATAGAAGGAGCAAGTACTGCTGGGCCACATCATGGAACATACTCATTGCCCTCTGTGGACAGATGACTCGGCCTGCTGTCATGGGTTATGCTGTTTTGAGGCAGCTGCTGAGTTTTAGTTGGCCCCAGGAAGAGAGCATGAAGAAAAGTGGTTCTTTAAGGGAAAAAATAACTCTCTTAGGCTTCACCTTAGCCTGCTTTCAGATGGACTACCTGTTACCTGCCTCAGAGCAGGGATAGAGTAATTAGGAAAATAGATTTCAGTCTGATGGCTGGGGCAGGTGGAGGAAGGGAATAGCAGAATGGAGATGGGAACCATGTTCCCTTTTACAGATTACAAGACAAAGTAAAAAAGGTACTGATAGCTGTAGGGCAGGATACATTCCTAATCAGGATTTAAATCCTGAATGAATGGATGCTAATAATTCATTACTTCCTTTCCTACTAATTAACAGAGTGTTTCACAGCACCCTCTAGAGAGCCCAGCCAGAACACTGTTGTGCTATGCAGTGCTTTGTACAGTTCTCTGCTATCTCGATTATCTTTTTGTAGGGACAGGGGCTTTTTCACAATTTGACATCAAAGCGCTTGGAAACAGCTGAAATTAGTTGTTACCTCAGTAGGCCAGCTGGTTCTGAGGAGACTGGTGCTCAGTCTTAACTTGCAGTCATCTTGTTTTTCTGGTTCATCTGAAAGTTACTTTAATGTTTAATTCACTTGATCTAATGCTCAGAAGAAACAGAGAAATGGAAAAAATCTGGTAGAAAAGAACTAAGGAATTGAGGACAGGGGTAAGCAAGGAATGTTTGTGAGTAACAGGCAGCTGCTTCTTCTCTAAAAATGCCTCACTGCAGCAGGGAGTAATATTAAGAAAAATATTTTAATTTCTACTTGGTTTTGCATGGCTGAGAGCCTGGCTGTTTAACTTGGTGTAGGAAAAAAAGGCTGTGGCATGTGTGCAAGTAGCAGCCACAATGGAGCTGAGCAGCAGTAGAGCTAGTGCATGAAATAAAGAACACTTACACGAAAATAAAAGGATCTGCCTGTAGATCAAATGTGGCATTTGGTACAGAACCTTATTCAAAATGGATACAAATGCATCAGTTCCTCAGAATTATAGGTGAATCAAAGGAAAATTACATCCAGAAAGATAAAGCAATCAACCAGCAGCCCTACCATGTGAGAGGCAGAGATGCAACTTTGAAGCTTCCTGTATGGCTTGCCAAAGAGCCAGATGTTGCAGGTGGAACGATGTCCTCTCTGGCTTAGCATCTGGTTCCTGTCATTCTGATCCATAGAAAAAGGAGATGAGGAAGGATGTGGTAAAAATAATTTTATAACTTCATTTAAGAAAAGAGTGTTTTCTATTGCTCTTGTAATAAAATCACATTTGAAACGAGCATTTTCCCTCAGAAGTGGAGGCTATCACAGACAAATTAATACAGGATCTTCACTTTTCACTGCAGTGTGCTTACTTTGCTTGGATCTTGAACAACTAATTTATTGGCCAGTAAGAGATTATATAGCCCCAAAACTACAACATAACCCAGAAAAATCATCATTCTTCACATTTGAGGGGAAGTATTAACTATTTGTGAGAGCTAGGATTTGGGATTTATAGACCCTTGGTTCCATCCTTGACTCTGTCACTCACAGGCACCTTTTGTACTCTAGGTTATCCTCATCTCTTTAAAGGTACAATGGTGAGCAGCTTTCCCAGACATGTGGATAAAATAATACCAGTCTGTAAAAAGTCTTAATACATACAGTTATTTTTTAAGGCATGAAACAAGTTCAATTCCCACAATTCCTGCCTAGTCTTTACTGGTATCTCAGTTTTCCTTGAAGAAGATGTGTCACCCAGATACAGCACAACAGAAAGCCAACCACATCAGTTGCTCTTCCTTCCTTCCTCTCTCATCCTCTCTCTTCCTGCACACTGTCCATCTCCGACAGGAAGAAGGATGCAGTTGCCACTGTACTAGGGCACTATAAAACCTGCTGTGAAGAACTGATTATAATGGCTCTCCTTGGATTTACTCTCTTTATGAAAAAGCCTCTTTGCTGTTAACTAAGTTGCTTTGGTTGTGTGCTAATTTATATTGATTGGTTAATCTGTGTTTTTCTCTTACTTGAGTACTTTCCACCAACAACGCTGAGTTTGCAGCCTGTGAGAAGGGTAATACTGCTGGGGAAAAAAAAAAAAAAAAAAAAAAAAAAAAACAAAACAAACAAAAAAACCCAAACAAACAAACAAAAAAAAAGACCTGTAGATTTAGGATGTAACATCAGGTTCACCAAGAGGACATTGCTAAGCAGATCACAAGGCAAATGACAGGAAATATGAGTACAAATGAGTTGATCACTCTGCCAGAATCCAATTTTATGTGGCTGCTGGATCCTTGTGATAGTTTGCAGTGAAGGACAGAAGGCACATTCTTTTGCCTTTTTTTTTTTTATTCATGGTGCACCATATATCAGGCCAACAGCAAAGTCTCAGTTTGAGGTCAGTTTTATTATTTAAATTCCAAAAACGTTTTGTGTTACTCCAGAAGTTGCAAAAAATAATATTGCTCCAAACATGCCCCATGACCACTGGGAAGGGGCTCATGAAACTCCATATATGCAGCCCTGTAGGCAGTGTCACATAAGATATGATATGACATGGTAACATAACAGACACTGACAGGTTATCCAAGTGCTTCCAGCAAGAAGGCAAGTATCTTAGTACCACTGGCACATCATTATAGAAATTACCAGTGAGCTATTGTCTACTGTAGGTTTCAGAAGGTGCCTCTGGGGAGAGGAGTTGGGTTTCTGAGAGGACTCACAAACTCTCTGAGTTTGTGAGAGCAGATCCCACTGCAACTGGGCCATCAAACAGAGATTAGCAATCAATTAGTGCTTAACAGTGAGAAAGCTGGTGGCTGGGAGAATCCACAGTGATGTTTGCACAAAACCTTGAAAGGATTTCCTCTTATTTCCACATCACCATCACCAAAATCAGACTGGTGTTCTATGAGAAGGACTGCTTAATGTTTGTTATAATTTCTGAAAGCAATTATTGCTGTTTACACCTGACCTTCTGGCCTTCACAGTTAAAAACAGGTGATGTCAAGGCTTCTGGCAGAGTCTGATTGCTTTGATTATGTTAGTGCAATCAACTTCCTTGCTTTCTCCTGCATCTCAAAGGCCAGAGTTTTCTGCTTTGCTTTTTCTACTAATAAAAATATTTGTGACCATATCCCTCTGTCTTTGTGTCCTATGGTTATAAAATTTATATTGAGACTTGGCCTCAGGTAATGAGATGAGCCTGCCCAAAAATTTCACTTCCAGATTTTCTTCCCTCAAACTGGCATAAGTATTTGTCTCTAATGTGTAATATCTTTTTCAAGGTGTGAAAATAAGTCAGAGGCAATGAAGACAGTCAGACACCATATTTGCATGTATTGCCCTATTTCAAAATTGTACAGGAATGTATTTGACACCAATATTACTCACAAATTTCAGCAGTCTGAGAAATCATATTCACATGCCATTTATAGCAACATTTGCTCCAATTAAGCCTAAATCAACAATCTCATTCTACATGAGTTCTTGTGTGTTTGTGGGCTTTTTTTTTTTTTTCCCTGAAAGCAGTTGGTTGATATCATCTTGCCTGATTTTTCAATGTGGCATGTAAAGATTAAATTAAAAATTGGTGTGGAATTCTTTCTGGGTCATATGCCAGTCTGGCTTAGTAAAGCTTATTATTTATCAAGAAACTTCCACAAGTGCTAAGATGGAGAGTTGGTGGCAAACTGCAGCTGCGTGGTAAAATTTTACAACAAAAAAGAGAAGGGCAGTTGTGCCTTTCTGTCCAGGGACTCATTCTATTTTAGTGTTCAGAGAGTTGCCTATTTTGCTGCCTTCTGGCTCTGCACTTTCCTTTTCCCACCTGGCAGACACTCACTCCCTTTGTGCTTCTCTCACCCTTTCCACCCTGCAAGCTGCTTCGCTCCCCACATTGCATCAGGGATCCTGTGTGTACCCCATCCCCACATTCCCAAGCCTGCAGCTCTCCCCTCCTTTTAGCCCAGGATCTATGGTACTAAATAAATAAACTGGTAGGTGACCACCTAGTTCCAGGGGGCACTTTGCACACAGCTACCCTGTTTTGGGGGAAAGCAAATTGATGGATGTGGGCACCAGACCTTTCACTCCACTTGGCCTCTAAACAGAGACATCCAGGGCCTGTTTTATTTGGTCACACTGATACAGCTTGTGTGGCCATTTGCCCTCCCTTCCTTCCCAGCCCTGCTCTGCTATTTTGAAGGCCTCATGTGCCTCTCCCCTATGCCATTTAGTGCTGCATTTCCACAAATATCTGTTTTAGGCTGCATTATTAATACTTCTGAGTGCTCAAAAATCATAAGATGCTGCAGCACAGAAAATTATATCATTGGCTTAAATATTGGAAGATTAAAAATAATACCTTTTAGACTCCTTTTAATACCTCTGAGGGTTTTTTTGGCAGGAGAGGAGAGGTTTTAGGACATATTCTGGTCATGCTTCCAAGCTTTCCTCTGCATCATTGATGGAAATTACCTTTTTATTATTAAATGAGAGTAGAGATTCTCAGCAAATCATATGATCCCACGAGTAGGGGCTTTAACACTGATACAGTTGGCAGCAATAATTCAGAATAGAGGGATCTCATTAGCATTATCTCTGATCTTCCAGTTGTCAGAACTACAGGGAGGGGGTCTTGGCCCTGAAGGTAACTCTACCCAGAACTACCAGGAATGCACCACCACAAACACAGGCTTAAGCTATGCTTGCATGGCACAGTGCAATGCCACGTAGAGAAAGTGCATTTTGGTCAATTAGAGCTAGTTTGGGTGTCTTCATGTGGCACTCTATTTGTTCACTGGAGATATACTCATTACCTTCTTTCAGCCTCTGCCAGAGTTTTCCTTGTGTGGGATAATGAAGGGGTCCCTTTGTTCCCTGTTTGCTGCTGCTGCAGAGGGTAATGGGCCGTGTTCAGGCCAGCCTGCTGCACTGACCTCCAGTGCAACTCACAACATACTTGCAAAATAAGTGGCCAAATCCATTTAAAACGCCAAAGCATTGATTTGGGAGCTTAAACTTCATGCCCCTGCTCGGAAAATTTAAAACTTTTGTGCAGCAGTTAAGAAAAAAAGAGGGTTGCATTTGTGCTCTTATTAGTGGACACCAGAATATTTTTCCCCATTTGGTTATCATCAGAGGGAATCCACAGAAATTATTTCGAAGCTGAGAGGAACAGTTTCTCACCCATGTGAATGGTCCAACCATAAAAGTTGATATTGAAAACAGGAAAGAATTGGATGTTGATCTTCTCAAATATACTCTAGAAAAAAAAAGTTCTAAAGCTGTTCAGTTAGACCTATGAAGTCTAACACCTGCTAGGTAGAAAACAACACACATAAACACATATATAGACACAAATAAAAGGAGATCAGTGGTAAGCAGGGAATAACACCTTTCTCTCTTCAGATAAACGGTTCCATCTGAGCTATAGCAGCTTACTGAACCATGAAGTTAGTGAAGCAGGGCACATAATTCATGTTTCAGGCCATTAGAATGAATTGAGTCTCCACAATTTTATAGAAACATCATCTCTTTAGCTCCATTTAAGCTATGTGCTCAGCCTCAGTGAATGCAAACATGAGCTCCAGCAAACAGCATTTTCTTAGGAGCAATAAATACTTTCATGGTCATAATTTCAGTGATGGTTTCTTAAATGATGCCTTTGAGTCTTGGGAGAATGTAAATGGCATGAAATGCAGTAAGGACAATGCAAAAAGTCCACGAAGGAAGTAAGCAATGGCAGCCTCTTCCAGGGAGTGGGCTAAATCATCATACCTGCAAAAAGAGTGGGCCTTGACCAGTTATTTCCATGCCTTCTTTGGAAACAGAATTATAGCTGTATCAGAAATAGCCAAACATGATCATAATTGCTCAAGCTCTCATATGGACAAGAGCTCAGGCTCTCCTTAAGAAATGTATAAACCTCCTTGTTTCTAGGTCATTTTGGTGGAAAAGAGGTCACCTCCACTGGTGAACTTGTTTGGATGGTGTGCTGCTTCATCCTGACATCAGTGTTGTTCCTTACTCAGACTATAGTTTTGGCCTCTTCTGTATACTCACAGACTATAGCCAAAGGCCCTCCTGTTGCACTAGAAACAGCATCTACACATTTTTCATGATGGCTTCTTATTCGTGCAACAAAATTTTCCTGAAGGCTGTCCTTGGTGAGACATTTGGTGAAGAACAGTAATACCAAGATTGGTTTGTTGGGGAGTTTTTTTTAATTCTCATGGCTGTGCACAATTCTCATGGCTGCTGCATTCTCATGCAGGTGGCACTGATGAGTGTGCAGATCCCCCATGGTGTTTGTAGGGTCATGTTAGAGGGGGTAGCCAACACCAGCATAGTGCAGGCAAGTGGCAAGGGCAGCAGAGAGTCCAGTTCTAATTTTTAAGGGTCTAACTCTGCTTCCTCAAGCATTTGCTGATGTAGGCAAAAATACTTGTGCCCTGAGTGTTGGTTTGCCTAGTGCAAACGACTTGTGGGGTGTTGTGAAAATTCAACCTGTTTCCAAACCTTTGTGGGATCCTGAGAGGGGGAGATGCTGCAAAAGTGTGGGGATTATTTACACCACGCTAGCTGGCTGTGCACTGCAGAAGTGGCATCAGCCCCTAAGAATAAATCATGCAAAGTTACCTTGGAATTACTAAAGAGCAGGGGATATTTACCACACAATTTCATTAAGGACTGCGGGGGTGACTCTGGTATTGGGATGATGTAGTGAAAGCTTGCATGGTCAGCCATGGCATGAGAAATAAATGCCTTAGCCTAAAATTGTGACTTCAGATTAAAGTGTCACATGCAGTTATTTGGTTTCAAAACTTACTCAGAATGAAAACACATTTATTAGAGTAAGTGCAATCTATATCTGATAAATGGGAACACATCTGGTCCATATCCCTGATACAAACCCCTCAGTATTAATTATATTGATGGTTAAAGCTGAGGAGTGAGTTGAACATTATTTATAGTGATCTTTGCTAAGTAAATAATTTTAAAAATGGCTTTCTAAATGTAACGTTTCCCTTTTAAGAAGCCCTACAGAATTAAAGAGGCTTTACAATGGAACATGAAACATATTGCAGAGGGAGAGACAGAAGCTTGCTTGATTAATGCGCACGATTATCAGCGATGCAAATCACTTTCACTTATTAAGTCTTGTTTAATATCCTAATGAAGGCTTCCTGAGCAGATTTGATAATTCCAGAGAAAGTGACTGTGAACTAATGCCCTTTCAACATGTTGAGAATGAGCAGTGCTATAAAGAAAACCTCATTTACTATAATTCCCACCAAATGTGGTATCCTTTTCTAGACTCCTACCTCACAGCAGGACACAATTAACCTTTTCAGTGCCAGAAGTGATTCCAACATGTTCCAGCTGTGAAGGCCAGCAGGTCAGGCATGAATGAAGTTTACCTTCCTCTTTTGGTCTGAAAAAACCACAATTATGCAAACAAGTCAAGAAAGCCCTGAGCAGCTCCGAGCTTTCACGCGGGTTCTGCCAGCGCGTGCAAATGTGCTTCTTACCTTAGAGAGGGGCCTGCATCAATTCAGCAAAGCAGGGAGCCTCTCTCAGGGAATGCTGTGTATTGCTCAAATGATTTCAAAGCAGCTCTTTCTGAATGCCCTGCAACAACCCAGAAGATCCCCCTCACTGGATATCCGGGTAATTAGACTCTTGCTGCTTCTGAGCCTGTGCCGGTCAAATGGCTGGAGCCGTGATGGTCTAATGACAGAAGGGACCAAGGTGTGTTGTGGGAGGTAATGCCTTTTTCCATGCACCCAGCCTCACTTCTAAATTTGGAAGTGGTGGGAAGCAATGGAAAATGGAACATTTTCCCTTTTCCTCCCTTGACCCTGTCTATGCAAGGTGTGACTTAACTTTACCAGGCTGTTCCAGAGCTGGGGTGGCCACACCTGTGCACAGGCAAACCAGATGCTGCTGCAGTGGGTTGGAAAGCTCTTCACACGTGGTGGGAGCTGGGAGCCCCCCTGTTCAATTCCAGAGCTGCAAGCTTTGCCTTAAACCATGGTCTTTTCCAGACAGACCTGCAATTCAGGGCTTTGCAGTTTCAGAGCTTTACAGATTCCCCCTTTAATTTAAAAGAACAAAACCGATGTCAAAGATATAAAGAAATAGCTTTGATGAGAAAAAAAAGCGATTTCAACTTGTGCTTATCTGGAGATTTTCTAGGAAAAACAAGACTCATAGGTAGATTTGTTTTTAAAACAACCAGTCCCTTGGGAAGGAAGCACCTGAGGGGGAGAAATTGAAAGGCAGCTAACCCTTAAGAATTTTGTGAACATTTTTATTAGATCTGTATTAGGGCAAGGAATATGGATTGGACTGTGCATTTGTAGACATTGTCAGGAAACAAGTTTTCTAATCCACATGCTCATATAGGACAGGCTTTTAATATAGATTTATAATAAATGCAGTTTTGTGGTACACATCTCCCACATGACTGAGAGCTGTCACATAAAATGAGACTGTAGGACTGGATTTGTAGCTTTGTTTCTGTGTATAATGAATTGAGAACAGCATTTCAGATAACTATAGGTGACATGATGGATCTCAAAGGTATAATCACATTTCAGCTGCTAATATAGTAGCAGCAGTAAGAATAAGGATACTCTAAGAATTTGCTTTGTTAATAAAAGGCACTCAGGTTGTACCGGTGTTAAATTGAGGGGACTTTTACAGTTAATTTCTGAAATTATGCAAAAGCAAATTAATTATTGCAGTCCACCAATGAACCTTTCACAAGGAAAGCATTTCAGTAGACAGCTATATCACATATTTAATTTAAATACAGAAAGTAGTTGAGACTGAAAAGCCCTCACACGCTACAAGAGTGAATAAAATGTACATATGTTGTCAACTTTCAGGCATCAGCTGAGGTAGATTGTTCAGTCACAAAACTTTATGGTTTTGCATATGTTTGTTGCTGTGTGTGCTGGTGACATCCAAGTCTTGTGTTCACATGAGAGAACTTCGTGGTTTGGGATTCCTCATGACTTCTGCCAGAACAAATAACATTCTAAAAAGTATCTAATGCTAGGACAAAGAGGAGGTGTTGCTCAAGTCCTCTTCTCATACAGATGAAAATTAAGCATTTAAAGTCAAATGAGAAATATGAGATACTTTAGTCAGATTGGCTTCAAAGGGTGAGAAACAGCTGCTCTTTTCCTTTTTTCTTTGATAAATCATTGTTTCAAAATAAAGGCATGTCAACACTTTTTTTTTTTTTATGAGAAATGAGAAAAGATGATATCCAAGCCAGTTCTCAGCCCTTGAAAAATGTTACTATAGAAAAGAAAAAAAAATATTTTCACAGCCTACCTCTTGAAAACTTTCCAACGGAGCTGTTGCACATGCAACATTCTCTCACTCTCTCGTTCTCCAGAGAGAGTGAGAACAGCCCCAGAGACATGCACAGCTCAGAGACTAAAAAGGTGTAACTGGAATAGTAGTAGGAAATCAGATGGTAGATGAAGCTGAGGAATGGAACACCCTATTTGGGGTCATATCATACCTACTAGTGTTATTCAGTTCCTAGATAATGGGTGTAGGGACGTGTATTGCTAATTCTCATTAGCAGCTGGTCCTGCAGCTATCACTGCCCCTCTCTGTTATCAACATTTTCTTGTCCTTGGAACCTCTCTGTCACTGTGGTTTAATTGGCTTGAGTAAACCCTTAAAGATTACTGGAAAAGTAGTACCAAAGCACAGATGTATCCAAAAGAGACTCACCCCCTGCTTTGGGACCACCTGTGTGCTGGATCCAGCCTCTTTGGAGCTCCTGGGAGCTGAGCTCCCTAAAACTAGCAGCCTGTTATTTTAGTGCATGCCTCCTTCCACAAGGGTGTGGCCACACCCCAGTGGGTCCTAGTGTGCTCTGACAGTTCTTTCCGTGTGGTGAAATTGTTGATTGACAGTGCAGCAATTATCTGAGGGTGTGGCCAGGTCTGCTCTGGGCACCTGCAGCGTGGCTGCTGGCCTCCAGCTGACCGGGTGCTCAACACAGCTCTGTTCCATGTGGGCAGTGTCCTATGAAATGTGATAACTTGCAGTGGTTGTTGTGTAAATTAAGCACCCATCTCAAAACAACAGAGGCATGTGGGAATTTCTAGCTGCTGAATTGTTTCTCCACTATCATCATTTAATAGCATTCATAATGCCAACATCTCTTTTTGGAGGGCAGCCCTGTCTACCAGCCAGCTTTCTCCCTCTCTACTCTTTGCCCTCTTACTGGAGACACACAAGGGCATTTCCCTGTGTACTGATCTCATTCACATGGCCTGTATAATGAAAAAGTCTGCCTGGAAGAGTGCTCCTAAAAGACAGGTATCTGTTTCCTAGCCCCGGGCACTTAGCATGTGTAAACATCACAGAAATCCACACCTTTAGTGTCTAACACACCTTTAGTGTGTAAAAGCATTTGGTAGCCCCTGCCAACAGTCATTAAGTGGGCAAGTGAAACCAAGTGTTGAAAAAATATAATAATAATATGTTCCACAAAACTACGAAATTATAAACTCCCCTCCCTCTGTTCCCAATGAATTCCATGTAATCATTTAAGACTAACTTCCTTTAGAGGCAGGAAATTGATTGCAAGGGGTAGCAATAAATATCTGTAACATATAGGTTGCTGGGTGACTTAAAAGTATCAGTGGCTACCAGTGCAGCTCCAAAGTGGCCCTACTGCAGAAATTACTGTTGTAGGTGACATCCATCCCAATGATACAGGAAGAGAGGCCTTGAGCTAAGGGACGTGGAGCCCAGTTACCCTTTTAGCTAGAGAGGTGTTTGCTGTGTGTCCAGATCAGGGGCACTTGTGGGATGTTGTGGAGAAATCACCAAACCTCCTGTACATGTTGGGTGGATACAGAGAAGAAAGGAGTCTCCATGGATACTAATCCACCATCTTCTATCAGACTACCCACACTGTTCTTTTCTTTTTTTTTTTACCTTTATGAACACCATGTTTCTGCATATTATCAGTTCTTTGTGTTTTAAAGTACACAAACAGATGAACCCACTTTGTTGTCCTGCAGAGGTTGCTTTTCTTGGTGGTCTTGTCCTCTTACAGCATGAAGTCATATAAGCATCTCCCTCCTGGACAGCACCAGCTTTCAGGAACTATGAATATTTAGGAAAACTTTGCACCAGTCACTAGTACTTGCAAACTAAAAATCTCATCTAATTCCCTGAAAAATGGAGTAAAACATGGGTTGGCTTGAAGTAAATGTACCCTTGACTTTGGCCTGCCCAAGACTGTGTAAAGGCTGTTTATAAACACTTGTGTTTGTTATTACTAATCCAGCCTATTTTTTACAGAGGCTGAAATAAATCAGTGGCAGAGCACTAGATGATTATGATACCTATACACACAGACAAACTCATTTCCAGAGATTAAAGGAGAGTGAAATTTCCTAGATGAACTGCAAATTTCACCCACCTGTGGGGTGTGTAAATATAGATATTGGGTGGGAAGCAGGTTTTGTTTTGCTACTGACGTGATGTAGTGATGAACTCTGACATGTTGCTGACTGTGGTTACTTGATAAGTGTAAGATGTGAAAAGCCAGCAATAACACTAGATGGTATCAGATCTCTAAAATAATATGTGTTTGAAGGTGTTAGGTATAAATGTGGCATTGCAAAAATAAAAACAGACAAAGGCATAGTTTATTCATGGAGGGAAAGAAACATCAGAGGAAACAGACCTTTCTTTTTCTGTAGATTTTCAACAAGGAAATTGATCACTAAAAAACAACTACTTTAAAATCAGATTTAATATTCTGGTAAAGCCACGGGATGTGCTGCCAGAATTTTAGCAGGAAAAGCTTCTGAAAAGTGCTCCTCCTTAACTGCTGAGCCTCGTGGTGCCACCTGAGTAAGAACATTCTCTTCCCATCTTTGCCTCACAGATCATCAATTACTTGTCCTTCTTGCTTACCCCCCACTGCCTTTGCTGCTCTGGGGTACAGCCACCCTCTGCAATCAAGCCAGGGCTGTTCCTGAGAGAGAGCAGTGTTGGCCAGGACTCACTCACCTCTCTTGGTTCTGAAGGCACGTGAAAAAAGCTGTAAAAATATGTAAACAACAACAAAAAAAATCTAAATAAAATATGTCTTTCCCTTGAATGATCAGACTACATGCATCCATCTGTTATTGGTCCAAACCAGTAAAGTCTTATTTGTGCCAAATCCCTCTTGATTTCTTCTTTAACCAGTTGTCTAAAGAGTGTGTTTGGTGGTCTCAGGTCATTCAGGCCAAGATTTCTTCAGGTGCTCATGTGTTCACCTGTCTTCTGCTGTCATCTGGATGTGTCATGAGAGCATTTTCTAGTTCTTTCTGCCTTTGGGTGGACCAGCATTACACCCTGTTACTTTTCTGCCTTATGTTCCAGAGCTTGGGTAAGTTACCATGCTCAGGCTTTTTTGCTCCAAAAAAAATCCAGATTTCTTAGATTCTCAAAAACGTGTGCAATGACTTAACACTTCAGACACAGAGCAGAAGGAATATATCTGTTCCTCCATCAAGAGACCACATTATGCAGAGAAGTGAAACTGGGTCAAATTTCTGGGCACTGTAAGTTTGAGCAGCTTCTTTGAAGCAAATGGACTTAGACCAATTAACACCAGCTAAGGATCTGCTTTGCTGAATTCCTGGTGAGTGTGAGAGGGCTGCCTAATGAGAATCAGTGGAGAAGGAATTGTAAAGGAAGGGATCTAAATAAATGGCAGACAACCCATCTACTCTACTTAAAATTGTTCTACCTGATGGTAACAGTTAAGATCAAAGACAGGACAAGCAGGATATATCACAAATGCTTCTGGCTTGGGGAATTCTAGGGGAGAACTGTGGGCTTCCCTTATCCATTGCCCCCTGCAGCTGTCTTTGCCCCAGTTATACTCTCTTATTTCTTACTAGCAATGCCTGTGCTTGCTCCTGTCCTTGCTTTCATCCTTCAGCTAGAAGGGAGCACGGACATTTCCATCTCTCCCCATCTCCACTGGTTTTGCTCTCCCTAATGGCAAAGTTACAGGAGTACAAGGCAGTTTGGATGCTGTCTGGACTCCGAGGGGTCAGGTCAAGATGATTGGTGGTAAATATGGATTACAGAGATTTGTGAGACATCTTAAAAATATCCAGATTATCAGAAAGTGCTTAGTAGTTTCTGGAAAAGGAGTTCCTTTAAAATGTTTCTGCTTAAGCACCCAAGAGCAGAAGGAATTTTGTAAAGGGCTGGCCTCCTTATCTTGTGCTGGTGTGAACAACTGCTCCTGGAGCTCAGCTGGGCAGTCTTGGGACACCCTCCATGCAGGAAGCTCACCATAAAGGCCAAGGCTGAACAGGTGAGTAATAAAAACCAAGGCAAGCCCGTGTGCCTTGCAAATAGCAACACAAGAGGTTATGGCCATCACCAGAGCTTTTGCCTTGGAGTTGCTTTCCCTGAATCAGAGACCTGGATCAGGATGTCTCTGAACAATTACCCAGAATATGGACAGGGAAGGGGGTAAAAAAGGGAAAGTTCCCATATCGAATGCCATCTTGTTGCTTTGACCAGTCACCTTTTAAATATTTATGTTTTATTTTTATCTGCGTATTAGTGAGACATTATTTGTGCACAGGCTGTTAAAAACAGTTCTAAGGGAAACACACTTCCAGCTGGTTTCCTCCTGTTTTCCATCTGCTGTGTGTATGTGTCTTTGGAGGCATTTAACTGTTTCTTGTCATGGTAATTGGTATTTTTTCAGTAGTGAAGGTGGGAGGGGTGGAGGAGAGAAACCCTAAGGCATCTGTGTTTGTGCTCAGTTATCTCAAAGAGATTATCCTGGTTATTTCCTTATAAACATTATATGCTATAAAAAATATGGGGTGGGGTAGTGGAAGGGTACCAAACATCAGGTAAAATTTTTTTTTAAGAGTTAACTTCCCTAAATTGTATCTTTGTATTCTTCTATTTATGCATCGCTACTCTTTCACCATTTAATCTTAAATATGTAAATCCTCAATTTATCTGGAATTACTTAGTGAAAGGCTGATGTGTGAGTGTGGCAGATTATAATATTCCATCGCCACCCCTGATCCTCTTTACCTCTTATTCTTTTCATAGCAGATCAAAAAAAGCTGTATGCGTGCCACAAGAATATATTATTTTAAGAGACTTGGACTTAGAAATTGATTTCCTTGATGAGAAAAGGAAAAGTCTCCTTCTGACCTGAAGGGTCACTTCATAATCCTGTCACTCTACATCAAAAAGCTTTTTTTTTTTTCTTTTAGTGGAAGATGAGAATATTTCTGAAAAGGAATTAATTTTTCAGATACAGTGAAAACGATGACTTAAAGAGACTTAGCAGATGATAGAGGGCTGTCCTATTCGGAATACATCTCCTGTGATTAGAACAAGCTCTGAATATATTTTAGGGTCAGGCAGTTTTAGATGGAGATTGGGATTTGTACTTTGGGATGAAACTGATCTTATATTTTTATCGAAGTACTTAAGGTTTAAGCTGTAGTCTTCCCTTTTTTTGCAAAGGGATTTCACCGGGTTTTATAATGGGGATTGGTGCAAGCAGCCAATAATTTCTGTGTATGGACTTTAGTTAATAGGATGTTTGAAATGAAATGACTTTCAGCACCAATAATTAGGCTCAGATACTAATACTTTTCCTCATAGTACTTTTCTTAACAGAAAGCACCTGACACCAACATAGAGTTTCATAATCTATTTTATTTATGTAATTGCTGAATGTGTCTTAAGGAAATTCCTTTAAACCATATGCTTAAAAACTGGCAGTCCCGAATACAGCTATGAATTAATAAAATGGTGCTGTTGTATGTGTGCAAAATGCACAGAGGTGCTTCTATTAGGTGTGATCATGTGTGGAGACATGTGAAATACTGGTTTAGAGATATATGCAAAAACCTCCATGAAATATACAATATATGACACATCATTTAAGATTATAATATAATGTATAAAGCACAATATGTGATATATTTAATATATAATGACATTTAATATTTAATAACAATATTTTCATGTATATGTTATTGTATCAATCAATTATACACGTTAATTATATATGTTTTATAGATGCAACCATTCGATAATTATATAATAGGAGGAGTCAGAAGCTATGAACAAGAGGCTCAAAACCTTTTAAACAGCTTAAAAGCCTTTGTGCAGGTGCACTAATAAAACAAAAGGTCACTGCTCTGAAGACCGTAGAATTGCAATTTGTTTATATAGTGATAATTATTGTATGATACTGTGTATGTTTAACATAAGGTATATAAAGAGAAATGCAAATTCCCTTTCTGCAGATAAATTGGCTATTGTCTGAACTGTCTGTTACTTGTTCTAATTGCTGGTCTGAAGGCAGCAGCAAAATATTGTCTGGCAAAACTGTTCTTGTGATGATGGCATGAAGGGCTAAAGCAAAAACAATTATTGAACAAAAAAAAAAAGATTTTTTTTTTTTTAAATATGAGAATTATTCTACCAGGGAAATTTTTCTTGTTTTTCTAGGCTTTTAAAAACGGGTAATTTACGAATATTTAGTGTAGGTTTCTCACTCGTGTTACTGGCTGCACTTGGAGATCGGCAGAGAGCTGTATCACATGCAGGAGCTGCAAAACTGAAGTAAACCCGTGCTTTGAGCTCCTGCTGGTGATCCTGTACCAGTCTGGCCTCTAAACGCTGATGATTGCTCCAAATTGTAACCAGAAGATCCCAACTGCTAACTTGGGTTGAATTGAATTGAAAAGCAGGGTTTTAGTCTAATAATCTAGTTTAGATGTGATACTCCCACAGGAGTCTGGCGAGAAGAGATGATACTTTTAATCACATTCACTGTGTTCAAGGTAGCGGGCGTCTGTGAGGATTTTGGAAATGTGGTAGAAGCCCTAACGTGAATCTAAGGGCTGTGTCTATATCTAAAGGAGATAATACAGCCTTTATACTAACTAGTACTAACAGAGAGTATTTGTATTCCTTGAATTTTCTGAACCTTAGAGATGTAACTCTGAATCTTAGAGCAGTAAGTACGACTGGAATACAGGGAAGTAGTGAGTTCCTCCAGGGCAAAACAACAAAAGTGACACTTTCACCCAGGGAAGCACCAAAGCTTGACAGTGCCCAGGTACCTGCTGGGGGGAAGAAGAATTCAAAAAGGGGAATCCAGGGGAGATTTCTACCCTCAGCCACGTCCTACAGAGGTTTTCAAAAGGCAAAGCTGTGTCTGCTTGGTGAACAAGAGAAAAGAAAAATCCCGGGGTGAAAACTGTTTCCTCTTGTACGCTGGGATGAATTCAGGGAGTTCAGGGTGCATTGGCTTGCAGTCCATTTTCATTTCACGAGTGCTGGGTGCAGTCTGGCTGGAAGGGCCGGTGTGTGCCATGTCCTGGCAGGATGCTGGTCAGGGAGGATGCTCTGGGTGTCCCATGGGTCATGGGGATGCTCTGGGTGTCCTATGGGTCACTCAGCACGGCGGGGATGCTCTGGGTGTCCCATGGGTCACTCATCACGGCGGGGATGCTCTGGGTGTCCCATGGGTCACTCACCATGGCGGGGATGCTCTGGGTGTCCCATGGGTCACTCACCACGGCGGGGATGCTCTGGGTGTCCCATGGGTCACGGGGATGCTCTGGGTGTCCCATGGGTCACCCACCATGGTGGGGATGCTCTGGGTGTCCCATGGGTCACTCAGCATGGCGGGGATGCTCTGGGTGTCCCATGGGTCAGGGGATGCTCTGGGTGTCCCATGGGTCACTCACCACGGCGCTCCTGTGCCCGCCGCGCCCGCAGCATCTGGCGGAGCCGGCCGTGCTTTTTCCTTTCTTCCACGGCCGCCCCCGAACCCGATCCACCCTGCCCTCCGCCTGACCTCTTCCCCAAGCCTCTCGCTCCCCGCTGCCCGGGCGCCCTGGCTCGGCCCCGCTTTTCAAACCCTTGGAAGTGCCTCCCCACCCTCCGCATTGGCCGCGGCTCGGGGCCGGCGAGGAGCGATCTCGCCACGTGAACTTCCCTTTGTTTTTCCCAGCGCCCAAGACAGACGGTCTCCCTAGTAACTTTTGTGGCGCTACATGTGAGGGAGCTCATTATGTAAAACGTACATTTTCCTCCCTGCGAAAAACTCCACGGAGCGTCCGGGCGGCTGCACGTTGTGCGGGAATATTAACTACGCCGCAAGCCTCTATTTATCCGCTCGTCCATCACCGCGCCGCCGAGCGGCTCTGAGGATTGCTGAAACACAAACTTGCTGCATTTGATCCCAGCGGAAGCGGGATGCGGCTGCTCTCCCAGCCAGTTCTCAGAGCCCAGCCTTCAGAGCTCCTCTACCTATATTTGATCAAAGGCTCTAAACCCACAAGTACCATGCATAAATATTGAAATGCGGCGTGAAAATAAAACCCCTCCACCTCTCAGGACCGAGAAGCCTCGTGGAAGCGGTGTGGTGGCGCAGGATTTTCCTATTGTCTCAGCAGAGGGGGAAAAGTTGACTTCGAGAATGATTTGCAAATACCAGTTCCTTGAAAAGAAAAATGTGGGGCCGGTTCCATAGTTTCCGAATGAAATCTAACCTTCAGCCAAAAACTGAGCTGTCCGGGTTGACAACATTTGGGAAACTGTGCTTTTCTGGAGAGATGACTGCAGTGGCAAAGATAAACCGGCAGGAAGGTTTCTTTGGAATGATATGAATTTAATGAATCATATCCACATAAAAAAATTCCCAGCTGGTCTTAAATTTCAGGGAGATTTAAGTGATAAAAGATATTTTCCCTGTCCCTTTAGATGTGTATTAGAGATGAGAGGCCTTAGATAAGCCCTCCTGGGAATCAAGCGTTCCTTTTCCTTTAATTTGTTTTAAAGAAAGAAAAGAGCCAGGCATGGTTCTGAGTCTCAGACGGGTATAATTAGTTATTTGCTGTTACAGGACTTTTAAAATTGTCTATTCCCATTGTTTTTGTATTAAATAATTTTCTTTTTTTAAAAAAAAACAAACCCTAATGACAAACTACATGCCCCTTCCCTCTCTCCTCAAAAAAGAAAAAAAAAAGAAAAAAAAAAGAAAAAAAAAAAAAAAAGGAGTAGCTGTACTCATTTGCCTTCCCCCTTCCACCATCCTTGTGCAGGGCACATCCTTTCCCCTATTAACATATTGATTTATTTAAATTAAAAATAATGATCTTCTTTCCCCTCGCCTCCTCCTCCCAGCAGCAGAGTCTGTCTCTGATCCTTATTAACAAATTGATTGCAGTATTGGTGTCAGTATGGCTCATTTAGTAGCTCTTTTGCCGAAGGTCCAGAAGGCTGGAGGAGGGAACAGCTTCCACACGTAGCTGCTGGCCTGGCTCCAAGGCTGACACTGCTCGGGTAGAAGGGACAGCTGCTAGAGACAACACCAGCACACTTAGTGGGGCCCCCTTCGGGTGGTGAGGGTCTGGCTGGAAGTCAGAAACCCCACAGCAGCTCTTTAAAGTGGGTGTGAGGAAGAGTCTCACCCTGCCCCCTGTGTCTCCCCCTGACCTCCCAGGCAGATTGAGGAGCCTTGCTGGTCCCAGCCCTCCCGTGCCCCAGCCCTCACTGGGTACCATGGCAGCTGTGGGACACTTGCTTTGCCATACCAAGCATGAAGAGCTTGAGGATGTTGCAAGCCCTAAAGCTGCCATGCAAACCTCAGCCACCTTTCCTCTGTTGAAAACAAAGCTTCAAAATGTGTCTTGGCCTTCTTTGGCCCCATGCTCCTTGCCCAGTTTTAGGGACAGCTCCGGTTCAAGTCCAGGGAAATGTGTGAAGTGCTCCCAGTCGGTTCCTCCTCGTCAGCACGAGGCAGGCATTCCCACTGATGAACAGAAGCTGCAGGACTGGAAAGGTCAGCAGCTGGGGATGAAAAGCTGCAGCAGGAGCTGCCTGCCTCCCAGCCTTTTTGTCTCTGGTGTTTAGCTGCTCACATCAGGCTTGCAGCAGATCCTGCTGAAGGGTGAGATGTGCCTGCTCTGCAGCCCCACAGCCAATGTCTGACAACACTCTCCATAAGGTGAACTCTGTCCTAATGACTTTGGGGGACTTGTGTCAGCCTTTGTCAGCTACTGGCCTTCCTAATTTTACTTAGTGCTTGAGGGCTGATACTGCAGGGACAGAGACCCAGACCAGCCCTGAGAGCCTTGCTGTTTGTAAGGGAAAGGAGGAACAGAAATGAGGCTGTGCTGCTCCATTCTACAGCTGAGAAGTGATGGTGAAGAAGGGTGGAGACACTCAGGGTCACAAAAGAAGACACTGGTATCTCCTGCTAAGTGCCCCTGCTTTGGGCCAGGAGCTCCTGTTTCCAGCATTGTGCTGCCAGCTTTGGAGCATCTGCCTGATTCCACCCTGGTCTCAGTTAAACCCTCAGGCTCCTGAGTAACCATGAAAAAAACTGTGTTGTGGCCAGGATTTCCCCTTCCTCTGCACCTCTGAAGGGCAGCTGCTCCACAGCAAAAGCCCAAGGGAGCGTGGAGGCTGGAGCCCAGAAGGAGGAGATGGCTATTCTTGACATGTGCTTAGTCACCTAAAGCAGATGGTGTTGTTTCACGTTCCTGATGGGATGACTTTCAGCTCCCAAAAACCTTTCGAGTCTGACCATGCAGACATGCTTGGAAGAATGTCAGATGAGTACACATCTGTCCAAGACCTTTTACCAAACAGCAACATGAGTACAATTAAATTAACAAAAGGAGAGTTTGCAATTAAAGCTGGAGCAACTGCATGGCTTGCTTTCAAAGAATGGCTGGAAAAATGTTCCCATACCAGGCACACAGGCCAGAGCAGTTTCCTCACATTTCATTCCGTGAAGTTTTATATTCTTCCTGTTGCATTTTGAAATACACTGAAATAAGCAGAAATGCAAACTTTACAAAAACTGGTTATTGATCTTCTACATCCTTCACCATCTGCTTAGTTCCAGTGTCTAAAAATATTCAGTCCTTGCTCTTGCTCACATGATTGTTGAGAAAATGCTAGAGCTGGTAAATCAGAAAAGCACATTGTGTATTGGGGGGAGGGGAGTTCCATCAGGAAAATATGCTGTCTGAAGGGAAAAATACAGAACAAAACAACCCAAGTCCTGTACTTGAACAGGCAAAAATTAAAGGAAAAAAAAAATCAATAAATTTTTCAAACTGTAGGGAGAAAAAATAAAATATACCTGGAATGTTACTTTCTTTTGAAAAGTAGCTACACAAACTTGTGACCTACACTGTACTATAAAATTGTGTATTTGTTCCATGCTTCAAAGAGTTGGGGAATATAAGTTTCTTATTATACATTTTTGAAAATTGAATCCAACTGAACAATTTATAGGTTAAAAATATTAAAAATTAAGAAAATGTGTCCACCTCCAGGATATAAAAAAGTGTATCTTGGGAAATTTTTGTGGACTTAAAAAGCTGAAAGAGATTATCCTAATTTTGATTGAAAAACAAACATGCAGGATAGACGACTGTCTGACTTTTAGGATGACTGAGATTCTGAGGGCAAATAGCATCCATTTATTTCAGTGGGAACTGTATTAGTGAATTCCCAGCTCAGCTCTAAAAATCTCCATTTCTCTCAGGGTTTGCGTATGGTGCCCACAACTACAAAACCTAAACATGGCTCAGAATAAATTTCATCACCATATGGAGGTCCCTAGTGAAATCAGCTAGATCATTCTCTGTTAGTTTGTGAATTGCTGATTGGAGTTTGAATGTGAACCCTCTGTCGTGGGCTTTATGTGAGTCTCAGGAATGAGGAATTTGGTATTGTTAGAATGGATAAAAAGAAAAGTGGGATATGCTGCCACATACTATTTAATGAATATTATTTACCTATTTATCCAAGCAGCCCTTTTGAGGTCTAGTGACATCTGCCACCCAAGGTGACTTTAAGAGGAGAAAAAGGAAAATTAAAAACAAAAAAACCTGGGACTAAAAAATAAAGATTTAAACCAAAACTTTCTGGAGATGATCTGTATGGAGGAGGAAATGTAGGTATATTCTTCCTTCAGTGATTCAGAAAGTGAAGCATAGCCTGATAAACTCTGTGTGATTTCAGGGTGCTTTATTTTAGAGTCTAATAAGTAGCAAACATGAATTGCCAATACCAAAGCAGACAAACAGTTGGTTTATTTAATCTTATGTTCTGTGTTTGTTGCTGATCACCATCAGAAGGGAGGGTACAACCCCCCCATAATTTGCCTACACAGAAGTCCTTTTCCTCACCTGCAGACCTGGTTATCTGGTGTTGCACCATGAAGAAGGAAATTATACACCCAAACCCCCAGACCTCCCCTCACTTCACCAGAGGTCACCCCTGAAGCTCTGAGGGTACACCAGAGCCAGACAGGAGTTCTCGGATGGAAGAGATCTTTGTCAGAATTGTTGGAACCAGAGTGTTTCTTGGAACCAGGAGGGTTTGGGGCCCTGCAGAATGCAGAAGGCAGGCAAAGGTTCCCCTGAAAGCCTTCCTGCATGCCACTATCACTTGCTTCACCTGCTGGGCTTCCAGGGGCCCCAGATCCAGGGCTTCTCCACCACTTGGACCACTCTGGAGCTGGATCCCTCCTGACTTTCAGCTCCAGGGATGCTTGCCTCAGGTTCAACAGCCCTAAAGCCTACAAGCTCCTCATCACAAGGCTGGGAGCTGCAGAAGCCAGGTGGAGGGGAGGAGGCTGGGTATCCAAGGAAAGGGAAAAGCTGGAACCTTCCTTGTCAGGCCCATTAAACCAAATGCTGTGATTTCCCTGTCCAAACCTCCCTTCTAAGGCAAATTTTGAAGTGTCTATTCTGAAACAGAAAGGTCACCCCCTGCCAAGTTCCCTAATGTGGTGCTATTCCAGTTGTTTTGAACCTGTGATCTTGGGTGTGATTGTGCACAGAAGCTTACAAGGAAACTCAGATTCGGGATGCAACATTTGGCTCTTGGTCTAAGTTAGGAATGTCATAAAAAGAAAATAAAATACTAAATATCTAGGTTAGGGCTAGGCTTAATTAGGGATTGTGGAGTGTATCCAGGAGCTCAGGTACTTGAGCTTCTGAGTGCCCCTTCCCCAAAGGGAAGTGGTGGGGTAACTAACCACCCAAGTTTTCTGGCTGGGCAGGTGGAAAAAAAAATGACACTTAGAAGTTCAGTAGCTGAACTAATTACCAGCAAATGATTGCCTGGGGTTGGACCATTTATTATCTCATCAGCATTCAGTGCCACTTCCATAGGATGAAGGAGAAGGAAGAAGAAAAAAAAGCCCAGAAACATGAGAAGGAGAGCAGATGAAAGGACAGCAGTTAGAAGGAAAAAAAATGCTTCTTAACTCTACTCTGTACTTTTTCCCTCTAATAGATCCCCCTCCCAATCCACCCTAAGTAGAGCAACTGGCATGTAATGAGTTCTGCAGGGATGGAGTATCAGCAGCACGCTCTGAGATTTCTCACTTTGTGCTTGACTGGATCCCCAGATACCCCAAACTTTTGGGAGCAGAGGAGAAGTCAAGTGGAGGCAAGACCTTTATATATATATATATACACATACACACATATATATACACACATTAAAAAAATACACATGTATACACACACAGAGTGACAACTTTCAGCTCACCATAATTTCTCAGGACTTTGTTGTATCCATTGGCTGCAAGAAGGGTTCAAATTGACACGAAGTTTCCATCCAGGCTCTAAGCAAGATGTGCTTTGGACGCTGGTTTTGCTAACACACAGCTCTGCTTCCTGGAACTGAAGACGCCTCCTGGAACCACACCTGGGACATTTGGAAACTTGGATTTGCCTGGGGGTAGTCGCAGCTGAAATCTCAACTCTGCTACCGTATGAGGTATTAAATGTCTTCTCTCCTTGCACTGTATCTTTTACCTTGGAGATGGTCTTCCCCAGATCAAATAGGATGCTGACTCGATGGAGATTGATGAGAAAAGGCTGCAGCCACCAGTGTGCTCACTCTCCTTGCAGCTGCTGTGGGTGTGCATGCCTGCCCAGTAGCACTTTTCTCATCTCTCTTTGCATGCTGAGGCTCTCCAGGAGCTTCTGCCCTTTCCTGTTGGTGAGGTTTTCTTTCTCTACATGCGGAAGCCAAGGAAGCGATGGCTTGCAGGGAAGGTGCTAGCAAACCTGGCTCTTGCTCCTAGCACATTTTTAAAAAATGAGAACATCCTTCCAGTAATCCATGTTTGCATTAGATGGAAATGTTTTGGCTTCCCTCCTGTCCTTGAAAGCCCAGTGGTGTGATAGGAATTTGGGAAATGCAGGCTCTCAAAAGTAATGTAAAGAACAGATCCACCTATTCAAATGCAAATTGCTAAAGAAGAAAACAAGGGAATTATTTTCTCTACAAAAACAAACGAAACCCAAACAAAATAGTTCATTCTTTTAAATTTAAGACTGCATCCCACATTTTTTTAAAAAATATTTTTCTGTCAAAATTTCTAGGTTGCACTGCCTTCAGATTCTCTTGCCCTGCTGGGACACTCATTGAAGAGAGATTGAAGGAATTTTCTGTCAAAAGATTAGTATCACACATGGGGCTGTCGCTCCACATCTTGTGAGAGGAACAAACCCCCTCCCTGGATTTTTGCAAAAGTTGACATAACACCTGAAGAGAAGCCGGAGAACCCATGCAAGGAAATGAAATGCATGCTGTGACCAGTGCATGTTTGCAGTTGTTTGGGCTGCCTGTTCTAAGACAATTTCCACCTCCACCTGCTAATGGGGGGATCTCCATTTACTCCAAGGATACTCCAGTGTGTACTGTGAAGTGCCCAGCAGCTGCTGGCTGTTCAGTATGTGGGCAACTGAAGAGATGTAAGTGGTCACAGACCTGTTGCTAGTCAGGATTATACAAATGGTTTTTAAACCAGAAATTCACACTCCTAACGCTTTGTCTCCTACACACAAACTGCAGGGGAAATGAGAACTGCATCTTTTCTACACAACACTCCCAAGCCTCAAATAAGGTAGGAAATTCCTCCTCGTACTGCTCCAGTAAAAGAGAAGGAATTTAGAATTTCAAAATTTTGAAACGGATTTCAAAATTTGGAGGTGAGAACTAAGATTTTGTGCTGTGAGACTGATTTTTCATTTTCCCTTTAATGTTCATCAAGCATCCAGAAACTGTGGTGCTGAGCATGGCAAGAATCCTGATATCAAAAGAAGCAAAGCTCTTGCCTGTTGCTGCTATGAACTACATGCACTGGGTAAAGAGAGACTGTTAATCTTGAACATAAGCACAGTGGCACCCATCTTCACATTGGAGTTGTCTTTTGTCTTTGCTGGAGAGGTACCAACAAATGCTTGGTTGGACATCTAGTCCTGCAGCTCCAGGAGTCTACAGCCTTTTTTTTATTTATTTTTTTTATTTTTTTTTACAAACTGATGTTGAGGCAGACACAATCCTTCAACCAGGAATATCCTCAGAGTTAGAGGATGTTCAGTGGAGCAGCTCGGGTATTGTGCACTAAAGGCTAAGGTAAGTTTATAAGGGCTTCTTTTAAGGCACTGGATACTTGTCTTCTGTCACTGCTTCCACTGTTCTATGTGCAATTATTTTGCCCCGTTTTTATGGTATTCAAAGAGATGGAGGTCGAATATTTTGTTTAAGTATTTTTTCTTCTCTTGCCTCTGCCTCCTGTGGTTTTCATACCTCTATTGCCAATTCCTACTCTCTCATTTTTCTCAGATGATCAGTAACTATTTCCCTGAAGTGTCTTAGCCCTGCTAACCACGGGCACACCCCCCCAGGTGAAGCACCACGGCTCTACAGCTGTAGGGAATAATACTCTCCTGGTCTGCGTGTAACTGGTGTTTGTGTGAATTAAGAAGGTGACTGCTCTCTGGGGCATCAAACCTTTTTAAAATAAAGCCTTTAGGAAGAAAAATACCGCAACGTGGCGTGTATATAATTTTCCCCTGTTGGGCATGAAGGAGGGCTGGTTTTTACCCTTGGACTCTGACTTTGGAAATACCTGAGATGCACCGAAGCCGGGAGAGGCAGACGGGTGCTCAGCGCCTTTCAAGAGCCGCTCATCCTGCAGCGGCAAAGGGAGCAATACGTGAAGAGCAGAGGTCCCTGCGAGGAAGGAAAAAAGTTTTCCTTGAGCCGCAGGGCATCCCTGCCGGCTGCCAGGCCATGTCTGTGCCCGGCTGGGTCTGCGCTCTCCGCCGCAGCCGCTGGGTGTCAGTGAGCCTCTGGTTTAGCGCAGCCCGCCCGCGGCATCGCTCTCAAAGCCCACACTCGCCTCTAGAAAGTTGTTTCTCCCCCCCCGCCCCAAGCTTTTCCTTCTTCTTCTTTTTCCCTCGGTTGGAAAACATTGAGATTAGATTTACACTTAAGACGGCAACTTTGCGGCGACGGCAAGGTTTTGAGCTTAAAGGACAACCAAATAGACCGAAAAAACCGTGCAAACAGACTCAGAAATGATGATTGTAGTATTTAAAACGTTGTTTTTGAAATGTAATTTAACTCCGGTCTGGTCAGATCCACCGACTGATACTGTAATCCCAAGTGAAGCTTCTCGTTGATTTAAGAAGCTTCTGTTGGACTGTTTTCTGGACATAGAAGAAAAAGCCAGAAAGTGGATAGCTTTTTCTTTCAAGAGTTGAAAGCAGCACTCGTTTGAGGTTTTAAGAAGATTTAGAGAACGGGGATTGATCTGCTAACATCAGAGAAGAAATCTGGTGGCAAATATCAAAACTTCATAGAATACCACTGACAGATATTGACTATCACCTTTCTGGGCTGACAAACCCACTCATTGCTTATTCACAATTTTTGGTTGCACAAAAAGTACCCTCCAAGTTTGACCATGAGAGGCATAGAATTAGGAGTAAAATTCCCCCTGCCTCTTTAAAGTCT
Source organism: Phylloscopus whistleri (assembly GCA_017589585.1). NCBI lineage: Eukaryota > Metazoa > Chordata > Aves > Passeriformes > Phylloscopidae > Phylloscopus > Phylloscopus whistleri. Next base: position 3,015,205 of record JADMLD010000622.1, on the reverse strand, counting down.
TAATGAGGAAAAAAGCTTGGACAAGTAAAGGAGCTGCTTCATCATAACCCTTCAAAATGTGCTGAGCCTCAGCTACCTGTAATACTACCTGATAATTACATGCAAAGACCTGGGTATCAAACACCTGACCCGACCTTGTTGTCACCTGGTAACTGTCAGCACATCACAGAATTTCCTTAGAGCAGTCCCACCGAGCTTTCACCACAAGGCCAGGTATGGGAAGAGAAGCAGGGGGAGCAATCACTGTCAGTGAAGGAAAGGGTTTGAGTGTTGCTTCTCCCGCTGAAGACTCTTTGAGGAAACAGACATGAAGCTCAAAAGCTTTTGAAGGGGCTATTTGGAGGGAAAACCACTTCCAGCTGCCAGATGATATGAAGGTGTAAGCCCTGTGTCTAACTCTGCAGATGTGTTCAAATTGTGCTTTTTGTGGGAAGGGGTAAGACAGAGAAATAGATAGCAGAAAGCAGACATTTTTCTTATTGCCATCTTTGATCCATGTAATTGTTATTCGAATTCTAGTGTGATATTAAAAGCAGTGTTTCATGCATATGTCATCTCAAAGGATCCCAAGGAATTTATTAGGGACTTTACATCCATAGGAAGTGATTTACCCTCTGTGGTAATGCAGTTACCTTTGGAGTGAAAAGCAGCAACTGCTTGGGATCACACAGCCACAGTACCTGATAATTTACCCTTGGACATTTCAGTGTCATGTGGAAGCCATAGAGGGGAATTCAGAGAAGTGGGAAGTCATTTCATAACCGAGGAGGAATGTGGTGGCAGGTAACACCCTTGCCCCAAGAAGTGAAGAGCCTTTAAAAGCCATCAGGTATAACATGCTGCAAGCACTACAAACTCTTACTGAATTGCAAAAATCTGTAGCATTTATATTTTCCTTAGAGGATTTTTGTCCAAGTTCTGGCCAGAGTCAAGTCTTTTGTAACTTGTGAGAGCTGTCAAGATCAGGGCCCCAGGTGGTACAGCTGCAGGCCATGTTTAATAGTTAATGCTGAACAATGTTGTATTTGTATCCTGTTATTCATACACTATTGAAAATTTGTGAATTTTAAAAAATACACTGTTGAAGATAGGATGAAACCTCAAGATAGAGCTTCTAATGCTTTGCCTACATTTTGCAGCTCTGGAGAATATTTGTGTAAAATCTTGAATGCCCCAAGCAAAGGTTGTTTAGTCAGCTCTATTTGATGGGGTTACAATTTCAAAGTCTGTTCTAACTTTTGTCCTGCTCAGAAATATGTATCTTGGCTGTAATGCAGAGTGCACACCATGGATGCAAGGCTGACTTTTCATTTGGGTTTGTGTGCATGATTCCTCTTGATTTAGCTGAAGCTGATCATGCATCTGAGACCACCAGAGGTGAGAACCCCAGCTGTGGTGTCACTGGCCACAAAATGCTTCCTTGTCAGCCTTCAGTTCAGCCTTCCAAGATATAAAGGGATCAGCTTAGAGCTCTATTTTTTGTAGCAACGTGCTGATAAAGAAACATACAGCAGGACAGATTGAAACCTGCTTTGGGCTGAGAAGGACCCCATTTTCTGCTGACAGAATCACAGGGTCTAGGAAGAAATGTGATGAGAAGATCCTCTCCTTTCACATGCATCACTTGAATTGGCCACTTGGCAATTTATAACCTCTATTGCAATATCCATTTTTTTCCCCTCCCCTTTCTAGAAGCAAGGCCCTGCTTTCCAAGAAGTGGCTCAGCACTGGAAAATGTGGATAGCCCAGGTGCTATGCTAATCAGATAGATGTTATTTTGGGGTGGGTGGGAAGGTACAATCTGCCATTCAAAGGAACATGTGTATATGGATGGCAGGAACTGGCTGGCCATGAGTAGTTGCACCTGCATGTCTGGGAGATCAGTAAATGATTGTAAATGCTCCTCTAGTCCCTCTAGTCCCATGTAACAAGAGTCCCTGTCTCTCTCCCTTAATAACCACAGAAGTGTACATCCACAGGAAGAGATATCCCATACCTAGAGAAATAGTACCAAATAACTTGGGGGAAAAAGAAGGTGCCATTACATTTATTTTACAAATAATGAGAAGATCAGAAAAATGGCTGCCTGTGGAGAGTCAAGACTAAATCACAGGTCTTGAGATTCCCTCCTTCTCTGAGCTGTATTTATGTTGGGGTGGTTTTTTTTTTTTTTTTTTTTTTGTTGTTTTTTTTTTTTTGTGTTTTTGTTTGTTTGTTTGTTTGTTTTGTTTTGGGGTTTTTGTTTGTTTGTTTTTTGTCTTTTGTTTTTGTTGTTTGTTTTGTTTTGTTTTTTGGGGGTTTTGTTTGTTTGGTTTTGGGGTTTTTTTGGGTTTTTTTTGTTGGTTTTTTTTTACAGACTCTTCTATCTCTGATTTATCATGAACACTAGTCTTAACAATTATCGCTTTTCCCTTTTGTGTTCTTTTTATTTTCCTTTTCACCATTTCTTTCTTTTTCTCCCCATAGCTATTTTTTTGAAGTAGACCCAGGGAAGTCCATGTTGGTAGCAGACTTGGAAATAGATTTTAAACATAACTTCCCATTCATACCCCACATTAGTTTATTTATTTATTCTTTTTTTTTTTAGATCTATTTTTTTCCAGTTAAGAACTGTGCACATAGCCTTAATGAGCCTTGAGGGCTCTCATTTGCTTAGAGGTTAAAACAAGCTGGGAAGTCTCCAAGCACATGGGGCAGAAGGTACAAAATACGCTTTACCTAGAACTGGTCAAATAATTCATGCCAGATTGTTTATGAGACCTGTCTTGCCTTTTTGTTTTTTTTTTTTGTGTGGCTTTTATACTTGTATTTAAGTATAACATTTTGTAAGCAAACCTGGATCTACTACTTGTTCAAAAGCTGGTCATTTTTGCAATTTCTCAATTCTTTTATGTGATTGATTGTGTTATGATTTTCTTTCACAGAAGCAATTTTTGTCTCTTTGCATATAACCCACAAATGTCCTTAATTTTATGAGAAATAAATTTCATTTCAATGTGAATGATAAAAAATACCCCTCTGTTCCTGGGATTTCCACCCAAATTCACCTAAACTGGCATTCATGGTGTTTTTTACTGCTTGAAAAAAAAGGGTATGTCTTGCCCACCTGTTTACCAGTAAGGAAAGAGAGGGGATGTATCTGTCAGGAAAGCAAATCCATGAATGTGGCAGCACACACTGCACATGTTTTAGAAGCTCTTTGTTTTGCATGAAACTATTTTTTTTTTTCTCTCTCATTGGCCAGTTTACTGTGCAGTGGATGTTGCACACAGATTGTGTCTAATGACACCATGATCTGCCAGTCCATAGAGTTGCTTCATGGATTAAATCCTTCTGAGTGTACGGGGTGGGATTATTTAATATAAAAGTATATAGGGAAAACACCCTTGAGCCACGTTTTCTGAACAAGATCTCTGTCTCTCTCTCTCTTTCTCACAGAGAATGACTCTCTGTTCCGCTTCCCCTGTATTATCTTACCTACACAGCTCCTTGGGAACTGCATGGCTGAGCAAGGATGCTTTGCTGCTCGAACAAAGCCTGGCATTGTCCAAGGGGCAGACGCACAAATCTGGACCTCGCCCCTGGAAGAGTGCAGAGTGACCCTGAACCCGAGCTCCCCCAAAAGCAGAATGCAGCAGCCATTGCTCTGACCCAGGGTTTGTTCCACGGCCCCGTCTGGGAGATGTTGACCTCCAGCTTGTACTACCACACGTGAAAACAGAGGCTGAACAAAAATGCCGGAGCAGAGCTCTGTTGGTTGCGTGGAAAAGAGGGGAATGCAATCGGTTTGTGCATTTTAACTTTTGGAAAACCTCAGGCCACGGGTGCTGAAGCAATTCTTTCTGTGTATCCCTGGCTGACTGTGCTCAGCATAACCCTGAAATCTAACAAATGCTGACCTTGCTCGTAAAAGCAATACATTGTTTTTAAACATTAGTTTCCTATTCCTGACAGATAAGTTGAAAAGTTAACAATGCGCTAAGGCTGTAAAATGTTGGCCAGAGTTTAGATTTCACCTCTGTTTAACTTTTTGTCAACAGATTGGCATTTTCCTCCCCATTCAGAACAGTTGGGTTTTGCTTTCAGCGCTGAGTAATAGCTCTTAGATGCTCTCTCACGCAGAGATTCGAGTTCAATATTAAAGCATTGATAACACTCTTATTATCAGAAAGACATGGCCTATGGGCTCAGAGGGAATCTAAAACAGCTCTTTCAGCGCAATAAAAGAATAGTTCTACATTATGTGACATGAAGTTCCCAGATATATTACTTAACCAGATCACGGCATGCTAGCAGATTCAGGCCCATGCAGGCCTGCTAAGTCTTTCTGAAATGACTTCCTTTCAAGAAAACAGCGCCCCAGTGCAAGATTTCTTTGCTAACACACTGGGTATAAATGACTGCTCCTGCAAGTTAAACTGCACAGCCAATACTCCCTGGGAGAGGCCGTGTTGGTTCAGCAGGGTGACAGAATCGTGCCACTGGGACTTCAAGAGTTAATGATGTTAGCTGGGGGCTATGTCTCAGTCGCTGTACTTTGTGCTGTGCTGGGTTGAAATGCTGTTGAAACTAAGTTAAGGGCAGTGCTGTATATCAGTATATCCACTGAGCCAAGGAGAACCATTTATTTTTAATTGAATTAAATTGCTCACAAAATGAAAGTAGCATACTTTCATTAATATTTCATTACTTACAGTGTTAAACAATGATCACAAAGAAAACTTTGCTGGTGTCTTTTCCATCTCTGAATTTTTTCTGTTACTTTATTGCATGAGGTGGTCCTGTTGGCTTTTCTGTGATTTGAAATGTTAAATGCTGCTAAGGCTGAATGCTACTGCTGGGTTTTGTAGGCTGAGGAACAAACCTGAACCTTGGTGCTGAAGCTGCTGCAGAGCTACAGCCAAGGAAGGAAGAGTGGGAGTTCTGCAGCCTGATCAGAGAGAATGGTTCTTTCTTCACAAAAAGAGGGGTTCACCCTAGCACTAGGCAGAGAAACAGAAACATCAGTATCTCATGTGAAGCAATACTGTCATGGCTACTGCTGTTACCCTTTGTTATTTCAGTGAGCTCTGTGGTTGGTGGAGGTCAAAGAAAAAGATGTGGCATTTTCCTTCCAATCCAAAAGCAAAAGTTAAGCACGATTTAGATATCAGTGAAATTAAAACCAGGCTCTGCTTGCACATTGCCAAGGAACTGAGTTGCTGAGGGAGTCAGTTATGCCTAAAATTTGCATTGCAACTCTTAATTTCATACTATGAATGTGGCCCATTGTTTTCCTCAGTGAGGTGCACTAGATGTGTGTATATATTCTTCCACCTATTTGTATTAAGCCCAGCCAAGTATTTATGCAAAAAGGCGAGGTATTGTGATCACAGCAGAAATCACCATGGATGGTGCAGATCTGGCCAAATTGGCAAATTCCTCTGTACATTTCCTGTCTTTCACAGCAAGCAAATAGGTAAAAAGGTACTAGAGGCATTGAACAATGTTTATTTTTGTGTACAGTGCTCTATTTAACATAATCCAGTTCAGACAGAAATGAAACAAGTCCTGAGACTTGAGCTCCAGAGGTGTGAATGGTCTAGTTGCTTGTAGTGACACTAGGCTGGTTTATCTCAGTGTGGCTTTCTGCAGTACTGGATGATTGAAGCTATAACTTTGAGGATTAAATATGTATTTGATACACTTCCAGTCAAGACTAACCCCTCTGTTTTTCACAGCATAGCTTTATATCACTCATAGAAAAGACAATGCTATTAAACCAGAACAAGGAACTACAGAAAGCATCTTCTAAGTGAAGATGGTGGGGAGTTTTCTCCTCAAAAGTTGTCTGTATCTTGAATATTGCTTAAGAAATTACTCAGCTCCTCATTGCCATGCTGACTGTGTCTTCTTGGTTCAAGAAAGCACTTATTATGGCAGGAAATGACAGACCTGCTGTTTCAAAGCCACATTCAGACTGTGAATGTGGGTAGTGAATGTTTTCTATTAAGGTTTAGGTCCATCTTCTCTCGGGCTCCCTTTCCATGTAGCTTCAGGTGCACAGATCTTTGGAAGGTGTCATCTTTCCCTGTCTTGAAGGAAGGAAATGGCAATTCCTTGGGGGTCCCGTTGGAAAATGAAGAAATCCTCCAGAGAAGGGAAAAATGTCAATAAGACACTTCAAGCAGCACGTTTCCAGGCAATCATGCTACTTTCAGTGTGTTAAAGTCAGTTGGCCTTTGGACAAATGCCTCGTCATAACACCACCCGAGGTGTGTGATAATCGCCAAGAAATGCTCTACCTGTCATGTCTTATTGCTTAAATATTTATGCTTATGACATTTGATTCCTACACTCTATATGTCATCAGAATGTTTCACTCACAGTAGATATGTCATCACCCACCAGGAACAGCTGACACTAAGGATTAGAACACTTTCAAATTAAAAATCCCTAAACAAAGAAATGACATGCTAGTAATTGTCTGGGGTAGTATAAATCAAATATATGATGATATGAACTAATAGATTTATTACATTAAGCTGACCCAGCCATTTAATTTGATGATTCCTGGGCCTTGCTTAACTCTGTGAGGAAAGCAGAGAAAGAATAGGACTTGTATTAATGGTACTTCTTATTTTGGTGAAGGTCATGTTGTACTTCCTCTCAGTACCACCCTGAGGAGTCAATAGGGAAGGGTACAAATCCTGTGGCAGAAATTACTAGAGAGAACTAAGTGTGCAAAATTAAATCCTCCTGCCAAGCAGTTTCTGTCTTGAAAGATTGTTTTAAAAAGTTCCCAGTGTTTCCAGAACAATGTTGGGTGACTCTCAACAGGAGATTGGCATCAAACAGACAATAGATTTCTAGCTACTCCATACAGGACAACCCCAAACTTCTGGGTAGAGGAGCTGGTGCTCCTGCCCCTAGCCCACGTTTCCCTGCTCTAGGTCAGGAGGAAGGGATGCCCAACCTCTGAGCCTCCAGCTGTGCCCAGGGCAGCAGTCCTGCCTCCAGGGGGTGTCTAGAAACCCTCAGCTGGGCAGGGATGCAGGGATGCAGCAGAGGTGCTCAGCCTCCAGCACTGCTCTAGCAGCTGCTCTTGGTCTCTGCTGAGGCAACCACGGGTGCAGCCATTCCACAACTTAGGTATGGAGCCATGGGCTGCCAGCTGGATCGCCCTAGTGCCAGATGTTTTTAATTGGATAAAAAAGCTGAAATGCTGATATTTCCTAATGAGCCACTATATATGAATGCTGCTGCCCTTCACCGAATAGAGTCAAAGCTGGTCAGTTATGTGTTTGAAGGCAGGGCTACTGCTGGCATCAGGAGCCTCCCTTTGGACCAAGCACTCATAAAAAGTAAGGTCTCACCTCTCTCATTAGTCACCAGGGCGTGCACTGTAATCACAGCAACTAGTCCTCTGGTTGTATCCAGACATGCTTATTTAGGGTCTTTTTCTCTCTATCATCCACCAGTATTGAATCTAAACAAGGACAGGGACAAGAGTGTAACTCATGCCACATGTGAAAACACAAACTGAAATACATATGTGACTGAGATGGACTGAAGATGCATAATTTCCATCTTAACTGTTCCTCTGCCATTTCTAGTCCTGTTAAAATGAGCATTATTAATCAAAACATTAGTCGGTATTAAAAGATAAAACCAAATAGGTCTAATATATCGATGCCTGAACAATGTTATCAACTAATGGCTATAGACCCATTTCTAACAGTCCTCAAGCAAAATTTTCCCCTCAGAGCTGTGTGGCAGAACGTGCCCTGAGACGGTGTGCTCTGGCTACACATGCATAATGCCCTTTGATATTAATGGGGGAATCCAGAACACCGGATTTGCTCTATGGCCCTAAGTGAAGGATTCTTCCTTTTGTGTCAGAGCCGCACGTATCAGCGCTTTCCCTCGTGGGTTCTGCACATCTCCCTCAAACCAGCCCAAATAGAGATGGCACCACGTGATCTGTGCTGGCACTGGCTCAGCAGGGTGGCATTGAGCAGCTATATATATCTGGCACAATGTGCCTTGCACGCCGCGTGTGCATTTGAACGTCCGCGGCGGCGGCTCACCCCGAGAGGCCCCGCACGCCCACGGGAGACGGGCAGGCAGCCACCCACAGCCACGGGGGACAGCAGGAGCCACCGCCCTCCCTACCTGCCGCTGTGCACGTGCCCCTCCAGGCTTATAAAGTTATCAAATGGGATGCCCTTCTCTCTAATAAAGGGGTTATCTGAGGGGAGGGAGGGGACGTTGTTTTGGCTGGAATTTCACAAGGCACAGGTGGTACAACCAGCTGCAAGATCTTTAGTTCTTGTTGGCTGTACACCAGCTCTTGGTCTTTTCATAGTTCTTTCACTGGTAGTGAAGGAGGAGGAGTGGCAGGAAGGGACAGTGGGCCCTTGATGATGTTGTTCAGCATCAGCAGCTGTCTCAGGTTGGCATTAGGCTCTGGAACAGTTCCTCAGGAGGTGTTTATGCTGAACCGTTCCCTGGTGACACTGGACGTGAAAGCAGAAATGGTAATGCAGCAAAATGCTTACTGAAAAGAATCCATGCAAAAGTCTGTCCCATCTCTGAATTTCCCTGTGCAAAACCATCTTTTGCTTTGTAAGCTGCCTGGGGTGGTACGACAGACAAAAGGTATCCCTCCATAGAAAAGGATAGATTTTTCCACCATTGCTTCCCCTGAGTGATACAGCATAAACTGTGGAAATGGACACAGCCCCCAAGCATATGCCTCTAATTAACCAGTTATTTCTGAGGCTGCTGAGAGTGGAAATTACTGGAGATAAGGAGCCAGATCTCGGGTTTACACAAGATGGCACGTTCCTGAGAGAATAGAGACAAAACCCAAATAATGTCAGGATGTGGAATTAGAAAGAATGCAAGCTCACAAGAAGGGAAAACTGTTTAAAGAAAAGAAGCGGTTTAGGGAAGAACTAGGAGGAAGTTGGCAGTTGCTTCTGCAGAAAGCTGGGGGTTTCCCAAATGGTACAAGAATTTTATAGGGAGATAAGACTAAAATCTTGAATATAAACAACACAGGGACTATTTTTCTCAGACTTCTATATTCTACCCTTGTCCATGTCTCAAATGCCTGTGGAGATCACAGGAACTTAACTTTGATGGCAGAATACCTTGAGAAGCTGTTTGTATTGGAAGCCCTGTTTGATTTCTCCTTCTGTTAGTGTGTATACGTGTATGCTCTCAGAGGGCTCCTTGGAAAGTTCCTTTGAACTTTCATAACACTTTTTGACCGTAGAAATATGAAATGTAAGGGACCTCCTGGAGGTCATCTTGTTCAGCCTCCGGCTCAGTGCACAGCTATTACTAACTGGCCAGATAATGTCACGTCTGGTTTTCTGGGTTTTTTTCTTGATGAGTCTTGAAAGCCTCCATGGACTGAGATACCAGCTCTTGGGCAGCTTGTTCCTGCTCTAAGAGCCTACTCCTCTAGTGAGCAAATGTTCCTTATTGTCTATTCTGAATGTTCTGAGCCACAGCTCGTGCTTATGTTGCCTGGAACTGAAAGAAAAGCTTTCCAAGCATTAAAGTGGTTGATATGAGGAGCAGTTCTTTAATGACTCTTTCAGGTGCACAAAATACAGCTATGATCACTTGTGGCATCAGATTATCCCCATTTTATTAGTTTAATTAATTAGTATATCTAGCAAGTACGTCTACTAGGAGACCAGTTTTCCTGGGAACCCACCCTGGGACCTACCCTATTGGAGAGACTCCAAGGGTTTCTTTGCCCTATATTTTGTTATGTCTCCCAAGTGCTCTGTAAAATAAGATGTCCTTGTTAGAAATTCTGTTCTTGGAAATAAGACTAAATAGAATTTCAAGAATGTGATATAATGTGTTAGAAAGGGTAATCTAGTATTCTAAAGCAAAAGTAAATGCTAGAAGCTATACATCTATATGTTAAAAATCTACAAAGATACAAATATATAAAAAGATACATAAGAAGCAAAAAAATCTTTAGGCATCAGTTATTGCTCCTTGTTTTACTGACTGTCACTCCCAAGAAGAGCAGCTCAGCTGTCCTTGTGACTACCCTTCAAACACTGACTTTGTGACTACCCTTCAGATATTGACTAGAGACCTCCCTTCCCAGCCTCCTCTTCATCTTCCTGCATAAGACCAGTTGCTTCAATCTTCAACACTCATGTGCTGATGATCCTGGTCTCCTTCTACTGGGACCTCTCCAGTTTCTCAATATCCTCTTTGACTTCCAGAGTTGAGAGAGGTGATACTAAATAGATGGGCCTAAATAGAAGGGGATGAAAACTTCCCTTGGTCTGCTGGTTGTGCTCTTAACATAGCTTGGTATGGGCTTTGCTTCATGTTTCCTTGGAAGAGGGTAACTCCTAAAAACAAAATTATTAGACCTGTGATATTTGGCCTTCTTCTCATGGCCATGCTGTAGAAGACTCCCAGCAGTGAGAAACAGAACTAACGAAGAACAGATTTGGGGAAAGCAGTTTGGAATATCTTACACCGATTTTCTGAAATGAGGACGTGCCTGTGTACCATGAGCAGGCAAAATGCAAGTGACTGCTAACAAAGTGAAACCTGCTGAAGCCACCTCAACACTTCAGAAAATGTCGCCCCGGGTTCGCCTCAGTCAGCTGTCTTTTTTCTGCTCTCGTGTGCATAGTGTATTGTGGAAAGCCAGATAAGAGCATTTATTCAAATCCAGCAAAAATAAAGCTCCTCTTTCTCTGCTAAAACAGGTTTAGATTTGTATCCTGCAAACTGATACAGAAAGCCCTGCTTCTCCACACAAGAAAAGCCCATCTCTGGGAGCACTGAATATACAGAACGTGTGAATAAAAAGAGGGGATGTAACATTTGTGAGATGCTTGTGACAGCCACTCGGCAAATGAAACACATGTATTATGACAAAATCACAAACTGCTGGCTTGGCAGATTCCCTGGGAACGGGCGGGGAAGGTGATAGCTGCTCGAAAGTCAGAGAAAGGATCAATATTGAATAAATCAAAACAAATATGTGATAGGTTCTGAGAATGATATAAAAATTAAATACCAGTGAGTTTGAGGCACGAAAACATCCAATTACTGGGCTAGTGCTACAGTCACTGTCATACTGAGAAAAGGGGGAGGGCAGAATGAAATTACTCAGGGGGTTATAGCTGGAAGTAGTTTTGATGTTTACACACAGAGCCCCTCTCAATACACTTAACACAGGAAGATACTTCCTACTGCTGGTATTTTATGGATAGAGAAGTTGAGGCACAGACCACAGTTCTCTTATTTGTCCTGGTCCTCCATTGGAGTCCACTGCCTGTTCCCTTTCCCTCTGCTATCCATGTCTCTCCCAGTATTTCACTGTGCTCAATTAAAACCTGGATTTGCCCAGCAAAGGAAATGGCCACTTAGTCATAGAGGGATGAGCTTCTTTGTGGAGAGAATCTTCAAACCTAATGCAAGAGGAGAAGGGCCTCTGATACTGGTGGAGCATTGGGATTTTCCTGCTTAGAAGCCCTTTCCATTTAGAAAACTCCTCTTTACTGTGAATTTTTCTCCCAAATCTGCCTGCTTGTGTAATTTTATGCATTCTCAGGTGTTGTCCTCATCTTTTAAATTTTGTTTACCTTCCACTTTACATTAAAGCACGGAAATAGGAGAAGCCATTACCACAAGCTTAGTGCTATGTGGGCTTTGTGCTTCTATCCACTTGGAGAGAATTTCACTCCAGAAAGTTTTCCACTGGAAACAGGCTAAGATTCCAGGGATGAATTTCCAGGAGAAAATAGCATCTTCTTTCCTTCTTCTGAAGTCAGTTCAAGACACTGAATACAATACCTGTGTTAGTATTTGTTAGTATTTCTTATTTGTCTCGTAACTGCTTAGTGAGCTAGTTGCCCTCTAGCCCCAGACAGAGGGAGCCCTGCTGTTCTGGGGAGTTTCTAATTGCAACCCCATGCCTACATCTCCCACCACCTTTCAATGCTGTGGCTTACTCACATGTGAAATATGTGTCCAGAAGCCTGAGATTTTAGAAAATATTATCTGCTCTAAAGAAACAAACCTTGTGTCTTTCCAAACTTGCCTCACTGATATTTTTCTTCCTCCTCATTTTATGTCTCAGAAACCCAACATGCTGAGTGGTTCATGTTGATTTATATTCCTTTAATGCAACAATATCAGTGAACCTAGCAGAATGTATGGATTTTCTTTTACCCTTAAATGAGCACGTAACATGTTAGCAAAATGAATATATACTGTCTCTAGCCTACTGAATTTCCCTCATATTTTTCACATAACTTTACCTTGCTCTTTCTGTATTTCATTGAAGTAACAGCTCTCCTTAGTTTATTTGTAAGGCCATTCGTGCTATCATATTATTGCAGATTCTACAGATGAAGATGAGGAGAAAGTGGAGGAATTGAAGGAATGGATGCAAGAGTAATGTTTATGAAGCACACAGATAACTTTCAGTGGAAGATGCTGCGAAAGTGCAAAGCTCTATTATTATTGCTATTATTACTTTATTATAGGTGGTTACCACACAGATCTCTGACTGGATGAATTAAACTCAAATAAAAGCAAGGACTGATTTCAGCTATTCCTTACTTAATCCTATAAACAGTCAATTGATATCTTAATATATATTGCTGCTGCTTCTGGCCAGGAAGTCATGGGATGAGATAAGCTATTATTGGTTTTATCTGCTGTGTGCCTTACATAGAGGGCAAATCCAGTTTTTCTTTTTTTGTGGAAATGTCTTGACATTTAGCTGGGGTCCTCTGATCTTGAAGCTTGAATTTTGTGGTGGAATGCATCAATATATGGAAATTAGGGGCTTGGATAGAGAATAAAATTGGCATTCTGTCTTAACACTAAATAGGCAGGGAATTGCCCTTTGTTTTCAAGTGGAATCTACCTAAGAATTTTTCCAGGTGGGGAAAACAGTGTATGACTAACACAGGCCTTGTTTTCTATGCTGAAGTGGTGTGTGGGGTAGTTCTGATTAGTGCAGATCTTGGAGGAGGTACCTGAGCAATGGCTTATAAAGATAAGGTGCTGCTGCTGTGCACAGACTGAAACCTCACCTAATGTAAGCTGATGTAACACTACTAATGTCAAAGTCTCTTTTGCTGACCTTGGCCTCTCAGTCCAGAACACCAAAAATATCACAAGCCATACCCCAACCTGCCCAGAGAGATGAACTCCCAAACTGCCAGCTCTGCAAGTCACTTTTGAATCAGCTGATTTGCAAGTACTACAAGATTTGTGGGTACCTTCCAACTCATTCTCTAATTTGTCTTTCTCCAGGCAGCTGGAGTGTGGTATTACCAGTTTTTAGCCTCCCTAGTGCTGGTAACAACTGCTCACCCAGGGACACCCCATTTCTTTACTTGCAGAAAACATCTAGATTTGTAAACATCTACAAGTGCACTCCTCCTCAATGCAAACTTTTGACCTTAGGCCTGTTTCTCCACTTAAAGTGTACTCCTGTACTGGTGTAAATCTGGTTTTAGTCTGTATTCACATGCTTCTGCCTCACAGGGGTGGAGGGCTACACCCACAGGGGAAGGCAGCCAAGAACATCTCAGTACAGCCTTCTCCAGAATAACAAAACCAAGCAGGTGTTAAATAGCAAAAGACTCAATCAATAAAAGGACAAATATTCTTCAGAATTCCTTTTTAAGCTGGAAAATTAATTATGATAAATTCAAAGTGGAGGAGGCACCACTCTGCTCCATTGCCATGCAGAGAACATTAGGGGCTGCAGCCCTGAAGTCCTGTGCTCTCCTGTGCCCATTGTAGGATCATGTAGCTTTTGGGGATGTTGAAGAAAGATTGGCCCCTTCTTCATGGTTCTGTTTATAAGGTCCTGTAGGGACCCCAGAGATTGGCCCCAAAGGCTGGAAGGAGGAGACATGGGTTTGCTCCTGTGCTCTATAGGAGTTGCTCTAGCTGTGCCAACTAATTTTGTGTTTTCTTGCAGGATTCAGCAGCTTAATGGACATTTATTAGCATGTTAAGGCCTTTATGATGCAGAACCCAAACCTGGAATGGGATCAGCAGGTGTACCCCTGAATACCAACTACCTGGCTGTGGGAGTAAGTTGTACAGATAAGAACGCTGCCCTCTTCTCTCCCTGAGCCCTCTATGTGTCACTTATTTTTTGGGGTGTACAAAAAAATATCTTTCACACCCCTTTCAAAACAAACCCATTTGAATCAGGCTATTGCAGCAACAAAATCCCAACCAGGAGCAACAGGGGGGGAAAAAAAGCACACAAGCCACCACCATCCCCCACTTCCCAACCATCATCTTCTGCCATGAACTAAAAACCAGCAGCTTCACTTGATTTCATTTTTGGTAATAACAACAACAGAAATTTGCATCTGGGCTGACAATGTGGATAGTGAGTGTTAGCCCAGTGCGATTTGAAATTGGCAAGTTATAGCAACCCTCTGGAAAACCAGGATTTACAAGGGAAATGCTGACAAACACTTAACTACAGTGGCACTTGCTCTATACTATATAACACATAAAACAGTGAAATGGAACATAAGTCTCTTCTAATTATTGAAAATATTTTGGGGCTGCCTTGTGCTAAAACACTCATTTTCATCTTGCCTTTCAGATAATTTTTTCTCTCGAAGCAAATTTTGTTCTAAGCCACCTATCTTTAAAAAAATGTTGCTAATCACCATTAAAAGATCAGCATTCTGCATGTGATTTTTGGAAGGCTGTGTATAATAAGAAGAATTTCAAGGCTGTGTGGACTTGCATGACACCATATTATTGCATGAGCAAAAAACCAATACTGAATGGTAATAACCATTTGTCAGAGGCAGCACAGAGGATTATATTATAACCCTTTGTGTGTGTGTGTGTGTTTGTGTCTATCCTATATAAAGCAATCAGACACCTTCCAATTTCCAAATACCTGATAATGCTAAAGTTTATTTTATCACAGCCAAGGTTATATTTTCTTTCACTTCATAGTGACCCTAGGAAGAAGAGGAATAATGGATCGGGAACCTATTATAGCTATTCTGTGTTAAACAGCCAAGTAAAGGGCAAATATAGTTCTGTAGTGGAATCAATCACTGAACCCATCAGTGAGAATGACCCTCCTGGCCCCCACCTTCTTCCCCATGCCTAAGAATTTGCCATATTCAATCTTTAGGCTCTGAACCCAAATGCCCTTTGAAAGTGAATTTATGATCACTTCATCACACTGTCTATTAGCTCACTTTCTAACAAATAGGATTGAGAAATATATGGCAGGAACTGCAACGGCACATTTCCAACTAATGGTTAAAATGTCAGGGCGATAATGTACAAGTGCATCTGCCCTCAAACACAAAATCAAACGCAGCTTTACAAGGGCTGTCGCCATTCCACTTTAGTTAAAGACTTGCAAGCTTCCTTCTTCCCTTTTGCAGGGCTGCAGTTTGGAAGCTGCTGCATCTCATCAGGGCTCGCTTTGCCAGTGCTGTACTGTACTTCATTAGGCAGCTCTATTTAATGGTTTCAACAAAAGCCATCATTTTAGCCCAACTGCCTTGACTAAATTAAAATTTCCAATCTCTGTTTTAGTGTTCTGCAACTGATGTATACATAAGCAAAACTGGTCAACATCTGCCAGGGGGTTGGCCAAAAGTTCTGTAAAGATGTACTTCACATTTCTGAAGCATGTGCAAAGTAACAACGTACTTATCCTCCTGAGGGCTCTCATGATTTTACTTCACCATTTGTTCAGACACACTTTAGCAGCATATAAGCCATACAGTTGATTCTCCCCTTGGTTGCAGTTTTATCTGTAGTGTCATTTTGAGTAATTGGGGTATGGTAGCTGATCAACTTTCAGGTTTCTCATTGGCAGAAAGGGACTGTATTGGCACCAAGAAAGAATATGATGGGTCCTCTCGGTGCCTGAGCAAGTGTCCCTCTTTTGCACTTGGCTACCCAAGGCCATTAGAAAATAAGCTTAATAAAGCAACTCAGTGTATACATCTTAACTATTCCCAGCCAAGGGGATGCAGCTATAGAAGAAATATTTTAAACCAATATGAAAGATGGTAAATGTACATATTTAGTCAGTGATCTGTGAAAGTTTTTGAATTAGTTTTTAAAGCTTTGTTAAGACCAGAACGCACAGATGTTGAAAACAAGTTCAGATGTAGCGACAGATGGTATTTGATTATGAAGCAGACTGTTCATATAATACAAAGATGCTGCTTCTGCCATACACAAGTAACTGCAGAGAGTGCAGTAGAAATTTTGGAAGGCAGAGCAGTTCAAGAGGTTCTTTGTGTGGCAATAACTTTCACGTTTTTCCAGCAGTGCTAGAATTGGGATAATTTTCTTTCTTTTACAGTCAACACCCTCACCCCCCTTCCCCCACCCGCCATTTTCTCCCCTGTTGTACAGTTCTCCTGCACTTTTTTGATCCTCTTTTCAGGTCATTTCAAATCTGATTAAGGATAACTACACTTTATTTATATTTCTGGAATAACAAAGTTCCTTAAGGTTAATAATAACAATAATATTTATTCTGTATTACTGATATTATCTATATAAAAAGAGTACCATGTTTTGGACAAATCCTGAATTTTGTAACACTATATCCAGGATCACTGGGATGCTGTCTTTTGCTGGGGACTGCATTCGTGCCTGTTTGCTGGGGCTGCTGCCACGTTCACCTTGTCAAAATCACCTCCTTTCGCTTCCCTCCTCCAAAGAGACATGAGAAGGGTACTGAAATTCGGAAATACAAGGAGGGGGCAGTGTGAAGGGAAGGGGGGCCTGACTCTGGGAACCACTGCTGTGGTGGGGGGTCCAGACCCCTCCTGCCACCGCTGTCCTCCAGCACTCCCTGGGTGCCTTTTGGCCACAGCTTTGGGCCCCTTTTCCCTGAGCTGGGAGCAGCTTCTGTGGCCTCAGGCGGTGCCCATCTGCCCGGTCTTTGCACAGGGTCCCTCTCTGGCAGAGCTGGGTTTCCCCCTTGTCCCACCACAGCACACCTTGACCTTCCCTTTCCCTGCCATCGCTGGGTCAGCCACCCTGCGCTGCCACCAGCAGCCAGCCCCGGGTAAAGGCTGCTGGACGCCCTGGAAATTTCGGGAAGGGCAGAAACACCGTTCAGCAGCAGGCTCTTCCTGATGGGAGGGAGAAACCTGACTCACGGGCAGGGGGACATCCTCGCCATGGATGGGCTTCTCCAGCTCCTCCGCGGTACTCCCCCCAGGTTCTGGGAAAGCAAATGGCCGGGTAAACAGTATTTTAATGTATTGGTTCTGGCCACGAGCAAAGATGCAAAAGGATGCCAGGAAGCAAGATTCCAGCTAGGAGATAAGACTGGCAGGGCAGCAGCGTGTGGGTTGTGCAGTGTAGCCCGGGGTCTCTGGGACCCCCATGTGCTGCTGTTAACGAGTAACCAGGTGTTAATGAGTAACGCGTGGGGCTGCAGGAGCAGGAGCTGCTCCCAGCGCTGCAGAGGGCAGCTGGGGGGTCCTGGGGAGATGGTGCCACCACCCCGCATCTCCCTTTCACTCCCTATAAAATGGGGACACGGAGCAGGAATAGATTTGAGCGCAGCCTTTTGAAAGTGCTCGAGATTTTTCCCCGTGGCGCTCAGCGAGTGGTGGAGCTCCCCCCGCCTGAGCTCTAGGTTTCTCCCAAAGCTGGGAAGTCACAATGCACATTTTCGTGTAAGAAAGCAGTGAAGCTCATTTCATATTGTACCACTTCCAAACACACACATTTTATCAGGAAAGATTGAAAATACACCCCTTGACCCGAGTGTCCTTATGCTTCCAGACCGTTTGCAGTGTGAGACAAGCTCTGGTTTTCAGATAAGCCTTTGAAGCTGCTTAAACCTCTGCCTCGTGTGCTGTTCAAGATCCAACCCTGACTGTCCTGTGGCTTTCTTAAATATGCCAGCAACTACTGCTGTGCATGAGGGGCAGGTAGACCCCCAGTCTGAATGGCCAGACCTCAGCCCCAGTCAGGCAGCCATGCAGTCCCTGGGGTGGATGTGTTGTCAGAGCCTTGTGTGGATTACTGAGAAATTGTAAAAATAATATTAAAAAAAAACAACAAAACTAAAGTGCCTCCACTTCAGAGAAATCTGGCCTTATGGTTTTGACTGGAGCATCATCTCTTCCTTTAAAAGCTCTGACCAAATTATTGAGCTGATAAACGATTTCCCTTGGTTTTACATGTGCTGGCATGAATTATCCTTGAGTGCTGCATATTAGGGTTGTTTTGTACTAAAAGGTGTTAAACACTTGTAATAAATATTTTTCCTTATTTCCCCTAGGACACTGTTCCATCTCTGGTTGGTGAAGCATAAAAAAGAGCTGTCATGCCCAGTTTTAATAGGCAATAGGATTTCAAGCCCCCAGAGTTGTTTCACAGTCTGGCAGTGGCCATAATGAAACTGGCCACTGTTGCCACAAGACTTTTTCCTCTCATGCGTTCTCCCCTGTTACCTCCCACAGCTGCTTGACTGGCAGGTCTCTTGCAAACCACAAACATATTTACATTGGAGCCAGTAGTATTTCTTTAGCTATCTGTGCCATCTTTCTCGGTTTTTATTTTCCTTTGCCTAGACAGAGACTCAACCTTAAGCCCAATTTTAAAGAATAAAATTAAACTGTGCATGCAATTAACTGCATTTGGGTACGAACAGCAGTTCATTTTCATGTGTTTTGTTGTGGAGCGAATAGCTTGTCTGTTTGTTTGTTTGTTTGTTTTTTCACACTGATTCCCAAATAAATGGGAAAGTACTACTATTCAATTGCCCAGGATTTATTCACGAAAATGCAATCGCAGCCTCCCAGACTCTGGGCAGAGCCAGGTGGGGGATCCTCTCTCTGAAGGAGAGTCAGAGTCTCACTCCGCTCTGCAGCTCTGGAAAGAGTCAGGCTAACCAAAGCCAACAAGCATTCATTTGGGTGCCTAAAAAATTTTAATATTTAAATACAAGATGCCTCTTTCGTCTCTTTGAGGTACAGGTATGGTTTTGGTCCTAATAAACCGTACACAAAAATGGCCATTGTAGCAACTGCTGGATTTTCTGCACCCACCAATCTATCGAGCTTTAACAGGCAGCTTCTCCAAATGCCCCTGCCCACCGAAAAGCTGGGAGAACAGGCAGGCCCTGCAATGTGCCCAGAGGGTCAAACACTTGGACCAGGCAGGGAAACAACCCTCCTACCCCCCAGCCCTTTTTATCTAGCAGCTCTGCCTTCACCCTGGGAGCCCTCCATCCCCATTCAACAACAGGATTTAGCAAAGATTTCATTTTCCATAATGTGTTTTCCTAAAACAAACAGTGAAGTAAAATATGTCAATGGCATATTTTAAAAGTCACTAAGATGGGTTTGGGGAAGCACTGGAGCCCACTGCAAAGAGTGAGGGACATATTTGCCATTATTTCCCAAACGCAGTCAGTCGTATGCTGCCGCTCTCCCTCCTAACAAAGAGGGAAGACTGGATCAGAAGGGATCATCTCCATAGAAATTGTGTTGGCACAACCTAGACTGGGCATAAATAAGGGTACAGACCAAGAAAACGAGAGCAATTAACCCCTTCAGGCTCTCAAATTGCAAAATGCAGTCTTCCACATTCAGCTGCTCAGTAATGTGATGTGTAAAAGACCTCAGTTGCTAGTGATGGTCTCAGTGACATAAAATTGTTCAATTATTTGCCTTGCTCAGGGATACTCATGTCTTCCTTATAATTTTTAAGCTAGAACATAGTATCTTTCTTATTGTAAAAATTCCAGGTATTAGGGGAACAGAGGATTTCCAAGCACAGATGGCCAGATCTGCAGAACTTGGATCATTTCAGGGTGCTTGAAGCCTGGGAAAGTTGATTTGGCCCTCTGCAATGACAGGGACTACTTGCCAAGTTCCAGTCTAGCTCTGAACTCCTGCAGTATTCTGAGATGCCAATAACTAGGATTTCTTATTTAGAGATCTGTGTGCTTTCCACTGCGGGGTAAAATGGCAAATAGTGTCCTGCAGTTCACAGAACCACTATATTTGAGAGAAAAACTGATAGAGGCACAGAGTGAGCTGGCAATTACCCACACAGCTCAGATCCTTTGGTCCATTAACTGGGTACCTCAGGATGATTTCCCTCTCTCTCATCTAGTTAAGTCTTGATAACTAAGAAAAAATTATTTTAGTATGTTGGTTTGGTAATCTGGACAGATGTAGCTAGGAGAGGCAACTTGTTCGCAGTAAAACCAGAGAAGATCTCACATTTAAATGACTATTAGCTATGTAAATGTAACTTCATGACCTTCCACAAGACCTCCTTTACACCTCGTCTTGAGGTGGCCCAACAAATGCAACTCCAGTTGCATAAAAATACACGGAGTTTTAACTGCTGTTGCAGATACGAAGTATTTATTTGGTTGTTAAAATGAAGCTAGAGCTGGATTCAGGCTCCAGCTCATCTCTAGTGTCCTGAGGCTGAATCAGGGAAGATACTTAAAATAAATGACCTCAGATCAAAACATATTTTTAACATGCTTCTCCTTCAAAATCAGAAGAGTCTTGCAGGATTTTGTGATCTAAATAAGCTACAGTCTTACTGCCATCTGCACCAATTCTAAGCCAAAAAGAGAACTTTCATATCTGAAACACAGACAATCATGTAAATCAAAGGTCACTCAACCCCCAAAATTTTAAGATACATATGAAACAGCAGACACAGCAAAGAGCAAAAGAAAAACCACAAACAAATACATTTTGAGGAATTGTGTAGGAGCTGAGTAGTTACATATGATGGTGATGAATACACAGCTTGAAACAGAAGAGATCCATGAGTGATGGATTGCAACAAAAAGAACAGAGGATGGTATCTGGTCACTACCATGAACAAGGCCAAACTAGTAAGAGTTACAAATGTGAACCAAATGTGAATCCCCACAGCTCAACAAGCACCATCCCTGCATTCACCCACCTTGAGGAACTGCCTGGTGTGGGACACCAGCATGGCAGGTACACCCAAGAAATGATTTAACAGTATAAACAAAAGTACCTTCCAGCTCACATTGGCTACATTTAATTGAAAGAGCTGCCCATGCCTCAGACATAACAGGTCTCTTCCAGGGAGTTATTCCTTGTCAGATAGACTATTGCAAAATAACATTCATTATCTTAACCGGCGCTGTGCTGGAGGTAGGGCGCCGAGGCCATAAATCATTATATCCATTTTGCAAGAGGGCTGGTGGTTTCATTAATAAATAATTTGAACTAAGGGGAAAAGAAAACCTTCAGAGGACCACAGTGTTAGGCACAGCCTGGCCACAGCCGAGCGGTTCAGGATTTCACCTCTTGACGTGGGGCAACGTAAACTTTCGGAAATAAATGTAAACAATGGCAATGAGCTTGTAATTTATATTTTATTTTGCACAAGCTTGCATATATACTGCACATACATTCAGTTTAGAGAAGATGGAAGGCACACAAGGCAATTGAACTACTGTATCCTTTAAGTGGTACAAAGCAAAAAGGTAAAAGTCTGGAGAGTATACAAAAGCTTTAAACACACAAAATAAAATCCACCCCCCCCCCCAAACATTTTTCCTGTGTTTATCTTAAATTTAGTAGCTGCCAAGCTAGAATTGTAACTTTTTTTCAATCAATTGTCTACTGCACCTTTTTTTTCCAAACGGACAGGGGAGTCTTATTGTTTTATCTTGTCATCAATTAATATTACAGTACATCCTTGGTAATACAAAATTGTACACCTTCATCAAATAAATTAGGATAAATTAAACCAATAAATTATGCAAAGTCTTCAGAACAATAGACGACAACAAAAAAATCCACAGTTGAAATTGCCTCTAGCTAAAAAATAAAATAAAAAAAATCAAAAATTGACTTTATCAGTTCAGTTATTGTACTATCTTCAAATTAAAGGGTCTTTATTACAAAAAAAAGAGCTTAATAATGCTATTTACAACATATTGCTAAATAATATAAAGGCAGTGTTTTGTCACTTTTGTAACTATATACATATGAGTAATGGCTGGGACAATATCAGTTTAAACCTTAACCTTTGACTCTTCTGGGCAGCATTAAAACCAACCTAAAGAGGCTTTTTTCCCCTCCTTTTTTAATTTCTGACATGTTATATGGTAATGAGATGGCTATTGTGTTTGTCTACTATCTCACTCGAGTGGTACAATTAATGCAGAAGGTATGGATTTTAGAGAAAAATGTAAGCTCACTGTTTCTTCTAGATTTGTTTCTACATATCCCAGTATTTGTGCATTTGGAAGGTGGCTGCTTTGGGAGAGAGGTGACTGTGGCTCAGATGAAAAGACTGAATAAAGTCATAGTGCCACCACCTTTCATACACTAAAAAGGATATTCCTAAGAAGATACAAAGGTTAAATACCAGTTTTCATCCCAGCTCTAAATATGAGCATTTTTAGCTTCAGTTTATAGAGATGGTTTACAACCAACAGTTCTACAGAAAACAAAATTGCATTTCCTTCAACAGAACATTTAAGTGCAATACAGTAACTGCTTACTCATATAAACCAGTTACATTCCTTAAGGGGAGCTTTTTGAAAACAATGCGTATTGGAATTTTCAAACACAGAGTTGGTACCAGAAGGAAACATTTGCACTATTAACACCAATGATTGCTATATAATACACATGGCAAATATAGTTTTTGCTTTCACTTCTCATGTACAGTGCTCATTTTGGGGGTTTTGTAAACCACTTTCCATTTTTAATATATATATATATATCTTTCTGTATATATATATATGTATAATCTTTCAATGCTGCTGGTGAAAATCCTATCTTTAAAGCCACAAAATCTTCACCTTTATTTCTTAATTAATATTAACCTGTGGAAAAAAAACATTTTTCTATTAACTGACTTCATATACATAGAAAAAAATTCTGCAATTTTACAGAAACTGTATTACCCATTCCCTTGACATCTGATGAAAGAGACTTAACTTTTAAAAGTAGAGCTGGATTTTCAAGAATGCTTTCAACTATCTACACAGTTACTGTAGTGTTTCTTATAAATTCAACAGATGTTTTCAGAATGTAGTTATTAAAATCTTATGTCTTTATGCAAGAACAGCCGTAAGGTTGAATATTTACATTGCTTTATAAAAGTTCCCCTCGATTTTCAATGTTCACCCACATACCTGGTACAGTAACAAAGATTCTGCAAACTTAAAACACTTTAATTAAATAATACTCAGAGGCACAAAGCAAACCTCAGGAATACATGGGTGAACACTTCCTTAAATAATTACTACATTCTAACATCTTCCACGTGTTTACCATTAAATGTGAAACGTTCCCATTAAACAACCAGAGATACAGTAAGAATTAAATGTTTTGTAGTTTCAAATAGAACATTCTTTTCACAAAACATAACAAATGTCTAAAATAGGTTCTTAATCTAGATAGGAAAAAGGTAAGCTTTTCACTTCATACGCATCTTTTGTCTGTGTGTGTGTGTTTTTTTCTGTAAATATACATACATATGCCCACACATGTTGTCCTGTGTGTGTGACCACATACGTATCTGTATATGCACATATGTCACGTATGAAATATTGCTTCTATACTACTTTTCATCAGGCTAAGAAAACACAAGATTTGCACCACAGTTACAAAAAATTGGCTTCTACAAGAATTTTCAAAACTCGAATGCTGCTCAAACAATTGAGAAAAAATAATTTGCGTTATCAAACTGTTCTAAAAATTCTCTTCTTCAAAAACGTATTCTCCTGCTTTGTTTTTTTTTTTTTTAATTTTTTTAATTTTTAAAAAGACACAAAATATGCATAGCTATCAACATTATGTCAAACAGCCGGGAAAAAAAAAAAAAAAAAAAAAAAGAAAGAAGTCAGTGTTTATTGCAGCTGTAGTAATTGAAAAATAAAATTTAAAAGATGAAAATTGTAAGCCACAGAAGGCACAAGAACAATTGTACTTGTGGGGGAAAAACTGGTATTTTGAAGGATTTTTTTTATCCTTCCGCTGGTGTATTTAAGGTCTAGGCACAGACTATAACCTCAAGTTTATATGCAGAAATAAATCTGAATTAGCAGTAAATGAATGACAAGATGGGGTTTCTACATGGATTTTGAAATTCTCTTCCTATGTAAACCTTTCATTACCACAAAAGTAGCCTCCTGCCTTTTAGCCATTTTTAGTGAAATAATATTCAGATCATTTAAAAGAAACTGGATTGGATTCTACTTAGAATTTAGTACAAGCTATACCATGTATTTGTAATTTTAGGTGAATTGGGAGGCACAAAGGCAATATGGCTATAAAATGCAGAAAAATCACATAACTGAAATGATCAAATTATCATTTATTCCTTTTTCAGACCAAGGAGGTTTTTATTTTGCTTTTAAGATGAAATTTCTATTCCTAATTCCTATGCCTCATTTACTATTGAGATTATACTACCCATAAATAAATAAATAAATGCAACAACATCAAGTGTTGAGTACACAGTTTCACTTATTTAGATTATGTGAATCCCATTGCAGCCAAATAATAATAATATTAATAATAATAATAATAGAATAATAATAGAATAATAATAATATAAAGCAACGGTAAAATCACAGGTTGAGATGGTAGCTAGTAGTATGTCCACATAGTATGATTAAAGTATGGCTTTGCTTTCTTATGTCCAAGGTGACAATGCAAAGTAATATTTTGCATCTGATGGTATGCCAATGATGAACTTACTGTATTAAAACTTGAGCATTTTATGCCACTTCTTCCCGTAAATCAAAAAAAGTGCATGAACACAATTTTCATCCTTTCTTACTCAGAATTCATTGGAGTAACATCTTTATGAAGTGTAATGTTTACCAAATCATGCACACACAGAGAAAAAAAAAAAAAAAAGGAAAAATGAAATAAAGAAAACAAAACAAAATGAAACTAGATGTAAGAAAATAAAGAAAGAAAAAATAAATCCTGTCTACTGTAAGGATACGTACAGTATTAGGTACTCTCAGGGAGTCTAAGATCAAGATTTGTTTTGTTTTTAATGCATAGTGAAAATGTTGGCACTTCATCCCATGCTATTGTCTGCATTGCCTATACTCCACAGATACTGCCAGTGCTTGAAAAGAATGACAGGGAATCGGAGGATTGTGCTGTTTAATTTGAAGTCAGCAGGTTTTTAAGGCTTTCTGCTAACAATAATTGCTTTCATACATTTCTGTCTATCAGCAGTATTTGTAAATGAAGTGAAATTGCAATGATCAGGTCAGCTCTTTAGTCACATGGGTAAACTTTCACTCTCCAAAGTCAAAATGCAATTTTAAAATAAAGAAGATACCAATATCCTCAATGGTCTAAATATAATTCATGGCTAATTAGGAACTTCCTCTAGATTTAGATTGAATTATGTAGGGGAAAATACTATTGATGATAACAATAAATTCTTACTGCATCCGTACAAAAGACGACAAAGAAAATGACAAATACAGTGTGCCACAGCATATTCAACCTTCCCCCAAACTTCTGGAGACGATTTCTTTCTGAAAACATGAGAAAAGGAGAGCCACTGAAGAAAGCACGAGAACTAGCAGCTAGCTTTCTTTCTTTCTTTCTGTCATATCGTGGTGTAGCATTCAGGCAAACCCAGATCCATCAGGGACTTTACACTGTAGCTCAGGTTTTGGTCACCACTAGCTCCAGCTTCAGAAGACAAGTGCAGCCACATTGCTAAAATAGATTTTTTTTTTTTTTTTAAAGCTGCACTTACTGTAATTTTAAAAATCCAATTTGGCTATCTGAACCCTGCATAGCCAGGAGGACACTGTGATTTTTGTATAATGCTTGATTAGATTTTTATGAAAATGTAATATTTATTCTTCTGATTAGGAAAAGACTAATTATGTTTTATAGCTACAAACAAGTCTTTTTTTTTTTTTTTTTTTTTTTTCCTTTCCTTTGCCTCAGCACTGTGAGGTGAAGACTCTTCTACTATATCTAAGATCATTCAAAAAGTGCTTTTCAGGACAGATGTCAAATATGGACAGGAAACTTTGTATGCTGGAAAGGGGATCTTTTGGGGAAAAATGGACTAAGAAGAGAATAAATTTAGGGACTAATGCCACTTAAAGTAGGACTGAGACATGGCAATATACGATGCTGAAGGTTTCATTTTTACTCTATGGAGAGTGAAATGCTTCCGCTTTAGTAAGCTGACCATATTCCAAAATTAGTGTGGTTGTTACAATATTGTGCATGAATTACTGGCCTAACCCTGCAAGAACAGTATTTGATTTGTGCAAACATCCCTTGCTGCAATTTAGAGAAACAAGAACCTGGCATGTTGGTTACTGGTGCAGGGTGTCTGTCATTTCTGTGAGGAAAACATGAAGCATAGGGTTTGCTTTTTTGGGTGTCACTTCTTGGAGTGAGTACCTAAAACAGATGTATTTTTTTTTTGAAGTATGAAACAAAATCTAGTTATTGATTAAAAAGTATATAAATACAAATAAAAAAGCTTGAAGCTTATGAAGTGACTCCACAGAGTTCAGACCTTTAGCAGTATAAACATAATATAAAGTTCATTGTCTGTAGTATTGTGCCATGACATTAGTCTCACCAAGACAAAATGCCACTTTGCAGCAAGCAATAAATCTGACAAAGCATTTTTAAACATAATGCCCTAACTTGCTAAGACAGGCTTTTACACGCTTCCAAACTCTTCTCCCTGAAAATTAACCCCGTTGATTCTTCAAATGTTAAGGGTCTCGGGCAAAAGTAAACCAAAGGCTGAAGTAAAACAACCATCCCCTTGGAACTGAACGAAAACTTATATCCAGGAGGGATCAGTCTAATTTCATATACATATATATATGTATGCCATACACATATATATGAAATTAAAATAGAGACACACATGACTTGGGCATCAGAAGGGGACTGCTACTTTCATACATTCATAAATAGCTGCTGAACTCTCTACTCATGAAGAAGCTCTTGTAGGCAGTTTGGGGATTTGAAAATCTCAGGGACCTCACTGTCCAGCTTACAGATGACCTTGTATATGGCCTTCTTCCAGGAAGGATCAACATCTTTGCCTGCGATAATGGCATTGAAAAACTCCCGTAACGTGATCTGAGCCACTTCCAGGAATCTCTCTGGAACCTGCTGATACAAGGAGACAATGGCATTAATACAGTTTTCAATTTCAAGTCTCTGGTTCTTCAAAGGAAACTGAGCTAAGTTCTTTCTTTCAGAAAGGGGCTTACATAGCACCTGCATTTTCTAAATGTGGCAGCCCTCTATTCTCTTATGCAAAGCTGTTATATATAGTACTATAGCAATAACTTTTATAACATGTGTTAGAGATCTTTGTAAAGTCTACTGACAGAATGTAGGTAACAAAATGTTACTGTCTGAGTTGGGAGAGTAGGGGATTTATAGGATATAATTAGCAGGAGGGGAAACAAGCACAATTATCTTTAAGGAAAGAAATCTCTGCTTGATATTTTACCCGTGCATTTATGGCCATGTTCCCCTCTCCATGTGAGAACTAATATGAAAGTTATGCAGGCACAGAAAGCCCTTTGTACCTTTGTGCTTGACTTTGGTCACAACCAGTGCTGAAAGCAGTTGAAGAAATGGGGTATCTCTGAATGTTTGTAGTTTAAAACCAATCAAGCAGGAAAGCCTTCTGTGCTTCTGTGGCTGCTATGCACAAGAACGCCATAAAACCACTTTCTCAGGAGACACTACGGTCTTTCCTCCTTTTTCAGGAGCACCCAAATACCACCCTAACCTCTTTAACGGGTGCATTGTGCTCCAAGTGGCTTCTAAACTGGGATGCTTTAAACTCATTTGTGGCTTCTAAATGTCACTGTCACTTCATGGGTAAGACAAACACCCAGCTAGAAGGAACGTGCCACTCTCAGAAGCCCCTGAACAATGGGTGGATGTTGAAAACCACGGTTACCTCCAAACTTCAGTAATTCATTCTAAGTAGTTGTTCTGGCACCAGCACCACCTTCGCACCCTTTGCCTTAAATGATTCAAAAGCAATCACTCTAATGAACTGCAGGGCAGTTGCAAGGTTGAGGTAATCTCCATAAAGGTATTATTTTCCACTTTTATCATGGAAATATGGCTTCACAGCTCTAGAACTGCTAATACATGGCCGGCCAGTAGCCAGCATGCTGATAATAGCAAGTATTCCCCTCACTGCTGGTCTTTGCCCCCTCTGGCAAGAGGAGTTCTCCGACCTGCACTAGGAGCTGCTTGAACCATTCCTGTGGCAAACAGACACTTGGGCAACTCTCACTGATTTACTGAATCATGTCACACTGCCAGATCAAGGCCAGCCCCTTACTCTCTACTTCAGGCTTTTCCTCTTGTCCCTTTGGAAGCCACTTTCAAAAAACTTGTCTGGAAATGTGCGTGATCAATCTGATACAACAGAGCCCTGGAGCCTCACCTATCATTGTTGGGGGAACACCAGCAGTTTGATAGCCACGTTCTGCCATCAAATAAGCATGAGATCAGCTCCCCCTGACACCAGCTGACAAACTCTGCTTCCAGAAGCCCCAGAGAAGTCCTCTGTCTATCTCTGAGAGTGAAATCCAACCCCCACATGTTTTTTTGGTATTTTTTGCTCCCAAAAGCATCTGTGGAAATTTTTCATTCAACAGGGTGCACAGAAAGACACATTTTTACAGATGGTCTCTTCCAGCAATAATTAACAGAGAGGAAATTAACTATTATGTTTCACTTACTCCAGCTCAAAGAAATGACTTAGAACTCCCCATAACCACTCAGCTGTTCAGGAATTTGGTAACATGTCTACAGAAAATATCATGCTTTTCTCATTCTTGCATTGCTATAAAAAATTGACATGCTTTTCTGTTCATGCAGTCCAGTGCTCATACAATGTTCATCACCCTTGGTATTGCTAGGCACTAAGCAAGGGGAAGGAGTTTCTGACTACATGATATTAGAAATCAGGAAAAGGAGTAGATAACCAAATTTATGACACTGATGTTAGTTGAAGATCAAAATCTTTTGATTTTGGTATCCACTCCAGAGGACCAACACTAGATGTCTTTCTTCCCTCCCAAGCTGCAGGAGATGAGAAAGAGGCAATTAAAAGCACCTACACGAGAAGCATGAGGTCTGAATGCACAAAGTCCTACCTCATCTCCTTACCTCATGGTTACACCCATGACAACTTTAAGCATGGAAATGACAATCTGGGTTTTAAGTTGGGCCTTAGCCATTCAATTTCTACCCGTGCATTTGAAAGTTTTCCAGGTAGAGGATGCTGCTTTTCCACAGAGTAGACAGTGTGAAACTCCTGAACCCATAGCTTCCATGCCTTCCTCTGCTGTAGTGACACACAGGCTTTTTTTTTAGACTGGGAGTTATCTTTTAAGGTCCAACTTTGTTGTTCCTGGGTCACATCTGCAGGTCAGGCCTCTTTGAACCTGGTACAACAGGCTGCAGAGAGCAACCCACAAACATAACAGTGAACAAACCCAATAATGAACAAAGCCCTGTGGGGGATTTGAAGACACCCAACTTTTCAGCTTTTTCTTCCTCTGGAGCTTTCACCTTGTAATGCTGAGTTCCTAATTACCTCCCCTACTCCTAAGGCATTAGAACCATTCATAACTCTTTCCTTTTGGGATGTTATTAGCAATTTTTCATTCTGGATTTTTCAGACTGGATTACACACATTATTTTGCATGTTGTAATGTGAATGCCATTGTGATTAATCCCACAGGATGGTAAGTCAGCCAACACTTTTCCTTTCTAGAAAGAGGATCTGCAGTGGTTTTTACTGTTTGGGGTTTTTTTTTAGATAAGAGAATACTAGTGAAGTCCAGAGCCCGAAAATAAATATTTAAATGCATGGGTAGTTATATTTTTCAGTGGGCAATTAATCAGTCAGCCATGTTAATTATGTGACTGGGGGTGGCATTTCCCTGACCCTAAGTGATGGCGACCTATTCAGCGCATCTTTACACCTAACTGACTGAACATCTCTGAAGTAGGAACATCTGCATAAAATGCTTCAGTGACAAATAAACTCTATCTACACTGCTTTTAATAGAACCAACAATCCCTAGTATGAACCCAGGGCATTTTCTTAGCATCAGGTGGCAGCAGTCAATCAAAGAATAACACTGTGCATT